>LR991038.1:1029230-2229230 GCA_905163495.3 Cosmia trapezina | reverse complement strand
TGCTCTTTGCACTTTTCTTCTTTTCTTTAATATAATAATCTCTTACGTTGCGCCATTTTCGCATTAAATTCTCCACTGAAACAAAAAAAAATAAAAAAATCATTGTTGTACCAACATTGAAATCGCGAAAAAAAATCGGCTGTTCCATACATTTTGTCGATTTAAGTGAACACAAATATATAGAAGAGCAGATTTTTTTTTTTCGCGATTTCATGTTTGGTCCCATACGAAAAAATGTTCAAAATGATGAGTACAATGACCCCTTTTCGGGTTTAGTGTAAACAAAAACTAATGTATACATACGTCGATATTTAAATGTTAGAATGTCAACTGTTTAGAATCCATATTTATATTCTGACATCACCATTTGATAATCAATTTGCGAGGATGTTTCATATTCCTCAAAGCAAAAACCTAGCGTAACCTATACTAGAAAGATTTAGGTGGTGAAAAAAAGGTAAACAATCTTGATGTGTCTTTTATCTTTTTTATTTTAAAACCTCAGTTTAAAAATAAAATGCAACTAAAAACCAATGTAAATACAACAATAATGATTACCTACTAAATCAACTGAACCATTAGTTTAAGCAGTAATTTTGTTTAATATGTGTTTGTCATAGACTTATAAAAAAAGATGGACTCCGCGCCACGCATATCGAAAGTGAAGCACCCTACCGATCTATGTGTGCGTGATTTGAGTACCTGCAAAGACGCCGTCGCTCGTGTCACGTAATGGCGGCCGGTCGGCATACTATGATATAAATGTGTGCGCGAGGCGTGTTTGTACAAACGGACCCGGCATACTTACTGTGCTTCACTTTCGATATGCGCAGCGCGGAGTCCATCTTTTTTTATAAGTCTATGGTGTTTGTATAAAAAGTCATTGTTTACCTCTAGTTCACCACCTAAACCTGTCTAATATAGAGGTCGCTCGTCAGCTGCATACATAAGCTTACAACATGTGAGTGTGACTAATATGCAACTCGTATAAATAAATAAATTCATAAAAGCATGGCGAAAGATTCAGGAAGTAAAATAGGAAAAGGTGCCTGCGTTTTGAATACCTACTTTTTATCTGGCAACCCTAAACGGTGTGGTGGCGATGGCGGGAGAAAGGTGAATGCACTAAATAAGTTTAAATGTAAATATTGCTGTTCTAATTGTTTAACTGTACCTACAAATAAGTATAAAAATGCAGACATATTTTTAAACGATTTGTCACAATTTTAATGAGGACAAAGTGAACATTATTCCGCCTTTACATAAATCTAAAGTTATAGAAACCTCATTTGTTTGGGTGATTATTGCTTTAAAACAGAATTTAATGTTAACAACTCATGCATGTTAGAAATTCCGTTAAAAAAAACCGCACCTACCGCGGCCACCCATGTTAGACAGAGAAGGAACTAGCTTACCTGTCTGTCCCTGTTCTGCAGACGTGAATTCTTCAAAATCGCGATGGAATACTTGAGCTATCTCTTCCCACGCTTTTTTTCGGGCCACTCGATCCAAATAGCGATTAGAATTACAATTCCACAAGTTATCCCGAATTTTAACTTCATGTATTAATTTTTCTGTGTTGAACATTGTCGTCAGTTTAACACTGCAAGTGGACACGTGCGATTACTGCGCGTCGGTGCGCGTATGGCGCGTTGCCATTCGATCAACACGTTTTTGCGGCGTTGCCGTACCGCTCGCTCCACACAATCGGAGCGGCAACATTATTTCCGTCTATTACTATTCTTTAGGTATGGTCCGACCGCGCGACCGCAGCGAGATACGGAATGGCCGTGACTCCGTGAGCTATCGTTCAGTAGTAACGGTTATTGTGGTTCTGTATACTTAGGGCTCCTTCTTTAGTCTTGTGCGCTGACGCTGTATATGAAATATTGTTGATGACGTCATTATCATTTTCCTGTGGAACTGTGTTGAGTGAAGATATTGGATAAGAATAAATTGTAATTTTGATTAAGAAACCTACATTTTTAAGGATTAGGGTATATTTAAAGTTAAATTAAATACCTACGTTTATATTTTTTAAACGTACAATTTTGGCTTATTTACATTCGCTTTGCTAGAATTACTAATGTTTTATTACATTTTCCTTGTAACTCATAGTGATAATTAATAACTAAAATAAATTAAGTACATAATATCAAAATCAAATAAAACCACTAAGTTAGTACCTATTCCAATAATCTACATGGATTTAAAGTTTAAAGTGTTTAACTTTAAACTTTAAATCCATGTAAATTATTACAAATATTTTTTTTAAGTAAGTACCTATTGTATTATATTTTTAAGTACTTATTGTGTATTTTTGTCAGTGTAGACCTCTTGTTGTCTTTTATATAAAATAAATACTTAATAATAATACAAAATATTAGAAAGTATACGATAAGTTAAAAATATCTAATTGGATAGTAATCCCTTTATTCCTGTTTTTTTTTTTTTTGTGTTTGTTTATTCACCCCTCCTATTTTGGTGGAACCTTTCTACAACTTTACAAATATTTTAGTACAAAATGTCGATTTCTCCTGCCGCATACCACAGACACATAGTTGATGATTATAGGTTCTGTTATCGGAGACGTTACCGTGAATCCGGTTCCGCAATCCGCTCGCATTCCCGGACCCGTTCAGCTATGACGCAATAGGTACGGTTTTTGCCTAGCTAGTTGGTACCAATGCAGCAATGATGTTAATATACCTCATTGGTTGGTAGTACCTTGGTACTGTCACAGATTACGTACTGTGGAGACTTGAACCTTAGGTATGCGTTTTAGCATGCAACCTCCGCGGTTATTTAAATAGTTTATTAAGGCTTGTCCTCCCAAAATACGGCGAAACTAAGTAACTTTGTGTCCATCTTTTACAGTAACTATAGCATGTTTTTGATTGAAAAAAATACGCAGTAATCTACAATACCTACATAAGAAGAAGTGATTTCATTTGTCCTGAAATGTATTTTAGTTTGTAGAACTAAGGGAAAAAAAACTAAATCCAGGTCTATTTCTATCTATTTTTTCGAGTTTTTACCATACCTATTACTCCTAATTTTCATTAAAAGTCTTCATTTTATCCTAACAAACTGTTTTGCATTTACGTATTAAAATTTGTTCTAAATAATTAGGTACTATATCAAATTCTTGACCTTGAAAAACCGCTAATTTTGCCAGTCTATCAGCCTCTTCATTCTTAAGTTCTATACTTAATAGACTATTATTTAAACGGTCCCAAAGAAATAAGGGTCCTGCAGGCCTTTACAGATTCTGTACAGGCTTTGAACCTTATGCGTTTGCCGAAGTGATTGTTGGAAAAGTTCTGTAATTTAATAACATCCCTGGTTTACCTCGTAGCTATTACTTTACAGTACCAATTACTGGGTTTTAAGTGAAGTAGGAGAATCAGGATAGTGAATAAGTTAAGAAACCCTGTACCTTATCATCATCATCTGCCTAGCCTTTTCCCAACTATGTTGGGATCGGCTTCCAGTCTGACTGGATGCAGCTGAATACCAGTATTTTACATGGAGCAACTGCCTATCTGACCTCCACAACCCAGTTCCTTGGTAATGCAATACCCTTGGGTACAATACGCGCCACGAAAGATGAAACTTGACACACCACTTGGTTTGACTTGCGCAGTAGACGATTTTACGTTTCGATGAGGTCTGAGCGCGGGAAGGGATTGGGCGGCGCGGTCAACTCTCATCTTTCGTGGCGCGTAATGTAATACTGCGGTTGTCAGGCTTTCGGGCTTCTAACGACCCGTAATGACGGTCAAAGATCCACGAATGAGAGCCGGGCCCAACAGCTTGACGTGCTTTCCGAGACACGGAGGGGTCTTGGTATGTAAAGATGGTCACCTATCTACGGACCAGCCGCGGCAAGCGTGGCTTAACCGGATTGATCGACCCGTGCCGCTGTTATTACTTAGCCACTTATTATAAAGCCTGTACCGACTGTACCGTATGTCCGTATGTAATCTGATGAGGCGCCGGCGCAGCGCCTCGCATTTATCAAATAGTTAATTCACACGTCAATAGGTCTACGCATTATGATTGTTTTAGTAGGCGTTTGTTATTTAGCCTAATTTGTTTAATACTTTGATGCTGTCTACCGACCACTTTCTTACTGTACGCACGATATTCCACTATTCTTCATTAAACCTTTTATTTGTAATTGGACTTTAATTCGCCCCAGTGTTACATAATCTTAATCTGTATAAATTAAAGAGAAGTCCTGACTGACTGACTGACTCTGACTATTCCCTTTGTAATGTAGACAAGGAGTAAGGAAGGATTTTCCGGTAGTATGTTCCCGTGGGATATTTTTCGACATCCACGCGGGCGAAGCCGCTGGCAATAGCTAGTATTTATTAAAATGTAAAAAAATTGGCAGTAATGGGGACTGCCGAAAGAAGTGAAAACTATAAAACTATGCATAACAACATGGCGTGGTATCGAGGTGTTGCAGTGACGCGGTGACGTGAACCTGTAAGATTTCCCGCAAACAAAAATCGGTCAACGCGCCTAAAAAGAGATTTTCCCTTAAAAGGTCTCTGATAAATACACGCCAGAGGGACACTTAGGCAGGATTGCGGTATTAGCCGCTAGGAAGGTGTGCGCTTTCTGTCAGTGAATGAATGAATGAATTAATGAATTTAAGATTTTATTAAGTGGGTTAGTATCCTATATTTTATTAAGTAGGTTTATATCTTACCAAAAAGTATGAACATGTCTTCAGTGAAATGTCTCCCGGGCAATATAACAGGTTTGGCGATGTACACCACGCCGTTGCCAATGATGACCACCCAGAACACCATGGCCCTCTTCTTGACCTGCCTCAGAGTCCTCAGTAGATTGTTGGAGAATCTACTGCCTGCGACCACGTAGGAGTCGCATTCCAGGCATTCTGACACTATCTCCCTGACTTTGTCACTAGCAATGAGGAAAGAACGAAAAAGTTAAAAAAGAAATGTGTGAAACGCTACAACATTTTTTGGCGCGTGGCCAAAATTGGAATTAACGCCGCCGCCATCTGTCATTGTGAATTGTGAATGCACATTTTGTGACAATGAGGCTTTTCATAAAAATTTACGCCACCAGTTGGCACCACTTTGACAAGAGGTCTTCCGGTATATGATGACGTTCATCATTCGTTCATCATTCAGTAACGACTAAAGAAAATACAGGCGCTTAGACACTTTTGACAGGTGCCCGGACCTGACGTCTCAGACTCTCAGTGCTGCCACGAAACGCTCATTTCACAAATGTTTGCTAACAAGGCCCCCCGGCCAATGTCATTCAGGCGCCAAAAAGATCCTTGTAGCACTCTAGCACGACTCTAGCAGTGGCAGTGTAGTGAACATTCTAGTTCATTCTAGTTAGACTAAAACATATGAGCAGCATTTAGTAGCTTTTATTATTTGTAAGATTATTGGTGGCCTTTTCCGAAAGAAGTGTTAAACTACTTTTATTTAGTGTTTGTATAGACTGACTAGCCCATAGTATCATCTAGCTTGATAGTCACTCCACCAGGATCCAATACTTCATCTGGATCGTCATCACCAACTTGTAGCACTCCAGTGCGGGGCATGTGCTCTCATCCAGCTATTATCAGCCAGCCGACGAAGATCGTCGCTCCAACTAGCCTGAAGGTGTCCGAAACGAAATCAAACTCAAAGCTTTGACATTTCCTTTAAAAGACATCAGGGCTTTTAAATTGTCAAAAAGTTGGTCAGCCAGAAAGATTAAGTTAGTTGCCCATTCCAAAGTGTATTAGATTCCTATGGAGAAAGAAAGGCCAGAAATTCCATGGATACTCTTTTAAATCAAAACATTGTTACAAAATATTGGTAACATCATCCATGTTGAAATTATAGGTAGTTAGATTTCGGTAGCGGAGCGATGGCCAAAATAAAACTTGAGGACTCGTTTCACTAAGAGTTTATTAGGAAAACGACCCTAGCTTACAGAGTTTGATGCAAGATTGCCTATTCTATCTAACCTAAATGCGTACATAGAACTTATAACTAAGCTGGTGGTCACTGGCGCCTTCCCATCACGCCGTGTCTGGCTGATAAGGGCAAAAGCGCAGCGTACGAGCTTTGGCTCTACTACAGCCACAGATAAGGTGGGTGCAGAGAATGTAACTAGGTACATATTGTGAGAACGATGTAGAAAAAAGCATCCAGATCAAAAAGTATAAAAATAAAACAATTCAAGAATAAATTAAGTAGGTAATTAAAATAAGCAGTGGCAGCTAAGAGATGAGCAGTCCCAACTGCCTTACAACGCGCATTCACAAACATGACACAACAGAACCAGTTAACTCAACGGTTTTGAAGGGTACCGACGAATGATTGATTCAAGATTGATGACACATTCAAGTCAATGAAAGACGTACTCAGTAAATGGTAGCTTAATAGTATCCACATAGTACTCACACATATAGAACATAAAACATTTCCAATAGATACTTACATATGCAAGAACATAAAGAACAGTTTAACAGTCCCGATCTCGCTGGAGGCGCCCAGAGAGAAGACAACGATGGCCGCCAGCAGGTCGCCGGTGGCCGGACAGCGAATGAACACGAACCAGCTCATCGACACGAGGTACACGTAGAAGTAGCCCAGGCACACTGACACAGCCAGGATGTAGAAGAATATTGGTATTGCTGGAAATTGATTGAGTAGTTAGATTACATCAGGTTGATCTATACAAATATAAAGAAACTGTCAAAGTCGTGTCAACTCCTGGGTTTGCCTGGGCCTGACCAAAATAAGCACAACCACAAAACACTTGCCGTGGGATATGACAAAAGGGCCAATATTTTAGAAACCTGGGGTAAATCTATAGGGGGATTTAAAAATCAAGTCCCATCTTGACTTCAGTGTTTTGAAAAAAGATTTTAATACCATCTTCGCCTATGGTGGAGAGACTCCCTTCTTATTCATTTATGTGAACTGTTGCACATTGGAAAAAACAACCTTTTTTTATATACCTGGCAAACAAAATTCTAAGTTACTAATGCGACATTTTGCGAAAGAGATATTCTGCAAAAGAGTCATTGTGAGAAAACGACCTTTCGAGAAGGAGTCATTCTGCGAAAGCGACATTATGAGAAAGAGACATTTTACTACCAGTAGACATTTTGCGAAAGAGACGTTTTGCACCTGACCCAGAGAGAGAGAGAGAGAGAGACAGAGCTATATACGACCTATAGCTCCGTCACTCTCTCTCACTGGAAACGTTCAACTTCTGCCCTGCTACAACAGCTCATGGTAAGCCCCCAGCATTCGCAATAACTCATCAAAGTTGGCGCAGTATTCAAAATTTCTAATAGCAAATGTTTCTTCGTTAAAACTAAATACAGCTTTAAAGTCAACATTAACTACATAAATAACATCAATTTACAATGCTTCAGCTTACGTTTCTTATTCCTGCTATCAATATTCAGGATCAGGGCCCTCAGCATCACAGACACGTTCCACAGCATGGTCTCTACATCACAGTACTTCAGACCGAACTTGCGAATAGTCTCCATCATTATAACGCCTTATTTGACGATAAATAGTGCTGGCCTGCAATCAGACTGCTCGTGGCCACGCCTTGTCAAATACTGAGGCTAATAACAGTATTACTTTATACGTATCTACTTTAATATTCTGCATAAAGCTGGCGGTATTTTGGTGAATTCGAAGTTTGGAAAGGGGCTGACATGTTATATAATCTATGCTCTTTTACGGTGACGTAAATCAAGTGTCGTTGACTTTTGTCTCTATATAATTTTTGTGCAACTGTTTTGTTTTTACGAGAAGTTTCCAAAATAAATTTATCGTTAAAGTTCTTCCTTGAAGATATCAAACAAAGGTAATCAAAGGTCTCATCTTTTTATCCTGAAGGTAAGTATTATGCTGTAACGATTGTCTACCATGAACAAAAATGCTAAGTACCAGTTATAATTATTTTAAGTAGCAAAGTTATAGAAATATCAAATTGAATATAACCATCTTAAAAGCCGCTTAAAATCAGGTGCTTTAAAAAAGTTGGACGAAACTGGGTTGATAACCATAAACAATATTTTTACTGAGCAAGTTGTAACAAACTTCTATAGAATATAAAAAGGTCGTTGGGCGTATTTAACTCATAATATCGGACCCTTTTTCTAAGTGGCAAAGATAAAGAAAATTATACAGTAAGAGGGCAAAGTTAGTTGAAAGAAACATTATAAGTTGTCTAAAGAATCTTTTCTTTTATTTTAATGTTGAACTTCGGGAAAGTTGAAATGTGTTATTATTGTTATTATATTTTTATTTCTATATCTTATTCTTTGTTTTTACATGCAGTCTTTGGAACACGAGGCGGTATTTTAAATCAGAAAATATATCTATACTAATATTATAAAGAGGTAAAATTTGTTTGTAAGTTTGTATGTAGGAGGTAATCTCTGCAATTACCAGTCTGATTTGAAAAATTCTTTTTGCATTTGATAGCCCAATTCTTGAGGAAGGTTATAGGCTATTTAACATCACGCTATGACGCTTAGGAGATGAGTAAAAATAAAAACAAGTGGTAAACGAAGTAACAGCACGGGCAGGCGATGCGATTCGACGCGGTGGGTCGGGGGAACAAGAAATTTCACGCAGACGAAGTCGCGGGCAGAAGCTATGAGTATATTATACGTATCTGACTTTTATCGCATTAATAATTTTAATTTTCTGAAAATACCTATTGTCTTAAATAGGACTTAAAGGGTAATAAAGTGATTATTGTAACTTGACAGATAAAGATACTTTCTATTGATTTCACCATAAACGCAAACAACTCTGCACTAAATTAAAAATCCGGAGTCACACGTCATGTTAGGGCATAAATCGAACAGATTACGTGTGACTACGGATTTTTAATTTGTCTGTCTTTTTCTAATTTCAGATAAGAATATTTTCTTGTTTCATACTTTTTAGAGTGATTTTTCAGTAATCGGGTTTTAGTTTCTAAACTTACTTTTTTCTATGTTTTTAAAAACCCACAGTCAACAAGTCACTTCAAAGTTATGACAGTTTCTAACTAACTAATGATGTCAAGTTTGCACCGTAATGAATGCTCAACTAAGCTATACAGGGTGTATCCGAAAGATGTGGTAAATTTAAAGGGTGTGGTAGAGATCATCAAACTGATCAACTTTCTCCATGGGACCAATATCGTAATTGCGAAAAAAATATCTGCTGTACAAAGAATGTAGGTATGTACATTCTTGTACAGCAGATAATTTTTTCAGCAGATAATTGTACTGCGGGAAGCTGTGGTACAAAGCTCAATATACCTACCCGACCCAAATTTATCTCTGCCTAGCCTTTTCCCAACTATGTTGGGGTCGGCTTCCAGTCTAACAGGATGCAGCTCAATACCAGTATTTTACAGGAGCGACTGCCTATCTGACCTTCACGGCCCAGTAACTGGGTATTACGATACCCCTTGGTAAGACTGGTTGTCAGACTTTCGGGCTTCTAACGACCCGTAACAGCTGCCAAAGATCTACGAATGACAGCCGGGACCAACGGCTTAGGGTGCTTTCCGAGGCACGGAGGAGTCTCGGTATGTAAATATGGTCACCCATCACGGACAACCCCGGCAAGCGTAGCTTAACCTGATGGTTCGACCCGTACGGCTGCTATTACTTAGCCACGAGCTCCTCGACTCGACTCAAATGTACGATGATATTTTTTTCTCGATTACGATGTTGTACCATGGAGAAAGTTGTTCAGTTTGATGGTTTTTTTTTTTTTTTGTATGGCATCTCGCAGTGTGACCACTTGGGGTCGAGACTGCTTAACCGGACTATCCTGTGGGTGCCTTAAGCGAACTCAAAGCCTCCAACCAGGGGCATGTTTTTACTTATAAACTAAGCGACTGCGCACTAAGGGCACCCCCTGTGGGGTACGGACCTCGGCTTAGGGCGTCGCTGACTAAGAGAGGACAGCAAGGAACAATTGGCTGGCTCAAATCGGGGTTATTATTATTATTAGGGGAGTTTAAAGCTACAGGCTCAGCTACGCCACCAGCTGGCTCGTTATTACCGATCAAGGGAGATGAGTTTACATTTACAAGGGAAGTTCGTCTACGCGGAGGACCTCGGCGGCGAGGTCGGAATGATGATTTGTGTGATCTGTGTTCAGTTTGATGGTCTGTACCAAACCCTTAAATTTGACCACTCCTTTCTATACACCCTGTAAAATCACCCAAGTTAAAGGCTACTGAATCATTCATATTTAAGCAGGCTGAATGATAAAGTTGCCTGTGATAATATTATGTTACAAATAATCGTCTGAGAAGTTTTGCAATAGGTGCGAATAATTAATTTGATTTTCTAAAGTGCTAATAAATACAACTTTATTTCGGAACATAATATTTACATCATAATTATATAATAGGTACATAAAAGCTAACAGACTTAAAATAGTAGGTATGTAAGTAGGATATATTGGACCCTACGAAAAAATGTTTAAATATCAAATTAAAGGGTTTTAAAAGGTGATTACAAAAATATGTACAACTTATATGAGTAAAAGTACCTCGAAGTGACAAATCGTAAAAACACGTACAATAATTAAAACGTCTGCGAAATCTTTCACATTTGTAAACTAAAAAGCTGGAAATAAAAAAAGTAATTAAAAAAACTAAAAACCCGACTGCGGCAAAAGACTTAAGTTAAAAAAACTGAAAAGCTAAAAACAAGACCATTTAAAATTAAATAAAAGTTGGAAGCAAGCGGACACCCATTCCATTTTTATATTTTCAAACTCAAATGGGTCCCGCCTGCTTCCAACTTTTATTTAATTTAAAATGGGCTTGTTTTTAGCTTTCAGTTTTTTTTAACTTAAGTCTTTTACCGCAGTCGGGTTTTTAGTTTTTTAATTACTTTTTTTAAAGCATATTTTTTTAATTTCGTGTAATTTAACTATTTATTTGCAACCGTTTTAATCACGTTAAATTAATTTATTTTAATGTACGAGCATAGTTATTTAGTACGAAAAGTGACAGCGGTTGAACTTGGGGAGTTGCAACTTCTGCAGGCAAGGCCTGTTTTATTAAGTTCGTTCGAGATAAAATACGCGGCTAAATCACTATCTCATTGTGTTAGTACTTTTTACTAAAACCTTAAAAATTAAATTATCTATTTAATTCACTCGACTTAACAGTAGAACTCAGATAATGTATAATTTTGTACCTTTTTCTGTTTTATTTTTTATTAAATTTTGTACTTCCGGAAGAAATTTTTAAAATTATAAGTACGTGATCTTGTACATCGCTACAAAACCTACTTACAGAAATAAAATCTTTTATCATTTATGAAACGTCAGAAGCTAGGTGCACGATTCCAATCGGTCGTTCCCTGCGGAGAAGAACCGGCAAAAATTTCCACGGTTACTGTTTTAAAAATAATTGGCTTTTACAATGTTTTCAAATTCAAATTCAAATTCAAAATTATTTATTTGTGAAACATAGGTCAAATGTACATGATGTTATAAAATAAAAATATTGTATCACTGCGCTGCCTTGCAAGGCGTACAAATGTTGTTCACAGTAATAGTTAAACAGGTAGTAAGTAGGTATTTATAAAATGATAAAATACTGCTATGTACCTAACCATCTTAATATTTAGTAATAAAATAATCTTAAACAAAACAATACAAATTAAGGAAACAATTTAATATCTAGCTAAACTTATTAAATTAAATTAACTAAAATAAGTAGGTAACAAATATAATATCTGAGAATAGGACATACCGGTTTTTATTTTTCTTCTCATTACATATTCATTTATGGTGTAATATGCTTTCTGAATTAGGAACTTATGGAGTGTTTTCTTGAAGGTATGCAAATCTTTTGAAGCTTTTATAGGTTTAGGTAGTTTATTAAATATTTTAGGAGCCATTCCTAGAAAACTTTTTGAGAACAGGGCGGTTTGGTGGGTTTTTGACTTAATTGCACCTTGATGGCGTTTAGTGGACAGAGTTTCAAATTGGTCAAGGTTATTTTTAATAAACATAACAACTTCATAAATATATAAGGAACTTCATAAATATATATATTTTTCAAATTACAGTGTTAATAGGTTACGTATGGGAGGAAAGTGTACTCCTGTCAACAAGATACTTAAATCGAAGCATCTTAACTCTACAAGGCCTACAATGTTCTCACATTCACAAAATAGAAAATAATCCAAGGTCAAGTGCGAGTCGGACTCGAACACGAAGGGTTCCGTACCCGAAGGGTGCCAGTTCCTTTCACTTTTTTTTTTGTAAAAAATGTGTCGTGAATGTTAAAATGTTACACTTGTTTCCGTCTAGCCATAGATATATATTTCATGGGTCTAGCTGTCATTCGCCAAGTTGCAGAGTATATGTTTAGTTTCCGCTCTTAGTCCTTCATGTGGACCATTGTACATGAGCCATGGCGGCCTTTGTGGGTTATTCCAACCAGCCCACCTCCCTCCAGAAGTTAATCAAATCTCTGGGTCTGTTAATAACATCTGTGAAAGATCGTGGTATTCCAAGAGTTTCTGTTAATTCTAATCTGGGTAACGCCTATGCATTCAAAAAGCACATGCGCAACGGTCTCCTCAGCCTCCATGCAGGCCCTGCACAGAGGACTGTCCGTTATTACTAACACAGTAACACACAGTAACACACACAGTAACACACAGTAACACAGTTAATACTAGCACAGACATCGTCGTTTACTCTATCTTTAAAATACTCAAAACTTTGTATATTGTGTTTTTGTTTAGGATAGATGAGTTGTACCCACATTTGTTAATAAAATTTTTATTTATTTATTTTATTTATTTATTTATTTATTTTATTCCTATTGTGTGGAAGTGTTTGTTTAGTGAGCAGTGTCCTGTGATAGTCCCCGTCACCAGGCGCAGCCCGTTCCTGTCCAGACGCAATAACCGCCTGGTAAGCGTACCGTCCAGGGATGGCATAGCTTCCCTGAATTGCCGTTGCAGAGTATAATATGCGATAAGGAACTTCGTTCCAATAAACTATGGTATGCGCGCAAGTGCTCGTCACCTGAAACGGGGGAGCTAAACAAAGGTAAAGCTAACTCAGTCTGCCAATCTTGTTAATTGACTTCGTCTTTACTATTCCTACGTATAAAGTCTAGTCAGTCACATTCCCGGCCACCACGTTCTATATGTCGTCGTAATGAACCTAGCTATAACCTGTGCTATAACTGTGGCCAATTTAACGGGTCATTAACTGAGCTCTTTGGCGGCGGCTCTTAAGCTGAGTTTAACTCAATCACGGTCGTGATTGATCGAGCACTAAGTTGAGATCGGTTCTGTATGTTATGGAAGAGTTAATACGTTTTTTTAAGTAGGTAAAAAGCCATTTATTAATTTTAAGAATATGTTACAGAAAAAGTGTTACTAAGTTACTTAAAACACTTTTTGCGAGTCGGACCGCACACCGAGGGTTCCGATCCGATTTCTGAAAAAGTGTACTATTTAGAGACATCGTTTTATTTTTCCTGTAATCTTTAGATAAACTTCTATCACATAGAATAATTTCAGATTTTTCTCTTTGCAAACTTCGGAGATAAGGGGCAGGGACGGTATTTTTTTTTACATTTTTCATCAAAAGTCGAAAACTATGGGGCTTAAAAAAAATCGTTTTAGAATGTGCAAACAGCGCTCTTTCATATGATATACCCACCACATGCCCTAGTAGCCCCACTTCGAATTTTTAAGACCCCTTTTCAGTCCCTGTTACAAAAAAATATACATTTTTTTATTTCTTTCTTATTTACAAAATAGTTGGGCAAACGTCATCGAAAATTGTTCCAAATTTCAAGTTGATAGCATTAGTAGTTCTTGAGATATCTTGGTACGGAACCCGGAAAGCCGCTGGTACACTGCTTGATCCATGGAATTTTAGGGTCCGGCGGGGTAATAACGTCACACACATTAACTAATTTTTTTTTTGTCCTTCAAGTGGATTATTAAAAAATAGTGGACACGTATTTTTTCTTTTTTTACGTAAACAAAAGATAACGGTGATACATTGGGTTTATTTTTTTACGGAAACAAAAGATAACGGTGATACGTTGGGTTTACTTTTTTACGTAAACAAAAGATAAAGGTGATACATTGGGTTTAAAATATGGCATGACGTCACTCGTAGGTAGAGAGTGAGACGAATATTTTGTTAATCTGTAAAAGTAATGTGAGTTTAAAAAGACCGGCAAGTGCGTGTCGGACCACGCACAATGAAGGGTTCCGTAGTTGGAAAGAATTTATCCCAAAAGCAAACTTAACATTGTAATCCCAAAAAAATATTTTTTATGTGATAAAATTCCAAATTAACTATTTTCGGACTTTTTCCTTTACTTGTACTGTAAGAACTTGCTTCTTGCCAAACATGATTCTAGAACAACGGGAAGTACCCTATAGGTTTTGATTTACTTGCGAGTATCAAAATATGCCACATAAATGGCCGTATTTTGTGATTGCGTTGACTTAGAAGTTTGATTTTTTAAAGCTCCAAGGGACCATTGATAGACCTACGTATTTGATATTAATTTCAACTTGATACCTCCACGCGTTCCTGAGAAAAAGGGTCTTGACAGACAGACAGACGGACAACGAAGTGATCATAAGGGTTCCGTTTTTTCTTGAGGTACGGAACCCTAAAAATAAGCAAATATCTTATAAAGTCGTCCGGCGTACGCGCTAGTGAACGGTTCGAATATAGGTGCCCACCTACGTCCGCGACAATGGCTGTGAATACACTGAAATGTGCGAACTGTAACATAGTGATATGTGAACTGTTGTCATTTATACAGAACAAGATAGACGTGATAGACAGTGAAAGCCTAATAAGAATCTGTGTATCGGCATTTCACGAGGAAGATGTAGTTAGTGCTAAAGAATTGCTGTTTAGTTCTATAAAGACTAACAAGAAGAAGATATCCAGACGTAAAGAAGGCAAAAAACAGAGAGACTTAGAGGATATCATATGTGTTTTTAAAGTGACTGAACCAGATCTTATGCCAATATTTGTGGCGCGTGACTTGCAAAAATTACCGCCCGTTACATTTGACCACGTCGATGTCACCAAATTATTGAAAGATTTACTAATTGTGCGTGATGAAATTAATGACATAAAATGCAATTATGCAACTGTCCGTCAATTGGATGAGTTGAAGGCGGATTTGGGATGTAGCAGGCTGCCAGCATCATTGTTAACATGCAACATCAATACAAATAAGAGAGGAGGGTATTTGCTAGATAGCGGGCCGGTTGGTCTACCGCCGGACAACACCGAGATGATGAGGCGTTCGAGTTCGGAGCGCGCTGACTCACCCAAGTATCGCTCTCTCGCTCACACTTATACTGAGGGAGATAAGCTTAGTGCGCATGCACCAGTTAATTCGACGGTATTGGAAAACGAAATGTGCACGGAGATTGAGTCAACTGTTTGTCATACAGAGTTGAAACAAACAATTAAACCCACTATGGCGGAGACTGTGAGCAATGGCAATTGGAGACCGATAATGAAACCAACTGATGAATGGATAACAGTCCAAAAGCGTAGATCGAGAAATCGTTTTGCGGGAAAAATAGGCAAAGCGGCAACGAACTTGTCTGAGAAATTTAAAGCGGCCGATCTAAAAGTCCCGTTGTTTATCTCTAACGTAAACAAGGAGACTGCTGTGGAAGATATCTGCCAATATATCCAAAAAAAAACGGAGCAGGTTGTTTCACTTGAGAAAATTACTATGAAGAAGGAAAAGCCGTATAATGCTTTTAAATTATTAGTAAATAAAAGCAAGTTAGAAACATTTTTAGACGACCAAATGTGGCCAGATGGCATCACATTTCGTCGTTTTATTCATTTCAAGAATCGAAAAGAAGACGGAAATAATATTATTTCCGAGAAGAATGAAATAAATAATGTAATTAATGGATAGCACATCAAAATTAAACATTACAACATTCAACTGTAAAAATATTAAGAGATCTTTTAACTGTGTGCGCTTATTATGCAAAACAGCTGACATTGTTTTGTTACAAGAAACGTGGTTATATCCACATGATTTATCCTTTCTGGAAACTATAGATCAAGACTTCAGTTACACCGCGAAGTCTTCAGTGGACACTTCAGCTGGTATTTGTAAAGGTAGACCTTACGGAGGTCTTGCCATATTGTGGCGAAAAAGTGCAGTTGATAACGTGACTGTTATGCAGTGTGACAATACCCGGATTTGTGCAGTAAATGTAGTGATAAGTAACCGAATTTTTATGGTTATAAATATGTATATGCCAACAGATTGTAGTGATAACTTACCACTTTTTACGGAGTGTCTCAGTGAAATGTATTCTATCATACAAAATAGTAATGTTGAATCAGTGTTTGTTTTGGGAGATTTCAACGCGCACCCTGGTGAGTCATTTTGTAATGAACTTCTTAGTTTTTGTACTGAGCAGAAATTAGTATGTGCGGACATTGATTACCTAAGCATGTTATCGCAAACTTACACTTTTATCAGTGACGCACACGGGTGTAAGCGTTGGCTTGACCACTGCCTTGTTACACAGTCGGCAAGAAAAACCATTGTAAACGTTAAAGTTATTTACGATTCGTTTTGGTCTGATCACTTTCCTTTAAAAATAGAGTGTGATATTAATGTTATTAGGGTGAAAACTAATGTAATTAAATCTTCGTATAACGGTGTTTGTTGGGGGGAACGAAAACCAGAGGAAATCAGTCAATACTTTTCTATATGTAACAATAAATTAAAGAACTTAGATTTTCCTAAAGAGTTTGAACTTTGTGCTGATAAATTTTGTGAGAATGCCCATCATAAATTATTATTGGATAAAATGTATAGTGAAATTGTGTCTATATTAAGTGAAGCTGCCAGTATAAGCAGAACCCCAAAAGGCATTATAGGAAGAAAGGGTATAAAAGGGTTTAACAAACATGTAAAAGAATTTCACACCCAGGCACGAATTAAATTTAAATTATGGATGTGGTATGCGCAACCCAGTAGTGGTCCTATTTTTGAGGATATGACATTAAGTCGTAAAATATTTAAATCAAAATTGAAATGGTGCATTAAGAATCAAGAAAGAATAGAAATGGATATTTTGGCTTCACTCCATTCAGAAAAACGTTTTGCATCATTTTGGAAGGGTACTAAGAGGCTAAATAATACTCAAAGCCTACCAATTAGCGTGGATGGTAAAAGCGATAACGCTGAGATAGCCAATAGTTTCAAAGGCCATTTTAAAGTGAGTTCAGCTCTTAAGTCAGCGCCGAGGGTGCGCGATGCTGAGACAGGTCGATCAGGATCACCCCTGTGGTTTAAATGTAAAGAACTAAAATCTGTGATTAAATGCATGAAGAGGGGTAAATCGCCTGGTCATGATGGGCTTAGCATCGAGCACCTTCAAAATGCTGGTATACATCTGCCGAGAGTGTTGACTATGTTATTCAATTTGTGTTTGGGACATTCTTACTTACCTCAGGAGTTATTGGATACAATTGTTGTACCTATTGTGAAGAATCGGACAGGGGACATATCAGACAAAGGTAACTACAGGCCTATTTCACTGGCAACTGTAATAGCCAAAGTGTTTGACAGTGTGCTTGACTCACACCTCGGTAGGTACACCCAGTTACATGACACACAGTTTGGTTTTCGTGCTGGGCTATCTACTGAAAGTGCTATACTTGCGTTGAAGCATACTGTCAAATATTATACTGACAGGAAAACACCTGTGTATGCTTGTTTCCTGGACCTTTCTAAGGCCTTCGACCTGGTTTCTTATAATGTCTTATGGGAGAAGCTTCTGGAGGCAGGCGTTCCGACTGCATTAGTGTCTACATTATCTTTTTGGTATGACAAGCAGAGGAACTTCGTCAAATGGTCTAATGCGTTGTCTGACCCGTACAAACTCGAGTGCGGTGTTAGGCAGGGAGGTCTATCTTCCCCTAGGCTTTTTAATATTTATATCAATAAACTGCTAGTTGAGCTCAGCAGCACTCATGTCGGATGCCATATAGATGGAGTATGTTTAAATAACTTAAGTTATGCAGATGACATGGTGCTGCTGAGCCCTACTATCAGTGGAATTAGAAAGTTACTCTCCATTTGTGAACGATATGCCATACAGCATGGTCTAAAATATAATCCAACAAAAAGTGAGCTGTTGGTGTTTCGAGGTAGGAATAAAAATCCAACTTTTGTTCCTCCTGTAATACTAAATGGTTCACCTTTGCAGAGAGTTGCCCACTTTAAATATTTGGGCCACATTGTTACTGAAGAATTGAAAGACGACTTGGATATGGAAAGGGAGCGCAGGGCACTGGCTGTGAGGGGAAATATGATATGCAGAAGGTTTCATGGTTGTTCAGTTCCTGTAAAACTAACTCTTTTTAAGGCCTACTGCCAAACATTTTACACCAGCAGCCTTTGGAATAACCATACCCTAAAAGCAGACAATGCCCTGCGCATTCAGTACAACAATGTCTTCAGGGCGCTGTTGAGGCTTCCACCTTGCTGTAGTGCGTCAGGTATGTTCGCTGATGCGCACACTGACGACTACTTTGCGATAATGCGGAAGAAAGTTGCCTCAGTAGTATCCCGAGTGGGGGAAAGCAGCAACAGCATTCTGAGGATGTTTGCAGAGAGGCTGGATGGGCCTACAATGGGGAGGTTTACCAAGCTACATGTTGGCAACAAGGCTTGTTAAACCTTCCTGTGATTTTCTTTCTTTTTGTTGTTCCTGCATGTTACTAATATAGGTTAAGTACGATGTAATACTAACACCCTATGGGCCTTGATGCCTGAGAATAAAATATTTTTATTTTTTTTTATTTTTATTTTTATTTTTTATTTATAAATAAATTGTATACAACGTGTAACGTTACATGCGCAAAACCTCTTAAGGGGTCATTGTACTCATCATTATGAACAACTTTTATTATGGGACCAAACATGAAATCATGAAAAAAAAAAATCAGCTGTTCAGTACATTTTGACGAATTATGCGAACATAAATGTACTGAACAGCTGATTTTTTTTTCGCGATTTCAGGTTTGGTCCCATAGTAAAAGTTGTTCATAATGATGAGTACAATGACCCCTTAAGAGGTTTTGGGCATTTAACGATACACGTTGTAGAGCTATCTATCAAAACATAAAACCAAAGTCTGTTTAATTATAACATAGGTAGTTGTTCACGACAATTATCGCCATCTGGTGCCTGGGAGATGCAACGGCGCACACGCATACGAACAGAACAGCAGTTGACAGCAACATCAAAGAATTAAATAACTAATCCATTATACACTGTTCTACTTTATTATAAAGTCAATCTACTCTTCAACCCATTACTGGAAGAACACAGAATCCAAACAGCAGTCTATAACTAATTATAAATAATCTCTTACCCTCTTACAAATAAAGCACGGAATAAAGTTATATCAGGAATAACCATACATTTTCATAGGTTTAAACTTGGAATAACTTTATTCTGTGTTTATTAGTAAGACGTTAAGTCTGTAACTAATAAACTAAAAAGAAATACAAAAAGTACCTAACAATATTTAAAGTCATTATAAATAAGGAAATTATTATAGAAATGTTGTAAAGTACAGAATTGTTTATGCTAAAGATTAATCTCAAAATTTTAAAATACCTATGATGATGTAGAATTCATTAATTATCACCATCATCATTTCAGCCGAAAGACGCCTTTAGGTGTGTTTTTGATAATAAAGGATATTTCAATAACAAATGTGAGATGTTCCAAAAATTTCAGTACATAACCTCTTACTTTTTCAGTAATAATAATAATACTTACCACATTTTCTCATCACCATTTTGTTGAAACATACCTTGCTCCCAATACCAGTTAAGTGACTTTAAGCTTAGTGCAGACTACAGAAAAACTGTCTGCAATCGAAGCTACGTCATTAGGGTGCAGAAGTTCGTGTGTCCCGGGGCTAACGATCGCAACAATGGCCGCTGTCAATTAGCAGGATTAGGAACGATTAGAGGATCGCACGCAGACTGTTGCTAGCTTAATGATGGCTACACGTCTTGAGATACATTTCCTTTTCGATTTAGAAGCTAAAAATAAATACAGCTTTCAACTTTTTCTTACCAAACTGCAGAGTTTGCCCGAGTATGCATAGAATGGTTTTTCTGTAATTTTATAATCATGGTAAATATAAAATAGGCAAGTACTTCCATGGTTGTAATGGGGTCCATATTAGACCAGGTGGTCTACTCCTTAACTCCGTCCATCTGTCCGTCCGTCCGTCAGTCCGTCCATCTGACATTACGAGATCCATCAAAACAAGTGTAAAAGTTATTTTTTTCGGACGGGCAAAAAAAACACTGGGAGTAGGGATAACTGTCAAATCGTGTTGTCATTCTTACTTCGTTCGGGCCCCGAACCAATCATCCATACGTAGGTGATACGGAGTAGGAAACGCCCGTAACTAAGGCCTAAACTACGGGCTTCGTGCTTAGAGAGTAGACCCCCTGATCGCGCGTTCGTATTTCCGAAGATAGGCGATTCCCGAAGCTCGCACTTTTCTTGGGATATATTCTGTACTGTACATTTCCGTTTCCAATTTAGAGCTAAAAATAAATACCTATGTAGTCAATGATATCTGTACTAATATTATAACGAGGAAAGATTTGTTTGTTTGTATTGAATAGGCTCCGAAACCAATGGCCTGATTTAAAAAAATCTTTCACTGTTGGGAAGCTACACTATCCCCGAGTGACATAGGCTATAATATATTTTCAAAAAAAATAGGTATCCTTACTAAAACTCCAATAATGTAACCCGAGGTGTACACAATTTACCTAAAAAATTCCTTACATCGCTTGCGCTGCGAAAACTATTGATGATAGAACAAAATAATGTACTACGACTTTGCAGAACACATAATATCATTGTATGTAGTACTTAGGATTATTTTGTACTATCACTATAATTACGTTGTTTACTAACACTAATGAAAATACCTGTGTCACTTGGTTTAATATAACGTTTTAAATCTACTCTCATATCATAAAAACGAATTAAAAGCTTTAAAACGAGTTTATATTTACATAATACTTTATAAACTAGGTTTTAAAACACTCGAGTGATACTATTAAAAACCTCGCCTATTTTAAAACCCCTCGTTATGCAACAATTTCACAAACTACTAAATCCATAACTTTGTCAAGTGTTTTCGTGGCGGGAGGGTTTACTCAAAAACAAATTAAATGAAATTCTAAATCTACTATCTACTACGAATTCTAATATTCTAAATTCTAAATTTTTTCTACAATTATTATCACAACTCAAACACTAAAAACTTTTAACTATGCATATATATTTGTCAATTTCATTTCCATATCCAGTATAAATATAATCGATCTCGATCTCGGTGTCAAGAGTTACTTCTCCTGTTCCCGCAGCCTCACTTGTATGAGATGTCCAGACACGGGGCGTAGTGCTAAGTCCACCTTCAGCTGCAGGTTGTCAGCATCTGACACGAACTCCAGCTCCCTCACACAGTGAGCCAGCACCGTCTTCAGTATTGCCATTGCGTACTTCTTACCTGATGAATAAGATGGGGAAATTTTATCAGGTACTTAAAGAAATAATCTTTTATCCAAGGATAGAAGGATACATTCCAGAACGCCACCTGATACAGTCCTTATCCACCCCGTTATCTTCATAAGTAAATGTTCTTAGACGTGTGGGCTGGTTTCGAATACTACGCACCTGACTTTTTGAAGCATGGCTAAGTACTAGAATTAGGACGTCTCCTTCTTTTATATCCATAAAAGTAATAATCTTTGTGTTCAGGGTGGCATCGATTCACAACCTGTTACCGTGGATTCAGTACATGGCGCAGAACCTCCCTGCGTTGATATTTTCCGTCGGTTTTTTTTTTAAACTGCTGTTTCCTACAAAAGTACAAACGTAATTGAAATTTTTCAATTACTTATGAAAAATTTCAACTTAGTATGGTCCAGAAACATGTTCTGAATCCATGGTATTTCGCGTCGATGTCCCTGCCACCCTGTATGCACATTCATACATAATATCAACCTCGTTTCACAAGCATACAAAAAGTAATTTCTACAAGAACAAAAATAATTTGTTCATACAGAATTAGTACTAGCCCGATTTCGTAATTTTTTTGTATATCGTCAGCAAAGGCGATATCAAGTATGTGGTTGGATTTATTGCATAGAAGTGAGTTCCATACCGTATAATAAATAGATAGTAATAAAGGAGTACTTAGATAAGGATCATAAGCAGGTGGCGATCCGGAGGATCTGCCTACGCCCATGGGAAAAAGGCCTGAGTTTATATAGATATGTGTTGAACAAAATACTAAGAACTGATAAAATAACAATAACAGCATGGTCAGTAATGAAGAGAAGCTCGTGGCTAAGCAATAACAGCCGTACGGTTCGATCCATCAGGTTAAGCTACGCTTGCCGGGGTTGGTCCATGGATGGGCGACCATCTTTACATACCGAGACTCCTCCGTGCCTCGGAAATCACGTTAAGCCGTTGGTCTCGGCTGTCATTCGTGGATCTTTGACAGTCGTTACGGGTCGTCAGAAGCCCGGAAGTCTGACAATCAGGATATCGTATTACCCAGTAATTGGGTTGTGGGGATCAGATAGGCAGTCGCTTCATATAAAGTACTGGTATTCAGCTGCATCCGGTTAGACTGGAAGCCGACCCCAACGTAGTTGGTAAAAGGCTAGGCAGATTGATTGACTTATACAGGGTGACTTTGAAAACATGCGACAAAATTTAAGGGGGCGTTCTACGCATCAATATGAACAACTTTTACTATGTGAACAATTTCGAATTCGCAAAAAAAAATCCGACCTTCTTTTACAAAAGGGTCCAATACCTTTAACTATAATATGGGAAGGTAATTTTTTTTTTTGCGAATTCGATGTTGGTCCCTTAGTAAAAAGTTGTTCATATTGATGCGTAGAACACCCCCTTAAATTTTGTCGCATGTTTTCAAAGTCACCCTGTATAAGGATAATAAGCAGGTGGCGTTCCGTAATTTCTGGCAACACACATGGGAAAAAGGCCTGAGTTTAATATGTGTACTACTTGAACAAAATACTAAGAACTGATAAAATAACAGTAACAGCATGGGCAGTAATATTTAGTGATTCACTATTCATATCGTCATTATAGCTTAAAGTATCATCATTACCTTCTAAATCATAATCATTCACGTTAACATGTTTTACATGATTATCATAAGTTGCATAATTAAATAAACCGTCGCAAGCAACAACAACTTTATTGTCACCTTATGTTTCTACATTGATTATTAAAATCTTTTATTATACTTAGCACTAGCGACCCGGCGCTGCTTCGCACGGTTTTTACGATTTGACAAAACATCGAGATTTCTTTATCACATGTAAGTTTAATATTAATGTATTGTACACATATACCTTCCGGAATAAATTCTCTAAATGATGGTAAAAACCGCATCAGAATTCATTGCGTAGTTTAGAAGAACAACGCGGTCACACAGACAGACACGAAAAGTGACTTTAGTCTACAGGGTGTAAATGTAAATAGTGGCAATATTCAAAGGGGTGGTACTCATCATTATGAACAGCTTTTATTATGGGATCAAACCTGAAATCACGAAAAAAATATCAGCTGTTCCCTACATTTTGACGAATTATGCGAACATAAATGTACTGAACAGCTGATTTTTTTTCGCGATCTCAGGTTTGGTCCCATAGTAAAAGTTGTTCATAGTGATGAGTACAATGATTAAATATTGCTACTGTTTACACTTACACCCTGTATAATCCTCTCAACTGTCGATCTAGAGGCCGGTACAGTAGTACCCAACTGATATGGCTTACCGATGTACCTGCGCAGAAGATGAATTTTCAAAGCACGGGAAATGCTATTGACCAATCGGCACGCTCCACGCTTTTTCCTGTACCGCTATTGGTCGGTAGCTGCCGCCATGTTAGCGCGCGCCGCTTGACAGCCGCCATACTTGCGAGTGAGACGGAACTAACAGCTGCAGTGTATTATGAACCTTATAGTAGTGATCTAAGGTTGATTGTAAGTTTTAAGTATTCTCGTTAATCTTCGGGGTCATACTTTCTTTTCTGTGCGAACGAAGATTCACGACGCGCCTTATTACTTGGGTACTACTGTAATCCATTTTGGTCCAAATGAGAAAATGCCGGCCAAAAAAAATAAACGTCTAGCATTTCTTTTTATGGCACCGAAGTTTGTAGGCGCCCTTGGTTTTATTTGAGTTCAAAAGTTGACTATTTCATTTTTAATATTACTTATCCTGACGTTTGCTGTGCCATTTTGGCAACCTACTTTAATATTAGCTAGCATTCGATTCTATAATCAAAAATGCAAAAATGCATGCCATGTATTAGCCAACACCTGAACGTATAGTCCGGTCAATTTAGACATTCGAGGTTACATAAAGTCCCAACAAGCTGAATTTCTGTGAAATTGTTCAAAACATAATTATAAACAATGTCAAAGGTAAAAAAAATGAGTTTTTCGCGATTTTCAGCAAAACGGTAAGTTTTATCATAAAAGTACCTCAGACAAAAATTGTAGATCATAAAATTATCAATAAAAAATGTATTAATACTTTTTTTCTTACGAGCCACCGTTTCTGAGATATAACGATTCAAAAAGTTATAAAAGTTGTTATCGTCATAATATGCACAAGTTTAGTTTGTGGGTAGTTTAGTGTACTTAGCGCGTTTTTTTAACGTGGTTTCCCCAGTGGCCTACTCCACGGGTCAGTTGTGATCCTGTTTAATGTAAAACTATTGCATAATAACGGAAATTTACAAAGATTGGGAAAGATAAAAGCGATGTAAATTAAAAAAAAGTGTTGAAGTTTATTCGTAAGTTTCAAATTCTTGTTCTTCTTCTCCTGCTTCTTCTTCATCTTCATTTTGGATGCAAGTAAATTGCGTCAATAGCGATGTATCACATGATACTTCGTCGGAGTCAAACGAATCCTCCATTGTTTGTGATTCAATATTAGAGCACGACCGGCCTTGACAATTTGTGCATGCCAAAGAACAAGACAGTCCGACTTTTTTGCAACCACATTTAGCACTGCATCCCTTTTTGCAGTTGCAAAAAATAGTGTTCAGCAGTTTTTCCGGCGCAGGTGGAAGTAAAGTTTGAACTGGCTCTAATATGTTGTTGACCAACTTCCAACCCCAGTCTGTAGGGTCTAGCTGATAACCAAGCCACACTTGAACTTGGTAATATACTCGAAAAAGATGTTGGTGAGCAGCAACTGAGGTTGGAGGAAGACAAGCTAATTGAACTTGTTTTTTATTTTTAGTATTTTTAACGAAATATGTATATCGATGCTTATCTAAACAGGTAGTTTTTTTAGGAGCTCCGTACATAGAAAGAAGAAAGCGGATGCCGTTGGTAATAACTTCTTGTTGAGTTTTTTTTTAAATATAACAACTCTAGATGTATATACGTGGCGTACTCATGTATATTATACCGATAACAACTTTTATAACTTTATGAATCGTTATATCTCAGAAACAGTGGCTCGTAAGAAAAAAAGTATTGATACATTTTTATAGATAATTTTATAATCTACAATTTTTGTCTGAAGTACTTTTATGATAAAACTTACCATTTTGCTGAAAATCGCGAAAAACTCATTTTTTTTACCTTTGACCTTGAATAAATTTTTTTCCTTACAGGGGAATGATGGGAAACTTCTAGACATTGTTTATAATTATATTTTGAACAATTTCACTGAAATTCAGCTTGTTGGGACTTTATGTAACTTCACTCTCATTTTTTGGTCTAAATTGACCGGACTAAGTCAATATTCATTCGATTCTACAATCAGAATTCTTTTTTCGATCCTGGAATCCTGGGATTTTTTCGAAACAAATGTGCAATCCATATTAGCCAACACCTGAACTTAAGTAAATATACATTCGATACTATAATCAGAACTCTAAATTGGTCGATCCCGGAATTCTGGGTTTTTTGCGATACAAAACCCCGTTCCATTTTTACCAACACCTCAACTTTAGGTATGCATCCGATTATCCAATTTCTACTCATAACATGGCTGTTAGACCCCGCAGTGCCTCGGAAAGCACGCTAAACCGTTGGTCCCGGCTGTCATTCGTAGATCTTTGACAGTCGTTACGGGTCGTCAGGAGCATGAAAGTCTGACTACCAGTTTTACCAAGGGGTATCATATTACCCAGTAACTTGGATGTGGAGGTCAGATAGACAGTCGCTCCATGTAAAATACTGTTGTTCAGCTGCATCCAGTTAGACTGGAAGCCGACCCAAACACGTTGGGAAAAGGCTAGGCAGATGATTTTGAATTAGTCCAAATCATTACCCACTTATTTGCACGGTACAGGGGTCAACTCACCGATACAAGATCGTCTCCCATAACTAAAGGCGAGGAAGGCAGCCGGCGTGCCCGGGGGCTGGCCCTCCAACCAGCGCTCAGGTCTGTAGAGCTTCGCGTCAGCTCCCCACACCCGGACTGACCGGCCAGCGCCCCACGAGTTTATACCACATGCTGTACCTTTCGGAATTGTGAAGGATTCTGAAACAATGGAAATATGTTGACCTTTTTAGGGTTCCGTACCAAAATGGTAGAAAGGAACCCTTATGGTGTCACTCAGTCTGTCTGTCTGTCTGTCACAGCTGGATATCTCAAGAACTACTAATGCTATCAAACTTGCCCAACTATTTTGGAAATGACTGGGACTAAAAGGGTGTCTTAAAAATTCGAAGTGGGGCTACTAGGGCATGTGGGGTATCATATGAAAGAACGCTTTTTTTCTTTTTTTTTAAGCCGCATAGTTTTCGACTTTTGATGAAAAATGTTAAAAAAATACCGTTCCTCCCACCCTTATCTCCGAAGTTTACATAGGGAAAAATCTGAAATTATTCTATGTGATAGAAGTATAGGTATAGATACAGGAAAAATAAAATGATGACTCTAAATAGCACAGTTTTTCAGAAATCATCAACAAAAATTACATATAAATGATGGTACGGAACCCTCGGTGCGCGAGTCCGACTCGCTCTTGACCGGTTTTTTATTTTACTTACTCGGAGAAATAAAGCAACTATACGTAATTTAACGGGTGTAAAAAAAACGCCGAGATCCAATTGCACTCTCCGTAACTGTGATAATTTGTTTGTACTGGAGGTCCAGTACAAACAAATTGAAGGTTCCCTTTCACTGACCTTCAAAGTTCCAACTTCTTTTACTTTTTTCACTAAAACAAGTTTTAAATGTACTTAAGAGCCATTTCACCAAATTTTAACGAATTTTTAATATTGCAGTCGTAGTAAAATAATGCGTTCACGATAAGTAAGCTCGGACATCAGGAGGCCGGAAAAAATGGCACAGGTCCTTCCTCGATGGGCGCTCGCGCTGTAATAATCGGTGCCCGCTTAAGCAACGTAATTTATTCTCATTTAGAGTGATGTTAATAACGTTATTATGTCTAAATAAATGAAGGGATTTTAATAAAACTTTAGAATTAGTTTTGTTAAAGAACATAGTTTATTTTGACATATTTTTTTAAATTTAATTACGCGTTATTCAAACCAAAAAATCGCGATTAAATAGCGGTATAAAACGTAAAAATTGCCGCGAGACTTTATTTTTTTACTAATTAATGTTATAAATAATCGATATTCTAGTACATTAAAAGTCAACAAAATTATATGTCTGATGCTTTATGTATTTTTAAAAGTAAAATTTATGAGTATTAATGATAGATTTAGGAGTCTGAAATCGACTCTGCGATGATTTTGCTGCAAACTAGTTGTGGGAGATTAATCGCCACAAAGTAAACAAATAAGTTTTTGTAAATGTGTTACATTAACATTCAATACGAAAGATTGGTCTTTCTTTTAAATGTATTCAACAATGTCAGAGTTTTACCTAAAATGGTAAATTAGGCGACTAAAATCTTAGATATCCGCCCGAAAACGTGAAATGGCTCTTAACACCCACAATATCTCCGTTTCATGCACAGTTGCACACATAAATAAAAGTTGTTTCCCAGCAATATTTCTTACTACAATGTTAGGTACTATTCCCCTCCGTGACCGAATCAGAAATGAAGAGATCCGCAGGACAACCAAGGTAACCGACATAGCCCGAAGAAATGCCAAAGTTCAGTGGGCAGGGCACATTCTCGCAGAACAGATAGCCGATGGGGACGAATGGTTCTGGAGTGGCGACCGCGTACCGGAAGACGTAACGTTGGAAGGTCTCCCACAAGGTGGACAATTGACCTGATGACCGATGTAAAAGCCCCAGGAATGTGCTGGATGCGGGAAGCACAGAACCGGTTGAAGTGGCGGTGCTAGGGGAAGCCTATGGCTTATGTCCAGCAGTGGACGTTTTTCGGCTGAAATGACGATGATGATGATGAATGGTACTTAGTTTCATGTACAGAATGCGTAGATAATGGTTATATGATTGTTGCACATCTATTGCCATTGCCCTTTCACTACCAGACTAGCAGGCGTACTGCAGGGTACCATGCGCACTTGGTATCCCAACCAGTCGTACTCATCGCTTTTCCTCCACATGTATTATGCGCACAGACAAAGTGTGGAACTCTCTGCCAGCATCTGTGTTCCCTTCCACATATAACTCGTCTGCTTACAAAGCAACAGTGAACAGCCATCTTCTGGGCACGCTCGTTCCATCATAGACCTCATCCATCGCTTTCCGTCGGGCATGCTCGAGGTTAAGAGCAGGCCCATTCAGCAAAAATAAAGTCATCATTTTTAAATAGGACCCTAAATTCATTCAAACCAACCGATCGAGTTACTAGTTTAGGCATATTTTATAGTTTTCTTTAAACTATTGCACTTATTTTGAATTTAGGGCCCGTTTCACTGGGCACGCCACAATTGCGGCGATAAGTCCCCTCTTTGAGGAGTGGTTAGAGAGGCGCCACGGCGTCCTCACCTTCCGCCTGACGCAGGTCCTCACCGGACACGGTTGTTTCGGGAGGTTCCTGTTTCGCATAAGGCGGGAGGAAACGCCCGGGTGTTACCATTGTGTGGATCGCCCGGAGGACACGGTGGAGCATACAGTGGAGGTCTGCCCGGCTTGGGCAGAGCACCGCCGTGTTCTCACGGAGGCGATCGGCGGCGGCGATCTCTCGCATCCGAGCCTGGTCCAGGCCATGGTGCGGAGCGAGAGTGCATGGGAGGCCGTCACCTCCTTCTGCGAAGCAGTGATGCTCGCGAAGGAGGAGGCGGAACGCGTGAGGGAGAGGCAGCCTCACGCCCTCAGTCGCCGCAGGAGACGCCCTGGGCGGCGGGAATCGCGGGGCGATTTCCGGCCACCGTAGGCGCGGGCCTGCGGACGGTGAGCAGCGGGTAGCTCGCCGTCCGGTAAGGACCAGGCCCGAGTCGACGGCGCGTTGTGTTCCACGCGCGCCTCAAAGAGATGTCAGCAAGTGACGGGGTCCAATAGGGCCGACGCCGCTGGGGTCGCGGATTGTTTGAAGAAGTTACCGCGGCCCTGGCATAGGCAACTGAAGGAACACGGGTGGGTTTTAGTCAGTAAAAGTCTGACACGCCCTTCCGCTCCACCCAGAGCGGGAGAAGTTATTTGATGATTTCCCACCCTCAAAAAAAAAAAAAAAATTAAGGTTGTCAAATCTCAAGAAAAGTTATTTCATTGTTATTTGGGTCAACAAGTTACATACAGCGTGTCAGTAAATTTTTTTGTTGATCAATCTTTCAGAAACTGGATAATAATGTTGAACTCACTAAGCTGCAGGTCTTTGTCAGCATAGCGCAAGACGCCGGGGACAGGCGGGTACAGCCGCAGGGTCTCGTTGATGATCGCCTCGCAGTACTCCATCCGCGCCAGATCTTCCTTGCACACTGTACGCTTGCTGTCACCGAATATACTCTTCATCCTGCAGAATTGAAAGTGTTAGAATAAATTTTCAAGCCAACAACAACGAACAAACCAAAAACAAAAGGAATTTTACGGCAACCGAAAACTTGCTAAGCGGTTATGTTCGCATAACTCGTCAAAATGTAGGGAACAGATGATATTTTTCGCGATTTTAGGTTTTGTCTCATAGTAAAAGTTGTTTGTTATCATGAGTACAATCATGTGTAACACGCTCAGCGCCAGGTGTATAACCTGATAATACACCATAAAGTTTTTATCCCAACTCAGAGTATAACTGGTGATAAGCGTCCAGAACACAACTTCACAGGCCGGTGTGTATTGATTTACACCGTTGCTAACATTTAACCCCTCACATGTCCACCTTGAACTAATTTTTAGACCCAAAACCCCAGTGTGGGGGGTAACGTAAAAAATCCGATGGAAAAAGAAACTTTTCAATACACACTACGATTAGGTTCACAATGCAATGTATTTCACACCCGTGCGATTTTTTATTTTCCCGCACGTGTGCGGGAGTAAAAATTGCCACAGATAACTTATACCTATACTTGGTCCAAATTGGTTCAATGCCTCTATTCACAGCTCTCTATTCGGAGGTGAATGTTTTTTTTAATATCGGCAAAGAGATGTATCGTCTTTACGGCGTTAATATTTTTTTGAATATTTATATATTGAATAACATCAAAAACTATGATTATTACAATAAAAGAAACGTTTATGAACAAATTAACATTTATTTGTGTTCTAAACTCAAAAATATTTGAATTTTCTATTTTTCATATAAGGCTGTTTATCGGCTATAAACCTTTGCATCTCCTTCAACCTGGCGAAAGCAAAGCGCGGAAAAAAAAAGAAAATTTAAATCATAGTTTCATAATAATTCATGACAAAAAAGTTGTTCAAAAGTGTATTGAAAAACGTCGTTTGATACTCGTGGACATTAGTTATTGCAGTTCTCGGCTCAAAAACAACATCGCCTACGGCTCGGGTGTTAATTCCGCCCCGAACGCAATAACAAACGTTCTCCATTTGTATCAAAATGTTACTATTCCATCGGATGATGTTTTTTTACGTTTAAGTTATAAGCTTATAAACCTACTATGTAAAAAAGGTTTTTATGCCCTGGGGTGCAGTCGACAAATGACGGGTTTATGATGTTTTGAGAAGAAGCAAATTCTGCAAAAAAAAATTGAAAAGTCCATTAGTTTTGCCTCAAAAGTCCCTTGGCGCTGAGTGTGTTAAGTCGGTCACTAATAGTCACCCTATAATAGAATTTGGCCTAGGTTAAAGTGAATAGTAACTCGTGACGCGAGTCGACTCAGCCTGTAATCCTTCTGACCTTCTTTCTGAAATCTGGGTAAATCTTCGAGCGTTTCAATCGCCGTCATTATCCTCCCCCAAAACTTGATGAAAGATAATATATTTAATGAAATATTTTAGCAATTCAAACCAGAATCTGAGAATTGCTGAAATATTTCATTAAATATGTATATTCTTTTTCATCAACTTTTGGGGGAGGATAATGACGGCGGTTGAAACGCTCGAAGATTCTCTCGAAGATGCTTCTGACTATACCTAACCTTGCCTACATTGGGGTTCAAGGCAAGATATCAAGGGGTTATCAAACATTGCTTAAAGCTATGTAATAATTATTAACGTCTGCTTAACGATCCATTTTTTAACGTTCAAACGTCTCTACACTTAGCAGCGGTAGATTGCAGCAAAAAAGCAAAAACATATTCTAAGAAGTTCTTACTCGGCATACAACTTCTTCTGTATCCTCGGCTTGCACCCAATCATCAGCAGCGCGTAGAACAAGGTGGAGGCGACGGTCTCCTGCCCCCCCACGATGATGGTGTCCACCTCCGACTTGATCTGCTGCTCCGTCAGCCCCGCGTCAGTCTCGCTCAGCTCCATCAGAATGTCCAGGAAGGCTTTGAACTTTGGCCCGTCATTGGCATCTTGAAATAGTAGAAGATCATTTCAAATGATCGTAGTTTAAAGGCCTGCTTACCCCATAATAATACCAGCCTTTCACTATCCCACAGCAGGGCAAGGCATCTTCTCAAACAGAGAAGGCACGAGCCTACCATGCTTGCTCAAGACGGGTTGGCGGTTTCAGACTTATATCAACTATACAGGTTGTAAGTGTAAACAGTGGAAATCTTTTAAGGGGTCATTGTACTCATCATTATGAACAACTTTTACTATGGGACCGACCTGTAAACCTCGCAAAAAAAAAATCTGCTATTCCCTACATTTTCACGAATTTGGCAAACAAAAATGTACTGAATAGCTGATTTTTTTTTCGCGATTTCAGGTTTGGTCCCATAGTAAAAGTTGTTCATAATGATGAGTACAATGACCCCTTATAAGATTGCTACTGTTTACACTTACAACCTGTATAAGTCCAGCAATGCTATTCTGTATTCATTTCACCGTGAAAACTTAAGTGAAGTGAGCGTGGAGTGAGCTGTCAGTGTCATTCCACCTGATGCTAGGGATGGACCAAGCACATTTTTACAGTCATAATCGAGATTTTAATAAAAAAAATTACGCTCATCATCATCATTCATATCATCGTCAGATTATTTTATATTATTTCAAAGCTAGTACCTATTTAATCGTCTTAACATTACTACACCTATAGGGGGTTTTTAAATAAAATTGCAAAACATTTTATATTTGACTATTTTATTTTAAAACCCCTTACACAGGGTGTAAGGGACAGCCCTCCGCAAACTGATAGGGTGAATTCAGTATGTCATACTAAGATGACCGGTACATGAATTTTTTTCGGGAACGTTAAGGGAATCCAATAAACGTGATTTGTTTGTGTTTTTGTGCACAAATCGGAGCGTCTATTGCTGGTTGGGAGGGGTAGGTAATAGGTATGCAGTGAGTTCGATGAACTCTGTAGCTAGACAGAAAGTGAACAGCTGATTTCACGCGTCGTTGGTTAGAGTATTTCAACATCCATTGCTGGTTTTTTTTTTTGCTGTTTTTTTTTTTGCAGTTTTTTTTACATAAATGGAGTGCTGCGAACACACAATGCAATTTTACATTGAAATACTGAAAATGTAACAGAAAAAAAATTGAAATATGAAAATTTTCCTGAGAAAAATTCCGGTGGAATATGATTCAAAATGAGGAGCTGAATGCACCCTGTTAGTTTGCGGAGGGCTGTCCCTTACACCCTGTATAGTAATGTTTAGACACCATACTTACTAGCTTACAAATAATATAAAATCATTTTGTATAGAATTCGCATAAAAATATAATTTAAATCTCAATTAAGATTGTAAATGTAATTTGGTCAATCCCTAGCATCCGTGGGATGACACTGACAGCTCACTCCACGCAAGTTTTCACGGTGAGATTTTTGCAGAATCGACTAGCTGGTTTCCTAACGATGTTTTCCTGCACCGTGATGTCACTAATGTCCAAGATAAACTCAGAAAGTACATTATGAATTGAAAAGGGTTCAAATCCGGACAAGTACCAATGTGACTTTTCCTAACCTAGACCAATCAATCTGCTTATCCTTTTCCCAACTATGCTGGGGTCGGCTATCATAGGATCACTAGTATGTCGTCAGAAATGCATGTGGTCAAATACGCATTTCGTCATCTCTCAGGATAGACTCGCAACTTGTCAGAAACAGAACTCGACAGATACGCAGCTCGGCAGACACGCAACACGACAGATACTCATTTCGTCAGATATTTGAAACCATCCACCCAGATTGATGTAAACAAAAAAATAGTCAAATACAAGAGTTAGTAATGGTCACTTGATCAGTATTAGGGTTCCGTACCAAAATGGTAAAAAAGGAACCCTTATGGTGCGCCTCAGTCTGTCTGTCTGTCTGTCACAGCACAGCTGGATATCTCAAGAACCTACTAATGAAAAAAAAAATCTTTTTACATAAAACTACACTACCTATATTAACCGTATTTAAAAAAAAAAAAACAGAGGAGGTCATCAATTCAAACCCTCAAATTTTATAGGCACACGTATAGATTTGGGTATTTTTTAAAGTAACTTGTGCATTTGCTCTCGATAAGCACCATTTGGTGAAGTGGAACTGATGATGAAGACCAAATAATATGGCTATCGGAACTACTCAATAATAAGTATTTCACGGGTTGCGATTCGATTACGAATTTATGCTCGTCCGACACAATGCATACATATGGTGAAGTGGAACTGATGGTGACTTCACCATCAGCTCCAGTTCTGCTGGTTCTTACTAGGAGAACTCCTCGACAATTAACGTCTCTAAAAGAATATAGGGAAAAGCAATATTTTGTAAAAGATGATGAACAGTTGACGTAAGGCTAAACGTGCAATGTGAATGGAATAACTTAGATAACAAACTGACCCACTAAAAAGTGATAAATAAAAACTATTTTGCAAAAAAAAAAAAAAAACAACTGACTTCCAAAAAAAAATACTACAAAGTGAAAAATAACTTTAATTTCGGAAGCCGGTGGAAAAAAAAACTAAAATACAATCAAATAAGATCAAAAGACACCTACTTCCGAAATTAAAGTTATTTTTCACTTTGTAGTATTTTTTTTGTAAGCCGGTTGGTTTTTTTTTTTGTAAAAAAGTTTTTTATTTGTCGGTATTATTGGATGTAGGTATTTGTAGCTTGGCACAGAGGACACGCTTTTGCTTTTAAGACGTGGCGGTCAAAAAGTTAATCATATTAGTTTTTAGTAATGATAAAATACGACATACGGCACATTACTTTGCTTCTAAATCTTATTTATTAATTGACTGTCGAGTTGCGTATCTGACGAGACGCGCATCTGTCAAGTTGCGTGTTTGTCGAGTTGCGTCTTTGACATGGTGCAAATCTGACAAGATGCGTTTCTGTCAACATGCGTTTTCTGGCGAAATGCGTATTTGACGACTTGCATTTCTGACGACATACTAGTGATCCTTCCAGTCTAACCGGATGCAGCTGAATACCAGTATTTTGCATGGAGCGACTGTCTTATCTAACCTCCACAACCCAGTAACTGAGTAATATGATACCCCTTGGTAAGGCTGGATGTCAGTTGTCAACCATTATGATTTGAAACATTTCTCTGTCTCTGACATCTTCAAATGATTGACAGAAATAGAACGATGATTTAAATTGGTTTAGCGCTAACCGTATTTAGTGATTCGTGGTGCTAGCTGGCGTTAAGCTAAGAGTTTAATGGTACCATATTTTCATAATATTTCATTAAAGTAACTTAAAACTGTGAGTATAAAATTATTATTGGCTACCTTATTCTTACCACTATTATTTTCTCCAATTTTACTTTTCTTTGTATTCTTTCGTTCAAGTTTTCTCTTCTTCATTACCTGTTGCAATAAAATACTGTAAGTACGTTTCATATATTGAACGATTTAGGGCCTATTTCACGATGTCCGAATAGCCACTACTCACCGAATAAATTCAAAAATGGAAAAGAAATTTAAGGACGCTGTTACAAATGGGTAGTCAAATTATTACTTTTTACACAAAATTATGTTTATTAAATATAATGCTTTGTATTCTTAAAATGGTTTTGGCCGAATTGTTGTTAGATGTGCAATTGTGTACGGTACGATTCAGAACTATAAATATAATTTTAGATACAATTTTACAATGAGGTATTGTACTATATAACATCATTGCAATTTTACAATGAGATATTGTACTATATAACATCATTGCAATTTTACAATGAGGTATTGTACTATATAACATCATTGCAATTTTACAATGAAGTATTGTACTATATAACATCATTGCAATTTTACAATGAGGTATTGTACTATATAACATCATTGCAATTTTACAATGAGGTATTGTGCTATATAACATCATTGCAATTTTACAATGAGATATTGTACTATATAACATCATTGCAATTTTACAATGAGGTATTGTATTATATAACATCATTGCAATTTTACAATGAGGTATTGTACTATATAACATCATTGCAATTTTACAATGAAGTATTGTACTATATAACATCATGCAATTTTACAATGAGGTATTGCACTATATAACATCATTGCAATTTTACAATGAAGTATTGTACTATATAACGTCATTGCAATTTTAGATGCATGTTCTCAATAATTGTACTGAAGTAAAAATGTTCACTTCGGTACATTTATTGGGAAACTGGAATTGAAGTTATGTGTTATGCACATCTATCAAAAATTCGGCCAAAAATCATTTTAGGAATGCAAAGCATTTTATTTAATAAACATACTTTTGTTTAAAAGTAATGATTTAACTGAATATCATTATGGACATAGGGGATTCCCGTGACTTTCACTAGGTCATCGGTCTAGTAGGATATACCCACTAACTAATAAGTACATGAGAAATAAAGAAGACAAGAAAGACAAAGATAGAAGTCATTATAGAAGTACAAATTATTTATCTATCAGATCCATTTCACTTACGGTATCGGAAACATGATGTAAAACAGCGACGCACTTGGTCATCTCCCTGTGCGCCGCAGTGAGCCGGTAGACGGCGTCAGGGTGCATCAGCACGTTCAGAGCTCTGCTCATGATCAGCTCCAGACAGCGGTTGAAGGCCTCGTAGTACTCTGTTGTCACAATGCTCTCTGATATCTTTGATACTCCGAGAGCTGTTTCTGGTGAGGAAAAGTGAACGTATAAATTTTTACCCGACAAGGGCGAGCCTCAAAGGAGGGAGGGTAATAATGTTTGTGGTTAGTGTATACAGGGTGTAAAAAGACACATCACAAAGCCGTCAACTATGCATACTGTACATGTAAATAAGTAGCTTTGCGCAAAAATGATTGCTTGGAAACTCCTTTTATTTTTAGGTATTAAAAAAAGCAATTGTTTATTATGCGCAATATAACGCGAACTCAGGCAAACGGAGTTAAGCCCTGCCTCTTCGCACTACGGTACGCGTAGGTACTTGTCGGAAAAAGTTTATTTATTTTATTTATTAGGGACAAAAAACAGTTACATGCTGCAAAATACAAGGAAATACTTAAACTCAGATTTAACAAACATGTAACCCACACCATTGTCCACATTTTAACTAAAGGTTTTAAGTGATGAAAGAAAAAAAAAAAAAAGACAAAATAATAGCTGCTAAGTATTACAATGATTCTGTGTTGCTAAGATTAGCTTGACATAACTTAAAACATCTCGCCAGATAAAACGTCAAGAGCCATTTTCTTAAACGATTGCTTAGATTGAGAAAATATATCCAGTTTCATAAAATACGTGTTATAAGTATCAATAAGGCGACGAAGAGGTGCTCGTTCCCCAGCGTTGGTCCTGCATATGTCTGTATGGAAATATGGAATGGAATAATACTTGGAATACGTTTTAGTAAAAAAAAATGCGACTTTGACCTTTAATATCTCCAGAACCAGTGGATTCCCAGCTATGGTCTAGTCGAAAAAAAAGATCTAAATAATGGGTAGAATACTCGTATGTGGGTTTCGGCTTCGGCAAGTGTCTTTTTAGACCCGGTATGTATGTTTGTCTGTCTCTGTATTACCTCCTAGAGACTAAACGAGCGAACGGTTTTCAATATCGGTTGTATTGATGATTGTAGTGATTATATTTTCTGTTATTTACATAAGATTTTTTACTGTCGCGTACCATATTTTGATTAACATATACGACCTGACACTGACCTGCAAATTGCAAAAAAGTAAGTAAATTACCGTGTAACGTACGTTATTTTTTAAGGATATTCTTTTTAATTATTTGTAAGTAAGTATAACGAAAATTCCCAACTTACGGCAAATAGTTTCCAGCGTCGTAAGAGCTAGGTACTTGTGTATGATATCGAAGGGTTCCTTCCCCACTTCAGTCTTCAGGCTCTCCACCAGCTTGTGCGCTTGCGCATTGAACACTCCGAGGTAACCGTCTACTACCGAGCTGGTGAACGTTCCTGCTAACGTCTTGATGCTGTGCTTCCATATGTAACCTAAACAAAGTGAAATTAATTGCTAAGCAAATTGACTGGCAACTTAAATTGTCCTTATAATTAAATCACAACTGTCATTCTTTGACAATTTTATGCAATGGCACACGGCAAATTGCCATGGGGGGTCAATTATTGCAGCCTGCATTATCCACGCCCACTTGAAAAGTTCACCCTGTTGTTAAAACATTATTTTCCCATTGTTTTTTTTTTGTGTTTCACGAACTGTGTCCAAATATACTCTTTTCTTTATTTCTTTCTTTATATCACAACACTACATCTCTGCTTATGAAATAAATAATTAAACCTTTACTGATGCTTACCAGGTGCGGTGACCAGTCCGTCTCCGAGCCAGATTCTCCCGAAGCCGTAGTAATACGGCTTCTCAATGAACGCGTTTGTGATTGTCTTCACGTCATCCGGGTCCTGAGTCACTGCAGAAAACGTAATATCAAAATAAGGGTAAAATAAATCTAGCAAATTCAAATAGAAACAAAATATTTCAAATCTTTATTTATAGTGTATAGGTAATCTTTATTTATTAATTATTATATTAATATAATAATTTATTGGACAAGCTAACACTAAAATATATTTATAATAATTCGTAATTAATTTACAAGTAGGTAGGTATATAAAAAAGGAGAAGAGCTCATTGGGCATAAATAAATTCTCTATCAATAGGAAAAGTACCCAAAAGGCTGGAGCACTGCCACGTTGAATGGCAATGGCTTTGGCCATAAAATAGGCCAGCCCTCTGGTGACGCGAAGAGGCGACCAATAAATTGTAACTAATTTTATTGTTTATTGAAATAATTTCTTTTAGTTTTTTTTCTAATAAGGTACGTATAACTTTAAAATTTGCGTTAGTTAATTATGATTTAAGTAGGTTCATGACGGTAGAACTTGGAGGACTATTATAAAAAAAAAAACATAAGTAACTTAAACTAGACGTACATATAACTAGACAAACTTACATTCAAGATAGACTCACCCAAAATAGAACAGGGTCCCAGCCACAACACGAACGGTAACATGGAGTTCTCACATATTTCTCCTATCCTATCTAAATGTTGGAACAAAACTGTGGAGCAAAAAAAATATAATACGAGTTTCATGATTACTTTAGCAGACCAATGGCCGAAATGTTCAATCACTTAAACTTTATCCATACTTAGATGGAAGAAAAAAACGAAAATGCCAAAGTTAGAATCAAATAAATAACATGATTATAAGATTATAACCCATTCTTATTAACAAACTTTTTGCAATGGCTATAATTTAAAAATATAATTATACTAAAGATAATATAATATAGGTACTAACAATTTGAATTTGAATTTTGAATTTGAGTAATTTAATTCAAGCTAAATTAATCTACTTTAAAAAACTTTCTTTCTATTTTAGAAAATTCATCCCAGGGATGACAAACCCAATCATCACACAGCTTGTAACACTATAATTTTATTATATAATAAATAATCATTTATATTTCAGATTCATCGCAAATTACACGATTACATCCATATTTGTTAGTACAATAGCGAGCTTACAAACTAGTGTTAGTAATAATTAATTGGCAATTGATTGATATAATTATAGTAATTTAATTAAATAATATGTAACAATAATAACAAATTCATTTCATCGTATTTAAATAAATACTAAGTGACCGGTCCGGGTGGACTCCCCGATGATGGTGACAAATCACTATACGACTGCGTGCAGCCGTATCCAACGAGCCAGCATCGGAGAGTCCCACCGGTCCGCCAGCGCACGCAGGATGCTGTTGGGACTGTCGCGCGTGCGGCGCATGATAGAAGCGCACCGCTTGCGCATGATGGCCGCAAAGCCGTCTGTGTCAGCCGCCGCGAACATCGCGGAGGCGCTGCAGTGGCGCGGCAGCCCCATCAGCACCCGGAACGCGTTATTGTATTGAACGCGCAGATCACTGTATGTCCGCTGCGTATAGTTAACCCACAGGCTGCAGGTGTAAAAGGACTGACAGTACGCTTTAAAAAGCGCAACTTTGACAGTCCCCGTACACCGCGAAAACCTGCGGGCCAACATGTTGCATCGGACAGACAGTGCTCTGCGCTCCCTTTCAATATCTGCACTGTCCTTAAGGTCCCCAGTGACCCAGTGGCCCAAATATTTAAATTGCTCGACCTTGTTTAGAACAGTACCACATAAAGTGAAATTCGGAACGAATGTGTATCTCTTGTTGTCCGGCCTGTAAACTATTATTTCACTTTTTTTCGTGTTGTTTTTGAGCCCATGAGTCACCGCGTAGGACTCACAAATTTTCAGGAGCCTTCGTAAGGCACCAATTGAAGGGCTCAGCGGCACCATATCGTCTGCGTAACTGATGTTATTCACACACACTCCCGACGCCCGACACCCGATGCCGGTGCTGCTGAGCTCATCGATCAGTCGGTTGACGTACAGGTTGAAAAGCGTGGGAGAGGTCAGCCCCCCCTGCCTCACCCCGCATTCCAGCCCATACTCCTCCGAAAGAGCACCTGCCCATCTTACAAAATTCTTTTGATTGTTATACCAATGCCTAAATAATAGAACAATCTCCCTAGGTAGACAATTTTCATCACTTAATTTACCCCATTGAATATCGTACGATACAAGATCGAACGCTTTCAATAAATCAAGGTAGCATGCAAACATTGGTGTCTTTCTACTCGTTTAATACTGTACAGTCTGCTTGAGGCACAGGATAGCACTTTCGGTGGAAAGCCCGGACCTGAAGCCGAACTGCGCGTCGTTTAACGAGACGTGTTTATCTAGGTGCTGACCAAGCAGACTGTCCAGTACTTTGGCGACCACCGTGGCCAGAGAGATTGGTCTATAATTGTTAACATCTGATGTATCACCAGTTTTATTTTTGATGATTGGTACAACTATAGTACGCATCAGATTATCGGGCAGATGGGAGTGGCCTAAACACAGGGTAAAAAACATAGAAAGCACTCTGGGTAGGTGCACACCCGCATGCTGCAGGTGTTCGATGCTAAGGCTGTCGTGACCCGGGGATTTACCCCTCACCATGCCATGCATGTAAATATTTGTACGACCTATAAGTATTTGTTCCGAGTCTGGGTGTTTTTCTATCTATAATATGTATGTATTTACAAAAAAAAAAATGTATATATGTAGTTTATCAGCCATCTCGTTACCATAATACAAGCATTAGGTTGCTTAGCTTGGGACTAGATGGCGTTGTGTGAAATGTCCAAGGATATTTATTTATTTTATTATGCCCTTGATCACCTCACGCACTTCCTTCGTAGTAAAATTAATACTACGCTTACTACCTTCCCCAGCATCGGGCACCTGCCGCGCTCGCCCCAGAGGAGAGTCCCCCCTGAAATGGTGGGAGAACATAGTGGCGATCTCGCTAGGCTCATTCACTCCCGCCAGATGGGGAGGCCCGGATTGTAGTTCATTTTATTGGTGTTTTTCCAGAACTGACCGAATTTCTTTTTTAATTGAAGTTCAGCTATAATATCCATTTTTATCTGTTGTTGATTATTCTGACACCATTTACCACTATAAGTACTCACGCCTGCCATCGCCTGACACCTGGTGAATGTTGCCAATGAACGGCAGCAGCGGGTAGCTGGGCAGGCCGCGGAACTTGCTGCGCTCGCGCCGCTCCAGGCGCCACAGCAGTGCGCAGGCGCACCCCAGGAGCACGCACACTATGTACACCCATAGTGGCATCTGAATTTGGGAAATAGGTTAGGTAACAGCCATATTAGGAGCAGTAGTTCAAAATGTATCGGAACCCTGTGTCTCCACTTTGTCCCTTCCACTAGCTAACTACTACACAATCACATACAGCTCAGTAAAAGCAATAGATACGCAGTCGCGCACACACCCGCATTTCATAAATCAGAACGTACTACACAATCAATTATAAACCTTATCTCATCAAATACAGCGTGCATTTACCATGCACCGGCCATTTGACTATGACCGGCTCATACTGAGCATGTCGCGCGGACACGGACACGCTCCCTGGCCACTTCTCCTGTTTATATTTCTATGGTAACAGCCCTCTGTTGGGGTTAGGCTTTCCCTTTCCCTGCTCTTGTTGTGCGCTTCCCTGGTTTTGCGCTAAAGAGACCTAAGAAACGATGAATGGACTGTGTGAAACATGACATGGCTAGAAAGGGGGTGACTACTGAGATGTCGACTAATAGAGAAGTATGGAAAAGAAAACATATTGCGCCGAATCCAAATAAATAATTTGGGATAAGGGCGAAAGAATGATTTGATGATTGACCAGTCAATGTTTTATTATCACCATCGTCCTTTCAATTTGCCATCACTTTATTAAGGCTTATCCGTCGCAAAAAGCGCGGTCACTGTCGGACTGCATAGAAAAGAAAGAGAAGCGCGATGACATAACGCTTGCAAAATATGAAGTAATTATCGATTTACAAAAAATCTGTTGATTAAACTAAAAAAGTAATGACAAGAAATCATTCCTTATTAGTTTGTAAAGAACTGTATAAATTTATGAACACTTTTAATGAAAACTGTAGGAGTAATATGGTTACAACTCGAAAAAATAGACCGAAATAGACCTGGATTTAGGTTCTTTTTCCTTAGTTCTACAAACTAAAATAGATTTCAGGACACATGAAATCACTTGCCAACAAACTGTCTTGCAGTTTGGCAGGTTTTATAAACTTGTATTTGTGTTTGGTCAAAATAAATAATTTATTTATTATTATTATTTTTAAAGTGTCTTTGACATATCTCGGGACCCTGAGGTCCCGGACTTTTGGAAGGCGTACGAGGGGCCGAAGCCAACTCGCAGAGGCCCCGTAGACAATTTAAAATTATGAAGAGGCACCAACCGACGTTTATCCCTGTATACACTATGCAAGTGCACCTAAGGACAACCCCAGGTTGGTGCAGGACTATTGCAGAACATGGAAACAAAACACATTGGGCTATGGGTTTGGGTGGCTGTGGACTGGTTACCTAGAACTATGAAAGGACTATGGCCCCTGCCTGATCAATGTTTTATTATACACGGAAAAAAAAATGGCAGGGGGTGACTTGCACACTCAATAATGGGGCCCCGAAAACGGTCGCTAGCACATAGTGTCGTAGCGGCAAGGGAGCAACATGTCCTGAGGTGCTTGTGAGGAGTGGAGAGGTATTCCACGGTTCTCAGAACAGTCCCAGAGCCCAGAAGATGGTCAAGATCCCTACAAACACTTACTGAAATACTTCCTTCCTCCGAGCACGTTTGCTCTTGCGAATCTCCACTCAAGCCAGCCAATAAAGGCAAGAATGAGGTGGGAGCTCTGTTCCCGTCATTGTTCACTCCAGCCGGCCAATAAAGGCAAGCTAGAGGTGAGGAAGAAGACTTCTCCCGGGAGATAGGGTCCGTGGGGTCGCTACTGCCCAACAGCTCGCCACATGCTGCCCTGCGGGTTTCTGTATCTCTCTTGGTCTGGCTCCTCATCCTAGACCTGTTCCAGCAGAGTAAACTCTACAGGCACAGACCTAGAATTCGGAGCACGCAAGCCCCACCACGACGTCAACGTAGAGATACTGCGGTGGGGTTATTATTATTATTATTACTTCTTATGTATTGTAGATTACTGTGTATTTTTTCCTATCAGAAAGATGCTATAGTTACTGTAAAAGATGGTTACAAAGTTACTTAGTTTCGCCGTATTTTAGGGAGGAGCAGCCTTAATCGTCTGCAAAACTTTGCAAAAATCGGTAGGACAGCCTCTTTTAAAAATTGAACAAAGGTAAAGATAAAGATAAAGATTTTTTATTTGTCCAAAACATGAGTATACACACATAGCATGCAAGATGTTAAAAAGAATATATATATATATATCTGTCATGTTTTGCCTCATCGGCGTACAAATATAAATAGTTAAGTTAGGTTAGGTTTTATATTGTAGGATTTATCTATCCTATGTTTTTGGATATAAGTAATCTACGAATAATCATAAATTCATAATCTACGAATAGTTTGGGCCTGGAGCAACGATTCGATGATCGATGATGATAATGAATTATCACATTAACGATTTTTTTTTTCTCAAAACAATGTCATGCAAATATTATTAATACAATATTATATAAAATGTCATTCCTCGTCAAATTAATTAAAAATGTCATGATAATTATAAGAACATTAAAAATAATAAATCATCAAAACATAATCAAAATTTCTCATCAAAAAACTCATTCAAATTATAATAAGCTTTATCTGCTATAAAATTAATAACTTTCTGTTTAAACGCTACATCATTTAACTGCTTCCAGCTTTTAGGAAATTTATTATAGATTTTTGGAGCCATGCAAAAGACACTTTTACCCATAAGTGCCGTTCTATATTGATGTAGGCAAATTTGTGTATTATCACGTCTATTACGAGGAAATCGATCTGCCATGCGAGAAAAGAGGTGAGGGTTGGATCTTAAGAACATTGCAATTTCTAATATATAAAGTGATGGTAATGTCAAGATTTTGTATTTTTGAAAATAAGGCTTGCAACTCTGAATGGTTTCAAGTTTGAACATCGACCTAATGCAACGCTTTTGAGTTTTGAATATAAGTTCCCGGTCCGTGGAGTTACCCCAAAAGATAACACCGTATCTTAAGATGGACTCCACCAAGCCGTAGTATGCGGCCGTAGTATGTAAAAATCGCTGCACCCCGTTTGAAATTAGACTTCACCCATTTTTGAATGAGGTACCTAAGTCACTTAGGTCCATGTTTTTATAGCGCCATCCATGCGTATTATTCACATTATTCTTTTACAATCCAAGGCTAAAGTAAATCACAGGGACATAATACATAAATGACTTATTTTTATCTGATACATTGAAAAAATTACATACTATTATATTATCTAGGCACTTACGGTTACACGCGCGCTTCGCTAAGAGGACACGAAACAAAAGATTGGTTCTGACCCTGGTTCCCAGTATATAAATTACGCTAAATCACAAAAGTGCCTATACATACGTGGATGTTTATAGTTCGTACAATCGCTGGCAAAATGTATGAGATATTAATTAAACTTTCAAGGAGTAGTGCAAATGTGTTGCGGCTGCGCAAAATTATTTCCTGTCAGCCTCATACCTGGAGGACCTAGTGTTGTAAGAAACTCGAGTCTTGGAGTCTTTTGTAAAGAGACTTGAGTCCTGCCAAAAAGAACTAAAGACTTAGTCTTCTTTTGATTAGGTTATAAAATTTGCGTTTAATGCAATTTAATTGTTACAAATTTTTATTGTGCGATTTATTTTCAATCAGTACTTAAATAAATGTGGATGACGATATAAAATCACCCAGTATTACCTATCATAATACACCAACTCAAGTTCATGACTCAGTCTAGCTCAAAGAACTTAAAAGACTCGAAAGGACTCGGGTTTATATTTCCACCTAAATTATTATAGATTGACGCACTAATTCCGTCACTCTCATATTGGACCCGTCACATTTTTTTTATTACTTATTTATTTATTTAAATCTGTACTAACATACTTGTAGTTGTATTTTATTCGCTATATTTCGGTTTTTCCGAAGATAATAGCAATTAGGGTGCAGCACCCTAATTGCGTAACACTCTATCAATCGGAATCTGAATCATTTTGACGCAAATTGCTAATCCATTGTTTCATAATTATGTTAGAAAAATGTTGTCTGCTTGACAACACAAATAACGCAATGAATGTTGTTGAATTATCAAAATAAAACCGATTCCGCTTGATAGTGTGTCACGCAATTAGGGTGCTGCACTTGAACTACGTACTGAACTCTCTAGGAACTGGAAATGCCTGCTCAGCAATCCGGAGAATTGCACATCTCTTCAGCTAAACTTCGGATAATTGTCCATCTGTTCAACTGAACTCCGGAAAATGCACTTCTGTTCAACTGAACTCCGGTTAATTGCACATCTGTTCAATTGAACTCCGGAAATTGCACATCTGTTCGATTAGGTACTGAAGTCCGGATTTTTGCCCTGCTCGACAGCAAAGACAGTGTAGCAAGTAGTTATGTTTTTCACATAGATCTATTTATTTGTCTTTGTATCTTTTAATGTAGGATTCTATATACCCTCGAAGCATCCTATCTAGCTAGCAAACAAAAGAGCTTGTTTGCAAGCAATCTGATGCAGTTGATGGCATCAAATCTGAAATTGAACCAATATAACTGCCACCCTACATCAGCCAGCTTGTAAAGTGAGTTTGTTTTGAACTTTTTAGTTGATTTTTTAAATATTTTTTAAGTACTTACATAGTTTCGCTATCTGCGTATACCCAAGAGTGTTAACAGAATGTCGACAAGTAGGTACATCAATTGTAATAACGCAGCATAAATTGCTGTAATTTATTAAATTAATTTTTAATGCTCATGCATCAAGCTGGCGATAAATGTTTTGCATTATTCCTAGAAGTGGCATTGCCATAATTGTCCTCCTTCTCAAAAAAAAGACATTGGTCAAAATGAGCCAAGTCACTCACACCAATTACACTGAATGTGTGGCTGGATGATGTGGCTCCATGTCCTCGTCATCACTACTTAGTTCCGCATTCAACCATTGCCCCAACAGTTCCTCTTGGTTCCTAAAACCTCCATGGTTTGCCACCTCAAATACCTGCAATAAAACAGAAATACCAAATATACCAAATAAATAATAAAAAACCGGCCAAGTGCGTGTCGGGCCACGCGCAGTAATACGGTTCCGTAGTGGCACAATAATGCGCAATAAGAAGAGGGCTTTTTGTTGTTTCATGAATAAATGACTATTACTCGTAAACTTGAAAAGCCTACTTAGCTGTGATAGTTTTCCTTTTAACTTCGTTATATATACTACTACCGTGAATTTTTTCACCCATCCAAAGCTAACCGTTTAGCGGGCAGGGGGCCCACACTTGACTCTAACATAAATTAGCACATTAAAGCTTAATATTTTAGAAACGGATCCTTAAATCGAAAAATTGTTTTCACAAACCCGCAATATTTTTGAAAGACCCATCCAACAACACCCCACACCATGGGGTAGACGAGAAAAAAAACAGAAGTACCGGTACAGTAAAAAAACTTTTTACAAAAAAAAAACAACCGACTCCCAAAAAAACACTACAAAGTCAAAAATAACTTTAATTTCGGAAGTCGGTGGCTTTGGTTTTTTATTTACTTTCTTTTTTTTGCCACTGACTTCCGAAATTAAAGTTATTTTTGACTTTGTAGTGTTTTTTTGGGAGTCGGTTGTTTTTTTTTTTGTAAAAAGTTTTTATTTTTCACTTTTTAGTGGTGACACTACAACTCAAGTAGCGCAATTTGAAGCGGCATATAGTTAGCATTCAATCATTTATAGCCAGAGTGCACCTCATGACAATTCCAATAAGCCCAAACACGGCTACGATATATTATTTTATTACCGAGTTCCGATGCCTACCTTCCGGCTTCTTCATCAGATCGGTTCGATGGTACCATTTTCATCAGAACCATTTATTTAAAGCTTCGTCATAGTCGCTTAACTATTTCATCGCCACCCGTGAAATACTTATCATCGTTGAGGAGTTCCAGTAGCTTTCCGTGGTCTTCTTCATCAGTTCCACTTCACCAGATGATACTTTCTGAATGCAAACGCTTGATTTGTTCATGAAAATACCAAAATAGCTATATGTATGCCTATAAAACTTGAGGAGTTCCCTCGATTCCTCATGGATCCCATCACCAAAACTGGATTTTGACAAAAATGGGACCAATCTGGAAGTATACCCTTCGGTTCATAAATGACGGAGTACTGAGGTAACAAACATACAAAAAAAAAAAAAAAAAAAACACAACCGAATTGAGAACCTCCTCCTTTTTTGAAGTCGGTTAAAAATTGTTTACCATGATTTTATTTTACCACTTTGTCGGCGTGATGAATATGTATATGTATCTAAAATAAAATATAAATTAAATTATAGCTTTCTAGTAGGTACTAACAGCCTCTGATGAGTTAAGCTGCGGGCGGACGGGCAGACAGACAGACAGACGGACGGACATAGCGAAGCTATAAGGGTTCCTTGTTGACTACGGAACCCTAAAAAGTAACGTATCTATAGTAGTGGGTTCCATTGGACATTGGAAACATGTCCTTTTCACTATGCGTGCTTCGGCTTACTGCAGGAACGTAATGCTCTCAAAACGGTGAAGGAAAACATCGTGAGGAAACCGGCATGTCCTAGAACCAAACATTCGAAGACATGTGACATCTACCAACCCGCACTGGGCCCGCGTGGTAGATTACAGCCCGCTCCCTCTCACAGAGAGGAGGCCTGTGTCCCAGTAGTGGGAACATTATAGGTTGATTATGCTTATGCTTAGGAGCATAGGAGCTCCTTAACTGTTGCAAATGGGTGTCAATATCACGTCCTGGAAGGAATACGTCAAATTATACAAGTCACCCTGTAGACCTACATCTGTGCTACAGTGAGCAAAATCTATGAAAAACAGATGACGTCTTTTTGTAACTTAAATGGGACTTTTTTTTATATAGTCGACAGTTTGGTCGACGATTGACGCGGAAGTAAAACCCAACAGTCACATTTTGGAATCCTGAGAGAAGTCCCAGGATGCAATTGGCATTTTCTGTGACCTCTCAAAAGCATTTGAATACGTTGACCACAACACACTGATCTGTAAATTACACCACTACGAAATTCGTGGAGAATCTACTGATCTTGTCTATCAAACAGGCAGCAAAAAGTAAACGTTAACGGGGCGACTGCGACGTCCTCAGGTTCTCTAGCTAAAATGGGCGTGCCTCAAGGTACAATTCTCGGCGTTCGTCCATCGGCGCTAAGTCTGGATGTAGAGAGCTGGACTACGTGCTTGAGTTGATCAGTCTCATGTTTCGTCTCTGTACTAATAATAACCAGCTTCATTTGATGGGCGAATGATTTGCGCGAGGTCTTTTGTTTCGTCACTCGACTTTAATTTTAATTTCAGGATAAATAGCTACAGAGCTTAAATTATTTGGACGAATGAAATCATTTGCTCCCTTCTTCACCATATCGGCAAACAAAACATTTCCCGCAGAACCAGAGTTCTTAATCGTCTGCTTGAGCTCCGAAATATGTTTCATCAGGTCGCGCTTTTCTTGAAGGGCATCAACCGCGTGAATAGCTGGTGCAGGTCCTACTTTACGGCACAAGGTAGTCATTTTCTGCTCCGAGTAGAGTTTGCCTTCCGCGGCAATAGAGCAAACTTCATATTTAAAGTGCTGTTCGATGGCTGACATCCATTTTTGAATCTCGGGCGTTGAAACAATATCAAATGTGACCAACTCGAAGGCTGGGTTTTGCATCGTCGTCTTCGACGGCGAGGTGGAGCAGCCGTGTGATTCTGTAAGTGTGAGTTTCTTGATTGGCATTCTAAATTCAAAGTGTCAAATAAAAAAAACAAGTGAGAAGAAGTGATGCGAAGTGAGAGTGAATAGCGATGTGAGATGCGAGTTGTTGTTTGAATTTTACAGAATCGACGTACAGTTTTTACGAATTTAGTATTTCGTATATTTTTCACTGAAACTACACACTAAACAAAATTACATCTGCATTACGTTACTAGTGCACTAAATGAGGTCACTATTCTAAAAGTAATTATTAAAATATTGCTAACGAGCACGTCTGTAGTCTGTACACTGCGAATGACCACGATATGATTTCCGCCATCTATCACCACCAGAATCGTTGTGATGCGTTTCCCATCTTCAAATTTCACCTTACCGTAGGGCCACTCAAGCTGAAATAGCCGAGGGCTTAAATGGCTGAATTGCCTTCATAATTATATGTGCTAGGTACCTACCTACCGAAGCCATTGGGGTCGCGGGTTGTTTGAAGAAGATACCGCGGCCCTGGCATAGGCAACTGAAGGAACACGGGTGGGTTTTAGTCAGTAAAAGTCTGACACGCCCTTCCGCTCCACCCAGAGCGGGAGAAGTTATTTGATGATTTCCCAAACTCAAAAAAAAAAAAAAAAAAAAAAAAGGTACCTACCGAAGCGATACAAGACAACGAAAACCTGATATAATACTAATTCGGGTTTTACCTAGGTAATAGAATGCCTGGCGTGGTGGTCAGTGCACGTGCCTTCTCTGTATGAGAAGACTCCTTGAACTGCAGTGGGGCAGTATAGGCTGGCATCATCACACTATAATAATATTATAAAGGCGAAAGTTTGTGATTCGAGTGTGTGTTTGTTACTTCTTCACGCTCAAACGGCTGGACCGATTTGGATGAAATTTAGTATGTAGATAGCTTATACCCTGGATTAACACATAGGCTGCTTTTTATACCGGTCTACGCGAGTGAAACCGCGCGGCGCAGCTAGTAGTGTAATATATGGCCCTTAATTTCTCAGTATCGAAAACATGTTCCTTCTACTGTAAGTATAACCTGTGGTACAACCTCTTCTATTCACATAACGCATCTCCAATGATATAGTATTAAGTAAATGACTAGTTACTCCACTAATAGTAGGAAATTAGTGCACTTTCAGTGTCTTGTTGACCGTAGGTACATGATTACATTGTGCACTAAAACATGTTATTTCGCGCCAACTGACATATTGTCATTATTTGATTTATGGGGCGATGTGGTGAACAGGGAACCACACGCGTACTGACGGAGACACAATTGCTTGTATCTATTTAGGTACCTATACCATAAACTAGCCAAAGTGTTTAATAATGTTACGTAGACGCTAACGCCATCTGTTATCGAGCAGCGGAACTACACGATACGTCGATTCGTGACAGAGTTTTCTAGAACCTTCTAAAACCTTCCAGAATTTTCTAAATGGTTAAGTGTCGTTTTGCAGCATTCTAGATCATTCTAGTACTTACGGGATTTCTGTAGTCTGTAGGTAGTCCTAGAGGAGCTCGTGGCTAAGTAATAACAGCCGCACAGGTCGATCCATCAGGTTAAGCTACGCTTGCCGGGGTTGGTCCGTGGATGGATGACCATCTTTACATACCGAGACTCCTCCGTGCCTCGGAAAGCACGTTAAGCCGTTGGTCCCGGCTGTCATCCGTGGATCTTTGACAGTCGTTACGGGTCGTCAGAAGCCCGAAAGTCTGACAACCAGTCTTACCATGGGGTATCGTATTACCCAGTACTGGGTTGTGGAGGTCAGATAGGCAGTCGCTCCATGTAAAATACTGGTATTCAGCTGCATCCGGTTAGACTGGAAACCGACCCCAACATAGTTGGGAAAAGGCTAGGCAGATTGATTGTAGGTAGTCCTAGATAACTAGTTCACTTTTGCCACCCATAATCCAACATCTTTGTTTTCATATCCTGCAATCGTCCTACCTACACCTACCGCGGGTTGTCCTTGGGTTGGGTGCACTAGCTTAGGGTGAACAGAGATAATCGTCGGATAGTTCCTCTCTTTTTTTATTATTAAAATCGTCTAACGCTAAAATGGAATAGGAAATATGAGGTAGGTACCTACTTAATTCAAAACTCTTTCATTACTTAAAACGCATCGCCTTCGAAAATGCCGCAAGTCGCCAATAACAGTTTGAATTCTCACTGAGGTAAGTTAGTACTTACCTAGTTTGAATTCTCACTTAGGTAAGTTAGTACTTACCTAGGTAACTACTAGGTTTTTTAATAATTTTCTTAGGTTTATGTTAATTTTCTTAGGTTTATGTTACTGTCTATTAATGATTTAGTGAAAACATAATTACATGCATATTCCCTATTAGGCTGGATCAGTGTTGTCAACTTAGTGGATTTTCCACTAAAACTGGTGGTTCCAACACAAGGGGGGGTTGGAACCACCAGTAGTTTAGTGGCGAAATATTGCTTTTAGTGGCTGGTGGATTTTTCTAGTGGTCTATCAGACTTCAGTTTCAATTACTGAAAATGCTATCACTGACCCACTAACACTTTCCGACTGCCTCGTTCTAATGTTTAGAAACTATTAAAATTTAGCAGAATGTAATGAAAAACAAGAAAAGGAACAGAAAGAAGTTAAATCATTTAACTGATATAAATTAAGAATACGTGGTTTTAGATTTGAAGGAAAATGCTGCAATTAACATGAAAATCCAATATACTTACGTTTTAAAACAAATCGGTATCAAAAAGAATAGGATCAATCTAAAACCGACGATGATGGTGCAGACAAAATGATTCATCTAAAGAAGATGAACTATGTACTTAATCTAAATAGAATAGCAGTTGTTATTGGATATTATTTTATTCATGTCTTGTTGATTTGCTAATTGTTACCCAATATTTTATTGAGTACCTACGTAAAAATAAAGAAAATGAAAAAATAAATAAAACAATAAAGGAAAGAAAATGAATTACTTTTAAATACTTACTGTTTTCTTTCGTAAAAATTTAAAAACAATCTGTTTAGTGGAAATTTTAGCGGTTATTAGAGTAGGGCCGTTGTTTGTTAGTGGTTTTCTGGTGGTTTTAGAAGTCGAATCTGGTGGAGAGCTAGATTAACTGTTGGCAACACTGGGCTGGATACATCTGCCGCACCGCAAGTCAGACGACCAATGGCCCAAACGCAAACTTATGACCACATGGGTCCCACAATAGCAAGCGTCTTCGCGGCAGGCCCAGTAGGAGATGGCGGGATGAGCTGGACTCCTTTGACAAGAACTGATGGTCCTTATCAGCTTGAAACAAAGAGAGAGAAGTGGAAAGAGAGTAGGCAGTGTACTGTTCGTGCACTTAAATTGATATCGGCTCACTGCCTAACTCGCCGCACGCGCGTCCGTCCAGCTTCGTGATTCCAAGCAGAGTGAGTGAGGGAGGGGGAGTATGCCCCGCTCCCCCACCATACTATAGCGCGCGGCGTGTACGCATGAGACGACAGAACTATATCTACAAACACTACATCTCTTCCTTATTTTAATGAAAGTTTTAGATATAGTAATAACTTTTATTATATTTAGTATCGTCTTTATTAGAGCATCATAACAACCTTCTACATTTTAATTGACATCACAAAGGTAATGTACTCTTTAGTTTAAAACTATTTTGATCAATGTCCGCCACTTTTCGCCAAGCGGGTCAAATATTCTTTATTATTTTTCTTTATTCCTTTTCCATTAACTTTTCAAATATCATAATCAACTAAAGGTTACGATTTAGCATAACATTAATAGCATCAAATAATCTTTCCAATATTCTGGTTTTAACAAACACTTTGAAATAACTAACTAATTTAATACTTCCTTCACTTCCCAATTAATCTTTTATTATTAACATTTAACCTTATAACACTCCGCTTGTTCCTGTTCCTAACTTCCTTCGCTTTTCTAATGACAATTTATCAACTATAACTAACATCATGCTTCCTAGTTCTTAATTTTAAGCATAACATCCGATTTTCATATATTTTAGTAATTTATTCTTCGTTAGCAAGTTCTTTGCTTCTAATTTATTACTTCTTAAACTATAATTCTTCTACTCCTCTTCTTCTCTTTCTGGAACTTCTGTTTCGTCTTCTCTTATAACTTTTCATTCTCCTTCTACCTTTTTAGGTGTACTATATTTCGTCTCAAACGTTGTCCTGTTTCCTCGTTTTCTACCTCAACATCGCCTCCTAATCTTGATTTAACTGTATATTGTGTGCAAATCCACTACTGTACTATTGACCAGATCCACTACCGTACTATTGACCAGATCCACTACTGTACTATTGACCGGATCCACTACTGTACTATTGACCAGATCCAATACTGTACTATTGACCGGATCCGACACGGCCATCCTGCTAAGCAAACGTCCTCGTGTGTTACTCGGAAACAATGTTCATCGCACAGTATTACATAGCTCGGTCACTCCTGACCTAAACCATAAAAATCAGTTTGTGGACGTCTGATTTATCCGAATAACTAAACTAGGAAACCCCGTTACTATCAGGAAATTCAAAGTACAGCGGACTACTCATTTATCGCGCTATCTCACAATAGAGACACAATCGAACCTCATAAATCAACACACTTAAGCTCTACATGTGATTTCTGGCTACGCATAGCCCACTAACCTCCAGTTACTATCTTTACTTTAATGCGAACCCCACGGGAACGCCGAGTCTACCACGGACTCATGGTTTCCACTGAAACCCGACCTCCACCAGAGTTGACTGCTTACTCACGGACTACTAACATAGTAGACGCCGATTTTTACCGAGTTACACGACAAACTCTGGTACGGTCCAATCATCATGCAAACTTAAGTACTCTCCTCAATGTTATCACTACTACTCAACCTCAATTTCGTCAGTTAAACCCTGATTTTCTGGAAAATACAAAATTTCTCCACACTTTCTGCTCGTTCAATTCTGACTCATACGAAGACTAATGAGATAAAGGAACTCGACTTTAAAATCCATTTTATTTTCAACCAATTTGCAAATAACATTCAAATTAGAAATTAAAAACTAACCAATCTACGAATTTGAACTATCTAGTTACGAGATTACCGAGACCAAGCACCATGGTTCCACATTAAAGTAATCAAACAAAAACCTCAGGTATCTCTTTCATGGTCAACAACACACATACTATTCCCCACGGGAATACCGAGTCAACCCTTGACTCTACGGTCTTGGCTTCGAGGCTAGACCCGACTATACCACCCAGAGCTACCGCGTACCGCGTACCCACGGACTACTCACTGAGCAGACACCGATTTCCAACAGGCTACGGATACGATACTCTGGTATAGTCTCCAATCCACTCTACGGTTTTCGCTTCTAGGCAAAACCCGACTATACCACCCAGAGCTACCGCCTACTACGATACTCTGGTATAGTCTCCGACCCACTGAACCAAGAACCAGTTTACACAAACTAAAGTGATGCCAACTCATCATCTACTTCATTTACAATCTCAATTGTTACTTGGTCGTCGGGCATCTTCCGAACACGGTCATGAACGTATTTGTAATTACGCTTGCTAACTAGGGATTTTAACACGTGCCGATCGCCATCTAACACTTAAGAAAATTGAAATGATCCTCTATACGTCACGTCAAGCTTAGTTTGATTACGATCTTCGCAAATTCACCGACAGAGAACCGCTTGCCTTTCCCTTCAGAACCCACCTTCACCTTCAGAACCTTCAGAAGCCATCATCATCATCATCATCATCATCATCATCATCATCATCATCATCATCATCATCATCATCATCACCATCATCATGATCATCATCATGGTCATCACCATCATCATCATCACCATCATCATGACCATCATCATGATCATCATCATCATCATCATCATCATCATCATCATCATCATCATCATCATCATCATCATCATCATCATCATCATCATCATCATCATCCTCATCATCATCATCATCATCATCAGCATCATCATCATCACCATCATCATCATGATCACCATCACCACCATGATCATCATGATCACCATCATCATCATCATCATGGTCATCACCATCATCATCATCACCATCATCATGACCATCATCATGATCATCATCATCATCATCATCATCATCATCATCATCATCATCATCATCATCATCATCATCATCATCATCATCATCATCATCATCATCATCATACGGTCTGATCCATCATACTTTCTAAGCAAAAGGGCCGACTAACAAACGGCGATCTACTGGATCTAATTATCTTACCTTGCAACAATTCGTTAACCCTATCGCGCATGATTCGACATTCGTCCGGAGACAGTCTAAGGACGTCTTTGCACTGTATGATTAAGGTTGACAAATATTATCTCCAACTCACCAGTGTTAACACGCGTTGTAAGAACACCGTTAACACGTTGAACGCCAGACTGAAAACCATGTTTATCCCAGTGGGCCGCGGCGGACACCATGTGACCACCAGTATAGCGGGTCCGGGGGGCCGCGTCGGACACCACGTTTCTACCACAACTTAAGCTTGCTCATGACTACTGTAATCACCATTTACTTCGACTGGTACATGACCTACTGGCACTACCGTTACGCTCCATAAGATTTGTTCTGTGCTGAATACGTGTTTGACCAATACCAATCCGTCGGCAGAGTGACCCGTACGCAGAGCCTAACCATCTCAGCTGCGTAAGTACTACGCCTCGCAAAGGGCATGCTGCACATAAAAAGCAGACCAGATTTACTTCTTACATGCTCCGGCGCAACTACATACGGACACAAAATAAAAATGTATGGAAAGCGGAACTCCACAATCTACTGACTATCAATACCACCGAAGACTATTTTAATCTTCTCGTCTAATCTAACTTTAGTAGAAATGCAATACTCAGGGACGACAAGCAGTAATAACTTGCAACGATTATCCCTGTGTCTGAGCTGCAGACAATATTTAAAAATTGCATTGTAACTAGGTTTAACCGTTTTTGCTGTTGTTTACCATCAGGGAGCCTACTAGCCAAACTTTCCCTGATCAGAGAGCACTCAGTATCCAGAGTCCAAACAACATGAAACGACTCACCGGATTCGCCACAGAAGAAACAGGTCGCCAGCGTCGATGCTCTCTCCAGGACACTATCTTTGGCCGGTTGCGACCCACAATTTCCGTAATGAGGGTAGCTTCAGAATATTCAACGCACACGAATCTGACCATGATCGCGCTTCGGAACCGGGTTTAGTTTGTAAAAAGTAACCGCCACTGATTTTACTGTCACTATTCTCGTGTGTGATCTCATGGGTTTCGTGCTATGAAAACACACTGGGTGCCTATACTCGGTGACTATTAAAATCACAATCTAACACAATCACTTCAAATTAAAATTACCACAACTACTGAGCACAACGAATCGAATACAGTTCCGTGGCGCAGTAAACCCGACGCGATCAGACACTAGACTCATAGACTACTATATATGACTGTCCTGTCCTGTGTATGACTGTACTGTGGAAAACACATTTATGCAAGCTTCCATCATCACTTACTTATCATAATACTTCTGGTCATGAACGGGCATCATCCGTTCTGACCAACTACATTCATCATAATACTTTTAGTCATGAAAGGGCATCATCCGTTCTAATCAACTTTTAAGAAAGCTTCCATCATCACTCATCCTAATACTTCTAGTCATGAACCGGCATCATCCGTTCTGACCAACATAATTCATCATAATACTTCTACCTAGTCATGAACGGGCATCATCCGTTCTGACTAACCTTCACGAAAGCTTCAATCATTACTGATCATAACACTTCTAGTCATGAACGGGCATCATCCGTTCTGACTAACCTTCACGAAAGCTTCAATCATTACTGATCATAACACTTCTAGTCATGAACGGGCATCATCCGTTCTGACTAACCTTCACGAAAGCTTCAATCATTACTGATCATAACACTTCTAGTCATGAACGGGCATCATCCGTTCTGACTAACCTTCACGAAAGCTTCAATCATTACTGATCATAACACTTCTAGTCATGAACGGGCATCATCCGTTCTGACTAACTTCCCTATGTACGCAAAGTAACCGTAATTAATAGGATAATTCAACCCATTAATCAACACCTTATCGCTCAAAATATGTAAACAATACGGCATCAACCGATTTGTTCTACAATAAAACAATCATCTTTTCAAGTTTTAAGCAACAGACATCAGATACTCTGTATTTAACTAATTACGATAAAAACATATATCAAATAATAAATACCCACAATGGAAACATAATGCAATAATATAAAGCTGTTAAATTGTTATATAAACCAGAAATCAACCGACATTTAATCGGGACTCGAACCCGATAGACTAGTGGGTAGGTACGATAAAAACATACTTCAAATAATAAATACTAATTTTTATGATAACCAGAAATCAGCAGATTAAATCGGGGCTCGAACCCGATAGAATAGTGGGTAGGTAGAATAACTACAGATTTATAATATCCTAATTAACTGTATGTTTATTATTGGTATACCTGCATTATACACCATTTTACTCTACCATTTTATTGGTGTTTGTTTCCATTTAGCACTATATTTGTTAAAATGAAATTCGAATAATGTTTATATATGCTACAAAATATAGACGTTAGATGGTATTGTTTACATAGGTACGTAACAACTTCCTTTTACGTTTTAACATGATCTTATCACATGATAAAATAAAAATGTTTAAAACTATATGATACTACCCACGTTTATATAAACAAAATGATCAAGCTATGCATTATCATCAACGTATATTATAAATATTTAACTCATGTCCTTCTTCCCGCAAAAGTTAATTATCCACAACGAGAAAGCAAAGTTTTGTTGCAGTAAATAACCCACGTTAAATTATTATAAACTTGCACACTAATATTAAGTTTTCTTTCTAACCTTTCCTTACTAGAAAAATAAACGTTGACAATTTCGCATTTTTCAATCAAAAAAAAAAAAAAAAACACAGTACTTACAATACTCGTCGCCAAAATGTACTGTTCGTGCACTTAAATTGATATCGGCTCACTGCCTAACTCGCCGCACGCGCGTCCGTCCAGCTTCGTGATTCCAAGCAGAGTGAGTGAGGGAGGGGGAGTATGCCCCGCTCCCCCACCATACTATAGCGCGCGGCGTGTACGCATGAGACGACAGAACTATATCTACAAACACTACAGGCAGGCATTTGCCCTGCAGTGGGACATCACAGGCTTTTAAATAATAACGGGCCCCTGCGAATTGGTTTCGGCCCCCGTACACCTTCCAAAGGTCCGGGACACCAGGGTCCCGAGAAATGTCAAGAGACGTATGTACGTAAGTATAGTAACGGGACGCTGTACTACTACTTTGGCAAAATACTGTGCCTCTACCATGAGTTTACACAGCCAAAAGTCGCTAGCGTCTCCACTCTCCATAAATGATTTATATGAAATTTTTAATTCTTTCCGTGACCGCTAGGGGCGCTGGTACAATATTTCCTAGAAATCATTTACGAAGACGCTAGCGACTTTTGGTTGTGTAAACTCATGGTAGAGGCTCTGAGAATTCTGGTAGTAGATAAATAAGTTAGAATCAAAGATGTCGCTAAAAATGGTTGCGCAAAAATGCACCATAAAAAAGTTCATATTTATAGAGAAAAACTAGCACTAAAATAGAGGATGACCTTTTAATTACTTTTAAACTGTAAAAATATAGGTACCATGGGCACGAATAATAATATATTGATGGAATAATGTCTTTTAAAAATAGGTAACCATTTGCAAAAACAGAACGTTTCGATTATAGATGTCATTGTGATGTCAAAGTGTTCCATATCTAATTCAAAGAGTAAAGTAAGTATAGAGAGAAAGAGTGGCAACTCTGTGGTAAAATTTGCATGTATGGAAAGTGCTGCCACCATACGTTTGGTGGGTGAACTAAGGGTCTAATGTATACACATACCTACCTATGCATACTGAGTAGGTACTCATAGTATGCATACCAGCTATAGCTATAGGTAGGTACCTATCTATATAACTATCGTACGAGTTTATAAATTATGGGCAATCGGGATATAATATAATTTTAAAAACACGTATGCAGTTCAGGAAAATGTCCGTTTATTATTACCAATCAATCAGTCTTGAATGTGGGATCAAAATGGTGATCACTGCTTTTGTTCTTTAAAATCTTCATACAATCACTTTCTCTAATCTCGCCGCCAACAGCCGCTATCCAAGCAGTGAACAAATCGGGCCTCGTAGTGGTTGTCAGGGTTTGGGAACCGGTGAAGAGGTAGGTACACCGTATGCCACTGAAATTGGAATGAAATTAATGAATAGCAGACGGCTAAATAAAACTTTTTCTTACTTTTATTAAAGGTACGGTACGGTAGTAAACACTTACATAAAGCATCACAGCCAAAAATACAATATCTTCTTGGGGGTTCACTCATTCTTGGGAGTTCGTTCAAAACAACTAATATGACTAATGAACATTGCTAACGAAAAACAAAGTATAACAATAATAGGAAATAATAAAAACAAAACTCAACAAAACAAATAACAGAATTAACTGAGATAAACTCGAAATGCGCATCAACAACGTCGGGAACGAGTTGACAATGGCCGAAAATCCCACAGATTAGATAGCTAGAAAATCCGAAATGTTTTTATGACAAGCAAGACAAGATGGCTGCCAAGTTTTGTTATCACACCAAACTCCAGATGTCGCTGTCATCTATGGAAATTGATGACAGTGTTATGTGTGCCCCCCCTGATCTAATTCATCTGATCTGTGATATTGAGCATCTGTCTTTTGTTGACGAATATGTCTCTTTCTGTCCTATTTGGTACGAAAAAGAAAAAACTAAATAAAATGCTAGACATTGGACCATTTTCTAACAGGTTTTTGTTTTTGTTATTGACGGGACGGATTGGCGACTTGATACAAAATTTATTTTTCACAAAAAATACATTATATCGAAATAAGTAAACATGAAGAGGAATACACAGTTGTTTGATTTGTTTTGGGAAGATATATTAGTAACACTGGTTTTACCGAATCTAACCATCAGAGATTGTTTTAATTTTCGGTGTGTTTCGAAAACTTGCTTGCAAATCATTAATATGTACTTTGCAAAGCTAAAATCGTTGAAATTGATGAACAAGGGTTTCTCGCCTCACTCGTTTAATGTAAGTGATCCGTGAAAAATAATTTAATGCGTGCCTGAACAGTAAAATTTACAAAATAAAATGTTTTTTCAGGTGCTTGCAAATACATGTAATGGGCTGACTGTGTTAAATTTGAGTCGCTGCACGTCTATTACTGATGACGATTTAATACCGATGCTGATCAAGAACCGGAAATTAGTCAATTTAAACCTGAGTCAGTGTAAAAACTTGTCTGCAAAATGTCTGCAGCCGGTTATTTTATATTGTAATAATTTACAAACGTTGAAATTGGCGCGTTGTGCGTGGCTGACGACGGGAGCCGTGGAGGCGTTGGCACTGCACCAGTGCTTGTTGGAGGATGTAGACCTATCATACTGCATTACAATCTCGGAGAACTGCATCCTGATATTTGTAAAGAAATTCCGTCACTTGAAGACTCTAAACCTGGAAGGCAACAAGCAGGTATCTGATAAGTGCCTGTATGCCTTGGCTAAGTACAGCACATCACTGAAGCTTCTGAACCTGAGTGGATGTACAGATATCTCAGATAAAGGTGTCAAGTATGTATTAGAAAGTATTCTTAGTATACAACCTTTACCTTCCTCACTGACAAAATATCTTTCTCATAACATTATTCATGTTACGGCAAATTTTGCAATAGTCCGATAACTCTTATCTGAAGAATAAATATTTCAATGTGATAGCTTTTGTATAGAAAATATAAAAATTAAGGTAAATAATCAATATCTCCCGCACAATATTAATCCAACAAAATACCTACAATTTTTTTTTCACCTCATTGCAGAGCCCTCGCAACCCACAGTCCAAAGCTAGAAGGTCTCCTAGTCCGAGGATGCATGAAGGTGACAGAGAACAGTTTGAAGCTGATGCGTAACAGGGTGCACCTGGACCGCAGGCCTGTGGACACCGGGCCTGTACCTATCTACGTGCAGGTGTGAGAGGTCAATCAAGTTCAGTGTTTTGATAAAATGATCATTCTTCAGGTATTTTATGTTGCATAGATATATACAACAAACACAACTGCTATTGTCTGCTATAAATCATAAATACCTATATTATAGGTAGCTATTTAGGATTTATACCTAGTTATGTAGCTAGCTTACTATACAGGATGTAAGTGTAAACAGTGGCAATCTTTTAAAGCGTCATTGTACCCATCACTATGAACAACTTTTACTATGGGACCAAACCTGAAATCGCGAAAAAAAAATCAGCTGTTCAGTACATTTATGTTCGCATTATTCGTCAAAATGTAGGGAACAGCTGATTTTTTTTTCGCGATTTCTGGTTTGGTCCCATAGTAAAAGTTGTTTATAATGATGAGTACAATGACCCCTTAAAAGATTGCCGCTGTTTACACTTACACCCCGTATACGGGACAGAAGAGTGACAAGTGAAAAATTTTGAAAAAAAAAAAATATTTTTTCATCTAAGTAAAAAAGCATAAAGCATTAGGTTCAAGGTTGATTGGGAAAATTTGACAGTTTCGGGTGGCTTGACCTGCTGGCGTCTGTGCCTAGAGTTCCTAGAGTCATCTAATTTAAAACTGCACACCCCTCTACTAAAATGTATACACAAACATTTGAAATGTGCATTGAACAAGCTGTGGAGCGGTGTGCAATATTACAATGCGTTTCAACTAAGAATAGGAAAGTCAATGACCTTTAACTGTCAACTGAAGCTAGAAATCTAAGGCTTGCAAAGTTTTGTAGTGTTATCCTTGTCCATTTTAGTTCTGTTTTTGGAATTTGTTTTTGTTAAAATATGTCACTGACTTTGCAAATGTGTAAACGAGATGCTATTTTGCTAAATCTTCACAATATGGCGCAAGGTCATTCCTATTCTTAGTTGAAACGCACTGTAAATTAGACGGTCTACCGATAAATAGAATTGTGACATGTTTCGCTATGTTCAGTGTGTAACTATGAAAGAATTTTCCTGTTAGGAATCCACAGATCAGTCAAGGTAGTAGGTCAATGGCACCAATTATAATAGTTTATAGATTGCTCAACTTCCCTACGTACCTAGTACTATGTTAAAATATGAGACCTGATAAAATGCCAAATCAATGTATTCCTAACTGAATTTAAAAATGTCTTTGACATATCTTGGGATCCCTGGCTACCGGACCTTTGGTAAGCGAACGAGGGGCCGAAACCATCTCGTAGAGACCCCTTAGACGTTTTACATGGAATAAGGCACCATATTAATTAATATTATTGTTTTGAGAGAATATTGAATGTCTGAGTAAATTTTAATAATTAGCACAATTATTGGTATCAATGTGATAATTTTATTGCTGGTTTGTTGATGGAGAATTTCAAAAACTAATTGTTTTGAAAATATTATATGATGCCTCTCTATGTCTCTCTCTTTTCTATTTGTTATACGACAGTGATGCAACATCCACGCGAACTAACGAGCATATACGGAATAAATAATGTAATAGGAATGTTTCCTGGGTAAAAAAAAAATGTATTAAGTCCGTCAGTCAGATAATAAAAATATATTAGACACGTATTTTTGCTTTACCTCATTAAAAATTACTTCGTAGTGGGGCTCGCTACGTCACAACACAACACAAAGTACCTGCGTATAAAATCTAGCAAGGAGTGACGTCATGCCACAGTATCGTAATCTTTTGATTAAGGACGTAAAAAAAGAAAAAATACGTGTCCAATATTTTTAATAATCTAAAATTCTAAATGATGGACAAAAAAACTTTTTAGTCATCATCTCAATTTTTTTATTTTAAACAATAATAAACATTTTGCAAATAGTGCAAACAGTAATAAATAGGTACATATAAAAAGTGGAAAAGCTTAAAAAAAATGCCAAGTTTTTAAACTTTTTAAAATAACTGTTAGAAAAAGACGGCATTATCATTATCACAGAAGTGATGTCACGACCACGGACTAGAAAAAAAAGAAGGACTCCGCGCCACGCATATCGAAAGTGAAGCACAGTACGTCGACGTTCGCACGGATGTAAAAATATCGCGGCGATTTTATTTCGCGCACTGGATTTTCAACGCTCTGCTTAGCGCCGAGAGTTGAAAATCCGACAGTGTGTTTTTTCGACGCGCTAGAACGAACTCTGTTGTTGTTAGGTTGGATTCTCAATGCTCGGCTCAAAACAAGAGTTGAAAATCCAGTGCGCGATAAAATTCCGCCGCGATATTTTTACGTCCGTGCGAACGTCGGCTAAAGACAGTTCGCACAAGCGTAATAAAATCGCGCCGGGTTTTTATCGCGCACTGGATTTTCAACTCTCTGCTTAGCGCCGGGAGTTGAAAATCCAACAGTGTGTTTTTCGTTGCGCTGGTATGCACTCCGTTTTTGTTAGGTTGTATTCTCAACGCTCGGCTCAACATCGACGTTGAAAATCCAGTGCGCGATAAAATACTGCCGCGATTTTATTACGCTCGTGGAAACGGGGGTTTATACAACGAATTATAAAGTTGCTAAATTGAAGAGTACAGCTGTGTCGTAGCATGACAACTGAAGTGACAGGTATTATGTTTAGTCGGTTAACCAGACACGTGGTTTTCTTTGTTTACCTTTATTTAATTACCTAAACCGATGGAGTATAGTATGCCAGTATGGGGTACCATGCAATGTGTTATGAAATGGAGCTACATAAATTATGATGCAATTATTTAACTTAAAAATTCTACTTTATTTGGTACTTAATATGTTAAGTTGCGGTCCCACGGCCGAGAGTTGATAAACCAACTTTAAATTTATATTTTACCAAAATAGGCTTTTAGTGTCATTATAGAAGTTAGATTTCATAATATGTATGTGGAAGAAGGTTACCTAATGTTTGTTCCAAAAGTACTTATCTGAAGACAGTGCAAACAAATTGTAAGTCGACGTTCGCACGGACGTAAAAATATCGCGGCGATTTTGTTTCACGCACTGGATTTTCAACGCTCTGCTTAGTGCCGAGAGTTGAAAATCCAACAGTGTGTTTTTTCGACGCGCTAGAATGCAGTCTGTTGTTGTTAGGTTGGATTCTCGATGCTCGGCTCAACAACGATAAAATCCCGCCGCGATATTTTTACGTCCGTGCGAACGTCGCGAAGTGGCACATGATCCATTTGTTTACATTTTATTTAGATAGTTTTGGAACAGACCATAGTATCGTCGTGGTTGTAAATCTTCAGCAGAAGATAGACAAAGGTTTCTGTGATTATTTTGGCAATTTCGTAGTATTATTGTGTGCAATGTTAGTCAAAGTCAAAGTCATTTATTTGCTATAAATGCGGTAATACAAAGGTGGTATAAATATTCTTGTGCGATGACACATTTTGCCATAATTTGGCATGCAAATATTAATGGTAGGTAAAGTGCTTATTTATATAAGCAATCTAAACAAACAGTTGAATAAAATATTAATTCGGAACATGAAAATAAGTTTTCAAAGTACAACTTACACAACCAATAAAGAAGTTTTGAGTTTGATTCTCAAAATATATGAATGATATTGAAAGGGTTTGGTATTTAATTATATTTGCAACAATAGTAGCCACATTACGGACATGTAATGTTGGTAGACATTTGTTGACTTATTATGGTATTTATGGTACTATCGAAGAAACGTAAATGTATACACCGTATGGATAGTTTACAGCGCTCGGCCGCTTTAGTAACGCTTGCTAAGGCCCGGCGCACACGGCGGAGCACAGGTGAAGACCACAATTTAATTAATATTAACCTTACCTACCTTGAAATACGGTCGCGCGCATGCTCTTGTAGTAGCTTGAGGGCGCTCCGAGCACGGCGTGCGAATTTATTCTTATATTGACCGTATGTCAAGGTAGTTAAGGTTTATATTAAATTGTTGTCTTCAACTGCGCTCCGCCGCGCCTCCAGCGGTGTGCGCCGGGCCGAACAGACTGGTGTGGTCATCGAGCGCACAGGATTTTGTTTTCAAATTGATCAGATGAAATTTTCCGCGATAGTACACCTACATAATAATATCTGTACCTATACAGGGTGTAAGGGACAGCCCTCCGCAAACTGATAGGGTGAATTCAGTATGTCATACTAAGATGACCGGTACATGAAATTTTTTCAGGAAAGTTAAGGGAATCCAATAAACCTGATTTGTTTGTGTTTTTGTGCACAAATTGGAGCGTCTATTACTGGTTGGGAGGGGTAGGTAATAGGTAATACGGGCTGGTATCCGCAACTCCACGACAATGCGCGTATTTTGCGTATGGGTGGGAAAATCTGTTATTCGATCCACCCCAGCTCCTCAAAGAAGGCCAGCAGCGCCTTGACGTTACTGACAACCTCCCGGATGGTACCTGGGTTACCGAAGTACTTTGCCCTGTATGCGGCGACCACCGGGCAGTTTAGAAGCACATGAGCTGCTGTCTCGTCGTCCTCCACGCAGGCCCTGCACAGCGGACTGTCTGTGACTCCTATGACAAAGGGGTGTTTATTAAATGACCCATGGCCAGTTAAAGCAGCTGTAACTGTACGCAGCTGTTGTTTAGTTAGTCGAAGAAACTGTTTCGTGAGGCGGCCATCAATTGTAGGGAGTGCTTCCCTAGCCTGCCTACACTCACCCTGATCCGACCATAGCTTGTGATGCTGGTCCCTGGTACGTTTCCTTACCAGAGTGCGCAAGTACCCGAAGGGGAGCGGCACTATGGGTTCAGGTTCCACTGGTGCCATGCTCGACCGAGGGGTAGGTAATAGGTATGCGGTGACTTCGATGAACTCTGTAGCTAGACAGAAAGTGAACAGCTGATTTCACGCGTCGTTGGTTAGAGTATTTCAACATCCATTGCTGGTTTTTTTTTGCAGTTTTTTTTACATAAATGGAGTGCTGCGAACACATAATGCAATTTTACATTGAAATAATGAAAATGTAACTGAAAAAAAAATTGAAAAAATGAAAATTTTCCTGAGAAAATTTCTGGTGGAATATGATTCAAAATGAGGAGCTGAATGCACGCTGTGAGTTTGCGGAGGGCTGTCCCTTACACCCTGTATTAAAAGTAACAGTGATAAATGATGTTAGGTACCAACTATTTATGTAGGTAATACCACAGATTAATACAGATGGGACACTCCGCAAAATCATTTAAATAAAAAGCGACTCTTGCTGCGACACAATAAAGTGCAATTCAGGTCGCACAACGCTTATTACCTACAGTTATATTCAACTACAAGTTGCCTCTCTTTCTATCGCGTAACTCTTATACCTTCTGACCTACTGAATTAGCCCCGTGGACGGGGCCCGCCGCGTACTTGTAGCTTCATACGTAAACTGCGGAGTGTCCCATCTGTATTAATGTGTGGTAATACCATGCAGAAAAGAATGAAGTGAAGTGAAAGAACTTCTTTCTCTACTCTACGTGGGTAATACCCACTATGTACAGATAACAGCATATCAGTTTATGATCAGGTTGTACAAAACTGTCAAAATTATTCTCCAAATGGTTTTAAACCTTAAAATGTTGACGGTTAAGTTCCAAATCGAATGAGAAAATTTGTCAGTTTGTGGTAACTTGTCCTGATGTTTGTACCTACTTAAAATCATGAAATAAATGTGTTCATTATTAACCCTTAATTTGGCAACGAAAAAAAAGTAAGAAATACATAAATTTAATTATTGGAGGCCTTTGGGGGTGTGCTAAAGAGCCCCGAAAAAATGTTGAAATAAATCCTGAGTTGCCCACTGTTGGGAAAAGTCATGTCCGTCACAGCGGACATTACCAATAACTTAACGATGAACGCGTAGATTTGCATGTCCGCTGTGGTGGACAGTGCCAAATTATGGAAAAATAAAAAACGTTAATATTATTATGTTTATTTTATTAAAATAAGAAAATACAAAACAAAAAACGCAGAAATTGACCTGAAAATGTAATTTATTTGGTATGTAAATTTAGAAAACAATTTCTCGGGGTTTTGCCTGTTACAAAGCATAATCTAGTATTGCATTTTATGCAATATACGACGGTCTTCTTTTGGCAGTATCTGCAACGACCTTCTTCCAAAATCTCAATAGCATCATTATTATCAATGTTCGGTTCTTCGTCTTCAGATGTACTGATTGTTAGGTTTGCAAGGGAAGATGTAATTGATGGTGCAGAAGAGGAAAGTGGGGAAGAAGCATAAGCACGCGGGTCATCATGCATTTCTGTTTCAGATTCAGAATTCTCACTAATATCGGAAGGTGCATGCTCATTTCGAACTAAAGCGATAATTTTACTAGCATGGTTAGGCTGTTGACAAAGAAAAATAAACAAAACTGAGAACCATACCAAAAAAAAAAATATTAACCTTTTTGGCGTTGTCCGCCACAGCGGACATAATAATAAAGTACTGCAATTAGCAATGTTCGCTGTGACGGACAAAGCACTTTAGCAACAAAAAACAGCATGAAAATGTAAAAGAACGTATTGATTTGTAGGTTATAATTATTTATAGAATGTTTTTCTAATAATTGAGTCGAGATTTCAAGACATTCATAGGCAAAAAGGAGGAAAAAAGAATATAAATACCTTGAGCAAAACAGGTGGTCGTCTTTGCGCTGACATTTTGTGTCACGAATGACATAATTCAGTGTTGCCACACTCAAAATATATTTTCTACTATTAGTTTATGAATTTAAGAAATATTTAGTCAATTTGTAATCGATGAGAATCGGATAAAAAACTAGTAGGATTTAATTTTTGTTGACGTCCGTCACACCGGACTTTATCAAATTAGGGGTTAAGACGTAGTTGTATACTATTTATTATAATTTAATCATTAAATTAGTGTATTATTGTGATTTGCGGCATGACGTCAGCAAAAAAAGTCGATTAACACTTCAGTTTTCTAAATCTGAATTATTTAGAAAAATACTTCATTAAAATCGGAACAGATGTAAATTTTATGGAAAATTAACTCTTTATCTAATAAATAAAATGCTAAAAAGCAGGTTTTCTTATCATTTTGTGTTAATTTAGATGATGTCAAAAAGTAGCAGTGTTAACCGACTTCTGTTACTGACCGTACAGACGCCAACACATCAAGCTACTACAATATGTCAAATTTCTTAAATAGATCATTAGGTTCAAGGTTGATTGGAAAAATTTGTTAGTTTCGGGTGGCTTGACCTGCTGGCGTCTGTACCTAAAATAAAATAATAATAGATGGGCTATTTTGTGCAGGGGTGCTTACCTCTTTAGGTCTACAGGCGTTAAGATAATAAATCTTTAGTAAATTTTAGTTTTTATTGGTGTAACGATAATAGTGTGTTCTACGAAATAGTAATGAATGTTAATGAAAATAGAAGTAGTACATAGTAAATAATATATACCTACCTAATTATTTTATAGGTATAATTTATCTAGGGGTTCGTATATATATATTCATATGTATATACATAGGTAGATATGAACCATTCTAAAATTGAACGCCTCTCCACAAAACGTGATTATTTCATTGTGTGAGAGGAAATACTTATTGCAACACTTTATTTGTGTGCGTGCGGCGACTTTACTGTGAACATGGACTCGTCGCCGCACTGAGAGCTCAACTAATCGGGCGATCAGTCCAGGTAACAACATTGTACGGCGGGGAGCATGCGCTTTGCATGTAACGACACGTTCGCTGTGTCGCGCGTTCGTGTCATTTATACACTAGTTGCCGGACAAATCCGGTTGTTTGACGTTCGGGAGGTACCGTTTGCATAAAAAAAAAGTCAGTGTTATTGTGTATATTTTTATGTATGTTAGTCTGTAAGGTATTTATTTAGTTTAGTTGTTGACCGTACTCGCCGGCGACTGAGCAACCAATGACAAAGACCAATTATGTGTATCGCGTCTATACACTTCTTTGCATGTGAGCGTAACCGCTGTGGAGGGGCGTTCATTTTTAGAATGGTTTATCTCTACTTAATTAACCTTGTAGGCACCTTGAACTATCAAGATCCTAATCCTAACTAATATTGTAAATGCGAAAGTGTTTGTCTGTTTGTTACGCTTTCACGCTAAAACGGCTGAACGGATTTGGACGAAATTTTATACAAAGATACACCATGACCTGAGTAAGGACATAGGCTACTTTTCATCCTGGATCGCAAACGAAATCACGGGCAACAGCTAGTTTTGCATAACTTCGACTGACCTAGGTCCAAATTCAAATATTTTATCTGTAGCCGTACACGATAAACCTTATTTTGTAATTGAATTATTTGAATAGCTAGATCAAAGATTTTATCGTAAACTCTTCAATCTAGCTCTTGAACTATACTTAAAAATTGAACTCATTATATCTTCTAAACGTGTGCGTACGCGTAGCGGAATGTTGTTGAATTTAAAGATTTTAATTATGCAGATATTTAGTGTATGACGTCGTATAATTGTGTATGGTGAAAAAAAATTTGTGCACGCAACCATTGTGGAGAAATTCACCAAAAACTGATTCCGCTGGGCGAACGTTGTCCTGGCGGAACTTTTTTTAATCCATAGACTTTAGAAGAAAAGAGATGTGTCCAAAAATTAGTGTGTATTTGTGTGTAATTGTGTATGTATGAATAAAACTAGTGCATGCATAAACTTCGGAGAAATTCAAGTTTCCGCTACGCGAACGTTTAGCCATTAGCTGGTTTTCATATAAAGCGCTTACATAGAGAACTGTAGATTTTTACATACGTTGTTTTGAATTTGTTTATATTTGTTTAAAAAACAGATTTAGAAAAAATCGTAGGGCTTAAAAGATAAAAATATAAGCGAAAAATACGCTTATTAGGTCTTAGTTCTTAAAGTATGCACTTTGGGGTCTAGATTTTCACGTTTATACAAACCTTGTAAGTGTCTGCAACATGTTGCCAAGTATCAATGATGTTCCGTTAGTAACTAAAGAGTTATAGGACAAATTTACCATGAACAGATCACTGTTTACAAAGCAGTCAAATATCACGACGTTCTGAAGGAATTGCATGGTAATATGTATGTCAATAATTAGTGTATTCATTCAACTATTCTTATGCAAAATTTCATGTCATTAAATTCAGTAATTAAAGAAAAACAATTATAATACTGACGAAGCATCGAAAACCTACATAACCCGACCAAGTTCGGATGGCTACCAAAAAGCGGCCGTGCCATATATCTTAGAAACGTTCTTAACCTTCCAATATAGTATTTATTAATATGGTACAGTTGCGTACACAAGCGTTAGGAGAAAATAAAACAATTGCATTTCTTGAATGAAAAATATTTTTTTAATAATAACGCCACTATCTACGATAAAAACAAATCTTCAATTAACAAGTACTTCTCTATTTAAATATCCGCGTACAAAAATATTTTTAATTACATATAATACTTAATTATGTAATTATAATAACGTTAACAAACGCTTGCAATGACCTGATCCGTGAAATCTTCAATAGAAATTAGCTGTATGAATTTTATTTGTCTTAAATAATATATTTAGATTATATCTCAAGTCTCAAGCGCATACTTAAATAAAGTACCTACGTAAATAGTACCTACTTTCTGTCATAGTCAAATACATTTAAAAAAGTAGGTGTACAAAAATAAATGACCTATAAATTATATCGAAACAACAATTGTGTTATCACCTATACCAATTCAATACCGGTATTATACTGTAAATTTTGGGATGTTACCTAAATATATTGCACGGCCGCTTTTTTGTAGCCATCCGAACTTGGTCGGGTTATGTAGGTTTTCGATGCTTCGTCAGTATTATAATTGTTTTTCTTTAATTACTGAATTTAATGACATGAAATTTTGCATAAGAATAGTTGAATGAATACACTAATTATTGACATACATATTACCATGCAATTCCTTCAGAACGTCGTGATATTTGACTGCTTTGTAAACAGTGATCTGTTCATGGTAAATTTGTCCTATAACTCTTTAGTTACTAACGGAACATCATTGATACTTGGCAACATGTTGCAGACACTTACAAGGTTTGTATAAACGTGAAAATCTAGACCCCAAAGTGCATACTTTAAGAACTAAGACCTAATAAGCGTATTTTACGTTTATATTTTTATCTTTTAAGCCCTACGATTTTTTCTAAATCTGTTTTTTAAACAAATATAAACAAATTCAAAACAACGTATGTAAAAATCTACAGCTCTCTATGTAAGCGCTTTATATGAAAACTAGCTAATGGCCAAACGTTCGCGTAGCGGAAACTTGAATTTCTCCGAAGTTTATGCATGCACTAGTTTTATTCATACATACACAATTACACACAAATACACACTAATTTTTGGACACATCTCTTTTCTTCTAAAGTCTATGGATTAAAAAAAGTTCCGCCAGGACAACGTTCGCCCAGCGGAATCAGTTTTTGGTGAATTTCTCCACAATGGTTGCGTGCACAAATTTTTTTTTACCATACACAATTATACGACGTCATACACTAAATATCTGCATAATTAAAATCTTTAAATTCAACAACATTCCGCTGCGCGTACGCACACCTTCTAAACTAAGACCCGACTAGATCTGTGACTTGGCGACTAATTTCGACTAATTAGCGACTAAATCTGGGAGAAAACAGATCTTCGCTAGGTGCCCTAGTTTTTGAGATATAAAGGTGGCCAAGCTGGGGAGACTCTCCAGATCGGCCACCAATGACCCCTTATAACTTTTGAACCAGTGACCGACAAATTCTGATATTTGGCGACAAATTTCGACTAAATCTTTGTGTTATCAAAAGTAAAATCCCTGATGGTGGCCAAGCCAGTGTCAGCCACACGGAGAGCAGTATGAGGCAGGCTGGATCGGAAGTTGTAATTTCATTCCGCCACTGACTTGCAAAATGTCATGAGAACTTAGCGCGCTTATTTCACTTTGTTGTTGCCGTTTTGGTATCCATCCTTGTAAGAGACCCCCTGTATATGGTGTTTGTTTACTGATGAATGGATTACTCTGGTAAGAAGCCTCCCTTTCAAATTCGTCAAATTAGCGTATTTTTGTCTGTGGTGTGATGATGTTCATGTAAAGGAATTTCAAAAATAAAACTACACAATTTTTCACAAAATTATATTTTGTGTGATAACACCTGCTACATGTTTCTTACTGTTATTGTATTTACAAATATTTTATATACTACACATTAGTAACAAATAACATTCATAACCTTAGAGGAGCAGATCTTACAAAATAACTTACGGCGAGCGGCGACGACCGACCGACCAACCGCCGCGCGCGGCCGACGCTTACCTAGACGTGCAAGAGGACGAAACTAAACACGACAACTAAAATACTTACTCGTAATTATAGTAAACGTAAGTGTTAATAACATTTGGCAATAAATTACTGGGATAACACGAACATAATCCTTAAGCGAAGCGGTAAAACAAAGTTATTATCGCAAATATAAAACGTTAAAACTACCAGTGTAAAAAGAATATAAAATATTAAAAAAAAAAAAAAACCTCGGTCCACTAGGCCTGTTTACGTAAGTAACCACGGACGTCGCCCGGGCGAGCCGCACTCCTCCATCTTGTCAGCGCACTATCACATTGATCAAATTAAAACCGTATCTTACAAATACACTAAGTTTATCAGCTCTATATGTATACAGCCTTGTTGCAATCCAAAGCATTACATTTACAATATGTTACACGGAAGTCAAGCAGACAGACGGGACGTGAGAGGCACTTTAGAACAGATTCAGACAAGCTAGGTTCCTACGGTAAATTATAATTACAACGACAACTGTACACGAGCTACACAACACAAACACATCAAAACATACACCATATACATATAAAATACGAGTTCCGAACGATTCTTTACATCTGAAGTACAATCTGCGATCAGTAAAAACATTGCACTTAGTTCAACATAACCAAAGACTTAACATTACATTGTTTCTTTGGGAATCGAGAATATATTAGTTTATGATTGAAGCACGTGCCACAGACACTGATCGCCACGGATCTGGATCACAGTTCTCTCACGGGGCTCGGTACATTACTCGTCACAATACTAAACAAAGCAGATTACTATCAGAGTACATACATTTATTGCACTATCATTATGCTACATTTCAGTGACGTAGTCATTATTATTATAAACAGATTTAAATACATTTTATCTGCAATTTTGTACTTTTATTCAGCTTACCGGGTACTGCTCTTTTATCAACGACAAACAAAACGTGATTTACATACATATTATACAAAAACAATAACAGAGGTGCCACTAGACCGCCGTAACATAACGAGACACGTGCGGAGGGTAAGGCAACAGAAGTGGTGTTCATGTTCATCTCGGTTAACATTACTCTATATACAATACAACTAGCACTTAACAGTCAGAAAGCAAATGTTTATTTGTACTATGCTACAGTTAAATATAATACACTCCAATCGTTTTTGGTCAACGTTACGGGTCGTCCTCGCATGCGTCACGCGGAAGCGACGGCTTCGCTACCGCCGCATGGTGGAGTTCAGCGTCTGCATGGCCAGCGGGGGCGGCGGGTTGATGTAGCCGTAGGCGTACACGTTGCCCTGCTGCGCGCGCGGGTCGGGCCCGTACTGCGCGCCCGCCGCCTGCACGTTCATCATCTGCAGGTTGTTGAACTGCTGCTGCGGCGGCACGCGGTACCCGTTGAGCCCGTAGCCGCTGATGATGTGCGTGTTGAGGTTGGGCGACATGCGCGAGCCCGGCGCCATCTGCATGTGCTGCATCGGACTCAAGTTGCCTGCAACACGACGTCGTACATGTCTTAGCTCACTATTCATTATTGTCTTGCAGCCGTAACAAAATGATAGTTGCAAAAATGTCACATGCATCACACAATGATAATCTTCTATACAAGATATCTTGATAGGAGATGCATATATTACTGTTGCATGTTCTTAGAAGACGATGGCTACAGAGCCAGCGACTGTGGAACCATGCCAGAACATAATAATATTTTTCAATACACTTCCTCGAAAACTGGTTCATATCCCACTACGATTAGGTTCACAATGCAATGTATGTCGCACGCGTGCGATTTTTTACCCGTGTGCGGGAATAAAAATTGCCACAGATAACTTATACCTATGCTTAGTCCAAATTGGTTCAATACCTCTATTCACAACTCTCTATTCGGAGGTGAATATTTTTCTTTACGGCGTTAATATTTTTTGAATATTTAAATAATGTTTATAAATAGAATATCATCAAAAACTATGATTATTACAATAAAAAAACGTTTATGAACAAATTAACATTTATTTGTGTTCTAAACTCAAAAATATTTGAATTTTCTATTTTTCATATTAGGCTGTTTATCGGCTTTATACCTTTGCTTCTCTTTCAACCTGGCGAAAGCAAAGCGCGGAAAAAAAAGAAAATTTAAATCATAGTTTCCTAATAATTCATGACAAAAATATTTTCCGTTATTTTATTTTATTTCCTCAAAAGTGTATTGAAAAACGTCGTTTGATACTCGTGGACATTTGTTATTGCAGTTCTCGACTCAAAAACAACCTCACCTACAGCTCGGGTGTTAATTCCGCCTCGAATGCAATAGCAAACGTTCTCCACTTGTATCAAAATGTACTATTACTTTATATAGGGTGTATCAGAAAGTATTTTTTTCTCTATTACGATGTTGTTCCCATGGAGAAAGTTGTTCAGTTTGATGGTTTGTACCACACTCTTTTTGACCACACCTTTGATACATCCTGTATAGTAGAAATTATAAGTAAATCTGTGGGACTTATGCTTCAAGATCAATATAAAAAAATAAAATATAATAATAATATTATATAAATTAATAATTATATAATTATATAATATTTTGTTGAAACAAAAAAAACAGGTTTAGGTCTCCGAGAGGGGAGACGTCGGCGTCCCAACATTTACAACACTTAAGGCCCCCACACATTATACAGTCTGAAGATGCTGTTGCAGCTGGAATCGTGAGAGATTAGTGTAAGCAAGTTTTATATACGTATGCTCAAAACCACGCTAGATTAACCCTCCTAACATGAACCTGACAGGCACGCCTCATATTAATAACATAATAGTATACTGACTTGATGTGTTCCTGGTATTTCTAGGCGAGTCGAGCTGGTTGTGCGGCGGGTAATACTTGGCAGCGGCCGCGTGGTAGTGGCCGGCGGGCGCGGCGGGGGGCGTGCTCGACTGCTGCCCGTACTGTAGGAAACAACTAGATTCGAAATACTGAAAGACCACAAATATGTGTCATGAAAATGTTGGAGCGAGACAACATACTTGTGTGCGCGACACAAGTATGCTGTGTATGATGGTGATGTGATTGTTAAGTACACGTTTCTGTAAAACGCCACGTCAATTTTGAAATATTTTCATGACACTTCCAACTTCTCTATATTGGTTTACTACAATCTATTTCTTTTTGTCTTTTGTTGCAACCCAAAATTCTCCACCAATCCAATTTCACGCTAATCTTTCTTATTTTCATGCATTTACATTTAGAAAAGAAAAAAAACAATAGTTGCATAAATTATGATGACATCTGACATCTCACCTTGGTAAAATTACTTTCTAGTTCCATACCAAATAAGCAACATTTAAAGGTATGGCAACATTTCAATCCATCACTCAAAACTTTTAGAAAAATAATATTTTCATTTCCTGTTACACACTTCCATTCGTAGACGCTTCCGTCCCTTTTCACGAAATCACTCCCACAGATTGCAGGGAAGCGAGAGGAAAGATGTTACACACAAAAAAATACTCCTCCATAAGTTAGATTTCTCTTTGTGACACTCGCTTTGTTTGATACCAACTCGTTGAAAGAGGAGAGTCATGCTTGTGAATGCGAGATAAACGAAGATATTCTGTGCTTACTAAGCACGAGGTATATCCATAAAAGTGAAAAATAATGCTGATGACAAGTTATAACATATTTGCAGTGTGATCAGCCATTCTATTTTACAAAAATCTCACAGGTGAAAACTTCGGTGGAGTGAGCTATCAGTGTAGTATCAGCTCACTTCATCTATGCTTTCACATGAGATTTTTACAACATAGATCAGCGGTCTCGGGTAGCGGTTACCTGGTGCGGCGGATGGTGTTGCGGAGCCTCGGCCATCTGCTGCAGCTTGGCGAGCGAGCAGGAGGGCGGCCAGGCGCCGGCGTGGTACTGCTGCTGCTGCTGGAAGCTCAGGTAGCCGCCCTGGTAGCCACCGGAGCCCGGCCCGCCCGCGCCGGAGCCCTGCATCACTGCCCCGCCCGCCGCTGCGTCCAAAAAACTCGCTACATTTATCATAGCAAGAATTGTGTGTTTTAATTAGGAGGAAATGAAAACAATTTTTTAAAAAATTACGCCTGTATACTTAGAAAAGGTAGGCTATTAGTTATTTATGCAACTGACGTATAATAAGGGGTATTAAAACACGAATGTGGGTTTATCACATGAGTGTTTTAATACCTAATTATGTACAGTTGCATACAAGACTTATCTACATCCATGTTATCAATCCTTTAAAAAAGGTTCTGAAACAGTTTTTTGCAATACTAATACTCGTATCGAACATGGCGGCCGGCGTCATAGTATACGACGTGAATTCGAATAAGTTCTTTTTTTTAATTACGGCGCTGTTGTAGTGAAACGCGCGTGCATTACAATGTTCTTTTTTAACCGACTTCCAAAAAAGGAGGAGGTTCTCAATTCGGTTGTATGTTTTTTTTTTTTTTTTTTTTTTGTATGTTTGTTACCTCAGTACTCCGTCATTTATGAACGGATTCGGAAAATTCTTTTTTTATTTGAAAGGGTATACTTCCAGATTGGTCCCATTTTTATCAAAACTCAGTTCTGATGATGGGATCCATGAGGAATCGAGGGAACTCCTCAAATATTATAGGCATACATATAGCGATTATGGTATTTTCATCAACAAATCAAGTGTTTGCATTCAGAAAGTATCATCTGGTGAAGTGGAACTGATGTAGAAGACCACAGATGGCCACGGAAACTCCTCAACGATGATAAGTATTTCACGGATAGCGATAAGATTAAAATAGTTAAGCGACTATGACGAAGCTTTAAATAAATGGTTCTGATGAAAATGGTACCATCGAACCGATCTGATGAAGAAGCCGGAAGGTAGGCATCGGAACTCAGTAATAAAACAATGTATCCTAGCCGTGTTTGGGCTTATTGGAATTGTCATAAGGTGCACTCTGGCTATAAATGATTTAATGGTAACTATATGCCGCTTCAAATTGCGCTACTCGAGTTGTATGTTATGTGTTGATTGTCAGAAGGCAGATTTCGTTGCTTCGATAACTCCGTCAACTAAAACTACGCCTACCAAACTTCTGACACGACTTAACATATTTTTTCCATTTAGTCTATGTGGATGATGCTCTAATTTATTTTTCAGAGTGGTATTCAGATTAGTGTGGGGTAGGTAGGCACCACTAAAAAGTGAAGAATAAAAACTTTTTACAAAAAAAAAACAACCGACTCCCAAAAAAACACTACAAAGTGAAAAATAACTTTAATTTCGGAAGTCGGTGGCAAAACAAAACGAAAGTAAATAAAAAACCAAAGACACCGACTTCCGAAATTAAAGTTATTTTTCACTTTGTAGTGTTTTTTTGGGAGTTGGTTGTTTTTTTTTTGTAAAAAGTTTTTTTTGAAAACGAGTTGCATTATGAAATTCAGTACAACATTAAAGCACCCGTTTGGATGCTATTATGGTTACCATGGTTACTATGACACTGACACTGGTTGTTTTAATGTTGGCAATAAGCTGTTTCAGAGACTTTTATAGAGGATTTATGGCATGGGTGTAGATAAAGGCATTTAAGACACTCCATTTCGCCAGTTGTAGAATGTAATAGGAAAGGGAATTTATTACTTACCTACATTTAGTTGTAAGTTGTAATAGGGGCGAGTTTGAGTGCAGATTGTCATTAAGTACCGAATTAACTTTGGAATTATTGACTGATGAACTCAATTTTTCATGCTTGAAACTCTTATCCAAAATCACATTTTCTTGCTTGCAATTATTAGACCCTAAGATGGTCATGATTAAGTTTGACATGACGAGTATTTGAGCGAACATGGCTATTCGAGCGAATCGTGTAATATACTTTTTTTAATAACCGATTTTTCAGTTCTATTACTGAAAAATCGGTTATTAAAAAAATAACACGTGCTACATCGGCACATTTTAAGGAGTTCGCTGTATCAGAAGAGGCTTTTGGCACGCAGTGGGATGGCTGGTATTATTATAGTTAGGTTTGCGAGGCGGTGCGTACTGACCATGCGGCTGGTGCGGCGGCGTGGCGCGCAGGCGCGGCGCGGGGGGCGTGCTGGCGGCGCGCAGGGCCTGCTTGCCGGCCTCGCCCGCTGCGGCCGCGCCGCTGTTGCTGTTGTTAGCGCTGCTGTTCCTAGAAACATAGTGTGCTATACTAAACTGAACAAAACCATGCGACATACGTCCACTCTACATCTAAGCATGTGCTTGTAGATACGATCTTTCGTTTCATTTAACAATGATCGTCATTTTTCATTTTTCTTCACATCTGTCATTTTTTTTAGACACTCGATAACACGTATTATTTAATTATTTATTTTAGCTTTCGCGACGCTAAGAAAAGCACGAGCCGTTGGTCCCGGCCGTCATTCGTGGATCTTTGACAGTCGTTACGGGTCATCAGAAGCCCGAAAGTCTGACAACCAGTCTTACCAAGGCGTATCGTGTTACCCAGTAATTGGGTTGTGGAGGTCAGATAAGCAGTCGCTCCATTTAAAATACTGGCATTCAGCTGGTTAGACTGGAAGCCGACCCCAACATAGTTGGGAAAAGGTTAGGCAGATTGATTGCTTTCGCGACGTTAAACGAGACACAATAGAAGTTTTATTGTTTTACGTCTATTAACGTCAAGCTCCCGCGAAAGCGTTAACACTAAACGCCCCCAGACGTAGTAACAATAAAACTTCTATTGTGTCTCGCTCGAGTGTCCATCAACCGATTATCACTGGTATATGGCCGCCTTTATGGCGACTAGGTGAAAAAGTTCTTCTTACCTATTCCTATTATTAATCTTCTGCTGCTTAGGCGGCTGGTTGGGCTGGCTCATGATGGACGGGATGTGGATGGAGGAGTACTGCGGGCTGGGCGCCGGGTGCATGTGCATCATGGAGCACGGCGACGCCAGGTCCGAGCCGATGCTGGTGGGCGACTCCAGGCCCAGCTGGCTCACGTCCAGCTCGCACGCCGGGTACTGCACCGAGTGCACCGAGTTGCTGGTAGAATCCGGCGTGTACACGCCCATCGACTGCAGCGCCGGACTCACCGCCTCACACAACTCCTCCTTACTAGTATCCTTAGGAGATTCCTCCTTCTTATGCTGCCGAGACTTCTTCTCAATCTCCTTCTCCTGCCCACAAGGCCCGTTCTGATTAAACGGCGTCTTACAACTAGGAGATGACAACACCTGTGAGCTCTGCTGCCGGTACTCCGCACAACTCGTCACCACTTCCTGCTGTTTGTTCACTTGCCGCTGCATCATCTGCTTCATCTGATCAGCCGTGTTCTGAGACTGCGACTTCTTCGGTTCACACTGAGTCTGACAACCAGTCGTAGTTTTCGACTGTTTTGAAGGCTTACATTCGTTCTTCTGTGAACACTCCGCTTTGGACGTCGGTGTCTTGGTCTCCTTGAAATGCGGCAACCCTGTCGTTGCGTATAAACTACTGCTCAAGCCGTAAGCAATGTTGTGGAACTCTTTCTGGTCGTACTTAGGAAGTAATTTTTGAGGCGACTTTTGGACTTGATCTAAATGAGGAAGATTGAATCCTTGATGTTTGTCCAAGTAGTTCTTATCACTAACTATATTTTTCATATCTAAAAATCTATTATGTTCCCAGGAGCCCTGTATCCGCGTGGGGTCCCAGGGCGGCCACTGATACTGTCCGTGCGTCGTGTGGTAGTTAGGAATTTGGTTCATAGCGTAATCCGCTTTAGGCACTAATTCATTATCATACTTAAACTTGGGCAGCATTTTGTTCAAATCGTTCTGATCAGCTTTCAAGTTCAGCTGAGCGGTGCAACTCTTGTCATGTTTGACAGACTGATTCTTTGAGTCACATTTGGAAGTATTGGACTTCTCTTTCTTAAAAAAATCTTGCTTTTTGGGTGCCTCATTTGTTTTAGTTTCCACTTTGCTCGTGACCGGCACGGAGTTTATCACGTTTATAGGGACCGACGTCTCTGGTTTCCTAGCATTAGTGTTCTGTTCCGGAAAAAACATCTTAGGTTCAGGTGTACTTCTGGGAGTGTCGTTCTTAGTTTTCTTGTCAGTCTTCTCTAGCTTGCTGTGAGCCGAGTTCACTCGCACGTCACGCAACTTACTCTTCTCTCTTGGCTTCAAGTTAGGATCGTTTTTACAGTCTTGAGAATTAGTTTGGACTATGCTCATAGATCCAGTCAAGTTTTGCATAGCGTTATTAGCGAAACTAGCTTCTAAATCTGCTCTTTCCAAACCCATGCTGACGGTCGCGTTAGCGCTTTGACATCGAGGTAAAAAATTGATATCGGTCACATTGGGCACCTTGGGTATGACTGGGTTTATCACTGGGGACGATATTGGATGCGGTACTTCTAACTTAGTTGTGCTTTTACTTATGACTGGAGTAGAGTCGAGAGTGTTGTTTATTACGCGGTTCTGTTCACTAGTCTTCAAGAGTACTTTGTCAGTTTGTACCGCCTGCGACTCTTTGCTAACATTCGCTCTGTGATTCAGGTAGGAATGCTGAGCCGTGTTGATCTGTTGTATCGTCATAGAGTTACTCACGGGATTTTGAAAGTTTTGCATCGACGCCTGCTCAATAACATTTCTGGTTACAATAATCTCATCTTTCCTCGAGTGCATCATTTCGTTACGAAACGGCATCTCACTTTCTCGGCTCACAATTGGATTTTGTAATTTATTTCTATCAATTTCAGTAAAACTATCTATTTTGACGGGGTCTGGCTTCTTCATACATGATATATCTCTCTGTGCATTATCTAAATTTTGAATTATATCTATTTTATTTGGTGACGACTTTTTCTCAGCTATTTTAGTTTCGTCCATATTCTGATGTTGAATAACAGTTTCTTTTCTCATCTCGCATTGCTTCTGTTCGCAAATTATATCGGTGTTCATATTCTCTGGTGATCTTCTAGGTTTAGGAGACTCGTTAATCACCGACGTGTCGGTTTTCTTTGGTGATACGCCCGTGTGTGGGGAATTTGCGGTGTCAGACTCGCCTTCAACAACTACCATCTCAATTTGATGTATTTTTGGTACAATGAGATCCACTGCAGGCTTGGTGGAGTTCACTTCCTCCTGCACTCTGGCGCTAGGATCGAGCACAATATGTGCATTCTCGGTGGATACAACCGGTATTACTTTAGACGGACTGTCTTTCTCTTCAACCTCTTTGGGTTTATTCTCATTGTTTTGTGGAACAGGAGCCACCGAGTTAGGCTTTGGTGACGGCAGAGGACAGCTCTGACTGTTATTATCATCAGATTCAGATATGATAATAGTTTCCTTATCTTCCACTGCTGGTTTAGGAGGAGATTTCATTTCACCATTTCTAGGCTCAGCCAATTGGTTGTCCTCAGTCTGATCACTGTTTGTGTTGGTCTGTTCCTCAGCTTCAGCTGGCGACGCTTCCGCTCTACTGTCAGTGGGAGCATCATCAGGCTTATCACTAGCCTCGTTGATAACTTGCTCTTTCTCCGCGACAGATTTCGGAGAGTCCATGTGTATGCTATCAAGTTCCATATCACTTGTATGATGGTCTGTGCTGTTCTCTTCAACATGTCGCGGTGACGCTGGCTTGCTAGTGACAATCTTCCTTTCTTCACCTTCCTCCACATCCATCTCGTCATCAGCTTCACCCGAAGAGTCTTCAGAACTGGCTTCAGAGTTCTTGCTTTTTTCTTGTGATTTTTCTTCAAGTTTCTCCTTAGGAGATCTGTTAGTTTCCTCAACGGGCACAGTACTGCTGGGCTCCATTGAGTCGTCAGTTTTGTAGTCATTGACTTGTTCCTTAGATTCGTCAAGCTTGGCTTTCTTAGGTTCCGGTGACGCGGCCGGCGCGGGGGTCTTATTGACCTTCTGTCGCTTCCTCTGGCGTCCTTTCCACACAATTTTTCTCTTCGTCTTAGGTTTGACAGGGATTGCGGCTGGTGTGATGGCATCCATGTCCATACTCTGTTGACTTTCCTGACTGTCGGAGGCGTACGGCGCTTCTTTGACGCTTTGTCTTCTACTTCTCGGTGCAGGCGTTGGCTCCTCTGCGACCTCGCTCTGTGTGACTCGGGACGACCTTCGCGCGGCACTTTTACTTCTCTGTCTCCGAGGCGTTTCTTCCTCTTTAGGTTTCTCTTCTACAACATTAGTTTCGGAAATGTTCTTGCTAACTTCCCGTTTTCTTTTCCGGCTGCCCTCAGTGAGGGTCGGAGTGGTTTGGTAGGTAGTTTCACTGTACTTGAGAGGCCTCGTCCGTCTCCTGCCAGATGACGTGACTTCCACTGGAGGCTCAGGAGTCTCGACATCTGCTTTAGCTTTCACGGCAGGTTCTTGTTTGGGCGCGGGCACTTCTGATTCTGTGGCGGTGTCCTCGCTCTCAGTCTTACATTCTGCTTCATCGTTCTCAGTTTCCTGGTCGCCAGAAGCTTCCTCAGGCGACCTGAATGGATTCACAGTAGGCGCTAGGAGAGGGGTCCACCTCAGACATTCAGGATCGATCTCCAGCCGAGGTTTACTTTTCACTTTGTTCATGTGATTATCAACTCTGATCCAGTCGATGCACAGTCCTAGTTTCGTCGTCTCATCGTTGGGGATGTACCTCACGAAGCCGAGCAACTGAAACGTTACCGCGATGTCGTTCATATGCATCCCCGTCGTGTGAGCAATGTCTTCGAATGTGAAAGGTTTATCTTTGTGGTCATACAAGTATTCGAGAATGACAGACTTCCAATACGCGTGGTAGGAAACTCTGCCAAGGTCTGACAAAGGTTTTTCCGGGGTGCCAGGTTGTCCTTCTTCTTTCGAGAGTAAATAACCTGGGAAGAAAGATAAATATGTTAAAACGCCATTTTAATATAAACAGGTGAAGTAAAATATGAATAATCTCTTTAGAGATGTAATAAAGATTCCACCACTCACTAAAATGGATGAGAAACCTCCCGAAGCCCTGCCTCTGGTACTGCGGCATCGTCATGATACAGGAAACATTATATTTCTGCTGACAATGTTTTTCTTTGGAGAAGTAGCCGACTAGGTGGCATCCTTTGCTGTCATTTTTGGTGAGCACGTAAAATAGGAAGGGCTCGACATCGTAGTACAGGGTTTTGTGGTCGAGGAATAGTTTGGCGAGGAGGCAGAGGTTCTGGCAGTAGATCTTGTTGGCGTTGCCGTCGACCTCGAACACGGAGATGTCTCCGCAGCGGTAGATCTCCGTGGCGGGCGGGTGGCGCCACAGGCACTTGTCGAGGTGCCGGAACAGCACCGCGCGACTCTTGGCGTACTTCAGGCAGAACTCGCACAGGAACAGCTTCGGTAGCCTGCAGCAGAGAATTACGTCAGGGTTAAAGACAAAGTAGCTGCCATGCGAGACTATGTTGGGGGCTTGAATGTTACATAGTTCAGTGTTTTACAACTAAGTGTTATTTTGTTTGTTTTTCTATGCATTTTATCATTTAAAAATATCATAACCTACAATATGTATGTTACATTTATGACAAGTACATTTTAGTTTGTAAATGTTTTGCATGTAAGGACACTTAAATAAGTAAATAGTTAATACTGCCATAGGCGCGAATTACACAGAAGCGGCGTACGGTAAAGACGCGGCGTAGGCACAGAGCAGGCGTAGAACAGATAAGGCACGAATAAGATTTAAATTATATCAAAGAGGCGAAGAGTCGCCGCAACTAGTCATTATACAGACTGACTTTATCATGACAGCATGTGTTCCTCTTCAGACGACGACCAACCGTCGTGCTGCTTGCGCGCCTCTCCAGTCGCGCCTGCTAGCGACGCGGAACAGGCGACGAAACGACGTGCCCGCGCCACGCCGCTTCAGTATAATTCAAAACGTGCCGCCTACCTACATTTTGTATTGAAACGTTTTGAAGCGGCAAGATGCCTGCGCCGCGCCTTCACCGTACGCCTTTTCTTTGTAATTCGCGCCTTACATACACTATTTTGAGAATTACCTCTAAACCACTAATACAGGGTGTAATTTTAATCGTCTTTATTCTCTTAGGGCATCACTGTACTCATCATTATGAACAATTTTGAATATGGAACCAAACCTGAAATCGCAAAAAAAAATCAGCTGTTCAATACATTTATCTATATCAAACTCGTCAAAATATAGGATGCTAAGCGGATGAAGACGATTAAAATTTCACACTGTATATTGGTCCATTAAATAATACTACAAATTGAGTTATAAAATTAATAAAGCACATAATAATATGGTAATGTTGAAGGTGGGGCTAACCTTGCATATTCCTGTGGGAAGGGGCTGGAGTACCAGGTGTCGATCTCCCACTGGCCAAACTCGATGGCAGAGGGGCAGCGAGCCGGCGCATGCGGTGCGGCCGGCGTGTGCGGCACGGCTGGCGTGCTCGGCACGGCTGGAGTACTCGGCGCGGCCGGCGTGGGAGGCGCAGCTGGCGTGAGTGGCGCGGCTGGCGTGAGTGGCGCGGCTGGCGTTACCGGCGCGGCTGGCGTTACCGGCACGTCGATCACTGGCACCGGAAGCACTGCACCGACCACCCCGACCGTACTTCCGCCGGCTGCCGTGAGTGCTGCGTTGAAAAACTCAGCGTCGCTCTCCGTCACGCCCGCCGGTAGACGTTTGCCCTCTGCAATTTTAACCACATAGGTACTGCCTGCACTTCATCTCGTATCAGATGTTCAGGCTACTAAACTTCAGACAATCCCAATTTTTTTTTTTTTTAATTTTGCACACAGCCAAATTTAAAAAAATATAACATTTACCCAGGATCTACGTGAAACTATTCAATGCAATTAAAATGAAAATACCTGGTGAATGAGTTACAAAATAATACTATAATGCAATAAAATGGCCTCAGACGGAATGTAGTACACCAGACCTAAGTCATACAGCAAGTAAAACATAATAAAGCAAGTCTTTCCCGAACAGCCGCACTGCGCATGCGTGCGGGTGCTCGGGGGTCCTTCACGCCTGCAGAGGCGCAAGCGAAAGTGCATGTGTGGATACTGCCGAAACCGAGTAACAAATGTTTTGTCATCGGCGCTCGGTGTCCGAATGAGAAGCTAACAAAGAGCGCGCGGCTCACTCACCCGACCCGAACAGAGATTCGAGAGAGAAACGAAACGACTTGCGAGCGGAGCACCGGCCAGCAATCAGAGCGAGCGAGACGGTCAGATCCACCAGACACTTTCACCGCACCTCAAACCGATCTTACCCGTCTGATTGGTGGCCGGGCTCGTCGCCGCGCCCGCCAGCGCGAGCCCGCGGGACAGTTTGTGCGCGTCGGCCGCGCCCGCGCCCGACCTCTGCGCGGCCGCAGACCTAACCAGCGCCGACGCCGACAGCCGCGCGCCCGGCCGGGGCGCGCGAGACCTACTGCGCGACCGGGAGCGCGTCATCACTTCCTCCTCCGAGGCCGAGCGCTCCGGCGACGGCTCCCGCGTGCGACTGCGCGCCTTCCGCAGCGACGCCTGGTACCTTCGGAACGTGCTCCGGGTCTCTTTGAGCACAGCGCGGTCCTCGTCTCGCTGCTCGGAGAGCTCGGAGCGCTCGGAGCGCTGGCCCCGCGCCGGCCGCGCGCGCGACGCCGAACGCGATGCCGAGCGCACCGAGTAGAACTCCGACAGCCCGTCGAACAGCGTCGTCAGCAGCCTCTCCCCGCAGCGGCTGCGGCGCCGCGCCAGGTGGTGCCGGGCGGGCTCGGGCCGCGGCAGCTCGGGCTCCAGCCTGTTTTGTATCGGGTCAGCCTCGACTCTTCTCGGTTTGGGCTCGCATTCTAATCTACTCAGTTTGGGTTCAAATTCTAATCTACTCAATTTGGGCTCGAATTCTAATCTACTCAATTTGGGCTCGCATTCTAATCGGCTCAGTTTGGGCTCGATTTCCAGTCTTTTGAATGTTTGAGGCTCTACGTCGAGCCTGTTCTGTTTCCGCGGTTCGACCTCCAGTCGTCTATGTTCATGTGGCTCTATTTCGAGCCTGTTCTGTTTCCGCGGTTCGACCTCCAGTCGTCTATGTTCATGTGGCTCTATTTCGAGCCTGTTCTGTTTCCGCGGTTCGACCTCCAGTCGTCTATGTTCATGTGGCTCTATTTCGAGCCTGTTCTGTTTCCGCGGTTCGACCTCCAGTCGTCTATGTTCATGTGGCTCTATTTCGAGTCTTCTAAGTTTCTGAGCTTCAATCTCAAGCTGCTTATGATTTTGTGGCTCGGCCTCCAATTGTTTCTGTTTCTGAGCTTCGGCTGCGAAGCCCCAGACGCCGCCGGGCGCACAGTCGGCGGCTAGACGTTCGAACACGGTGGACACGTACGCGGGCGCGGGCTCCTCGCTGTCGCTGGACGACGCGGCCGAGTCCTCGCCGGACGCGCCGGACTCCGGCGTCGGCGGCGACGCCGGGGACGCGGGCGAGGGCGTGGAGCGCGCGGACGAGGGCGGCTCGCTGGGCGCGCGGGGCTCGCGGGGCGCGGGCGAGGCGGCGCGGCGCTCGAGGCGCAGCTCGAGGCGCTGCACGCGCGTGACGCGCACGCCGCCCCAGCCCTCCCACGAGCCGGACGACGAGCGGCGCCGGCGCCGCTTCACTAGATTGAACGCGGAGAATCTGAAAAACTTTTGCTTCTCTCTCGACATTCTCTGTTCGGTGAGGGTGTGGGGGGCGCGCGCAGGGCGCGGGGGGCGCGGCGGGGCGTTACCGTCGGAAGGCTCGTCGTCGGAGTCGGCCGGGCGCGCCGGCGTGCGGGGCGTGCGGGGCTTGCGGCTGCGCGGCATCGTGGACCTGGGGCAGGGCACACTGTTAATGTGGTGCGTGATACACTGACAGGACAGTGCACGAGCATGTGTGTGTTGCTCACTTCTCTCGTGCGGCGGCGGGGCGGCAGAGCGCGCAGCGGTAGGGCGGCGGCGCGCAGTGCGCGTGCGCCAGGCGCGCGCAGCCGCTGCAGCGCGCCGCCCAGCCCGCGCCGCGCGAGCCGCACTCCGAGCACCAGGCGCACGCGCCGCACGACCAGCGCGCGAACTGCGCACACAACAACAACCATGTAATACAACCCAAGCTATAGCTAATCCTGATGCACAAAAAGACGTGCTACAAGTGCCAAAAAACGTGCTACAAGTGCCAAAAAGCACACCCAGGCAGACTGCCTCCATCTTAATGACAGGTAATTTGTTTTTAATATGACACAAGACTTTCTTTTACAGTTTGTGCCTACTAGACAACAAGTTGATATGCACATTATCCAACAAGAAGTCAGAAAATAGGAACCCCATATCAATTAAAAGAAAATAAATTGCATCATCAACACAGTTCATCATAATGTAACAGTAGCTAGACAGACAGACTTGTCACTTGTTTATCACTAAACAAAAAGTAAGTTAGCCCATAAGTGATGTTTAAGATCACAAAAGTAATGCACAGTGGTTGACACTGAGTAAGTGAAAAAGAGGGGAAACTGTTCAGACTAGTATTTATTACTTTTATCACTAAACAACCACTAGTGATCCCAGGTTCATGTATTTTTAAGATCTTTGAAAAAATAAGAACAATGTGTAATCTGAAGGATGATAAAAATGTGAAAACTAACAACTCTAGGATCACTCAAACTTTTTAACTGAACATCTACATATACAATAAAAAGTATAAAAGAAAGTCGAGTTAGTTACACTATTTATAACTCAAGAACGGCTGAACCGATTTGGCTGAAAATTGGTGGGGAGGTAGCTTAGAACCAGGAGACGGACACAAGATACTTTAAAAAAAAAACATGGTATAACAACGGCTGGACCGATTTAGATGAAATTTTGTATGTATATTTGAATGGGTTCCTGGATGGTTTGAAAACACAATTGGACCCAGTAGGTGGCGCTGCAGTCGGGTTCTAGGATCGTTCAGACAGGACAATGTGTCGGGTCCGCTAGTTATTGCTATTTTAGAAGTTACTTTTAAAGACATGTACCTTCAGATGCCTTCAGATGAATGGTTTAGTAAGTGGAATGCTCATTCATACATGAGTGTCACATAAACGAAGCTGAATCACAGAAAATCTTCTGTCATTGACTGTGCTACCATTAAATTTCTTACCAATCCTGTATAAAAAGCACATTACCTTAACTACAGGTAGAGTAATCTGATCTAATAGGTTGACGCACGTAGGATGTGCAAAGGTCTTGCACTGTTGGCAGCTGATGAGGACCTCTTGAGCTCCAAGCCCATTCTTTTCAGAGCCAAGGCACTCAGAACATGCAACCGCTGTTCCTGGGCTCAGTTTCTGTAACAAAACCCTCTTGTTTGATGCTCGTCACAATGCATATGGTGAAGTGGAGCTGAGTTCCAGTTCTCCTGGTTCCTTACTAGGAGAACTGCTCAACAATTAACATCCCTGTATCGGAAAAAGCAATATTTTGTAAAAGGTGACGAGTAGTTGACATCAGGCTATTGTAACTTAGGTAAATTACAAACTGACCCACTAAAAAGAGAGAAATAAAAAACTTTTTACAAAAAAAAAAAAAAAAAAAACAACCAACTTCAAAAAAAAATAATAGAAAGTGAAAAATAACTTTAATTTCGGAAGTCGTTGGCAAAAAACTAAAATACAGATCCAAAGACACCAACTTTCGAAATTAAAGTTATTTTTCACTTTGTAGTATTTTTTTTGGAAGTTGGTTGTTTTCTGGTAAAAAAGTTTTTTTTATGAATAAGAGGGTTAGAATAAAAAAGACAATCAACTCTTTTGATACACAAAGTTCAACTAGTAATCAACTCCAAACTGTTTACTGATCCTTTGTCTTTGATTTAAAATGTATCAAAATATCATTTGCGTGTGGTGTGAGGGCCACTTTATTGAAACTCTTTGAAAATATGCTTAGGATTTAGTGAACATTCCCAAAGAATTGTGAAAGTTGAAATCAGATTTTGTGAAAGTCAACTTTGCGAGATATGGACTGTAAAGTGGGGCCCTCAGTTCTCACATAGAGGATTGAGGGCCCACCTGTACCTGATAAACTATGGACACTACAGATAAAGTCTTTATGCCAAAATCTAAGCTTATACCAAACAAAATTTGTGAAAACAAGATATTATCGCAAAACGAAAAGATATTATCGAAAAGTTTATCACGCAAATAAAATTAAACCAATGGTTTCATTTTATTTGCGTGATAAACTTTTACGTGTGTGAGGATTGAGGGCCCCTTTTGAACGAAGATATACCAAGTAGGACAGCGTTTTGCGATAATATCTTGTTTTCACAAATTTTGTTTAATTTATTTAGTATCTTATAGGATTACAAACAGTAGCTTTAAGTTAATGGTTTCATTTTATTTGCGTGATAAACTTTTACGTGTGTGAGGATTGAGGGCCCCTTTTGAACGAAGATATACCAAGTAGGACAGCGTTTTGCGATAATATCTTGTTTTCACAAATTTTGTTTAATTTATTTAGTATCTTATAGGATTACAAACAGTAACTTTAAGTTAATGGTTTCATTTTATTTGCGTGATAAACTTTTACGTGTGTGAGGATTGAGGGCCCCTTTTGAACGAAGATATACCAAGTAGGACAGCGTTTTGCGATAATATCTTGTTTTCACAAATTTTGTTTAATTTATTTAGTATCTTATAGGATTACAAACAGTAGCTATAAGTTAATGGTTTCAAACCATTAACTTATAGCTACTGTTTGTAATCCTATAAGATACTAAATAAATTATATATTTTCAAAGAGTTTCAATAAAGTGGCCCTCACACTACACGCATATAAAATATCAACCTCATTTTATAAGCTTTTAGTTAGTTTCACCTGGCCAGGTGACTGTCTGTAATGAAATCTTGCAAGTTAAAGTTGACCTACTTCCCGGTTTCCCATTGAGCTAAAATTTTACATGCCAACGGAAATTGGTTGACAATGCAATAATATTATGACATGGAGCTGATCCCACCTTCCAGCTTTATCATCTTAAAGCTGGGAGGTGGCCATGGGAACTCAGTAATAAAACAATGACGCCCTATCGAGTTTGGGCTTGTTTGATTTGTCTTGAGAAGGACTCTGGTCCTAGATAATATCCAGACAGAAAAGCTTGCTTTAAAAAAAAAAAAAATAATACACTTGTTTAATATTAGTTGCAAAGGGATTTTTTACATTAGAAAAAAAAATATTTTTATTAACTTTTCATTTTAAATTAATGTTCTTTTCAGTTTTTACTCAAGAACAGGAATTTCTTTACAGCTACACTGCTTACTATTTTGAATACTTTGAATATGCTTCTAGTTGCAATATAAATTCAAATTCAGCATTACAGCTCATGAATTTTAGTATGATTGATTCCACACCCTATGTGTAATAGACCATTGTTGTATGTTAATAATTATTATTTGTAAAGTCAACTATTATATGTAATACCATTTGTTTTGAGTTTGTGTTTTTTCTAATGTATTTTGAGCCAAAAGAACTAATACTTTCTTTTTTACTTACTTTCTTGAAAAATACTTTCCCTTTTTTTATTTATTAAGTTTAAAAATATGAAATAATTGTATGCTAGTTTTAATGTGATCTTAACTCGCCTATGTTGTTCATCATTTAATAAAACTTTCTTATGTTATAAAAGAATCACCCCTTTTTGTTTCCTAATAATAGAATTACAAGGGTCAGAGGCAGTTCTCTATTATCATACCTATGGCTAAGAAAAGCCAAAAAGTAGGTCAAGTCAAAGGATTCATGTATCCATCAGACTCCATAATAAGATGAATAGTATTTAGCATTGTGCCCTTATGTCTCATTGATCCAAAATCAAGTGATTAAAGTATAAAAAATGCATGGGTTTCATGAATCAGTGTGTGACACATTTTTATCAAATTTATTGGCATATGACTAAGCTAAGCGTTCCTTGCTGATGTAAAAATAGATTGAAAATAACCAGTAACTTTCTTATGCTCCAACAATTTTATTTTTTTTGGAACCAATAATTAAAGAAAGAAATTACAAGGGATTAAGGCTGCGTTTCCACTGACGCGGAGCTGGGCGGAGCGGAGCGGAGACGTGCAGGAATCGTCCAATTACAGACGAGACAAGAGACGCTATAAGGATTTCAACCATTATGATTGGTCGATTCCTGCACGTCTCCGCTCCGCTCCGCCCAGCTCCGCGTCAGTGGAAACGCACCCTTAATGATAGTGAACTTTCATAATGGGCTCAAAAAGTGCATTAACAAATTTCATTAACGCATTCAAGGACACTGAACAAGACAGAAATTGTATTGTTAAACGCTGGGTGTTTAGTGTCCCTCAGTAATATTTTTATTGAAATTGAACCAATAATTATGACTCAAACAATTACCCCCAAGAATGTCTCAATAATACAGTCTTATACCTTTTCTGTAGATACTTAATTCTGACCAGGAAGTTGTATTTACCAAAGTTACGTAGATTTACAATGTGTAATTCACTATTTTTATTCAATTACTTAAAGCTTAAAAATGAAAATATTGTGAATGAACAATCCCCAGTCCTGAAGAATATAAACTCAATAAGCATTATAATGTGACAAAGCAATATATATTGAGAATTGAGTAAATATATTTACTCAATTCTCAATATATTGCTTCTACATGTGACTACTAGAACAAACAGTTTTTTTTTATTACCCTGTTAAACTAGTTACACACAACTTATTCATAGGCATATCAATAAAAATGCTAAATGCTCAACTTTATAATATGTATTGTAAAGTTGGAACATTTTTTGCCCCAAATGTGCCACAGTGGCCTTGAACACTAACAGCCAGGTCGACAACCTTATTATTGAAGTGAACTGTTTGTCAGAACTTTTTAAGTTTATTCTTGTACAATCCTTTTCATTCTGTATAGCCATATTCTAATTTTTATACATGACCTACAAGTAGAACAAACATATATAAGTTTAAGGGCCTGTTTCACCACCTACGATTAAGTTCCTATCTATAACTTACTTGGCAGATAATTTCATACAAATTCTGTTCCTTTTTTTAATTTATTTGGTGAGTAGTGGCTATTCAGACATTGTGAAATAGGGCCTAAAGTCTAACCCTCTTACAAATAAAACACGGAATAAAGTTATATCAGGGATAACAAAGGAATAACCATACATTTTCATAGGTTTAAATTTGGAATAACTTTATTCTGTGTTTATTTGTAAGAGGGTATGAGTGCAAGTGGAAAGAGATTATTTTTTTTAATTTAGAGTATGGTGGTATACCTTCTTCAACATTTACTTGTGGATATAGACATGAATAACATTAAATGAAATTGTGGTGCAAGATAATCTGCCCCTAAGACGACCCACTGACCAATATGTTACACACTGTCAGAATGTATGTTGTGCAAGCACAAAGGGCATTACAGTGAAAAATACATGATGCTACTAATAACATAGAACATTACACAAGTGTTTGCTGTGCGCTAAAGTAGTAATTTGCATAATACATCCTCTCTCTGTATCCTCAATTCTAAGTGTTCCTGTGGGTCCTGTATTTAATAAGTATGGCTAAGTATACTACTTATTAAACTTACAAACAAACAAACAATTTTATTTCCATTTCAAGTATAGGTAAATGTAAGAGCATAATATTACACTGTAAGTCTTATTCCTAACTGTTCAAGACAATAAAAAAACTATATTGCATTCACAAACAATAAATAGAAAATTAGTGAAAATATTTTTCATTTACATATTAATTTTATTTCATAAATACAGAACAGCAAATAAGTACAGTACGGCCGATTTATCTTGGCATAGAACCTTGGAATAAATTTATGGTGACATGAGGCGAGTGTGAATGAGAGAACATGTGCAAAAGTTCATAGTGCCGATGTTCAGACTCGCCAAGATATTTAAGTTGTACTGTAAGAAAATGTGTGTAAATGAATGAAGCAGTGTTGTTGTTTGTGTTGTTTACAAACACAGTTATCAAATCCATTATGCAAAAGTCATTCTACCAGTGTATGTGCTACAGTGATAAGTAAACGAAATCATATGAGTAATGTTTTATTCAATAGTCTTACCTGCTCTGGGGAGTCCTGTGAGCTCTTGGAGCGCTGTTTGGAGCTCCGGTCCGATGAAGTGGTAAGGGGCCTCTCTGTCGCCTTGTAGGCGCCCGCCTGATGCGAGAGCAGGCCTCGCGCCACGGCTCGCTTCACGGCGGCTCTTAACACTGCACGCACGTCTACTTCACCTTCCACAGTCACTTGGTATGCTTGGTGCAAATGTCTTTCAATTGTCTTTAGTGTAGAACCATCACGTTCACCTAACTCGCGCACTGCCTTCGCTACTGCTCTAGAAAGGTCCACATCTTGCGTGATTTTCAGAGTCTTGTTCTGCAGCCCACCGGGATCCTTGTAGGAGCTCTGGCCCTTGTTGTACACCTTCAGCACGGCTCCCTCTCGCACGGCGCGCTCCAGCCGCTCCGCTACCACATCTTCATGATAGTTGTGGTGCTGTCTAATCGCGTGACAGATGCGCTCCACACTGGGCCTCTGTTTCTGTGAGCGTATCTTGTGTATCGCTTCCAGTATCCATCGCTTCCACACTTCTTTGCCGACGTCGTCCGGCTCGCTCATTTTCGTAAATGATTTTTACGTACTGCCGCCTGAGTAACGGTACGGTATTGCATTTATGTCAACACCCATCGCATTTTGGCGCCTCGAGCGAAATTCCATTTTATGAAATGGAACCCCGCCGTATGCGGCCGGTAAATTCGGCCGCGGTGCGAGACGCCGGTTTACAGCATGACACCGAAGCTCTCGCAACCCGATGACACATCGGGCCCCGCGAGCGGGTTTTGGCGGAGCGGGCATCCGACAGCCGCCATCTTGTGGCGATCTAAATTTTACGTAGCGAACAAAACACGCGACGTAAATAATAACGGCCGTTTCAACAATTCAACCAAGTTCATCAACAATATCCGTTGAAATAAATCTTTCCACTGTCACAATAACTGTCTCTATTTCACGAGATTTTTTTTACAAATCTTAAATACGGCAGTTCTTCTTTCCGGTTTTTTTACACAATGCTCCTTAACCAAACAAACAACACTGTAATGTAAAGTGTACCCATTCAAATCTTAATTAAAACAATGAGATTCGTGTCTCGAAAGCACTTTCATAACATAGAAATAATAGAAATTTTAGTTGAAAACATTCACAAAACACCAACAAAAGGCTCTTCAAAATGGCTATCAATTAGATTGCCTTGTTGAAAAAATATTTTTGATATCCTGTCGGTCACAAATGTATTGCCATTTTAATTAGAATTACATCATAATTTTTGTACTAATTCATCGCGTTCATTGTCTCTGGTAGTCGAAATGTGATATTTTTTTTTATTCCGAAATATATCATGTAATTGGTATTAGGTACGAAGTAAATAAATACAATTTAACGTCTGATCAATATGTAAAAAAAAGAAAAGAGCCTATCCTGCCTAACCTAAACTTTATTGCATTCTGAACGATTGGGCTGAAGGCTTTTTGGGAGACAAATAATTGTAACATCGTCTTCCTTGGCGTCCTTGTGTCAACCGCGCGGCCATGGCGTTAAAAAAAAAAACTATGCCAACATTTTGTAACAATGGGGAGCCACACGCAAAGCTGTTTGTAGATGGCGCTCTGAACAACTGTACATTGTTTTCCAAACAAATCCAGACAATTTGACAATATTGTTCGTTATGTCAAATCAATGACAAAAGGACAGTCGATCATGTGCCACCTAGCGTGATAAAAAGTTAGTTTTCCTCCCCATTCGTAAAAGTTGACTCCCAAAACCACGAATTTGTCAAAGCTATGGTTAAAAAGTTAGAAGGGTTTGAACGTGGCCGCGCCATCGAAACGCGGAGAACCGCGCGGCCACGGAGATCTCAGAAACTAAGCGTTGCACAGGCCTGAAATTTTGGTAAATAACAGATTCAATTTGTAAACAATTTGTAAAAATATAGAAAAAAATCCTAGGTTAATATTTTAGGAGCTGTAAGACTAAAACCCCGTGGCCGCTCCATCGAAATGGTGACAAAAACGTGATAGCCGATATCTCGCTGAAAAAGCATCGCAGACGTCTAGAGTTTTTTGTAAAACCTAGATTTGAATTTGTCAAAACTTGTAAAAATACAACAAAAAATCCTAGGTTTATATTTCAGGACCCGCGCCAAAGAAACGGTGAAAAACACGTTATCGCCGATATCTCACTGAAAAAGCATCGCAGAGGTCTGAAATTATTTGTAAAACCTAGATTTGAATTTGCCAAAATTTGTAAAAATATAACAAAAAATCTTAGGTTTATATTTCAGGAGCCGCGCCATTGAAACGGTGATAAACACGTTATCGCCGATATCTCACTGAAAAAGCATCGCAGAGGTCTGAAGTTTTTTGTAAAACCTAGATTTGAATTTGTCAAAATTTGTAAAAATACAACAAAAATCCTAGGTTTATATTGCAGGAGCTGTAAGACTAGAACCCCTTGGCCGCGCCATTCAAACTGTGAAAAATATGTTATCGCCGATATCTCGCTGAAAAAGCATCGCAGAGGTCTGAAGTTTTTTGTAAAACCTAGATTTGAATTTGTCAAAACTTGTAAAAATACAACAAAAAATCCTAGGTTTATATTTCAGGAGCTGTAAGACTAAAACCCCATGGCCGCGCCATCGAAACGGTGAAAAAAACGTGATAGCCGATATCTCGCTAAAAAAGCATCGCAGACGTCTAGATTTTTTTGTAAAACCCAGATTTGAATTGGTCAAAACTTACAAAAATGCAACAAAAAATACTAGGCTTATATTTCAGGAGCTGTAAGACTAGAACCTCATGGCCGCGCCATTGAAACGGTGAAAAAAACGTGATAGCTCATATCTCGCTGAAAAAGCATCGCAGAGGTCTGAAGTTTTTTGTAAAACCTAGATTTGAATTTGTCAAAACTCGTAAAAATACAACAAAAATCCTAGGTTTATATTTCAGGAGACGCGCCATTGAAACGGTGAAAACACGTTATCGCTGATATCTCACTGAAAAAGTATCGCAAAGGTCTGATTTTTTTTGTAAAACCTAGATTTGAATTTGTCAAAATTTGTAAAAATACAACAAAAAAATCCTAGGTTTATATTTCAGGAGCCGCGCCATTGAAACAGAGAAAAACACGTTATCACCGATATCTCACTGAAAAAGCATCGCAGAGGTCTGAAGTTTTTTGTAAAACCTAGATTTGAATTAGTTATTTTTTTTACAAATACAAAAAAATGCCTAGGTTTACAAAAAACCGCATTTCACCGTTTCAATGGCGCGGCTCCTGAAATGTAAACCTAGGATTTTTTTTTTGTATTTTTACAAATTTTGACAAATTCACATCTAGGTTTTACAAAAAACTTCAGACCTCTGCGATGCTTTTTCAGTGAGATATCGGCGATAACGTGTTTTTCACCGTTTCTATGGCGCGGGTCCTGAAATATAAACTTAGGATTTTTTGTTGTATTTTTACAAGTTTTGACAAATTCAAATCTAGCTTTTACAAAAATCTTCAGACCTCTGCGATGCTTTTTCAGTGAGATATCGGCGATAACGTGTTTTTCACCGTTTCTATGGCGCGGGTCCTGAAATATAAACTTAGGATTTTTTGTTGTATTTTTACAAGTTTTGACAAATTCAAATCTAGCTTTTACAAAAAACTTCAGACCTCTGCGATGCTTTTTCAGTGAGATATCGGCGATAACGTGTTTTTCACCGTTTCAATGGCGCGGCTCCTGAAATATAAACCTAGGATTTTTGGTTATATTTTTACAAATTTTGACAAATTCAAATCTAGGTTTTACAAATAATTTCAGATCTCTGCGATGCTTTTTCAGTGAGATATCGGTGATAACGTGTTTGTCACCGTTTCTATGGCGCGGGTCCTGAAATATAAACTTAGGATTTTTTGTTGTATTTTTACAAGTTTTGACAAATTCAAATCTAGCTTTTACAAAAAACTTCAGACCTCTGCGATGCTTTTTCAGTGAGATATCGGCGATAACGTGTTTTTCACCGTTTCAATGGCGCGGCTCCTGAAATATAAACCTAGGATTTTTGGTTATATTTTTACAAATTTTGACAAATTCAAATCTAGGTTTTACAAATAATTTCAGATCTCTGCGATGCTTTTTCAGTGAGATATCGGTGATAACGTGTTTGTCACCGTTTCTATGGCGCGGGTCCTGAAATATAAACCTAGGATTTTTCGTTGTATTTTTACAAGTTTTGACAAATTCAAATCTAGGTTTTACAAAAAACTTCAGACCTCTGCGATGCTTTTTCAGCGAGATACCGGTGATAACCCGATGGCGCGATGGGCGATGGGGTTTCGATGGCGCGGCCACGGGGTTTTAGTCTCACAGCTCCTAAAATATTAACCTAGTATTTTTTGTTGCATTTTTATAAGTTTTGACAAATTCAAATCTGGGTTTTACAAAAAAAAAAAAAACTCTAGACGTCTGCGATGCTTTTTCAGCGAGATATCGGCTATCACGTTTTTGTCACCATTTCGATGGAGCGGCCACGGGGTTTTAGTCTCACAGCTCCTAAAATATTAACCTAGGATTTTTTTTTCTATATTTTTATAAATTGTTTACAAATTGAATCTGTTATTTACCAAAATTTCAGGTCTGTGCAACGCTTAGTTTCTGAGATCTCCGTGGCCGCGCGGTTCTCCGCGTTTCGATGGCGCGGCCACGTTCAAACCCTTCTAACTTTTTAACCATAGCTTTGACAAATTCGTGGTTTTGGGAGTCAACTTTTACAAATTGTTACAAAATGTTGGCATAGTTTTTTTTTTTTAACGCCATGGCCGCGTGGTTGAAACGAACACGCGTCCTTATGAGCTTGCGGGTCGGCAACTGTTGTGATGTAGTTCGCATGTATTTGAATAGCTCATTATCAGATATTACATCACTAACATCGCAAATCGCAACTGACTATGCGCTACGACGTCCGCCACTGCAGTCGCCTCTGTCTGAACGATGGGTATTTTTTTCCACTAGCTGGCACCTGCATAGCGATGCCAGCCGCCCAAAATTGAAAATCCACTCTGGTGACGAATGCTTAATTTTGTTTCAATTTAAAATAGGCCGTGACCGTGCCGGTCAAAAACTTCCTAAATGCGACGGGTCCCTGGGTTTTTGTTTTGGTTAGCCTGTGTAATATTTTTATTAATATCCCTGTTTTATTTAAATTGAAAGTTACTATCCTAGCTTCTTTGTCATACAATCCATTTTCGAACTCGAATAACTTTTTAGTCGGCTGAAGTTGTGTGGGGTGGACGTGAGATTTTGAAATCGCCATAGTCTCCTGCTGCGACTAAAGTCACTGCGTGTGTACCTAGCATTAGTAAAACGCTCTTTAGTCTGGTCCAGGCTCATCTACCATTGTCAGTCGTTGTCTCAGTATAGTATAATGTACTCTGTGGTCGTTGTGTGTTACCACAGAGTACTTTTACTTACAGTCTGATTTTTAATTCCACGGAATTCTGACATTTCAGAAGTGTTGCCAATACTACAACGGTCCTAATAAAAACGGAACGCATTTAAGCGAAATAAAAAAAAAACCTTTCTTGAATATAAGGTTTCAATTAGAAAAACTAAAACTTAAAAATTGAATGATAATTTTAAAATGGTAATCAGATTTTTTACTATCATATTATTGAAGTTACGATAATTAGTAAGGTAATTATTTTTCTTTCACAGGAATCCCTGTCTAATAATCCATAGGTCACAAACCTTTTTAGGAATATCTTTTTGTTTGTAAAATCATCGCTTCTTGTAACTACAGACAGACAACGATGATGATATTAGTGATAATGATACCTAAATAAATATTTAAATTTAAAAAAATATGTTCTTTTAGGCTTTTTTGCATTTAGCCATATAAAATTAATATTTTAATTAGTGTGCATTGAATGCACAGAACAAACACTATTTACATTGTCATATAATTTACTTGATCCCATTCTCTTTCATATTTTGTTATTTTATATCCCAAAAAATTGTAGTCATTTTCAACTTATAAAAAGGACAACAAAGAAAAAAGGTTTAGGATATCTGAAGTGTCAAAAAATTACTGCTGTCAGAATTCCGTCGAATTAAAAATCAGACTGTAGTGTGTGTTACTTATTGGGGCTGGAACGCAATATTTTTACAAATGGCAACATTGTTCGATTCCATGAATGAAAATTCGCGCGCAGTCAGCGGGTGTTTCGTAAAATATTTTGAAAGTAAAACTTTGTTATTTTTTCAACATATTTGTGTTTAAACATAAATCTGTTATTAATTTGCTGAACTGAAGAAAGTACGGCTCTGGTAAACACTATTATGGAAAAATATGGTTGCACTGAAAGCCCTGATTCCTTGAAATTTGACACCAACCTTTGTGATGTACTGTGCAAACCAAACATTTAATACCAACTACCTACTCAAAATGAGATTACTCAAAAAGAGGACAAGAAGGTGAGCTAGTATATTTTTAATGTTAATGTAATGAACTTCGTGTGGTATACTATACCGAATAAGCCACTCCATCCTCGCTTATCAGAAGAATATGTGGTTACTTCAAGAGGATGAGATGTACTTAGCATCATGTAGTGCTGTATCTACTAATACCTCAGCCTCAGCAGTAGCTGTTTACTGGCATATGATTATGATATTTCACCGTAATATGATCGGCCATAATATAAACAAACTCCTGTCTAGAAAGTTTTCAAAACAAAGTTTTGATTGTATTCAAAAAGATTCCATTCATTGATTTTTTACGCTTAATAATAACAATAAATACGAATAATTGGTCAATGGGTCGTCTTAGGGGCGGAGTTTTATTTTCAGGCAGCTGAGGCCCATAGTTTACAATACAAAAATAATAAACTATTAGGTATTAAAAATAACATCTAACATTTATTAAATACGTAAAATCGGCGACGTATTACGCTGAGTCGTGGTGTCATGTAGCCATCAGCGAAAACGCCGATACACGACACCAAAATTCATGAATAGCTCTAGATAATGAGTCTGAACCAGCACCACAAAAGTAATCTTAGAAAGATCCAATACCAATTATTTACTTCTACTACTATCTCACTCTCTCTCTCTCTCTTGTACTTTGACTGTATAGTGTGTTAATTATTGCTCAGATATTATTTAAACATGAAACTATTGTAATAATTTCTGTATTTACACTTGAAAAGTCACAAACATCTGTGTGTAGCCCTGGCTCTTGCATTTCCTATGGCACAAGAGCCAAAATTTTGCATCTGCTTCATGAACAGTTACGGTATAATCACATTTACATGCACAGATCAGCATTTTTCAGTATCTCTATCACACTTGCTAAAGAGTAAGAGAAATCATAAAAATGTTTTCAACTTATTGCCTCAAAAGCGCTTTTATGTGAGACCAGACTTCTTGCTCTAGTAACTAGTATAGTGAATTGGAATTTTGTTTGTCAGGAGAGGGAGAATATTGTTCTGTACATGTAACTGTGATTTCAGTCTTCACATTAATTTAAGACTTAAATAATACACAGGAAATGATATAAAACATGTTTATTAGACAACAATAATACAAATATAAGTACATAACAACTGCTATATGAACCACTTACAGGGCATCAAGAATTAAAACCTTCATAAAACCTGGATGTGTCATCTGCAAAAAAGGTCAATGTATAGACGAGAAAATACCAAAAGTTGTCTGCAAGATAAATCCAGAGATGTATGATGGTTGCATTACAAGGAGTTTGTCAAAACTACGTGACAGCATAAAGAATTTTATAATTATAGAGGCATATCGGTGCATGCCCCTATTGGGTGATGAGCAAGAAAAAGTCCCCGATTGGGACGTGCATATTGTGCGATATTCTATTGTATTTGTCAAACATACAACTTCAAAAAATTAGTTGATTTATTTAATGTTTATAATAGGTATTGATTTGATTATGCTCATATTTTCTTTTATACAAAACTATATAAAAAATTTTTGTTATTACCAGAATGGTAACTTAAGTTTTGAACTATTTAGACTTTATTTATGTTCCTATACTTATTACCTATATGACAAATTAGGCCGATGACTGAATTTTTTTTAAACATGTCTGGTTCTGATTCTTTTGGACACAAATTAGAAATATTGCTGTTTTACAAGCAAAATAAGAAAGAATAAGAACTCCATTTTGCTATATCGACGACAAACTACCAATTCCTCCTAACTACATCGAAAAAAAAAAACAGTAGTTAGGAGGTATTGGTAGCTCGTCGTCGATATGTAGCAGATCACACTTAAATGTTATTAAAATTATTAATTTCTCCACTCTTTCTTACATTATCCGCAAGGAAAAGATAGCATTATGTAAGTATTACACGTACGCTGCACTTCCACAAGCAATTATCCTATTGTAACTAATACTATAAACGTGAAAGTGAGTTTGTTTGTTACGCTTTCACACTAAAACAACTGAACAGATTTGGATGAAATTTGACACATTGGTAGACCATGACATGCGTTAGGACAGGATACTTTTTATCCCGGTAGTACGTTCCAGTGGGATCATTTCCGACATCCACGCCGGCGAAACCGTGGGCAAAGCTAGTTGTTGATAAATTGTTCCTGTTTGTTTTAATATTGGAGCAATGTTGCACCATAATATTTCTTCACTAATAGGGAATATGCATGTATTTTTTTTTTCTCTTAATCAATAAAGCACAGTAATATAAACCCAAGAAAAGTATAAAAAGTCAAATGTTACTACTGTTTGTTGCTCAAAAAAATAATTACACTCCCAACAATTTTCTACTACAGTTCAAACATCCGATAATGACGCGGAAATGATGTGACGTCAAAATGATTCACGATACTGCCTTTTTACATTTCTTTTTTATTTTTTGTACTTTATTCAAGCAGAAATCGCACTTACTAACAAAACTGTTTGAATTCTGTTTGAGTTTGCTAAGAAAAGATTATTTAAGAAATTATTAGATAATGAATTGTAAAATAAGTAATGCGTTAATTTTTTTTTAAAAAAACTTGCAATTTGTGTCGCCTTTAAAATGTATATTTAAATAGTAATGAAAGAGTTTTGAATTACATGCATATTTCCTATTGTACCGCCACCTCGGGTAATAATTTCTGAAGAAATTGCCTGTAAAAGCGCAGCTTTAGTTTGAAGAGAGCAATATCTAAAATGATTTATTATCATTATTATGTACTACGACATTCTTATTACTGACTGATAGTAAAAGTGATTTTCTAATTTTTATGACATTTCATTGTTATAATATTTTGACAATAATATTAATGTGTAAGATTTTGATCAATATGTAAATCGTTTTGATTCGCCTTGAGGGCATTGCATTAAAAATTACTATAAATACTAAGCATTGTTTATTTATATTCACCAACTTTAAGATGACTCAAAGAAGTTAACAGTCTGACAGTATTTTTTTCTGTCAAATAAACATAATTTAATTCAGCAATGTTGTTGTTACCTCTTACTACAATTTGCAGAGCCTTGCTCAAATATTAATTTTGATGACATTTCATTGTTAAAATATTTTGACAATAATATTAATGTGTAAGATTTTGATCAATGTGTAAATTGTTTGGGCATTGCATTAAAATTACAATAAATACTAAGCATTGTTTATTTATATTCACCAACTTTAAGATGACTCAAAGAAGTTAACAGTCTGACAGTATTTTTTTCTGTCAAATAAACATAATTTAATTCAGCAATGTTGTTGTTACCTCTTACTACAATTTGCAGAGCCTTGCTCAAATATTAATTTTGATGACATTTCATTGTTAAAATATTTTGACAATAATATTAATGTGTATGATTTTGATAAATGTGTAAATTGTTTTGATTCGCCTTAACAATCTGACAGTATTTTTTTCTGTTAAGTAAACATAATTTAATTCAGCAATGTTGTTGTCTTACTACAATTTGCAGAGCCTTGCTCAAATATGGTGCATTTGCAAAAAACAACTTAATGTAAAATGGATGCTTCAGAGCATTATCGCCACTTTGCGAGAAAACCGTGACATTTTGGAAAAGGTGTTTTTGTTATTATTCGATAATTTAATATTCGATTGTAGAATCGTTTTGTGTATTTTTAACCGACTTTTTAAAAAGTGTATTAGATAACTCAAGTTTACCTCGCTTCCTGAAAATTGCATTTTGCGATATAGCACGTTTTTCTCGCAAAGATGCGTTAAAGATAGCACACTATTATCTAATTTGAAATAATTCTACAGTTTTGTTAATGAACATTAGTTGACATCAGATCTATTTATAATACTATTTCATTGATTTGTTTGAGATACAGTTTTTAAGACTGTTTAATATTCGAAAGTGTCATTGATAACATTGAAGGTAATTACTATAATAACCAATTAATTAAATAATAATAGTCACATTGCAACTATGTTACAAATTTTATTACACCCTTTTTTTTATTATTTAGTGAATATTGCTAATGTAAGATTAGTATCAAGTTTAGAAATAAATTGTATAAAATACATAAAGTAAAAACCTATCACAATGTACACACATATCAACAAATTCAGTATAAGCAATCATTGGCATTTCCAGTATAAGCTAACCTCTCATTGTACGGAAATCCTATACAATGCGAGATCAGCTTATACTGGAAATAGCCGTGGTACCTACAGTTTCACTAGATTGCACAAGGTTAATGTAAGTAAATTTTCACTATACTTCACTGAATCTAGATTCAAACATAGATCACATTCAGCTATTTTAACACTTAAGGGGATACATCGATAATTTCGTGTTATAAAATTCCTATAAACCCAAATGTATATGGTTTTATTTATGGTTAAATCATTTGGATTTTCAATATGTGACTATATTTCCTACTGCTACACTAAAACCGAAACATGATTAAGATTTTTTCTATAGAAAAAAATTCCAAACTAGCACCGTCTATTTTCTGTTATAAACGATTTTACGTAAACAGTACCTTTACGTAAAATCGTCTAAAACAGAAAATAGACTGTATAAAATAGACGGAATACTGTGCAGTAAAATTTGCTTTAAATCGGAAGGTATTTAAATATGTTAATAATTTACTATGCTAAAAATTGATTTAACTAAGTATAGCATTTTGCCATAAATCTAAAGAAGGACGGCCAAATCGTACCTAACTACGAGGCGGTGGTGTACAGATATCCCATATATATGAAAAAATGTAGTATTTTTTAAGGTCTTAAAAAACATAAGAAATAGATATTTAATTCGCCAGAAAAAAAAGCACAAACACATTTTTTTTTAATAGCATAATTTGCAAATTATTTAGAATACCATGTTCAGAACGCACCTTTGACGATTCATTTTGCTTAAGAAATGATTTAGTACTCAAAGATTATAATTTTTCACGTTTTTCTGAATAGTTATTAGAGGTAATTCAATTCTATATACTTGTGTATCAAACCAACTAGTGCTGTTTTTATTATGTATTGGATTCTTGTCATAAAAATAATGATGTGGGTTCATAGTAAGTATCAGCATTTTGTTCAATTGTGTACAACGGAACGTCATAATATGTCATCGACGCGCGCCATGGATTGACAGTGTCAATACTGTCAATTACAACGGGTGTCAATTTGACACTAATATACTGTAGTGTGTCTACTGTGGGTGTTTTTGCACCCGGCGATCTCGCATTGTTGTGTTGTTGTTGTTAGTGTGAATATTGTGATACGTACTGTACTGTTTTGGATTTCCTTCTGTTGTTTGACCTTGGCATGGTTTTACAGACTGATAACTAGGTACCGCTTGTGACGATTATTCTGTGCTTTTGATTTCCGGACACCGATAACCTCAAAAGTATTTTTTGCATTATTGAAATATCTTGGCTATTTAGATATTATTTTCGAAAGGTATGGTGTTTACTACATAAAACAGTCAAATCTCACTATAATTTGCTTCTGTACACTGAAAATAAAACTCAGGTCCAGCTTCTATAGAAATTTGGCCGATGTTCTTTAAACGAAGCGCGTTTAAATTCCGGTACGCGTGATTCTTTTCTCTCGCTCGTCAAACTAGACAGCCATAACGCCATTTCACTTACACACCGAACTAAACCACGCTTCGATGTATCCTCTTAAGTAGGCTTTTGGCCTATATTGTTTATTATTATGTACAAGGTGTATATCTGAAACTACAACCTAAAATGAGGTAGTGTGGACCGGGTTCTACGTAGTTGCAAAACTAAGGCAACTAAATCTATCATTGAGCGCCATTCTGAGTTAATTCAAGGCTGCAATTCACATGATACACCTTTATTCGAGCACTTGTTATAATCTGACCGAACTAAATAAGAACAATACCTCTAAAGATAATGATATAAATACGATATTGTGCGTCACTTATTATTACACAATGTACATTATTGCCTTGTTAACTACTGGTAGAATGGAAGACGGTTTGCTAGACACATGGCACTTGTATTTATATTAGTTGGTATGCGGAATTTGAATACAGATTGATAACTAATTTCATCACTTAAGGCCATAAATCGCGGCCTCTGATAATGCTTTTTCCGAACGAGTTTTCAATCTTCGACTTTGCGACTCACCTATGGTGAAACTTGGAGGTGATAAAACTTTGGGTGATTCGGACTTGATCAGATTGAGCTTGCCATCCATTTTAACAAGTGGTGTGTAATACACATAAAATAATGACTATTGCTAGCATACAATGCTCCAAGATTGTCTATGAAGGAGTGAACCAGATCGGTTCATTAAGAGAATATTTAAACATTGGTCCATATCACATGTGTCCCGAAAACCGTGCATTAAACAATTTCCTAGGGTTCAGGTTTAAAGTCACTTGGCGTGGTAAACGAGCAACCTGAATGTTGTATTACATAACCCGCAGAGTATATGCCACATTGGACACATTCCTTTAAAGGTCTACCTCTCACTATTTGACTTAGGAATCCTCCAGTGAACGCATCGCCGGCGCCATTGGTATCTACGATTTGTTCCTGTTTTAAGGGCTTGACAGGGATAAGGGTAACTTGGCCCTTATGTACCAGGACGACAGCATTGGCACCTTGGGTGATAACTACCACTCTTTCTCTAGTCTTGTTCAAATAAGGTAATGCTGCTATTTCGAGTGCGATCTCCTCCATTGTCTTGCCTTTTAGTTCGAAGAATTTCGCGAAAGCAGTTGCTTCCTGTAACGAAGTACAATTAAAAATTAATTCAAGGTTTGTTATATTTTTACCCGACTGCAGCGAAGCCCAAAAGGAGGGTTATGTGTTTGACCTGTATGTATTAATGTATGTATGTCCGTTTCTTTGTTCCCTCGTAACTCCCTAAACGAATGAACGGATTTCGATAAATTATACGTCTTTAGATTTGTATTGGTGGTGCGAGTGTCTGGCTACATTAACATTAAAAAAAAGTAAAATGGCGGATTTGGGGTGACATTATTGTGGAGTTCGTTTTTTTGTCTTCTAATACCATCGGGTGGGGTATCAAAATGAAGGGTTTTAAAAGGTGATTACAATAATATATACAAAAGTAATTCGAAGTGACAAATTGAATTTTGATAAAAAAAAAAATTCTTTGAGTAGAGCTAGGAATATCCCTCACGGCTAAAACTCCTTGCAAGAACTAAATCGTCTCCGAAATCTTTCACATTTGTAAACTAAAAAGCTGGAAATAAAAAAAGTAATTAAAAAAAAACTAAAAAACCCGACTGTAGTAAAAACTAAAAAGCTAAAAACCCGCCTGCTTCCAAATTTTATTAAATATTTAAAATGGGCTTGTTTTTAGCTTTTCAGTTTTAGTTTTTTGCTGCAGTCGGGTTTTTTAGTTTTTTTTTAAAGATGAAAATTTTGATAATATTTGCTAGCGCCGCTCATCCATCGTTTTTCTTTTTATTATAATCGTACTCGATGTCTTATTTAAACTGCCCCGGCCCAGCTTCGCTAGCGTCATTAAATATCAATGTTCCAAACGTGTGTCATGAAATTCTCTATACAATGGGTAAAAAACATCAAAATTCATTAAGTCCACACCTAGAGTTAGAGCAATCAATGTAACTCACCAATTCGTTTCCAAACAATATGTCGACGTAGGGCAGCACATCTTCCAGCTGCTTCTTATAGAACTCCATGACGAAGGGCGCGCTCACGTTTAGAGCAAAAATATAGTTTTTCTCTAAGGCGTGTTTCGCTAAACTCATCATGGCTTCTGGAGACACCGCGAGGAAGAAACCCTGAAGATGAAAAGTGGTTTTTAGTAAGCTATACTAGACCTTGAGTCGTTGAGCTAAATATTACAAGTATGTCTAAAGGTTACAATCAAAATCAATTTAGTTCTTGTCTTGTCGATCTACAGCGTTGCTCTGCAGCTTTAAGGTAGAATAATGTCAGTCCCTGTAAAGGTACAATAATGCCAGTCTATCTATAGGGTAGAATATTGTCAATCTCTATAGAGTAGAATAATCTCAATCTCTATAGGGTAGAATAATGTAATTCTCTCTATAGGGTAGAATAATGGCAGTCACTCTATAGGGTATAATAATGTCATTCTCTCAATAGGACAGAATAAGGTCAGTCTCTCTATAGGGTACAATAATGTCAGTCACTCTATAGGGTAGAATAATGTCATTCTCTCAATAGGACAGAATAAGGTCAGTCTCTCTATAGGGTACAATAATGTCAGTCACTCTATAGGGTAGAATAATGTCATTCTCTCAATAGGACAGAATAAGGTCAGTCTCTCTATAGGGTACAATAATGTCAATCACTCTATAGGGTAGAATAATGTCATTCTCTCAATAGGACAGAATAAGGTCAGTCTCTATAGGGTACAATAATGTCAGTCTCTCTAATAGGGTAGAATAATGTCATTCTCTCGACAAGGTAGAATAATGACAGTCTCTCTACAGTGTAAAACACACTCACCGAAGAATAAAAGAGCTTAGCCTTTTGTATGACCTCCTTACACTCTGGTTTTTCAATGTGGTCGGGAGTGAAGAGTTGTGCGGCCGCGAGATTCGCACATAGCGACCGACAGTTGCCCTCCGCCGTTAGGAGCACAGCACAGGTGCCCGTCGGCTTGTCCTCATTGACCTGGTACAGCACGTTCACGCCGTCATGTCTGGAGAAACGGAATCGAGATATTTGTATGTCGTTCGGGACTTAAGTAGGTGCTTTGCACTTTTATATCAACTTCGTTGTGAAACTTTGCCTAAAATATGGTTTTCGAATCTTTTTGCCCGACTTTTTTCGAAATAGTCTCGTTCACGCTTGGCCATTAGGTTTAGTAGATAACTAGGTACCTATGGAAATAATAGAATGTCATTGGTTTAATTTTCCTGTGGCCTTCGTTCTATCCTATGAGTAAATAATTGATGAGAATATTTTTAACCGCTGTAAAGACTAATTAATGTCGTAGACTTCTAATGGCTTCATTATCTTATCAGAATTAATTAGCATAATAATAACTTTATACGTAAGTACATTAGCTTCTGCCCGCGACTTCATCCGCGTGAAATTTCTTGTTTCCCCAACCTACCGCGTCGCATCGCGTCGCCCGACCGCGCTATAAGTTACTACGTTTTCGCTTAGCTTTCTTTCTGATTTTGCTCGGCTCCTAAGGGTCGTAGCGTGATGTTAAATAGGGCTATTTAATCCGACTTTCAGTTCCAGAGATTAGCGCGTTCGTGTTAACAAACTCTTCAGCTATATTATTATCAATATCATAGATTAAAATGCAACATGTATTTCAATCACTGTATTATAAGTAGGTAGATATCAAAATAGAATACATAATGGCACGCTAGCCTGTACACTGCATCTCAAGCGGTTAGGCGTGCTCTGTGCTTTGAGACATGAATGAGATTTCTTGATCGTGTCAAACTGTTTACCTACCCACAGCCATCTCAAATGTAGGTATATGATTTAGGCGCATAATGCCTAATTCTCAAAATAGCAATTGAGTCTTAGGCAGACCTAAGGCGGCCAACCGTCCCGCATTTTGCGGGACCGTCCCGTAATGCTAGACGAAATCCCGCTTTGAAATTATTAGTAAAATAGTCCCGTAAAACGTCGTATGCGTCCCGCATGTCCCGCATCCCTATTTTTCTACCACACTTCTACACAACACCCACACGCGCGCACTGTCAACAGCGTAGGAACACAGATTACCTATAATAGCGACAAGCGTATCGCGCACGCGCTAATCTCGTTCTCTTTCTCTCTACTGAACTCATGAGGCGTAAGAGCGGGAAAGGGGCGCACGAGTAATGGAATTGTTTTGATTTTGAAAATTAGACATTAGTGCACGCCGTGACACCATATTGATAGGTTAAATTATTGCTTTTTGCTTAAGGTTTTTATTTTATCAGTTCCGTCCGATAATTTTTCAGTGTCGCCGACAGTGAAAAAGCGAACTTGTAAATTCACTGAAGATTTACAAAAAGAATTTCCGTTCTTGCAAAAGTGTTAAACAAAACTCCTTCGGAAGTGCGGTGTAACAAATGCAATGGAACCTTTTCGTAATTTTAATTACATCTACTAATCCCTAACCCCCCCCCCCCCCATTCACGAAAGGTTAAGTCCCGCATTCAGTTTTCGGAAAGTTGGCCGCCTCAGACCTAGATATAATATTTATTGTGAGTACCTATGCACATAATACAAGGAAAACTGTTCATGACTCACAATGCATAATGCAGTATTTTAAAACCATAGATATAAGAAACCTATATCATATCATGTGCTAATTGCTACACAAGTTAGCATCAATGCATTAATTGTTGTTGTTGCGCTTACATTTTTCTATGCCCTGAGTCAGATAGCATAAGGTAGGTAGGTACAGAAAATTTGCGGGGGGAAATTCCCGTATTTTTGGTTATCTGTCAAAAAATTGTATAGCGTTTACCTATGCTCGGAATTAGCTACAGTAAAATGACACTTCTTATCTGTCATTTCGTTAAAAAATGTTCCCATTTGCTGACAGTACAAAAGTCATGCGAAATGACAGTAAAAAACTTTTTTACAAAAAAAAAAACCGACTTCCAAAAAAAACACTACAAACTGAAAAATAACTTTAATTTCGGAAGTCGGTGTCTTTGGATCTGTATTATAGTTTTTTGCCACCGACTTCCGAAATTAAAGTTATTTTTCAGTTTGTAGTGTTTTTTTTGGAAGTCGGTTTTTTTTTTTTGTAAAAAAGTTTTTATTTTTCACTTTTTAGTGGTTCAGTTTGTAATTTATCTAAGTTACAATAACCCAATGTCAACTGCTCATCACGTTTTACAAAATATTGCTTTTCCCGATGCAGGGACGTTAATTGTTGAGGAGTTCTCCTAGTAAGAACCAGGTGAACTGGAGCTCATGGTGAAGTCACCATTACCATTATGCATTTTGACGAGCATAAACCATATTAAAGTAATCGAATCGCAACCTGTGATATACTTAGATATAATTGAGTATTTCCGATGGCCCTCTGTGGTCTTCATCATCAGTTCCAGTTCACCGAATGGTACTTTCCGAGAGCAAATGCACGAGTTACTATAAAAAATACCGAAATCGATATAGGTGTGCCAATAAAATTTGAGGGTTTCCCTCGATTTCCATGGGATCCCATCATCAGATCCTGACTTGATGATCATGGGACCACTTGGGAAGTATACCCTTTCGAACAAAAAAAAAAAATCCAAATCGGTCCAGCCATTTTCGAGTAATCGGGGAACATACATAATAAAAAAAAAAAAAAAAAAAAAAAAAAAAAAAAAGGTTCCGACGTATTGAGAACCTCCTCCTTTTGGAAGTCGGTTAAAAATGTCAGTTTACTGCTGCAGCTAATTAAAAGTCCGACCATACATTTCTGTCATTTGATTAATAATTGACAGTCGCTGGCATGAGATTGAATTTGAACGTTTTTAGGTAGGTACGAGAATTGGCCTTCTGATGTCTTGTCAACTCTTGTCTGGCTCATTGACTAAAATAATGTAATGAACGTAAACTACACGAATGTAACAAATTCTTATCATGATCATCAAAAAAAAACGCGTTAAAATAAAGTGCCAGTCAAACAATATCAAATGTTTAAATTGCCATTTGTAATGTCTAGCTAGCCTATGCTGATTACATCACTTAGGTACTTGCTATACATATTATGTACCTACCTAGGTAATTGCGATCATACTATTAACGCTTAGGTACCTAGATCTTTTGCGTTTACTGGTTTAAGTGCTTTGCAGACTTGTTGATATTGCAAAGTGAAAAATCATATAGACCTATTCTCTGCAGCAGTAGACAAAGTTCAGAGAGAGTAAGCAGACTACCCAGACACCTAGTAGAGTAGTATAGGTATACCAGGCCCAAAAAAACCAGTCAAGAGCGAGTCGGACTCGCGCACTGAGGGTTCCGTTTCGATTTCTGAAAGAGTAGACTATTTAAAGACATCGTTTTATGTTTCCTGTAATCTTTACATAAACTTCTATCACATTTTTCTCTATGCTAACTTCGGAGAAAAGGGGGGGGGGGGGTATTTTTTTACATTTTTCATCAAAAGTCGAAAACTATGCGGCCTAAAAAAAAAATGTTTGAGAATGTGCAAACAGCGCTCTTTCATATCATACCCCACATGCCCTAGTAACCCCACTTTGATTTTTTAAGACCCACTTTCAGTCCCTGTTGCAAAAAAAAAAAATCTTTCTTATTTGCAAAATAGTTGGGTAAACGTCATCTAAAATTGTTCCAAATTTCAAGTAGCTCATGAGATATCCAGCTGTGACAGACAGACAGACAGACTGAGTGTGTGCCATAAGGTTTCTTTTTTAACATTTTGGTACGGAACCCTAAAAAAGTCAGGCCAGGGTAAAATTAGACTGAATAAGGAACAATAAAGGTCTTCTTTATAGCTAAGTATTAGGTATGCAGCCATCTTTCCTCAACAACACTGGCAATTATAATTTACTCTTGTGTATCGGAGTCTCGAGATAGCAGTAGAATATCTTTATTTGCATAAAATATGGTACATAAAAGGTCTTAAATATAAAATTAGTTCCACATATTTTGCTTACTTATTTCAGCATGCAAAAAAACACCTTAAAAATATAAACAAAAACACTTATTACTAGCCTACTGAGATCATGTGAACAATAAAATATTTAAAAATTAAAAATGAGAATAGTGAGATCATAAATTGATGTCATTCAAAAAAAATTCAAATTTTTTTTGAATGACATCAATTTAATAAAAATAAAAAAAAAAAAAAAAAAAAAAAAAAAAAATTGATGTAGTAGAATAGTGCTATTTAGAGAATTTGAATGGAAGCGGAGTATTGTACGAGCAAACAGATAAGGAGATAACCGCGGGGTGAACGATATCGCGAACTTACAAGATACATCTCATTTGCTCTACTTACATCTTACATCATCGTTGTACCTACTTAGATAATATTCTTACAGATTCTTAGCCGACGATCGCACGGACGTAAAAATATCGCGGCGATTTTTTTTCGCGCACTGGATTTTCAACGCTCTGCTTAGCACCAAGAGTTGAAAATCCAACTGTGTGTTTTTTCGACGCGCTAGAATGCACTCTGTTGTTGTTAGGTTGGATTCTCGAAGCTCTACTCAACACCGCGAGTCAAAAATCCAGTGCGCGATAAAATCCCCCCGCGATTTTTTTACGTCCGTGCGAACGTCGGCTAACTCTTTATTATCGACCCAATTTTGCGGTAGCCACAAACATAATAGGTACTTACCTACCTATTTAGGAATAGATACGTAAAACCATGATTCTTTCTTAGCACGTTCAGTGATATAATAATAGAAATAGAACCTCTAAGGGCGGATTTCACCAATTAAACGGAACTCGTCGATTGTTTAACTGCGTTCAAAAGCTGTCAGTGTCAATATTCCATATCAATTTTGACATTGACAGCTCATGAACGCGGTTTAGATGTGCTGAACGCGTTCAGTTTCATAGGTGAAATTTGCCCTAAGTAGCTCTCTGTCAAAAATGTCCCTGTAAGGTGCCTACTACTACGGTACCTTACATTAATTAATGAAAGCCCAAAGCATTCAATATTATAAGCCCAATGCATTAATATTCCCATTGGAAAAGGTACAGCCACGAGTATACGAGCACTTTATAGTTAGGTACGCAACATGCAAAAGCGTTTTTTCGTGAAATTAAAATTGCAACTTTGAGAAAAGATTTTTGAGTTCGTAACTAACACCATAAAATTATCTACTTATCAATACTTTAGGAGAAAATCACTTGAATCCTGCATAAATGCAAGGTATTTATGCTCGTGACTTGACATACACCTCCTCTGTAGCACACAATAAAATTATCGGTAGGTACTTAATGGAATACCTAAGCCGACGCGACGTACGCACGGACGTAAATATATCGCGGCGGGATTTTATCGAGCACTGGATTTTCTACTCTAGGTGTTGAGCCGAGCTTCGAGAATCCAACAGAGTGCATCCCAGCGCGCGTCGAAAAAACACTATTGGATTTTCAACTCTCGGTGCTAAGCAGAAAATCCTGAGTGCGAAAAAAAAATCGCCGCGATATTTTTACGTCCATGCGAACGTCGGCTAAGTCTCGGCATAGATTAATTAGTCTCGGTTTAAAAAATCAGTCAACTATTTCAAACAATCGAGCTCATAATAGAGGTAAGTATCGTTTATATTTTATCGTTATTTAATCACAAACCGCGAAACTAAAGAATCAGCTACATTTTGCGGTTTATACAATACCCTTTTAGCAAGCGTCCTTGGACCATTTCAATCAATCATGCGAGATATACTTATATGTTTAGAATTTTATCTAGGAATCTTGAATTTTGTCAGTATTGATTGACACTATCTTCAAATAGAGATTAGTAACTGGCATGTGAGCCAACTAATATCAGGAAGCGATAATCTTCTGAAATATCTGACTCAGCATTCAGCTATTGCTATGGCATCAGCAGTTTACAGAAAAATATATAAGGTCCCATTAAAATAGATGGTCAAATTTTTACATATCCATGAATATGAACAACTTTCACTATGGGACTAACTCTGAAATCGCGAAAAAAAAAATCTGCTGTTCAGTACAATTATCACCAACACCAAACTCGTCAAAATGTAGGGAGCAGCTGATTTTTTTTTTTGCTTTTTCAGGTTTGGTCCCATAGTTAAAGTTGCTCATATTCATGGGTAGAACATCCTGGGAAAATTTGTCCATTTTAATGGGACCTTGTATAAATATAATAATATGACAACAACCAATTGCATAATTGTAGCCTCTAACTACGAGTGGGTTTAGAATAAATGCTAGACAGATGCGGGACGTTTGTGGCTCTTAAAAAAGTATTTTACCTATTTACTGCTTAACAAGAATGTATTAAAAGAATACCTACTACACCTACACATGATTTTTCAAAAGTGTGAGCAAGTCTAATATACTAAGTCTGATACCTACGATAAAATAATGGGCTATAAAGATGTTTGTGACTTTGAAGTGTAATAAAACTTTTAAAAAAGTAAAAACCGACTTCAAAAATCTAAAACGAATAAAATAACTTTCTTATTCTTAATAGCTGAACTGAAGTCATTTACTTCAGAAGCTGTTAAATTTATTTTTTCATTTATAGTTGAAATATACTTAAAGTTAAGCCGAACGAAAAGAAGAATCGTCAAAATCCGCTTAGAAATGACGGAGATACAGTACATTTATGCATATAAAATTGGTTCATTATTTTTTGAGAAAATCGCGGACATACTCGCATACATACTGTAACAAATCTACTAGCCTAATGGAATAAAAGGGGCTAAGGTAAGATTTGCTATATATTGAAAACTAAAAGATAAAAAATACAGACCAGATACAAAAAACACACTATTACACTGAGGTTGAGAGAGGTTTCTTCAATTATTATTAGACCTGTAACAAATCTGCTAGCCTAATGAAATAAAAGGGGCTAAGGTAAGATTTGCTATATATTGAAAACTAAAAGATAAAAAATACAGACCAGATACAAAAAACACACTATTACACTGAGGTTGAGAGAGGTTTCTTCAATTATTATTGAGAGAGGCGTAGATTTGGTTAGGAAGATGAAGTAGGTAGAATTTTTCGAGTCGAAGAATACTTTTAGTTAAGAGATGTTTCGCTCATAGATTCCGGAGCAGACCAGTCTCCGAAATCTATAAGCGAAACATCTCTTTAACTAAAAGTATTCTTCGACTCGAAAAATTCTACCTACTTCATCTTCCTAACCAAATCTACGCCTCTCTCAATAATAATTGAAGAAACCTCTCCCAACCTCAGTGTAATACCTAGTGTGTTTTTTGTATCTGGTCTGTATTTTTTATCTTTTAGTTTTCAATATATAGCAAATCTTACCTTAGCCCCTTTTATTTCATTAGGCTAGTAGATTTGTTACAATACATACGGGTCAAATACAGAACCTCCTTTTCTGAAGTCGATTAAAAAAAAATACTAGTGACCCCCATATTCAAAATTAATTTATTTACTTTAGCAGTACGTGTTTGGGTCACACGAGGGTTCCGATTTTTCCTTTTGAGGTACGGAACCCTAAAAAGAATTAGCCAATACGTGCATGCAGCCGTTCTAAAGTGATGCGCTGACATAAGTACATTCGGCAATTGATTTTTATTTATATAGATAGACTAGCTTCTGCCCGCGACTTCGTCCGCGTAAAATTTATTTCTTGCTCGACCCACCCCGTCGCATCGCATTGCCTACCCGCGCTATTACTTCGTTTTCACTTAGCGTTCTTTCAGACTTTTTTTCTTTTTGCTCGGCACCTAAGGGTCCTAGAGTGATGTTAAATATGCCTTCTATAAGATTTGTGCTATCATTAATGCAAAAAGATTTTTTAAAGTCCGACTGGTAGGGTAGTTCCAGAGTTTAGCTCGTTCCTTCACCACATCCCCTTCCGCTACCTCTCCCTCCCCCTCTCACTCCCTTCACCACTTCCCCTTCGCTCTCTCTCTCTCTCTCACCACCCCGTCCCCTCCCTCTCCCCCTCTCCTCCACCTCCGGCTCACCAACCCCTCCCCACCCCTCAGCCTTCACCATGTCTTCCTCCTCTCCTCACAAATTCCTGCCCTTTCTCCCTGCGTCCATCATCCTCCCCCTCACACTCCTCGCCACCCCTTCCTTGCCCCTCCCCCTCTAACCCTCCCTCCGGGGTAGTTTTAAAAACTAATAATGACAAACTTAGGCAAATATTTGTGCCAAGTTTCAAGTCAATTAAATCCAAATGAATAACATTTTTCATGTAAATTGTAGTCCCTGTTTTCACCCCCACAGTCGCGGGTTGTTTGAAGAAGATACCGCGGCCCTGGCATAGGCAACTGAAGGAACACGGGTGGGTTTTAGTCAGTAAAAGTCTGACACGACCTTCCGCTCCACCCAGAGCGGGAGAAGTTATTTGATGATTTCCCACCCTCAATAAAAAAAAAAAAAAAAAGGGGTGGAATTAAAAAAATGGTTTGAGATATTTCCATAGCCTTGACTCAAAGATTATTTACACCAATTTTCGAGTTAATCAAGCCACGCAGTAAAATCCTCCCCAGTGAAATTGACTACCCCTTTTCACCCCGTTACAGGTAGATTTTCGAAAAACCCTGACACACATTATTCTTTATTTTTGGTTTTAAGTATAAATACTGAGTTTTGAGTTAATCGGATTGCGCGTTAAAATTTTTCCATACAAACTTTGAGACCCCCCCATTCCCCTTTAGGGGGTAGTTTAGAAAAACAAAAAATCACAAAAATCACAATTTAATTAGATAAATATTCGTGCCAAGTTTCAAGTTTATTAACTCAAGGAATAAGATTTTTCATACAAACAATATCCCCCCTTTTTACCCCCTTAAAGGTCGAATTTCCAAAAACCCTTTCTTAGCGGATGCCTAGGTCATAATAGCTACCTGTCTTTCAAATTTCAGCCCAATCCGTTCAGTGGTTTCAGCTGTATGTTGATAGATCAGTCAGTCAGTCAGTCAGTCAGTCAGTCAGTCAGTCAGTCAGTCAGTCAGTCAGTCAGTAACGCTTTCCTTTTATAGATATAGATAAAGAGGCGAGCAGCACCAGCCTTCCCAGTAGAATATCGAAGGTACATTGCTATCTTATTTTATAATCATGTCACTTTTGTTTTCATGAAGCATGGACCAGACAGGTTAAAGTTACAGGTCAAATTGTATCAATTGTATGATTAGCGGAGCAGCAGTAAATAATGTAGGCAATATTATCTCTATTATGTATTACGATGATTACACGATTCCTCATCACCCCTTGGCTGTGGTCATTTGGTTGCATAGTTATAGAATACTAATATAATAAATCTGAAAAGTTTGTTTGTTTGAACACGCTAATCTCTGGAACTACCAGTCGGATTTGAAAAATTATTTGATAGCCCAATTCTCGAGAAATGATATAGGCTACTTAACATCACGCTAGGACACTTAGGAGCCGAGCAAAAAGAAAACGAAGTAAAATACCGGGCCGTAGGCGATGTGAAGCGACGAGGCCGAGGGAGGTTTTCTAAGAATGTGTCTGTTATTTTAGTATATTGTGTATCTTACGAAGTCCACGCGAAGGAAGTCGCGGCCAGAATCTAGTATATTATAATTTTATGCGGCGGCCGACTGTACGTTTGGTGTGAACACGGCCTAAAAGACAGGCGTGACAAGGCAAAGTATCCACCACGCTAATTTAAATTCTCACCAACTCTTTAGGATTAAGTCGACGTTCGCACGGATGTAAAAATACCGCGGCGATTTTATTTCGCGCACTGGATTTTCAACGCTCTGCTTAGCGCCGAGAGTTGAAAATCCAACAGTGTGTTTTTTTGCCGCCCTAGAATGCACTCTGTTGTTGTTAAGTTGGATTCTCAACGTTCGGCTCAACAACGACAGTTGAAAATCCAGTGCACGATAAAATCCCGCCGCGACATTTTTACGTCCGTGCGAACGTCGGCTTAATCAATCAAAGAAAATTGTTTTTTTTTTCAAATCTCGCACATTGATGTCTTTTTAATTAAATAGGTTTTCATAATTTACTTGACAATAAAACATTCTGCTAAGGCTCGTGTTGGTCGTTTCGATTACCTATAGCTGTTTTTTTTCCTGTTACTTACGTCATTTTGCATTTGGAACCTTATGATATAAGTACTACCTTCTTGTCCCTGACTTCGTCTGCGAGAAATTGCTTGTCAATCCTTCGTATGGCGTTACCTGCCCGCGCTATTTCCGACTTTTTTATTTTTGCTCGGCTCCTACGGGTCCTAGGGTGATATTATTTTTTTTTTTCAAATCCGGCTGGTAGTTCTAGAGATTAGCGCGTTCAAACAAACAAACTAATAACTTTATTATTGGTAGGTTAACCTATAGAAATAGATTATGGAAAGAGAAAATTGCACTACTAACACTAAAACTTACTCGGCTTTATCTTTCAATATCTTGGCAAATTCATCGTTGCCGACGCAGCCGAAGTAGGAACAGATTTTGGGCTTCTTCAGGATCCACTGGGCTACTCGGACGGAGTTCTGAACGCTGCCACCGGCTAAGTAATCTGGAGAGTACCTGAGTCGAGAAACATGAAGAAGGTATAGCATAATCAGCCTATAATGTTCCCACTACTGGGACACAGGCCTCCTTTCTGTGAGAGGGAGTGGGCCATAATCAACCACGCGGGCCCAGTGCGGGTTGGTAGATGTCACATGTCTTTGAATATTTGGTTTCTTGGTCATGCCGGTTTCCTCACGGTGTTTTCCTTCACCGTTTTGAGAGCATTGGTGAAGAAATAAATTATACAAACAAAGTAGGTAGGTATCAAAGTGTCTGCCTGCGTTGGAGCCCAGAACCTACCTACCACTGGACCACCACTGCTCTAAAGAAGCCATATTTTGACCTTATCCAGAAAAAGGCAAGGAACCCCAAAAAGGTTCACTTTTTAGGGTTCCGTACCCAAAGGTTAAAACGAGACCCTATTACTAAAACTCCACTGTCCGTCCGTCTGTCACCAGGCTGTATCTCATGAACCGTGATAGTTAGACAGTTGACATTTTCACAGATGATATATATCTGTTGCCGCTATAACAACAAATACTAAAAACAGAATTAAATAAATATTTAAGGGGGCTCCCATACAACAAACATGATTTTTTTTTGCCGTTTTTATAGATAATGGTACGGAACCCTTCGTGCGCGAGTCAGACTCGCACTTGGCCGGTTTTTTTTTTCATTTAAACAACTTTTCAAACAATGATTTTGTTTAAGAGCGTTAACGTCGCGCACGCTGGCAACGTCACATTTCCAAAGGTTTTTCGTGATTATTTTAATAAATTTAAATCATAGGACAATTTCCTCTCTCAAATTCTTAGATCGTTGGTATTTATAAGTAAGTATGCTATTTTTGACAGTAATTTTGGTATTTACTATTTAGAAAATAGAATAATAGAAAATAATTGACAATATTTCATTTTCTAAGAGTAAATACCAAAATAACCGTCAAAAAATAGCATACATACTTATAAATACCAACGATCTAAGAATTTGAGAGAGGAAATTGTCATTTGATTTAAATTTATTAAAATAATCGCAAAAAACCTTTATAAATGCGACGTTGCCAGCGTGCGCGACGTTAACGCTCTTAAATATCCGTCTATCACAAAACACAATAACTATTGATAAGCATTGAGTGGGTGATAGTGTGTCTGTGTATTTATTTGTTAGATTTGTACCATCAATAGCATTTTATGAAACAGATTGTGAAAACAGAAAATTGTGAAATATTATTAATTTTCTTTTAAGCATTACATATTTACAATTTTTCCAAGATACAACAACAATGGAACACTGAATAATAAGTAATTTATGGAGGTCAAGTTTTGAATAAATAAGAATAAGAACAATCTTGAAGGCAAATCAAATCTATATTTGAGAATTCTATTAGTCTAGAAATAGACAAAAAGTGTGTAGTGAAATAGTAGATAGTAGTAGTATTAATCTATTATACTATTAGTTATTCATAAACAGCTGGTTGCGAGAAGCAGTTCCGTCCAAGAGGCTTGGGGGAGGCCTATGTCCAGCAGTGAACGTCTTTCGGTTGAAATGATGATGAGATAATACTAGAATATAGAATGTAAAAGCGAATACTTAGTATGATAAAAAAGAGCTGTTATTATTTGGTTAGACACACTAGCAGCTAATTAGCTGATGCATGTTTATCAAATAGCTTGGAGATATTTAACCTTTTAACCGCCAGACTTCATATCAGTTGTCGTGCCCCCCGCGACAAGCACAGTAAATTAAAAAATCTATTTTGATAGAATACAGCATAGTGAAATAAGAAATGCAGATTATAGGAGCTGTGGTATTTGGTCGTAAATATACGACCCTGGCGAAATGGACACGAAAATATTTGTCGGATTAATCCGACGTAAGCTGTTAAAGGGTTAATCTATCCAGTCGACTCTTGAAGTAGTTCAGTGCCATCACAACATTTTCCGGGAGCCTGTTCCATGCTGTTAACTCGGTTAGACAAGTCTTTGTACAATATTCTGAAAAATAAATGCATTCTATTCTATTCAAGAATTGCTGCTTTTTCTTTGATTATGGGAGGGGAAAAGCGGTAGCCTTTATTGAGAGGCCTTTATCGTAAAGCCTCAACATTGGTCGGCTTACTGCTAACTAGTTGCATAAGTATTCCATTATTGTTTCAACAACTACATAATTTAATAAATAGACGTACTTATCAGTAAGTTCTTTGTACAAAGGCCTATGTTTCTTCTCAGCCATGACGGCATCATTAGGCTTGAGGTCATACTTGTTCAGGAAGGCGTTGTCAACCATTGCAGAGATATCCAGAAGTGGATTTCCTATGCCAACCACCATACCTTCTGGCATGGCATCACTGGCAGAACATCTGAAACAAATGATAATTTCGAAATGTACGGTATGCTGCAGACAAATTTTACAAAGATATGAAGCAATGGATTAGCAATATGCTTCTAAATCATTCAGATTGTGATCAATCTCAATCTAGAATGTTATGCAATTAGGGTGCTGGCCTCGTATTCTATCTCCATAACACGCAAGGTCAAACCACCAATGTGCAGTTGACTGTACATGCGCGAATTTGTTTGCATGGATTTCAAGGAAGTTTCCTTCTAGCAATGCTCTTGCTAAATGAACCCATAATAATGACAGTTTCACTAACTAGTCTCAACGGTTATTTTAATTTCCGTATTATTGTGCTTAATTTTTGAAATCTATGGATGTTTGTTATTCAATCACACCAGAACGGTTGAATGGATCTAGATGAAATTTGGCACACAGATAGATTATAGTCTAGAATAGCACATAGGCTACTTTTTATCCCGAAAAAATGTACGGTTCCCGTGGTATAAATTCCGACATACACGCGGGCGAAGCCGCTGGCAAAAGCGTTTTATTAATAATATGGACAAGTAGTGTTATACTCATTCAAGGTCAGTAATGAAATCGTTAAATTGCAACCACATTCAATTATCACATTATTTATAACGTGAAAACTAAAAAGAATTTAGTGCGCGAATAAAATTGCGACTACAGGTACAGGCCCTCTTAACATTTTGTAAATACTTCATAACATATTTTCTGAGCAGTATAATATTATCGGAGAACCGTTCCAACGAATTAACCAAATTAAAACAATCGCCGTCAGAGGAAGTTATTAATAACATGAAAAATTTCTTACCCCTTAAATTCTTCCATTATGTAACTCTCCATTGTGAAGTATTACAGCACTGAAGACTTTAAACAAGATAATCGACACAATTTTCCTCTGAGAGATAAACGGTTATGTTATTTGCTTTCGAAAAGAAATTACCGCATGTTTTTGTTGATACCGATTTACAAAACGTGCTCGCGAACTCCTACTCCTACTCGCAAACCAACAAAACGCCAAATGAAGTGCCAAACTAAACTTCAAATTTGACGGAAGAGAAAAAATGAAAATGTCATTGCCATCTCAATGAATTCTACAGAACATAATATACACCTAACCACAGATTAAGTAGTATGCACCTAACGGAGATGAACGCCAACGAATGGGTTTCGCTGGCCTTCGTTGGTCCTATTTGGACGGTTTAGCAAACGCCAACAATCGTTCGTTGGTGTGTGCCTGTTATTTATTTATTTATTCAAATCTCCTTTACAACTATCATTAAAGGTACCCAATGCGACAGACATCATTTACAAAACTATATTATCGTATCGTGGTGGTAATGCTGCGTACACACCGGCACAACAAACGCCATCGAAAGATATTCGGCGTTAGCTACCGCAAACATTTGGTCGATGTATCCCTTTGTTTGATGTTACCGCCACACTTCAGATAGCGGTACATACACGCCAACGAATGATTATTGGCGTTTGCTAAACTATCCAGACAGGACCAAAGAAGGTCAACAACAACGTGCGGTAGCCAACGACGACTATCCTTCGATAGCGTTCGTTGGGCCGGTGTGTAGGTGTACGCACGGCTACAGATCAAGCTATACATATCCAGTATAAGCTGATCTCGCATTGTATAGGATTTCCTTACAATGAGAGGTCATTGTAAACTGGTGATGTGTAGCCGTGTGTAGTGTGTACAACATAACATCACAATCATTTATACACAGTGAACTCTTAGACAGTGAAGTAGTGAACAGAATAATCCCTATTGATTGTTGTTAATAATAATTTAGCCTTTTTCTTTTTCTACATTTATATTCCCAGTCAATCTTGCGCAGGGCAACCAATCAAATCAAATAGTTGGACTCACTATGAATTGAACTTACAGCACTCAGCAAGTTATTTTCTAATGGGGAAGAAAACTGACAACTTTTCCCGAGGGTGTCGCTAGTAGCGCTCGGCTCACAGAAAATTACATTAGCTGTCAAATTACATACAAAACTTGTTTACAAAAAACTTTGGACGGCATCTGGCAAAAAAATGCCGCGTTGTGTTGTAATCGGTTGTAATAACAATGGAAGTCATTCATTTCCCAAAGACTTGCGATTAAAAAAACTATGGGAACGAGCGACAAAGATACGCAATTTTAAAGCTCCCGAAAATTCGAGGTTATGTTCGAACCATTTCAAAGAAACAGACTATCAAGGAATAAGTCATTATACAGGTTAATAATAGAAATAATACTGCCTTTTTGGTCTAGTGGTAGCAAGCACGACTGGTCGGGAAAAGTGCTATTGGGTTTTTCCATAAGGAATTTCTCAGTAGCAGCCCAGCCAGAGTCTGGATTTGTACCTGATTAATGGCAATAGGCTCGCCCCCCTAAGACGACCCACTGACCCGCCCCTCATTACATGGGAATGGACTTAAACTAACGCGGACAAAATGTGGGTGTACACACCTCTGTTGAATCTGTTGAACCATACGGGGAATACAAGGCGTGAAGTTATGTTATGTTTTTAAAATGTAAGTATTTGAAAGGGAGTCGTGTATCGTAAATAATCCAGTCTATAATAACAATGAAAGTGCGATGTTATGAGCCGAGCTATGGTAGCGCCACCTGTTCATAGCTTTGCGATTTCTTCTCCATTTGTCCGTGCGCGTGAGTGTCACACAGAGTGTAGTATCCCTTAGAAGTCTGTGCACAGAGTACTCAGTGTCACTATCGATGAACTTTTTGATCAGTTTCATTTTCATCATAATGTCATTGGTTTCATCCATTCGAGGCCAGCCCGGGCCAGCCTTTGGATGTAATGCTAATGATCCTGCACATTTTAGGCTGGAATGCAATGGTTATTGACCTTTTTGCACAGATAGACCATCGACTAAGGCATTTTTTTTTAAATGCATGAAGTAGGTTTATGGTGATTTCGCTGTGTAACCCGCGAAATTCGTTTTTTTTTGGGTTTTTTGCAATTTGTAGGTCCGTGTCAGGTCGTATCTTGATCAATTTATGATACGCGGAAATAAAATATATGTATTTATATAATTTGAACCATAAAAATCATCAATACATCTCTCTAAGTTAGATTTCGTGCAGAGTCGTCAAACGAACGAAATCTAACGACTCTGCACGAAATCTAACTTAGAGAGATGTATTGATGATTTTTATGGTTCAAATTATATAAATACATATATTTTATTTCCGCGTATCATAAATTGATCAAGATACGACCTGACACGGACCTACAAATTGCAAAAAACCCAAAAAAAATTGAATTTCGCGGGCTACCACTGCGCATCATCCTTATTGTAAGGAGAAATGACAATAAGTATTGCTTTTTCATTTCTAAATGGTACTTCCTTGCCCAAATTTCGTTAGAGGAAAAGAGATAGAAACTCCTCACAATACAGGCAGCCAAAATCTTAATTTTATTCTAAAAACCATAGAGTCTATCCAATTCTGTACAAAGATAGATAAAAATTTTATAACGCGCGTCAGTCTTTCATAACCTACAACCGGCGGAAGATCACGTTTTAGTGTGATCCTGGCGAGAATTTTCGAGAATAAAGGTTGGGATTTTTTTTGGAAGTACTGAAATATCATTCCACTCCACACAAAAATGCTGCGCTTACCACGTGTTGTTCGCCGAGCTGCTTCATTACACCAAGCTAGATTTTACGCCAAAGACGTGAGATTCGGCGCTGATGTAAGAGCCCTCATGTTGCAGGGCGTAGACATCCTTGCAGATGCTGTCGCCGTCACAATGGGTCCAAAAGGCAGAAACGTAATTTTGGAACAGTCTTGGGGTTCACCTAAAATTACAAAAGACGGTGTGACAGTTGCCAAAGGTGTTGAACTAAAAGACAAGTTCCAGAATATTGGCGCAAAGTTAGTTCAAAATGTCGCTAATAACACAAACGAAGAGGCAGGAGACGGCACTACGACAGCCACAGTTCTCGCTAGAGCTATTGCTAAGGAGGGCTTCGAAAAAATCTCAAAGGGTGCCAACCCTATTGAGATAAGAAGAGGAGTCATGCTGGCAGTAGACGCCGTAAAAGATAAGTTGAAGACTATGTCCAAGCCCGTCACAACACCTGAGGAGATCGCACAGGTGGCCACCATTTCCGCCAACGGTGACACTGCCATTGGGAAGCTGATCGCCGATGCCATGAAGAAGGTCGGCAGGGACGGCGTCATCACAGTCAAGGATGGAAAGACTCTCGTTGATGAACTTGAGATCATTGAAGGTATGAAGTTTGACAGAGGTTATATTTCACCATATTTCATCAACTCATCAAAGGGTGCCAAAGTAGAGTTCCAGGATGCTTTAGTTCTCTTCTCAGAGAAGAAAATCAGCAATGTGCAGACTATTATTCCTGCTTTGGAACTGGCCAACCAGCAAAGAAAGCCTCTGATAATTGTAGCTGAGGATGTTGACGGTGAAGCCCTGTCTACACTAGTGGTTAATAGACTAAAGATTGGACTGCAGGTAGCGGCTGTGAAGGCTCCAGGCTTTGGTGACAACCGCAAGGCCACCCTAAGCGACATGGCTATTGCCACTGGTGGTGTAGTTTTCGGAGATGATTCCAACTTAATTAAGCTAGAAAACCTTCAGCAATCTGACTTAGGCCAAGTGGGTGAGGCTATCATCACTAAGGATGACACCCTCTTCCTAAAAGGAAAGGGTAAGAAGTCAGACATTGACAGGAGAGCTGAACAGATCCGTGATCAAATCCAGGAGACTACCTCTGAATATGAAAAGGAGAAATTACAGGAACGTCTTGCTCGACTTGCATCCGGAGTTGCTGTCTTACATGTTGGTGGTTCCAGTGAAGTTGAAGTAAATGAAAAGAAGGATCGTGTCAATGATGCTTTGAATGCAACCAGAGCGGCTGTTGAAGAAGGTATTGTTCCCGGAGGTGGCTCTGCTCTCCTCAGATGTATTCCCGATCTTACATCGCTGAAGACAGCAAACAGTGATCAGGCTACAGGTGTTGAAATCGTCAAGAAAGCCCTCAGAATGCCATGCATGACGATCGCGCGGAACGCCGGCATTGATGGATCCGTCGTGGTCGCTAAAGTTGAGGACTTGGGCCCTGAATTTGGATATGATGCTCTGAACAATGAGTATGTGAACATGATTGAGAAGGGTATCATTGACCCCACCAAGGTTGTGAGGACAGCGCTAACAGACGCCAGTGGCGTAGCGTCCCTCCTCACGACCGCCGAAGCTGTGATCTGTGAAATGCCTCAAGAAAAGGAAGCTAACCCCATGGCCGGCATGGGAGGCATGGGAGGCATGGGCGGTATGGGTGGTATGGGAGGCATGATGTAAATAACATTTAAGGTTGAAATGCATTTATTGTGAAAAGCGAACTGTTATAGAGGTTATCACTGTTATGGGTATTGTTATGATAATAATATCTGGTAGTTTGATTGATTTTATACAAATTGTGGAGTGAATGTGTATTTCCCAGTTTTATTTGAGTCTGATTGTGTTACAAATACCTATATGTAGTAAGGCAATTCTCTGTCTTGTTAGAATTATTTAGTTTTATTTGCTTGAATAGTGCGAGCAGTGTTATTTTTAAATAAAAATGATTAATGTTTCTAATTTGTGTATATTATTTCCTTATTCTATCATAACTTAGCCGACAAGTCACATAAATCAGGTACAAAAAGGTAATTACTGTGATGGGACATCATGGGTCTTGCTTTTTTCCTACAAATGGTACCTACTGCTCCAATCTAAAATTAAATTAAACTTCAAAAATATTCAATGTCCATCCATTCCCATGTTACCAAGTCTTACCCATTTCTACCGTGTGTACCTATAAGTAGCCTGTTTCATCACTAAAGTAGGTCTTACAGGTGGCATGTTTGGGGCTACATCACAATAAAAAATATATCAAAATATCATTGAGAACCGGTTTTGCATTGACCTGCATTAACACATGTGCTCAAGGAAGTTTAGAACTTTCCAGGCCATTCTCGAGGTAGGAGGTAGGTACGTAAACACCGCGTCGTAAGTGGCACGTAAATTACATAACCAGAAACGATAAAAATGCCGGCTTAATTTGCACACATTTTTAAGACTGATAACGAGTTCTATGTTTATCAAAGTTCATTGTCCATCAATCAAGACATACTTATTGATGAAGATGTAGGTGCCAGAGCAAAATGACCGCTAGTGTAGCTGACCTACATACATATGTACCTACCTAATATATTTTGAGTAAGTACCTACCTAAATAGTAGGTAGTCTTTATACTTGTAGGTATTTGTGACGGGCATCACTCATCATGGGTCATGGGCGTGTACCGAGGTGGGGGACCGCTGCGGGGGCACCAGTACGGCTAGGACGTCTTGCCTCATCATCTCATATATATTTATCTGGTAAAATACCAACGATTAAGTTCCTACTAACTTACTTGGCAGATAATTTCATAGGTACCTACAAATTCTGTTAATTTTTTGAATTTATTCGGTAAGTAGGTATCAATCAATCCACGAAGACGCGCCCCACTCTTCTTCCTAACCGATTACAGTGCAAGTGGCAAGTGTGCACCATTCCGCTAGTGTTTTAGTTTTGTCTATCTATACACTCTCTAATTGCATGTAATTAACTAAGTATAAGTACTTTTATGTAATTAGTGCGTACACTTGCACAATGTTCCTACAGATTAAGTACATAGTATTAATGTTCCATACTTGTACTATAAGCGATTAGGAAGAAGAGTAGGGCGCGTCTTCGTGGATTGCACTAACTATAGTGGCTATTCGGACATCGTGAATTAGGCCCTTAGTCCGTTAAAATCAACCTCCTAGACCTAGACAAAAAGCTGGGAGCGCACGCCCATGTCCATGGCAGTTACCTATGTGCCAACTCGGACTCTGGGAGTTCGGACACACCCTAGCTGAAATGAAAAGTTTAGTAACCTACTCTACTCTTAGCGACCTTTGCGCGAAATGATAAACACTGATAAGTCTGATATAATGTAGCCTACATAATTAGATAGAGTGCTATCCATCACACGTGCTATGATAACTTTATTTCTTGATTATAGGGAGCTAAGTAATCAGCAAGCACCGCAGGGATGATCAATTATATCACAAGGTAAAAGCCGCGCCGACAGCCGTGCCAGGATTTCCTTAGGCTTTTAGAGTAGGTAGGTACGTGTCGTCCGCCTCGCCGCCGCAACTTATCGCGTTACTTGGGACTTATTAGGGTTCCGTACCAAAATGGTAAAAAAGGAACCCTTATGGTGTGACTCAGTCTGTCTGTCTGTCACAGCTGGATATCTCAAGAACTACTAATGCTATCAACTTGAAATTTTGAATAGTTTTAGATGACATTTACCCAACTATTTTGCAAATAAGAAAAAAGTAAAAATATTTATATATTTTTTTGTAAAAGAGACTGAAACTGAGTCTTAAAAATTCAAAGTGGGGCTACTAGGGCATGTGGGGTATCATATGAAAGAGCGCTGTTTGCACATTCTCAAACATTTTTTTTATTTTCTTCTAGGCTGCAGTTTTCGACTTTGATGAAAAATGTTTAAAAAAAATACCGTTCCCCCCCTCTTATCTCCGAAGTTTGCAAAGATAAAAATCTGAAATTATTCTATGTGAACCCTCGGTGCGCGAGTCCGTCTCGCTCTTGAGCGGTTTTTTTTTTTGTAAAATAATACGCTAGTCTGTTACATAATATAGCATTTATTATATAGTCCTCTAAACTTAACATAAAATAATTCCTAAGTAGGTAAGTATATAGATTTAATATACCTACTTATATATAAGTCATAATAATTTACAAAAATATCTGATCTTCATCGGAATCTCCAGCTCCATACACGAAATGTCTTCGCGTCACATTTTCGTTAATGATTGCACTCGGCCCAGTCCCTACATTGCTATTCTTACAAGGTGTCACAGGGTACCTTACTGGGCCCAGCCACCTTCTACTAAATCCAAAGTTTCGTGGTAATGCTACGGACTTTGAAGAACTGCTCTTTTCTGATTTATCTAAGCTATTCAATGATGATTTCCTAAGTAGGTCATCTGAGTTATCGTTTAAATAGTCGTCTGGTAAATCTACACCTGTTGGAATACTGAGGCTCAAAGGTCGTCGCCTTGACAGGTTATTAAGGAGCTGACCGCGCCATGTATTGAATTTCTGAGAATTTCGCTTCTGGGGTGTATTTTCCTGAGATGAGTAATTCCCTAAATCAGATTCTTCATACACTTTATTCTCTGAAACGCACTTTTGCAGGTTACTCTTATTAGGAGTAGATTGTTTGCTTGATCTATCTTTCATTCTACTTATGACTTTATCTTTCGTCAGTTTTATTAGAGCATATATTGTTTTTAAAGCTTCTTCATTCAATAATTCATCATCTGTTAGTTCTACATCTAAGGCACTAGCAACACTATTACTAATACACTTTTGACCTATATTATTGCAGCTGTTATCTGCAAATTGACTCTCAATACTGTGTTGGTAGTCTAAATGGCTAGGTTTATTAGCATTTTGTAGAACAATAAGTTCCACTTTATGTGGAGCTGACTGTAACATAAGTAATGCCTTGTCATAATTAACATTCAGCAGGGTCTTCCCATTCACTGATATTATTTGATCACCAGGTAAAAGTTTCTTGCACAGATCTGCAGGACTTCCTTCTGTTATTGACTTAATGTACACATTGCCATCTGAGCCTTCTGCTACTTGTAGCCCTAAAGCATTCATATCATCTCTTTCTAGTATAGCAGTAACAAATATTCTTTCACCTTGGACACATTCCATATTGTCGAGCTTCTCAAACAGTGATGTATTTAAACAGGATTCATTACTAGCAGCATTATAATTGAAAACATCTGGGTATACTTTGGGAGACTCTAAAACATAAGCAGTTGGTGCACTTGTTAAGTTCTGGTTATAATGTCTCTCTGGCAGCAACTGCATGCTGTTGATAATACAATGCTGTCTTTGCTCTGTACTCAGGTCATCGGAATCACTCTGTGTCAGAGCTAAGTCACCCTCAGACCTTGAACAAGGATTAGAGGTTCTGACCGGTGAGGTGGGATATTTACTGTCAGTAACAGACTTCATTCCATGGAACACTCTAGTGCCCATCTTGACGCCTTGCCTCCTTGGTATACTGCAACTTTCTGAAGATGACAACCCATCATTGGAGGAATTTTCGTGGCCTTGAATTAATGATGTGTTTGATACAATGTCATCATTAGGTAGTGGTGATAGTATTTGTCTCAGAAGTTCTTCTGTGTTAGGCTTTTCATTTTCTTTATTCTGAACCTTCCTTTCCCCAAATATGTCTACTTTGAACTTCCTCCTAGCAGGTCTTCTTACTCTGATTGGGTTCCTAACAGCTAAGTTGTAGCTGTCTTGATAATTGCTACAGTCATACTTCTTAGGACTTCCAGCTCCATTCAGAGGGCAATTAAACTCATCTGATAAATAAGTGAGGAAGTCCTCTTTAGCATAAAGCTTAAGATACAACCTGTGGTGCAGGGACGCCAACCAAAATGTAAAATAGCTTTTGTTGTCTGCCATTTTCAGTTTATATTTGACTCCAATTTTTGATAGGCCCGAATATGAATTGGGCATGATGTACAAGCTTTTCTTGTTATAATAAAATGTATGTATATGGTGCCAAGGTAGACTTTGTAGAACTATTCTATTGGTATGGGTGCCTGTGTCATCAGTTGCATGATTATTCCTGGAATAGAGGGTTATACCCCTTGGGCCAATTGAGAGCCACACATCTCTGCAAAATCCATCTCTAGTGGCCCAAATTGCAGAGTAAAAATGAGCGCCATAGTCACGAAAGGATTGTGCAAGGGTGATGTAGTTTATTATTGCTTTGTGTCTATCCAACCCATGTCTAGACTCGTGTGCTCTCTTCATGCGTAGCTTGATGTCTGCCATGTCATTTGTTATCACGGTTTCAGGCAAATAATGCTCCAACAGGAAATAGTCTGCTGTTCCATGTTCTCTGAATGAAAACTCTCCAAATTCTATATGTAAAGCATATCCAGCCAACAGAATAAGATTTTGGATTGTAGATGTTAGCTGACCTTCTAAGGTAGCTCTCCTAAGTTGTAAATATACTCTGTATCTCCATTCTCCACCCTGAATATTACTGGCAATGTTTTTGGGTAAGAAAAACTTTATCCTCAAGAAGACTGTTAGAGTAGCATCATCTTCAGATATTCTCTTTTTGCTGTTATTTTTATGCCAAGCATCCGGGGCAACTTTTTTTATTTTGTAATCATCTGGTAAAAATACAAAGTCTCCTCCAATTAAAATGGCAATGCCAAGCATAAAGTTATGGTCATACTTTTCACTGTGGACCAATGCTTCAAACAATTGTCCTGCAGTTATTACATTTGGGTCGCATGAGACCTCAACTTTCTGGCCATTCAGTAAGACTACAGTAATGACTCTTTTGTCAGAAACTGCTGACAGGGTTAAGTCCATGTGTCTTGCTGGTTGTGAAGCTCTTACAATGAACTCGGGGCCAGTGCATCCTTCTTTCCCTTTGAATCCACATTCAGCTTTATACAACCTTGATGCAGCCCTCTGTACAGGCTTTCCTCTTCTAAAATTTGTAGGTAGTTGCGGTGGTTTAGTCACATTGTCATTTAAAGCAATTGCAGTCATGGAAACAGTGTTGGCTTGCATTCTAGGTTCCTCAATTTGAGTGCTGCAAGCAATTTCTAAAGTGGAATGTGCATTACTCAGGCCTCCTCTCCTAGGGGTGTCAAATAGATTAAAAACAGGCTTTCTGTAGTTTCTAGGTATTCTGCAGCTGGGGAACGGGTCTCTTTCATTTGGTGACTTGAGGAGACTCACACAGCTTCGTGGACGGACACTGACTTTCAGTTCTGTGTTGGTGCTAGCCTCTTGTGTTTTTGAATGTCGTCTTTTGATGTGGTTCAGGTCTTCGTCAATTTGGAAGTCCATGACTGGGCTGAGGCAGATTGACGCGGCTGAGCAGGAGCTCCGGCCCGAATCTTCGTCGCAGTGACGGAGCATACTGCTATAACAAAAACGACACTGGTAAATACAGTGGGAATGATAAACATGCATTGTTTGTCAGATTCTCTAGTGAGATCTGGCAATGTTAGGAACTTGTTTGTAATTATATTACGAGTACCTACATTAATCCTTTTTGTTTACATTAGGTAGGTGGGTACCTACTACTCATAAGGAGAAATAAACACTACATCGGACATCGTGTGACAGAATAAACGAAGATTAAGAAAACCGTTTAGAAGTCGAGCCCCACCTATTATGTGCGTGTTAAATAATCGTGATCTATTAACTACATATTCATTATTCGACAGTTCGACATAAATGACCACGCTTTGGGAAAGTACAAACAATACATTAATAATTATTCTGCATGATAGTTACGATTTTTCAATTGTATAGCTAATATTCCTATGATAAATAGCGAATCAGCAATATTAATTTATTGTATGTAAGCATTCGTTATTTCGACACCTACTTGCCAAAAGTTTTAAAACAACGATTTTACTTTTTACAAGATTTGTAACGACGCAGCGACGGCAGTAAAGTTGTACTCACGTTAATTTTTATTTCATTACTTTCACTTTTGTTGTAAGTCTTGTAAGCACCAATTTTTATAATACGGAACAAAAACTTTTGTTTTCTTCATCAAAGATCATTCACATTGTATCGCGAATCGAATCATCAATCACCACCGCGCACACATTCAAACATTTATTTTCCTACACTACAGACTACCTAGACCTACGCTACCTACAGACTCATTTCAAGTTTTCAACATTCCATTCCAATGTAGATAATAAAGTGCGCGAACGAAAATTGCTTTGTCTAAAATGATTGTTTTACAGAAATAAAATAAATTAAGAATTTATTTTGAAATCAAGATAAATTATTTTTTCTATGGTCAAATCATTAAATATTTAAAAATGTTTTTCCTTTCTTGCTGTTATAATACGAACTAAACGTATTCTTCTTGATTTTCAAAGGAAACATATATATCCTGTCGCCATCATGATCGCCATCAACCAGAAACAGGGCTGCAACTGAGAAACTCCAGATGGAAAAACCCAATAACACTTTGCCCGACCCGGGAATCGAACTCAGGACCTCATGTTCAGCAGTTCCGCTTGCGACCACTGTGCTACCACAGACGAAGTAGAGTGCAACGATACAGGGAAATAGGGAATATTATCCTCTGCACAACCAACTTATTATTTGGATTAGTGTAGCATGTCTTCCTCTTCAATACTTTCTATCAGACATCATCTCAGACTCTCAGTTTTAACTTCTTACCTTAGGTAGATAATTATCATTCTTCCGTTTCGGCCTTAAACTATTTAGCCCGTTTCAGCACCACACCATAACAGTTATTGTGCCAAGACAACTGTGAAGTTGAGGACCTCACCCGTGCCACTAATCAACACCTGCGTAGAAGTATTTTTTTTTGTCTCACTATTGTTTCAGACTGACAGTCATGTTTGCTTTCCTTGAAACTAGAAAAACTATTTAGTCAGCAGAGGCATGGACCTAATATACTAAAAAGGTCCATGGGCATATAGCGCATGCCACTTTACATGGTCAGGGTGCGTCTTGCTCCATTTTTAACCAACTTCCAAATGGAGGAGGGAGGTTCGCAATTCGACTGTATTTTTTTGTGTTAGTTTCGCGATTTCACTGTCGATTGTGGGCCGATTTTGAAGGGTATGCTCTCAGGTGGTCCCATTGTTACCAAGTCAGATTCTGATGAGGGGATCCCATGGAAATCGAGGGAACCTTAAAATTTTATCGGCACACCTTTCACTATTCGGGTATTTTATAAAGTAATTCGTGCATTTGATGTTGGAAAGCACCATTTGGTGAACTGGGCCTATAAATGAAGACCACAGATGCCATCAGAACTACTGAATTATATATTAGTATTTCACAGGTTGCGATTCGATTATGTACTTTAATATGGATGATAAGTACCTAATTGATTCTCGTCACAATGCATACCTATGGTGGTGGTGACTTCACCATCAGCTCCAGTTCTCCTGGTTCTTACTAGGAGAACACCTCAATAATATTAACGTCCCTGCATCGGGAAAAGCAATATTTTGTCCGACCGACTTCTAAAAAAAACTATACGAAGTGAAAAATAACTTTAATTTCGGAAGCCGGTGGAAAAAAACTAAAATACGGATCCAAAGATACCGACTTCCGAAATCAAAGTTATTTTTCACTTTGTAGCGTTTTTTTTTTGGAAGTCGGTGGTTTTTTTTGGAAAAAAAAAAGTTTTTTTGTTATAACGAAACGACGTACGGGATCACCAACAAACAAATCACATCATGACACTCTCATGACATTACCGATGACATGTGTCAATGTCATGTGTGTGATGTGGTGAGAGTCATGGTTTTTTGTTACGTGTTGATTAAAAAATAAACTTATTGATTACCGGGGTGGCAGTTATTGTTTGCCTAAAAGGCTAAAAAAATGGCTACATTAATTCAGTCTTACGAGCAACAGTATTCAGTACTTACAGCAGATATAACGGCTAAAATAGGACGTTTGAAGTCGGGCAGTGAAGGTACGTGATAGTCTTATCATCTTTGTTTTTATAAATAAACATCTGATATTTTTGTGACGTGACGAACAAATGCGTTGTAAAGGTTGCACATAATCACAATTACTGCAGCGAGTAATGAATAATCAACATTTCAAATTATTTTATGTCCTCTGCTATGACCACAGCAGACTTGTTCTATTAGCTTTTAGTTTATAAAAATAATTAAAAAGAGAAGTCCTGACTGACTGACTGATTGACTGTTCATCAACGCCCAGCTCAAACGATTGTACCTAGAAAGCTGAAATTTTGCACAGAGGTTCCCTTTAAAATGTAGACAAAGTATTACGTTCCCGTGGGATATTTTCCGACATCCACGCGGGCGAAGCCGCTGGCAAAACCTAGTATATAATATAATCAGTAGGCGACACAAATACATACTGAAAAGCCAATTGTTATTCAATATTTATTTAAGTATTTCAATGATTGATAAACATTCTTTACAGACAATCGTGACCAGTTAACCCGAGAAATTCAAGCAAATTTTGAAGAAGCTAATGATTTGGTAAGTTAACATAATGTTGTGTCATGCAGTTAATACTAGAAGTAAACTATTAACTTTTAACACGCTCAGCGCCATGTGTATCATTTTCGATACACACTGTACAAACACTTGTGTATCTTTTTCGATACACGAACACCATTCCAGTCTTTAGCCTCGTGTATCGTTAACGCGCACGTTTTTATACATTTTATACTACGAAAATATTGCTCTGGCCTAGGGGATTTTTCTGGTGTATTGGGGTTGGGATTGGTAATTTTTTTTGGAAATTATGAAGCAAAATGTATGGGAAAGAAATAAAACAGTAAAATTATTTTGAATGTAGAACTTTTATTATAAAAAAATCAAATGTAACAAAGGTTTGATGAAGAGAAAGTAATCTTATAGTTAGTGAGTATTATTGAAACAAGTTTTGCAAATTATTACATCACAAGTGAAACATTTTGTGTTAACTTGTGACGCTCGTACTACTTTGCCATTTACTTCAATTCCTTTCCTTCCGTACTTTTTGTAACATTCTGAACAACGCCCGCGAACTGTCCTTTCTCCAACTATATTCTTCACAAGATAGTGCTTCATATTTCCTGAGGCTCTTCTTGGTGTTGAAGTCGATGGTCCGGATTCTGTTACACGGTTTTGGGTGTTAACTATTTTCACAGGCCAGTGTATCAAAAAAGATACACACTAGAGGGAGGGGGTTGGGAAGGGTGGGGGTAGAAAAAAAATTATCCGCTATAACATCTAGATGGTTTTAGGTCAAAAAAAATTTTTTTTTCAGAAAGGTCAAATTTGGGTGGTATTGGCATATAAGGCTTGGCGCTGAGCGTGTTAAGAGTATCATTTTCTGTGTAAGATGAGAAATGCATACAAATACAAATAGACAGACTAGTTTTGTTTTTAGTAGTTTAGCAGTCATGTTATTATTAGTGCCAACAATAGAACATATTAATTAATTAATTATACCTAGGTATATATTTTATTAATGTTACATTCTTAAGTAAGTAGTATCACATTCCGCTATTCCATCCCTTGTCCTAGAACTACATAGTAATAATGATTAAGTAAATTATATGAAACATACAACTGCTTTAAAGTACATATTTACACAAAGAATGTTACACATTCTTTTGATAAGTTATCACTAATACCTACTAACACAAAAATATGTACTTCCTTCTAAATACAGGGTGTCCCGTGGCAGAGTTAGGATTTCAAATTTAAATAAGAAAAAAACAAAATATATAAATTTGTTTTAATAACTATTAGAAAGAAGAGAAGTGCGGATTTTATTTCTTAAAAATGATTCTGTCTAAATGTTGACTGTCACGTCGGACACACTCTTGGAATCTGACCTCAGTATTCCGCGCCACTCGCTGCAGAAGTAACGTCGGGATGCCATTAACCTCGCGAACGATATTTTCTTTTAGTGCGGAGATTGTCGCTGGGTTTGTTTCTTAGACTTTACTTTTGAGGTACCCCCATAATCAAATCTTCACTTATCGCATCACGTAAACGTCGGAAACAAAATCTTCGACGAGCAACAGCACAGGAATCATAAGCTTTAAAAACGCTTCGACTGCAAGCGCACGTTCTTCACCCGTCCACTGCGACATCGTGATTAAGTAATCCGCACGAATTACGAATCGAACGCGACCCCCCACCCATCCCTCCGCTCAGCGGCAGTAAAACAATTCAAAATTGAAATCCTAATTCTGCCACGGGACACCCTGTACATAAAAATGTAAATATGTAGGGCTGTAGTGACGGCTTTATACAAAGAATTCATAAAGATATTGAATGTTATCAGTGTAGCGTTGCCTGGCTGTTTTATCCCTTTACACCTGAGTTGAAACAAGGGTTAGTTTGAGCGTTTCACTTTGAAAAAAAAAACTGGTGCCAAACCGTTGCGTTTTGCCAAACGCAACCAGCACCAATCAATCCTGAGGGTGTTACTCTGTTTTATGTCTTCAATAAAACCCCAAATACCGTTATTTGTGTATTGAGCTAAGTAGCCTAGACATAAAAGCGGATAAATCATAAATGAGTAGGGTAGGAACAATAATACGATTGAAGGTAGACTTATCTATATGCCTAGCCTTTTCCCAACTGCGTTGGGGTCGGCTTCCAGTCTAACCGGATGCAGCTGAATACCAGTATTTTACGTAGAGCGACTGCCTATCTGACCTCCACAACCCAGTTACTGGGTAATACGACAACCCTTGGTAAGACTGGTTGTCAGACTTTCGGGCTTCTGACGACCCGTAACGACTGTCAAAGATCCACGAATGGGTGACCTATCTTTACATACCGAGTGAAATAAATTACAATCATCGTACAAGAATATATTTTATTTAATGTCGTAACTAAGTAAACATGAATGTCACAAACATAGAGGTAGGTATATAACATTCGTCCATTCCAACGAAGCTACGACATCTCCTCGACAAGACGTCGTGGCTTCGTGGTGGTGCGCCCACTGCGCCTTGCTGGTGCTCCCTGCAAGACAGCCGTGGCCAGCGGGAGACCAGGTGTCACAGCGCTGGCTTGTCGTGGAATGCCCGCTTCATTCTGTGTGCCTGATGAACTTGGAACGATGTGCTCCATCACATTTGTATTTATATCAGGCGAGTCTTGAGTAGCCTGGCAGGAGGACCAAATTGATGGTTGGATTAGTTGAGGCGTTGGGTGAGGTGACTCTGGCTGATTGCTAAATGTGAATGATGGTGAACGCTGTCTGATAGGTGTGGAAAAAGTTAGTGAATGAGGCGTAGGTGTGGAACGAGGCAAAGGGCGAGAATGAGGGGTGGACGGAGGTGTTAGCGGGTGTCCAACAGGTGTTGACGAACGTAGAGGAGGAAGATCAGTAACAGCTGGACTGATTGAGTCTGCTATACGGAAACGCACATGATCTGCATGATATCTCCTCTCTACACCGTCTGAAGTTTTCACAGCGTAAGAATATCTGTGCGTACGCTTTGATATTGTAGCAGGTAGCCATCGCGATCCGTCTCGGGCGCGAACAAAAACACTGTCACCTGCTTTAAAAGATGGGATTCGTTTCTCAGACTCAATGTTTGCCTGTATCTGCTTGTGTTGCAGAGTTCTTTTAGGGTTAGGCCGCGCGTTATCCAGAGCACAATGCACCGACGCCCAAACAAAATTTCACCTGGGCTCTTTCCGGTGGCACTATGAGGTGTTATACGGTAGGAAAATAGGAAGTTTTCTAGCCTCCTTCTCAGGGTCATGCCATCGCTCGCACTTGAAGACATTCTAGTTTTGAAAGTACGAACCAGGCGTTCTGCCAAGCCATTAGTCCTCGGGTGATATGGAGGTGACTTAATATGTAGAATACCCTTGTCTCTGCAATAATTTTGGAATTCCCGGGAGGTAAACTGTGTCCCGTTATCAGACACCAAAAATTGTGGCAAACCAAACGTTGTAAATATAGAGTCTAATTCTTCACACAGTTTGTTTGTAGTTATTTGGTTCATGGGCTTGATCTCAATCCATTTTGAGAGCGCATCTGCTAGAACAAACCAGTATTTTCCTTCAAATGGTCCCGCAAAATCGACATGAAGTCTTTCCCATGGGTTGTCAGGAACGGACCAGGAGTACACAGGCAATTCAGAGTTATTTGGCCGGTTTTCTTGGCATTTACGACAATATTTGATGTACTCTTCAATATCATCGTCGATCGATGGCCACCATACGTAAAAACGTGCGAGTGCTTTCATTGCACAAGTTCCTGGGTGTCCTGTGTGCAGGTATTTCAATGTAGTCTTCCTGAGCGTATTCGGAACGACTATTCGACCCTGCCACATCATAATCTTATTTTCGATGGACAATTCGTTGCGTTTCCGAGCATAAGGTTTTAAGATATCTGAATATGAATTTTCCCGCCAACCTGTCTTAATGTTCTCCGAAATTTGTTTGAAAATAGGATCATTCCTTGACGCATCCCTTATTATTTCTTCTGTCAACAACGCTAAATCTGAAAAACTGTTATGATTTAGCTGAGCTATTATTCTGTGTACTGTCAATTCTACACGGGATGGTTTCTCATCAGGATTGGGCATCCTGGAAAGATAATCAGCTATAAAATTAAGTTGTCCTTTTGTGAAGACGATGTCGTAGTCATAGCTACCAATGATCAAAGCCCAACGTATTAAGCGATTATTAACAAGCTTCGGTAAATTGCGCTGTGGGCCTAAAACGTGAATCAAGGGTTTATGATCAGTGACGAGTGTGAATTTTGTGCCACGTAAGTATTGGTCAAACTTTTGGATGCCGAAAAATATGGCTAATGCTCCTCGATCAATAACTGAATATTTAGATTCCGCTGATCTCAGCTTTCTTGACGCAAAAACGATAGGTTGAATTTGATCATTCGCTTTATGAAATAATACGGCACCCACGCCCTTTTCCGAGGCGTCACACGCTAAAAACAACGGACGCTTCTCGTCAAAAGCCACAAGTGGTTTTGATTCACAAATCAGCATTTTAGTATTTTCAAACGCTGTGTTTTCTTTATCTGTCCATCGCCACTTTTGGCGCGCGCCAGTTAGTGCATGCAGGTCCGCACAGAAACTGTGCAGGTGAGGTATGAATCTTTCGTAGAAATTTACGAGGTCAAGAAATGACCGTAGTTCTTGAGCGTTAGTAGGCGGTGTCGCTTTTGTTATTGCTTCAATCTTCGATTTAGTTGGTCGTATTCCTTCCTTGCTGATTGTGTGACCCAGGTACTCGATATCCGTTTGGAAGAATGAGCATTTTGTTAAGTTGACTTTTAAGCCAGCCCGTTGTAATTTGTCAAACACAGTAGACAGTGTTTCGAGATGTTCAGCGTCATCCTTCCCTGTTAAGGCGATGTCATCGAAATAAATCGCTACGTTTGGTATAGGTAACACAATCACACAATTACACATCAAGGTAGTGTTGAAAAATCGAGGGTGCTGTTGATATTCCAAAAGGCATCCTATTGTATTGGTAATAGCCTTTGTGAGTAGATATTGTCAGGTAGTTTTTTGACTCTGGAGAGATCTCGAATTGTAAGTACGCATCTTTTAAGTCGATTTTCGAAAACTTAACTCCGTTTGCAAGGTTTTGACGTAACTGGTCAAATAGCGGGACTGGATGAGCGTGTGTTACCATGGCAGGGTTAATAGTGCTGCGAAAATCACCGATTTCAACTGTTACGTCCGTAAGTCCTTTTGGTTTGAGTTTGAGGTTCCCATAGGCACGTAGTTTCGGTGCCTTTGTTAAAGGGGGTGCTCCAATACGTTTCCAAAACTCTGTACTAATGATGGAGTATACCGATCCCGGGTCCCAGTCCAACGTACATTTGACACCATTGAGTGTGACGTCAATGCGCTTGCTGTCCTTGTTCCTTTTGCGTTCAATCTTGTAGACATCTTCACTATCGTATGAGCATGTAGAAGATTCTGATAAACACTCGTCGCTGTCAGTGTTCCTAATTTTATGTAATTTGTTTTCGTTTTTGATTGCTCGTTTCTTCCCTGACTTGGTGTTCGTTAAATATGCTCTTCCAGTCTTGATACAGCAATCTTCAAAATGTCCTAGCGTTTGACATTCCTTGCAAATATGGTCTTTTGCCTTACAATCGCCCACCTTATGTCTATCATATGCACCGCATCGACGGCATTGGTCTAGACCAATCCTGCGTAAAAACGTACTCTGTTTGTTGTGATGCGCCGTGTTGGTTTTTGCTCTGACTTTGTTTGTGGCAGCAGGTAAAACGACGTGAATGTCACCTTCAGCAAGCTCTCTAGACTGAGTTACTGCAAAGAATTTGGCAAATGTAACTTCCACATTCTTTCCATCGTAATGTTCTTGTAAATCGGGCCATTTCTGTTTCAGATCCACTTCTAGCTGCGGGTGGTTTATGCCGGTCGCAAATCGATCACGCAGCAGACGCTCGAACAAGTCGTCCTTGTAGCCACAGTCGGTGGCGAGTTTTTTGAGCCTGTTAGCGTAGTGTTCCATAGTCTCATTGCAGTCTCTTACGCAATTCCAAAACTCAGTCAAAGCTTTGAATTTCGTTGTCTTAGCTCTATGTAAGTCTAGTAGTTTAGACTTTACGTCTTTGTATTGACTTTTTTCAAAAACGGGTATGAGTGCTACTTTCAGATCGTGAAAGACTTCTGGAGTTAAACAAGAAAATAATAGTTCTTTCCTGATGTCGTCTTCGCTTACGTCCCAGATATCGCATTTTTTTTTCAAAAAAAAATCTAAAAAATATTCTACCGACGTAGTAGAAGGGTATCGCACTTGAAATTTTTAATAATTGTGAGTTTATTACAGTTGTTGTTGGTGTTCGCCGAGCTGGTAGACTCCGTACCAGGTGTTGCTGGTGTGGGGGTCGCCGCTGTCGGTCGCTGTTGTTGTAACACGAGTTGCTGCAAAACGTCTGTTATTTGCTGTTGTTGTTCCCGTTGAATTTGTATAAATTCTTTAAATTGTTCCGCGTCCATTTTATCACTTAATCCTCGTCGCCAATGAAATAAATTACAATCATCGTACAAGAATATATTTTATTTAATGTCGTAACTAAGTAAACATGAATGTCACAAACATAGAGGTAGGTATATAACACCGAGACTTCTCCGTGCCTCGGAAAGCACGTTAAGCCGTTGGTCCCGGCTGTCATTCGTGGATCTTTGACAGTCGTTACGGGTCGTCAGAAGCCCGAAAGTCTGACAACCAGTCTTACCAAGGGGTATCGCATTACCCAGTAACTGGGTTGTGGAGGTCAGATAGGCAGTCGCTCCATGTAAAATACTGGTATTCAGCTGCATCTGGTTAGACTGGAAGCCGACCCCAACATAGTTGGGAAAAGGCTAGGCAGATTGTTGTGTAATAAAGTAAATAAATAAATACGTAAATGTAAAATTATGTTTCATTGTAGAAAGTCACTGCTATTTAATGTAGAGACGCCAGCGGTTCAAGCCACCCGAAACTGTCAAATTATCCCAATCAACCTTGAACCTAATGCTTTAGCGATAAAGATGAAAATCTGATAGATTGCAGTAGCTTGATGTGCTGGCGTCTGTACATCTAACATAATAATCAATCAATCTGCCTAGCCTTTTCCGAACTATGTTGGAGTCGGCTTCCAGTCTAACCGGATACAGCTGAATACCAGTATTTTACATGGAGCAACTGCCTATCTGACCTCCACAACCCAATTACTGGGTAATACGATACCCCTTGGTAAGACTGGTTGTCAGACTTTCGGGCTCCTGACGACCCGTAACGACTGTCAAAGGCCCACGAATAACAGCCGGGACCAAACGCTTAACGTGCTTTCCGAGGCACGGAGGAGTCTCGGTATGTAAAGATGGTCAATCATCTACAGACCAACACCGGCAAGCGCGGCTTAACCTGACGGATCGACCCGCGCGGCTGTTATTATGCGCATGTCGCGTGACGCATGATGACGCGAACTCATAAGATTGTCCCCTAGTAAAAACACGCTCAACGCGCCTAAAGAAGTTTTCACTTCAATTAAAATTAATTCAAATAAAAAGGACAACCGCAACATAAACATGTTCAAATATGTCTGACATTGCTAGCCCACATTTGGGCGGGCCACACCGCAGCGCATTGCATTTCAAAACAAAACAACCCAACCCGAACGCCTCTTCGCCTTTTCTCGTATGTGATTACGTAGGAGAGTGTGGTCTGCCCTAAATTACTGTTTTTTTAATTGCAGCTGGAGCAACTGGAATTGGAGTCTCGCGGCGCGGGTGCAGGGTCTCGGGTGGCGGCCTATCGTGCGGAGCTCCAGCGTGTCAGGGATGAATACCGCTCCGTTGTCAACAATGCTGGATCATGTAATAGTTTTATACTGAACTAGCGGACCCGACAGACGTTGTCCTATTTGAACGATCTTAGAACCCGACTGCAGTGCCACCTACCGGGTCCAATTATGTTTTCAAACCATCCAGGAACCCATTGAAATATACACACAAAATTTCATCTAAATCGGTCCAGCCGTTTAGGAGGAGTTAGGTGACAAACACACTTATAGAAGAATTATATTTAGATGATGATTATGCCCGGTTTTCGGAATGAAAATCAAAACAAGCATTTGCTAACAGAGTGTCACACATTGAATTCAGTCAACAGCCAATCGGATCACTTGACTTGCTTTCCGTTCCAGAAACCAGATGTTAGTGGCTTTGAGTTATAATTGTAGGCGTTCGTCCACACTGTTATTTTCCCTAGGACATCACATAATCAGCCTATAATGTTAACACTGCCACACATTAATACAGATGGGACACTCCGCAGTTTAGGTATGAAGCTACAAGTACACGGCGGGCCCCGTCCACGGGGCTAATTCAGTAGCATTCATTAGCGTTCTGCGAACTGAATTGCACTTTATTGTGTTGTAGCAAGAGTCGCTTTTTACTTAAATGATTTTGCGGAGTGTCCCATCTGTATTAATCTGTGCCACAGGCCACTGCTGGGACACAGGCCTCCTCTCTGTGAAAAGGAGTGGGCCGTAATCCACCACGCGGGCCCAGTGCGGGTTGGTAGATATCACATGTCTACGAATTTTTGGTTCTAGGACATGCCGGTTTCCTCACAATGATTTCCTTCACCGTTTTGAGAGCAGTGGTGATGAAATAATTTACATAAAGTAAAGCGCCTGCCTGGGTTCGAACCTACAACCTAAAACTCGTAAGTCACACCACTGCTCTTAACTCCTAGGATATAAAAATATTGCAATCTACCAATCCCCAGACAACTTCGAGAACGACGAGGTCTACGAGGACTGGGGCGGTGCGGGCGAGCAGCACCGCAAGCTGCTCGACAACTCGGAGCGCCTGGAGCGGACGGGCAAGTCGCTGAGCGAGGGCTACCGCGTGGTGCTGGAGACGGAGCAGATCGGCGCCGCCGTGCTGCAGGACCTGTCTGTGCAGCGGGAGACCATACAGAGGTCGCGGGGCAGGGTAAGATGGCTCTGTCGCAAAATGACTATTGGTAGCAAAATGTCCCTTTCTCAGAATGTCCTTTTCGCAAAATGTCCCTTTCTCAGAATGTCTATTTTTGAGTAGGTATACCTAATAAGTCCCTCTGTCTGCCTCTAATAAAACCTTGCAGATTATCTAATCACAACCACTCATAAAAGAAGCATATTTAGCTTAAGTAGTTGGGGTTAAGGGGATACTACATAAATGTGTTTTTTAAATTCCTATAAAACCAAAGATTAAATCCTTTTCGGGTTTAGTGTAAACAAAAACTAATGTTGTATATAATAATTAAAAACACTGATTTTTTATGCAAACGGTGGGTACCGTTTGCATAAAAAAATCAGTGTTATTAATCCCGAACGTCAAACAGTCGGATTTGTCGGCCAACTAGTGTATAAATGACACGAACGGGCGACACAGCGAACTTTTTTCTCTCCGAACCTGATGACCCTATAACCCTCCTACAGGAGAGTAATAAGGACACCAGTACGCTCCGCAAACGCAAGCTAAGATCTACGTTACGACCCCGCCGTCGAGGTCGAAAACGTAATTGCCCACCTCCCCCTTGCCCTCTACTCGGCGAGGCTGCGTCAGCCGGTAGCGCAGCCGAGCCTGTAGCCTCTAACCCGCCAATAAACTCCCCTTGCCCACCGATCATTCTCGTACCTCGTACCTTGGATGTTATCGCGTCACGACCCAGCCTGAACCCTCTGGCTGTCCTCCCTACCCTTACCGCAGCGATGTGCAGAGTCGCTCAAACCCCTAGTTCTAAGTCCTAGTTTTAAACCTGGCCGGAGGCTTTAAGCTCTCGCTTAAAGCAGCCACAGGAAAGTCCGGTTAAGCAGTCTCGACCCCCCGTGGTCAACTGTGAGAAGCCATTCAAAAAAAAAAGAAAGAAAAAAACAGCGAACGTGTCATTACATGCAAAGCGCATGCTCCCCGCCGTACAATGTTGTTACCTGGACTGATCGCACGATTAGTTGAGCTCTCAGTGCGGCGACGAGTCCATGTTGACAGTAAAGTCGCCGCACGCACACAAATAAAGTGTTGCAATAAGTAATTCCTCTCACACATTGAAATAATCACGTTTTGTGGAGGGGCGTTCCTTTTTAGAATGGGTCCTCTCTACAGTATTATTTATATTTTATATATCAGTAAATCTTCCATGCAATAAATAAATAACAGCACAATTTTTCTTTGCCTTCCAGCTTCGCGAAACAGACGAGCAACTGAACCGCTCTTCCCGCCTGATGAACACGATGGTGATGCGCGCGCTGCAAGACCGGTTCATCCTCGTCATAGTGTTCCTGGTCCTCGGCGTTCTGCTGTGCGTCGGCGTGTACTTCTACGTCACCTAGCTGCCGCTGCACGCGTATGCGTGCGCACGCGCCGTCGGACATGTCTGCATGTTTAAAGATGGCACCCGGATACGGTTGTTCTATGTTTAAACTTTAAACTGTAGCTTATCGTTTGTCCATGGTTCAGGTGGCGCACACTGTGAGAGAGTTACAGTCACATAAAAGCTGATTGGCCGACTTTAATAGGCTAAGTTGGCCAATCAGCCTTTGGTGAAATTGAAGTTATAGCGCTACTAGGTTCTTTTGGCGTGCGGCCATCTTGTTTTTCAATACTGGGGGCCTACTCCCTAAGCACAAAGCCCGTAGTTTCGGCCTTCGTTACGGGCGTTTCTTACTCCGTATCACCTACGGATGGATGATTGGTTCGGGGCCCGAACGAAGTATGAATGACAACATGATTTGCCAGTTGTCCCTACTCCCGATGTGTTGTTGCCCGTCCGAAAAATTTAACTTTTACACTTGTTTTAATGGATCGTAATGTCAGACGGACGGATAAACGGACGGACGGAAAGACGGACGGACTTAGGGAGTAGGCCCGCTGTTCACAAAACAATTATTATTGCACAACAGCGCCCCCTGTCAACGTCACTCAAGCGCCAAAAGATCCTTGTAGCAGTGTATGCATAGATTGTAAGGTTATAGTGTATACGGCTACATAATATACACCACTATTTTTTAATTAGTACAAAAAAAAATAGGGCTCTATCCGTACCCGTTACTGATCATATTTGTGTAGTCAAAAGTAAAAAAAAAGAAATACCAAAATTGTCCACGAAAATTTGTCATATTTGGTAAATTCATGATTATGATACGATAACAGCTGTTGGAGGCGGGGCAAGTTCGAGCGAGAGCACGCAAATGCGAGAGCGAGACAATGAATACAACTATGAATAGCTTGCACAATATTTCCATACATTGAGTGAAATTTTGAGATATAAACAAACGCCAATAACTTTGCTGTTTATGAATATTATTTATTGAGACTTTACATATATAATAACAAGACCTTCTCTAATAAACCCTTTAAGTATTTGTACTAATTAAAAATTAGTGGTGTATAAAGCTATATATTTCTAGTATAAGCTGATCTTGCATTGTTTAGGATTTCCGTACAATGAGATGTTATACTGGAAATGTATAGCCGTGTGTACAAACAATAAAAAGACATTTTAAATCGAAATTTCAAAATAAACCTACAGAAGTTTTTCACAGTGTGTTTGACTAAAAACGCTCGGTATTTTGAAAGTTGATTGATAAAATTACAATTTAACACTCCACACCGTGCACTATTTTATTAATAGGTATCCAATAAATTGGTGCGCTGCCTACATCGCTACTACAATGTACTGTATTTTGGACAGATCTCAGAATATTAAAGTAAAAATTATCTAGTTAGAGAGATAAACCATTCTAAAAATAAACGCCCCTCCACAGCGGTCACGCTCACATGCAAAGAAGTGTATAGACGCGATACACATAATTGTCGTTGTCATTGGTTGCTCAGTCGCCGGCGAGTACGGTCAACAACTAAACTAAATAAATAACTTACAGACATAAAAATATACTCAATGACACTGTTTTTTTTATGCAAACAAATCCGACTGTTTGACGTTTGGGCAAGTCGGGTAAGTATACCCGACTTGCCCAAACGTCGAACAGTCGGATTTGTCGGCCAACTAGTGTATAAATGACACAAAGCGCATTCTCCCCGCTGTATACTGTTGTTACCTGGACTGATCGCACGATTAGTTGACCTCTCAGTGCGGCGACGAGTCCATGTTGACAGTAAAGTCGCCGCACGCACACAAATAAAGTGTTGCAATAAGTATTTCCTCTCACACATTGAAATAATCATATTTTGTGGAGGGGCGTTCATTTTTAGAATGGTTCATCTCTACCCAAGTGTATCGTATTTGTTAAGAATAGCCCTGTAATAGTTTGCTGTTGTGAAAGCCATGAGTCTCATGTTATTATAGATAATGCAATCCACGAAGACGCGCCCCACTACTACTTCTAACCGTGGCACACATATAGTTACTATAACGGTTAGGAGGAGTAGTGGGGCGCGTCTTCGTTGATTGCATTATCTATAATCATTGTTGATTATCAGTAAGTAGCATAATATGATGACGAAACGAGCGACTTTTGGCGTGATTATACAAATATGTATGTTATTTGGACAATACAAAATTAACCGTATGTGTATACGGTATAAAATAAAATAAATAAATATCCTTGGACATTTCATACAACGCCATCTAGTCCCAAGCTAAGCAACCTAATGCTTGTGTTATGGTAACGAGATGGCTGATAAACTACTTATATACATTTTTTTTTTTTGTAAATACATACATATTATAGATAGAAAAACACCCAGACTCGGAACAAATAATTGTAGGTCGTACAAATATTTGTTCCGTGCGGGAACCGAACCCGCGACATGCTGCGCAGCAGTCAATCGCTCAACCACTGCGCCAACCGTGTCGTCAATATGGTATGGAACTGCAACATGTGTAATAAACCAAACTATAAGTAATACTGGTCCACAGAAGTATAACAAAATTAAATATTAAATTAAAAACCATAATTTAAAAAAGTATTTTTTTCAAACAAAATAAATATCAAGATAAATTCAGTAAAAGAAATCACTCTGTTTAGACAACCAAGCTGGCCACCTGCGGTGCACCACAGTGCCCTATCCATTGTTCGCCGAACATGGATTTTTTTCTTTGCACACATGTTCAAGGATTCAAGTTCATTCACTCATTGACCTAGTGGTCCAATTCTGCAGTGTTTAAATTTACTCAAAATTAAAACTCTACTTTTTGACCTAATTACTGCACCGATTTTTTTGTGTATCGTCAGCAAAGGCGATATCAAGTATCTGGTAGAATTTATTGCACATAATGTGATCTCCATACCGTATATTGAAATAGAAATGATTTTGCAATAGCAAAATAAAACTATTTGTATGAATACGCCAAGTTATGTGGCTTTTTATTCGTGATTATTATTACTCTGTTTACCAAGTAGAGAGTTACTAAGCTTAAATTAATTCAGTATCCCGACATTCGGCTCGATCTAAGCTAAGTGCTTAGTCACATATTTAGCAATAAACTATAATTTATCACTTATAATAGTAAACTAATGTATATTTGAATGTTGTCACCCTATTGCTTATAATCTTAGGTCTATGAACGTTTGTCCATCGCCACCGTCAACGAGACGTCGACGAGATGACGGCGCTGAAGTAGCGATACATACACTTACTATGGCCGCGTGTCCACCGCACGTCCGTCACCCGAGCGCCGGCATCCCGGCTGCCGAATTTTTGAGTAGTTCGGCGCGACCGCTAGAACTTGGCCCGAGATTATGACGGGCCAATGTGCCGGCAATACCAAACACGTTTGATCTTATCCACACACTGCCGGCGCACCGGTGCTGTTCGGCCGTCTTTTGTTTTGTCTATTTTAACATACTGAACCGCCGAGTACGGTCGCGGTGGACAAACGATCGCCGTCACTGGGACGTCACGTTCGGTTCGAATAATATCGTTCCTCGTTGACGTCTCATTGACGGTGGCGGTGGACAAACTGTGTATAAGTGCAGGCTCTTACGACAAGATGATAATAAAATGATCCCATGGCTTGATGTTTTAAAATAATATAAATGTTGATGGATGCAGAGGGAGAGGAAGACCAAAGACAATATGGCTGGATTATTTTTCAGTATCAGTATCTGAATGTTAGGGGCTATTCTGGATTGAGGGGCTCGTGGATAAATAATAACAGCCGCACAGGTCGATCGAAGGTTAAGCTACGCTTGCCGGGGTCGTTCCGAGGATGGGTGACCATCCGTTACATACCGAGACTCCTCCAAGCCTCGGAAAGCTTGATTTTTTTAGAACTCCGAGGGACCATAGACCTACGTATTTGATATTAATTTCAACTTGATACCTCCACGCGTTCCTGAGAAAAAGGGTCTTGACAGACTGACAAACTGTCAAACAGATGGACAACGAAGTGATCCATTAAGGGTTCCGTTTTTCCTTTATGTACGATGTACGGAACCCTAAAAAAGTGTTGCACACTCGTGCCGACCCCAAGTGCCATGGGGCAATGATTTGTTATAAGAACAATCATAAAAGGTATAAACATTCTTGTTTGGTGATTATCATCTTGTCTAAAGGGTCAGCTTTTAGCTATTCTGCTCCTTGTGGTTGAGCCAGCATTTAACACTTTCCCTTATCACCTATAAGTATAGATAGGTATAAGAGGCTATTTCTTAACGGATAATATTTTTGTGTTCACCAAAAATATTATCCGTACATCAAAATACTGATCGTGCACCAAATATTCCTGAATGTTACACAAAACACCCGCGCGTCTGAAACTTCACATTGGTGAATCATTTGGGTTAGGTTAGGTTAGAACAGTGACCCTTAACGCGCGACGGTGCCGCGGCAGCGGCCGCCGAGCGCCATATCCAATACATGCTCGTTATGACATATTTTAATGAACATATTTTGGTGCACATTCAGTATATTTGGTGGAACACAGGCAAAATTAGGTAAATGAAATGGGAATAAATTGAAGTACTTTTAAATACCATCCTTTCTTAACTTGTAATTTGAATCATCTCATCTCATTTCAACGTAGGTATATTTAACGTGTAAAATTGTTAAACGATAAGTTGGTGTAGGAATGTATTCGAATGGAATTGTAAAATATATTTGTGTAGATTCCAGCAACACAGAAGAAAAATCATAATTTTATCCAGTCTATGTTATGTTATTATCACAAAACTATGTAGCCGTTTCACACAAATCTTGATGTTAAAAATATCTTAGCCTCTTTGATTCTCATAATCAAAATCAAAATGTTTTATTTCCTAAAAACCTACATGGGCACTTATGAAACGTCAGAAGCTAGGTGTACGGTTCCAATTGGTAGTTTCCTATGGAGAAGAGCCGGCAAGAAACTCCATGGTTACTCAACAAATAACAGTGAATAAAATATGAACAAAATGACGTATTGTGCAATCATGTAAGTATATGAGACTGTTAATTAATGTAGATAGACAAATATTTATTATAATCTAAGTGTATTTGATGGAGTGAGGCATGAAGTGTATTAAATGTTTTGATGAAATATTGCATTTGTCTTTTTGTAGGTATAATATCTAGAACACCTACTTACTTGCGGATATAGAACACAAGCCGTCTTATTACAAATGATTTATTTTTTTCTGTAAGTAAAATTTGAACTTTATTCCGACACATTAAGATGTCAGTTTGACAAAACAGACAACTTAGTACCGGACTAAGTTGCCAGTTTTGTATAAAGAACTGTATTTCTATCACAGCTAGGTTCTTATTACAAAAACTGGCTCTATGGTTTAAACCATGACAGAAGAAAAACCTCATTAGGGTTCCGTAGTCAACAAGGAACCCTTATAGTTTCGCTATGTCCGTCCGTCTGTCTGTCCGTCCGTCCGCAGCTTAGCTCAGAGACTTAGTACTAGAAAGCTATAATTTGGCATGGATATACAAATTTATCACGCCGACAAAGTGGTAAAATAAAATCATGAAAAAAAAAATTTTTTAGGGTACCTTCTGAACACGTAAAGTGGGTATGTTTTTTTTTCTCGTCTACCCCATGGTTTGGGGTGTTGTTGGATAGGTCTTTCAAAAATATTACGGGTTTGTGAAGACAGTTTTTCGTTTTGGGATCCGTTTTTGAAATATTAAGTTTTAAAGTGCTAATTTTTGTTAGAGTCAAGTGTCCCCCCCACTGCCAGCTAAACGGTTAATTTTGGATGGGTGAAAAAATTCACGGTAGTAGTATATATAACGAAATTAAAAGGAAAACTATCACAGCTAAGTAGGCTTTTCAAGTTTACGAGTAATAGTCAACCAACTTGTAAAATGTACTTTGAACAATAAAAAAATTCGTACAAATTCCATTAAAAATACGTTGTTAGTTGTCTAAAACAGGTAGTAAATATAAGTATATGAACCATGTAAAAATATACAAAAATAAAATCATAACATTATTCTTATTTATATTGATTTCTAAATTAATAATATTTACGCTCGAATAACGACAAGCGGCGGTGCACTACGGAACCCTATTACTGCGCGTGGCCCGACACGCACTTGGCCGATTTTTTTTGTAATAAGGCCGAAGATTTCAGAACTCAAACTCAAGCAACTATAACCTAACTGTTATTAGTTATAGGAGCTCTCTGCGTTTCATACTTGGCATTTAAGAGGATGGATTGAAAAATGGGGTCCGCATTCCCCCTAATTAAACTTAAGGGGAAGATTTATAAAACAATAGATAGACGCTATCTTGTATGGATCAGAATGTTGGGCTACAAGAGATGACTGAAAGGCAATTGCATGCAGCTGAGATTGGAATGCTAAGACGGATGTGTGGTGTTACGCGAATAGATAGAATAAGAAATGAGCACCTACATAAATGAAGTCGGAAAGTCACACCTGTGACTGAAAAGTTGTGCGAAAATCAGCTGTTATGGTATGGGCATGTGATGCGGAGGAATGAGGAAAATGTCGTCAGGAACGTTTTGAGTATGAATTTGTGTGGCTATACGAGTAGGGGAAGACCAAAGAAACGATGGATGGACTGTGTGAAAGATGATATGGCTAGAAAGGGAGTGACTACCGAGATGAGGACTATTAGAGAAGTATGGAAGAAAAAGACATATTGCGCCGACCACAAATATAAATTGGGATAAGGGCAGGGCAGGAGAATTATGACTTGGCACCTAACAGCACCTTTTTACTTGAAGTATGTAGTGAGACGGGTACTTCTTTGGTTATTTTTACAAAGTATCTACAATAACTGAAGGGAATCGAATTTAAACACTATAATAATACAAACAAAATCAGTGTAACATTTTATTTCATACATTTTTACATTCGAATCACATCATCATAAACAATGTCGCAATATATTACTGAAATATATTAAATATCTGTATATTATAGTATATTGCTCAAGGGAGACGGCTTCTACACTAGCGTGCTGCGAGACACATAGCTTGTGGCTACACAATATTGTCACTATTATCGATTAACCATAAATAAAGCACATTAAAACTACCTAATAATAATCAATGAAATTATAAACAAATTTTGACTTAGGTAAAAAGATACCATAAGCTCCTAATCATATTGACTAAATTCTCATAATAATTCTGACAGAAATAGTATCAAGAACGTTAATTAATTTGTATATTAAGTATATCTTTCGCTAGCTACACTTATTTATGTATTTATATGGCTCTCCTCGCATGCCTACATTGATTATTTTTGCTTAGTTAGGGAACCTTCAACATAAGACCAAGGATCAAATCAACATGATTTTGTTAAGAGTGTGGTTCCCTATTTTCGCGCTCGGATTTTAAACATCTGACGCTCGACGCCGCGTAGCGAGTGCGCCTGTGTGCGTTTTTCCTCATGTACGGCACACAGTTGCGATGCTGCGACGACTAAACGATCTTGATCTGTAGCTATGGTGTACCTATATTTTTTTGAAGTAAAAGCTAAAGGTTTACGGAGAAAATAAAAAGACTGACCACAATACATTATTAGTGTATTTTAATTAAATTTATACAAATATGGATGAAGAAAATAATATTATGTAGGTACTTATAAAAACTAAACTCATTTTACTTATTTGTAAGTATTTGTATACTTATAAGTAATTGAAGTTTTATAAAAGTATTTGTCTAAGGGGATCGATCTACTTTTCCTTGGATCTATAATTTCTGGGAGAACACAATCAGAATAAAATTTTGTTAACAGCGGAGCCATCTTTTGTCCAAAATCATCGTTTTTTTTTTTGTGATAAAGACGCCACGCGCTAGCTATAATTATTTATTTTTCTTGCGGCATAGGTTTACCAACCGCATCAAGTGCATAAAACAGTTGAATTTGAACCAACACTAATACATAAATACATAAAGCCGCCTCATGCGCAAATGTTTGGTTTACTGTTTTCAAATTTCAAATAGGTAGGTCACCCCGCTGCCACAGAATAAATAATAGTACTGCTGCTTTCGTGTGGGGTTGGTTTTATAATGTTTATTAGCCTAGGCAGGTATTGTACGTGTCCAGTCGACCTAATGACTATACAGTCGACCACACGTCGCACGTCAGTGGTAAGTGATAAGGATTTGTATAGGTATCGTTTTCATAGTTTTCGATTTCGACTATAGCCAATAGTGAAGTCAAAATTAAAATGCAAGATGGCGGCTGCGAAAATTTTAAAATTTTTCGTTATCGGTGTCGTTTTCATAGTTCTTGAGTGTGCTAAAGCCGATATTGGCGTTAAAATGTAAATCTGAGATGGTGGCTGCGAACATTTTCAAATTTTTCGTCATGGGTGTCGTTTTCATAGTTCTTGAGGATGAAGCCGATAGTGAAGTCAATCATCCCTTCTAATGCGACTTACGAGTTGTAGGTCATGGTTTCGAACCCAGGCAGGCACTTTGTGTAAATAATTTCATCACCACTACTCTCAAAACAGTGAAGGAAAATATCGTGAGGAAACCGCCTAGAACCAAAAATTCGAAGACATGTGACATCTACCAACCCGCACTGGGTCCTCGTGGTGTATTACGGCCCACTCCCTCTCACCGAGAGGAGCCTTGTGTCCCAGCAGTGGGAACATTATAGGCTGATTATGATTGAGACCCATTATTTTGTGAGCGAGCACGTTTCAGTGCCAGAGGTCATCACTGATGTGAGACGAGAAGATATATTACGCTCAACACCGCCGCGCGCGGCCTTTGTCCGATCAGAGCGTGGCTAGCCGCGCGTGGCAGCCGCGCTCAAATGCCGCTCTATATTTGGACACACCTTTATATAGTGCCTTTATCTATGCCTCACTCGTTTCGTATCGTTTAGTGCAGTAGCGATTTGAGTGTATTTCCCATAGTTTTATTGATGTTTTCCTCGACCCCTGTTTTCTTTCTGCGGACTTCTGGTCTTGCTTCTTGTATGAACCTTGCTACCACACCGGACACAGTACGGAGAACCCCGTATAAACGGTGGACTTGAACTTGTTATTTTGGATTTTACGACCAGCCTACCGATTTCATATTGGCACCATGGATCGTTGTGTAAATTGTGGCAAAGTGACTAGAGCCTGTAGTTTACGTGGTCGTCGAGCTGAAGAACTTCAAAAATCTGCTGTTAAGTACCTATATGTAGATCGTTATGTAACCTCACTTTTATTACATCTCTTTTAACTCGGAACTCAGACCGCGAAAATCCGCAAAATGTTCAGTGACGGTTTGATAATATAGTAGCTATAAATTGACACCAATTTCATCTTTTTACAACCGAGGCCCAGGCCCAAGTTTATATGGCATGGTTTCCGACTCCTTTGTCACGGATCCATAATAGAGATTGTGGCAGTAGAGATTTCAAATAAAAATCTGATATAAATTTTTTCTCCATATTCATCCTCCAAAATTCTTGTAGCCATCTTGGATTTACATTTTGACTACACTATCGACGTTAGCACCCACAAGAACCATGAAAACGATACCCATGATGAAAAATTTGAAAATGTTCGCAGCCGCCATCTTGGATTTACATTTTAACGTCACTATCGGCTTTAGAATCCTCGAGAACAATGGGAACGGTCCCCATGACGAAAAATTTAAAAATTTTCGCAGCCGCCATCTTGGATTTACATTTTGACCAAATTATATTGTATTATTGATATTGTAATTACAATATCAATATTAAAAGTATTACAGCATAATTCAAGAATTAACATAATTCTCCTAAAGTAAGTGTTCCTACTACTTTAGCTACTTAAATGAAAGGATTAAAAATATTTAGTCGCACTACAATTACATATATACCACGCGAGGCGCATGCGCGGCGGCGGGAAATCAACCTACATAGGTCTTGCGTCGACGAGCGCCAGAGCGCGTCTGACTTAGGCCGTTCGATGCACCCGATTTTATACTTACTTTAAAAAATTATTTTTGTAAATGATTGAAGACAGATATGTTTTATTTTTTACACATATATAGTACAATCTTTCTTCTTACGTATAAAATGATTTGTGTTGCTAAATGACTTTTAGATTCTGAGAAATGACGTGTTTTTTTGTAGTCAATTTCTCGATTTTTGATTATCTTAGACGTGATTAAAATACAAGTTAATTAATTAAAAATCAAACTTTTCTCAATGCATTTTAAATTTCAGGATATGGCTCTTCGAATGAATACCCTTTTACCTTCTTAGTTAGTAATAATAATTGGTGTAAGATTACTTCAAAGTTGAGCCTTCGCGCGTCATCTGGAAATCGCGCCTTCGAAATCGACTGTTTTCGTAGTCAATAATCCAATTTGAACAAGTTTTTTTTAATAGACTTTAAATAAAAATGTATGATAATTACGATGATTGAAGTCAAAAGAAGCTAAAAAAATAAATTATGTGACCAAAATCACTTCAAAATCTCCCAAGTTCTCGATTTACGTATGAAAAATGCAAACACGCTCTTAAGGACGCTGTTACAAATGGGTAGTCTAATCATTACTTTTTTACATAAAAGTGTGTTTATTAAATAAAATGGTTTGCTTTCTTAAAATGTTTTTTGGTTAAATTGTTGATAAATGTGCATGGTACGATTCTGTATTATAAATGTAATTTTAGATAGGTAAATTTTCTCAATAAATGTACCGAAGTAAAAATTTTCACTTCGGTACCGTTATTGAGAAACTGTACATATCTAAAATTGGATTTATAGTACAGAATCGTACCATGCACATTTATCAACAATTTGGGCAAAAAACATTTTAAGAATACAAAGCATTTTAATTAATAAACACACTTTTGTGTAAAAAAGTCATGATTTGACTACTTATTTGTAACAGCGTCCTTAAGGGCCAAATTTGATATTTTTTCTAAAATATAACGGCAGTACCCATCTCGCATCAGCAGCCATCTCACTTGCACAGTACACGTATATCTTACGCTATGGTCTACCTACAGATATATTATTACATAGTTTGGCAATGGTGGCAAAAATAACGAAACAAAAATGAGCGGGGGGGCTTACTATGAGCTCTTTTAGCAGTGCAGAAGTTGAACGTTTCCAGTGAGAGAGAGAGACGGAGCTATATACGATCTATACCACCGTCACTCTCTCTCACTGGAAACGTTCAACTCCTCGCGTTAAGCCCCTCGATGCCATAATGTGCGAGTTTTTCCGCTTAGAAAAGTTGCACAAGTCACCATCTATTATATACATATTATAAATTAAAGTAATTTTTCGTGTCTGTCTGTATGTTCGCGTTGTTCTTCTAAACTACGCAACGGATTTTGATGCGGCTTTCACCATCATTAATCTTACATACAATAAAGAAATCTCGTTGTTTTGTCAAGTCGTAAAAAGTGTGCGAAGCAGGGGCGGCTCGCTAGTGTACGTATAAAGGCCTGAGCATGTGCGCACGCGCATGTATGCACGCAACGGTTGTAACAGACCGGTAGCCAAGCGCACACCACGCAACCGATCTACCTAAGCCTAAATAGTATAAAACAAAGTCGCTTCCCGCTGTCTGTCTGTCCCTATACATGCTTAGATCTTTAAAACTACGCAACGGATTTTGATGCGGTCTTTTTCAATAGATAGAGTGATTCAAGAGGAAGGTTTATATTTATAATACATGCGCGGGCGAAGCCGCTGGCAAAAGCTGGTGTACAATAACATAAACTAAGGTGTTTTTTGAAAATAGTTGCACTTCAACCTATCTCGCTCTAACGCACGTCAACCCTATCTTCCTTGCCACTCACACGGTCAATCTATGTAACAATATACGAACGGTGTAGCTAGTCTGTGTTGCGTGACTCAGCGGACTGCAGGCGTCGCGGGCGCAGGTATCATGTGAGGTTCTGTGGCGCTTCGGCGACGTCCTCTTCGACAGGGTGGCCGAGCGATAGGAGCCGCATCTTGTAGTCGCTTAGTTTTATGTCCTGGAAGAAAAAAATATCAAACTATTCAGAATGTATAAAAATTAGATTATATGTGTATATTCAAGTGTTGAATAGAATGTTATTGAATTTAATGGTGTATAAAAAAAAATACAACCAAATTGAGAACCTCCTCCTTTTTAGGGTTCCGTACCAAAATGGTAAAAAAGGAACCCTTATGAAACTGGTCAAGAGCGAGTCGGACTCGCGCACCGAGGGTTCCGTTCCGATTCCTGAAAAAGTGTGCTATTTAGAAACATCGTTTTATTTTTACTGTAATCTTTACATAAACTTCTATCACATAGAATAATTTCAGATTTTTCTCTTTGCAAACTTCGGAGATAAGGGGGGGGGGGGAACGGTATTTTTTTTTACATTTTTCATCAAAAGTCGAAAACTGTGCGGCCTAAAAAAAATAAAAAAATGTTTGAGAATGTGCAAACAGCGTTCTTTCATATGATACCCCACATGCCATAGTAGACCCACTTTGAATTTTTAACACCCCCTTTCAGTCCCTGTTGCAAAAAAAAATACATATATTTTTATTTCTTTCTTATTTGCAAAGTAGTTGGGTAAACGTCATTTAAAATTGTTCCAAATTTCAAGTTGATAGCATTAATAGTTCTTGAGATATCCAGCTGTGACAGACAGACAGACTGAGTCACACCATAAGGGTTCCTTTTTTACCATTTTGGTACGGAACCCTAAAAAGAAGTCCTGACTGACTGACTCATCAACGCCCAGCCCAAACCCTTGAACCTAGAAAGCTGAAATTTTGCACAGAAGTTCCCTTTATAATGTAGACAAGGAATAAGGAAGGATTTCCCGGTAGTATGTTCCCGTGGGATATTTCCCGACATCCACGCGGGCGAAGCCGCGGGCAAAAGCTAGTAATCTATACAAATAAATAAAATTGAAGTGTTTGTTTGTAATGTCAAAATAACAGCTTTTTACTAAATTAATAATATGAAAGTACATAATTATACAACGTGTAACGTTAAATGCGCAAAACCTCTTAAGGGGTCATTGTACTCATCCTTATGAACAACTTTTACTATGGGACCAAACCTGAAATCGCGAAAAAAAATCAGTCAAGAGCGAGTGGGACTCGCGCACCGAGGGTTCCGTTCCGATTTCTGAAAAAGTGTGCTATTTAGAGACATCGTTTTATTTTTCCTGTAATCTTTACATAATCTTCTATCACATAGAATAATTTCAGATTTTTCGCTTTGCAAACTTCGGAGATAAGGGGGGGGGGGACGGTAATATTTTTTCAGCAAAAGTCGAAAACCATGCGGCCTAAAAAAAAGAAAAAATATGTTTGAGAATGTGCAAACAGCGTTTTTTCATATGATACCCCAAATGCCCTAGTAGCCCCACTTTTAATTTTTAAGACCCCCTTTCAGTCCATGTTGCAAAAAAAATATAAATATTTTTATTTCTTTCTTATTTGCAAAATAGTTGGGTAAACGTCATCTAAAACTGTTCCAAATTTCAAGTTGATAGCATTAGTAGTTCTTGAGATATCTAGCTGTGATAGACAGACAGACTGAGTCACACCATAAGGGTTTCTTTGGTACGGAACCCTAAAAATCAGCTGTTCAGTACATTTATGTTCCCATAATTTGTCAAAATGTACTGAACAGCTGATTTTTTTTTCGCGATTTCATGTTTGGTCCCATAGTAAAAGTTGTTCATAATGATGAGTACAATGACCCCTTAAGAGGTTTTGCGCATTTAACGTTACACGTTGTATACGATACTTAAAACGAAAAAAAACAAATTATTAAAATTTTTGTCTGTCTGTCTGTTCCTGCGAATCCCCAAAACGGCTGGACCGATTTTGACGGGACTTTCACTGGCATATAGCTGATGTTATAAGGAGTAACTTAGGCTACTTTTACTTTAGAAAAATAATTAGGGAGTATTGTCACCGCAGGCAACAACTAGTATAAGAACTATAAATAAAACCACAAACCTGATCAGCGAGCAGCTCCAACAGATCATCCTGATCCTTCCTCACTCTCTCCAACTCTTCCGCCGTACTCCTGTGTCCATCCTGACTTATCTTCAGTTCAACAGTGAGCCTGCCCACCTCAGCACCTAACGCCTGTAACCTGGCCTCATACTCCTGAAGTCTGGAGTCATCCTGGGTTGGTGGAGGAGCTGCCTGGCTCGGGAGGGCGACGGCGGCTGATACCTGCGCTTTCAGGAGTGTGTTCTCGTCTTTCAAGTGAGAGTTGGCTGATATTGAGTCATTGAGGGCACTCTGGAAGTTATAAAGAGATGTTTTAGAATCACACTTCACACTAATATTATAAAGGCGAAAGTTTGTGAATGTGTGTGTATGTTTATTACTTCTTCACGCTCAAACGGCTGGCCCGATTTGGATGAAATTTGGTAAGTAGATAGTTTATGCCCCGGATTAACACATAAAATTCAAAAAAAAAAAATGCAGGATCAACCTAATTTGTTACCTACTAACTTAAAATAGCAATCGTTTAGAATTAAAATTATTTTAGTATTCGGAGGCGAGAAGTGAAGGACAAAATGACAACGCGTTCGATAGTAGGTAAGTATGTGATTAAAGCATTTAAACAAATAAAATAATTTTAATTCTAAACAATTGCTATTTTAAGTTAGTAGGTACTGAATTAGGTTGATCTTGCAATATTTTATGTTTTTATTTTTATTTATTGTTTTATTTTTCCTGGGTGCCTTTATCGATACTGAACCTACCACTAAGTTATGGCACGCAACTAGTGTAACACCCTATATACAACATGGCGGCTATGATTTGCAAATTTTTCGTCATGGGTATAATTTTCGCCGAAAATAAGGTAAGTAATAAATAAAATCCAAAGACGGCGTCACCTGTAAGGACTGGTTCTGATGCAGCAGGCCCTCCAGCTGCGACATGAGCTCCTGCAGGCGCGCGTCCTGCTGCCGGATCAGCGTCTTGTACTGCTCCAGCGTGCCGCTCTCTGGCGAGCCTCGCTCCAGGGCTGGGGAGCCGGTGCCGTTCTGTTGTGTGCGCTCTGTCAAGCTCTCGACCAGGACACCTGGGGGAAACAACAGATAAACTTTATTGGAGTCCTAACTAATAATAGGTCTTTACCTATGAAATTGCCGTTTTGTATGAAAAAAATTAAACGAATTTTTTTCATGTATTTTTATTTGTATTAATCGAAGTAATCACCCATGCAATCAATGTATCTTTGCCAACGCAGTGGCAGTTTATTGATGCCCTTCTTAAAGAAATCAGCTGGTCGGGAGGCAACAAATTCTTCAACGGCATTTTGTACTGCCTCTCGGGTATTGAATTTTTTTCCCGCCAAGAAGTTATCCAAATTCTGGAAAAAGTAGTAGTCTGTAGGCGCAAGGTCTGGTGAGTAGGGCGGATGACGGAGAGCTTCCAACCCCAGTTCTTGCAACTTGGAGACCGTCTGCTGTGCAGTATGAGGTCGCGCGTTGTCGTGCAGGAGCAGCGGAGAAGAGCGATTGACCAATGCTGGTTGGAGATGTGCCAGCTTCTCCATCATTGTGTTCAGTTCTTCACAGTACACATCTGCAGTAATGCTCACCCCGTTTGGTAAGAAGCTGTGATGAATCACACCGGCGCGCGGCGCTAGACCACCAAACAGTGACCATCACTTTTCTAGGGGTAAGTTTTCGTTTAGGGCATTGTTTAGGTGCTGAACTAGGATCCAACCAACTTGCTGAGCGCTTGCGGTTATCAAACAGAATCCATTTTTCATCGCAGGTAACAATGCGGTTCAAAATTCCTTCATTTGTGTGTCTGTTGAGCAGTGCAAGGCACGTCCCAACAAACATTTTAGTCGTATAAATAAAAATTACGCGACTCTAAATGCTATAAAAATCGTATTAAAGTAATTTCAGCGTGTCATACGACTTAGTGCATCTTATCTTTACACAACTTGTAGTCATATATAGACGTCGTATAAACTTCTATACGACTGTCTTGCACGACTTTTACACAATTTTCAGTAGTATAACCAGTGATGTCGTCTTAGTAATGTCTAAACAACTTTTACATCGGCATTAATCGTATTAAAGTCGCGAGAACTACTTTTACGTGATAATCATGTTAGAGTGATAAATGGCACTCTTATACAATTTTCAGTCAATTTGAACACTTTTAAACTACTATTTAATGACTGGATGACCTATAAGTATATAAGAATTTAGCAATATTACAACCACAGCCATTTTTTTCTCTCTGTAAAAATAGATTTTACGGTATTAAAATGAATAGAAAAAGCTGGGCACATGTGAAAAAAAGTGGTGCTTTTAAAAGAAAAGTAAAAAAAAACTACATTGCGCTTCTTACGTCCAATTTATATTATTTCGAATACTTCTACACGACAAGTCAACTGTAATCAAACTGGAGTTGGTTCCGCACAAAATTTAATTTTCAAGTCACCATCATTTTCAGGTTTTAACAGTTGCTCAAACGATGTTGATACATTTTGTTGAGCATTACGGAGACTATTACCATAATAGAGAATATATCACAAGTAACGTCCATAACTTGATTCATCTGGTTAATGAAGTTAAGAGATTTGGTAAATTACAAACGTTCCATATGCATTGAACGTTTGTAATTTACCAAATCTCTCTCCTTTCAAAAATAAATTAAGTTCTATTAAACGTACAATAAGAAAAGGAAACAAACCTCTGGAGCAAATTGCCAACCGACTAATTCAAAGAAATACCATAGAAATAGAAGAATTAAGTAATAATAGTAACTATGATAACATTCCTGTCATTAAAACATGTTTATAAAAAAACTTTATAAAAGTGATTCATCTGGAATCATTTATTCTCTCCACAGACAACCAAAATAAATGGTTTATGCCTAATAATCTTAATACAGGGTGTAAGGGACAGCCCTCCGCAAACTAACAGGGTGCATTCAGCTCCTCATTCTGAATCATATTCCACCGGAAATTTTCTCAGGAAAATTTTCATTTTTTCAAAAAAAATTTCAGTTAAATTTTCATTATTTCAATGTAAAATTGCATTGTGTGTTCGCAGCACTCCATTTATGTAAAAAAAACTGCAAAAAAAACAGCAAAAAAAAAAAACCAGCAATGGATGTTGAAATACTCTAACCAACGACGCATGAAATCAGCTGTTCACTTTCTGTCTAGCTACAGAGTTCATCGAACTCACCGCATACCTATTACCTACCCCTCCCAACCAGTAATAGACGCTCCGATTTGTGCACAAAAACACAAACAAATCAGGTTTATTGGAGTCCTTTAACGTTCCTGAAAAAATTTTATGTACCGGTCATCTTAGTATGACATACTGAATTCACCCTATCAGTTTGCGGAGGGCTGTCCCTTACACCCTGTATATTCGAGCTTATATCTATAAAAAATGACGACGTTTGTATAAGTTTAATTATTGGGAATATTATTGAAAATGTCACCGATGTTTTTGACAATCAATCAATCAATCAATCAAATCATTTTATTTGTCACAATGCAGGTACATAGTTTATAAGGTCGAATGATAGTGTTAGTGCGCTGCATTCTACTCGCAAGCATACAAATATTAAATACAAGAATAATGAAATTTATTATTACAGAAATTATTAAATGTCGGTAGGTACTTATAATTAAAATGTCAAACAATAAAATAAAAATACAATTATGTCCAAATTTAAAATAACATTGTCAACAATTATCTTCCATAAATTCAGTGATTGAATAATAACATTTATTAATTAAAAACAATTTCAGACGTTTTTTAAAAATAACTAAATTAAGATTCTTTATTTCTCAGGGAATTTTATTGTATAATAATGGAGCCATTTGATAAATACTTTTGCGGAAAAGAGCTGTTCGACTGCGACCAACACTGAGAATGTTAGATTCCCTTTTCCTCAAACGTGAGTTTGCGGGGGGCCTAATTTCAAAAAGCCGTGGGTTTGTTTTAACAAATACTGCCATTTCGTAAATGTATATTGACGGAAATGTTAAAAGCTTTAATGATTTAAAGTATGGCTTACAACTGTCCCATGAGCGCAAGTTGCATATTGCGCGTACACATTTTTTCTGTGCAATGAACACATCATTTTTATCGGTGGAGTTTCCCCAGAAAATTACTCCGTATCTCAGAACAGATTCTACATAGCTATTATAGGCAGTTAGTACGGCATAACGATTAGCAAATTTGGCTAGCTTATAAAGAGCAAAAGAGAAACTATTGATTTTTTTACATATTTCTTCAACCTGTAATTTCCACGTGAGTTTGCTGTCTATCATCAAACCTAAGAATTTTGTGCTGGATGTTGTGGTAACTGAAATGCCTTTAAAATTAATATTCAGTGGAGGTTGTCGTGCTTGTCGTTGATTAAAATGCATAATATTAGTCTTCTCTAAGTTAATTTGTAAATTGTTCGCCTCTAGCCATTCAATCGTTTGTCTTAACGTATCATTAATTTCTTGTTCATAATTATAAGAGTCATCTGCTTTAATTACTATTGTGCTATCATCAGCGAACAGTACTGTGGGGTGTTTTACATTTTTTGGAAGATCGTTTATATACACTACAAATAATGGGGGCCCCAGTACAGTCCCTTGAGGTACACCAAACTTCAACATAGTTAGGTCTTCATTCTTGAAAATTTTTATGATAAATTGTAACAATATAAGAAGATCTAAAGCGATAGTTCATACTACTGTCATAAAGTGTAAGTTAGTACCCGTAGAATATAGTTCAAATACTTATTTTGTACCGCTCATTCATACCCTGAAGTGAAAAGGTGTAAATAAAAAAGAAAAATTGCAGTGGTTGGTTTTATTTATTAATTGTAAATGAACCAAAATACAATCACAAGTGAATCATTCATAATCATTTAAAATATAACAACAAAAATATTAAGAAGGTTCTCGATTAGGTAGATTATCTTTGGCGCATGGTTTACAACTAACGAAAATATAACAATCATAATGATCGCTATTTCTCGATTTTAAATAAATTCATTAACAGGAGCTAATAAATTTATTTAACCCTTAATCGGGCACAGGGAACTGTTTTACCGAAATCAAAGTTTTTTTTAAATTAATTAATTACTTGACCCATTATTTTTCTACAGAATTAGATTAATTTAACATGTATTTAACATTTTCCTCAGTCACTATAAAATGTGTAGGTTTGGTTTCATTGCCAGTTATCGGAAATCCGTAACCAAAACAACGATTCGCGCGTAAAAAGTGTGGATGTCCATGGCCATCTCAAAAACATACTGTTTTGGTTAAAAACTTATCGATGTCCATAAAAAATGATATGTAATCATTTTTCATTATAACCGAGACCACCAATAAATAAACCACTTGTTTATGTATGTATTTAAAATGGTTTTTTCACACGCGATTGAATCCAAATGAACCCTTATTTCGTTAATATGACTGATAATATACAGATAAAAATAAGTGCACGGAATGAAAAGTCGTTTAGATGTTATGTTACGGTTGTGTCGTTAATCCTAAGTCGTATAAGGTAACTGTTAACACTTTCGTCAAAATATAGGGTAAAAATATTGCTTTATTTAAAGAATTTATAAAGCGCGTCCATTATATTAAGAAAACTATCTAATATTACTCGATAAAATTAATTTCCCAACAGATTAATGCACTCAAACATGAGTTTCGAAGATAAAATAATTAATAAATAAAATGGCTGTACTCCCCTTTCAATGATAAAAAATATTACTATATTCTAACACAGTACAAAAGTTGTTCGGTTATAAAGTTTCAATTCACTACATTAATGTAATCACTTTACATCAAAATCCCTTATAAAAGTCGTGATGAATACTAGTTACTCAATAAAATGTCGCAAAGCAGTGCTAATAGACATCATAACTCGACGAAAAGAGGATCTTACGACGTCTGTACGACCACTACTCAACCAGATAGTGATTGATACGACTACTACGTAACTCTATTACGACACTGATTCGTATAAAATGGGCCTATTCTCGGTCATATCAACGTGATAGCGATGTATTTACGACCAGCGTATAGAACCAAAAGTTAAAATCAGCACGTCGTGGCGACCTATCAAATGTTTGTTGGGGTCTCGACGCGTACTTCGCGCTGGCGATCATTGAGTTCGTGGGGCACCCATTTGTCAAGCTTTTTTACCTTGCCAATTTGACGCAAATGGACCAATATTGTTTTGACGCTAACGTCGAAAGCTGCTGCTAATTCAGCCGTAGATTGTGTATCATCAGCTTCCACAATCGCCTTTAATTCGTAATTGTCGACCAAAGTCGTCGGACGACCGCGAGGTTCATTTTTCAGGTCGAAATTTCCAGAACGGAAGCGAGCAAACCAATAACAGGTGGTGCGTTGGTTTGTAGTGTTAGCTCCGTAAACGTCGTTGATGTTGCGTGCCGCTTGTGCCGCGTTGCTGCCACGACGGTACTCATATTCCATAATTACTCGAATTTTTAACGTATCCATGATGACGAAAAAGATTGAAATGCGATGAAAATGTAACACTAATCAATAAACAAATGACTACTTTTGGAAAAAAAAATCCATGTTTTTAAAATAAAATTAATTTGAAATTAGAATTCTTAGCCAAACAAAAATTATTTTGATTTGAAATGGCCAGTACTGCAGAACGGCAATTTCATAGGTAAAGACCAATATTATAAATGCGAAAGTGAGTTTGTTTTGGTTTCACGCTAAAACAGCTGAATGGATTTGGATGAAATTTAGCACATGCGTAGACCGCATGACCTGGATTAGAACATAGGATACTTTTTATCCCGGTAGTACGTTCCCCTGGGATAATTTCGAAGCCGCGAGCAAAAGCTAGTATTACATAAAAGTTGTTAAAGTAACATCACGCCTTTATTTCCCCTGTCACGACGGAATGTTCGCACGATGCTGTGCACAACGCAAAGGAGCGGTGATCTCTGTCACGACTCGATGTGCGCACGATGCTGTGTACAACGCAAAGGAGGGGTGATCTCTATCACGACGGAATGTTCGCACGATGCTGTGCACAACGCAAAGGAGTGGTGTTCCCTGTCACGACGCAATGTGCGCACGATGCTGTGCACAACGCAAAGGAGCGGTGATCTCTGTCACGACTCGATGTGCGCACGATGCTGTGCACAACGCAAAGGAGTGGTGTTCCCTGTCACGACGCAATGTGCGCACGATGCTGTGCACAACGCAAAGGAGCGGTGATCTCTGTCACGACTCGATGTGCGCACGATGCTGTGTACAACGCAAAGGAGGGGTGATCTCTATCACGACGGAATGTTCGCACGATGCTGTACACAACGCAAAGGAGAGGTGTTCTCTGTCACGACGCAATGTGCGCACGATGCTGTGCACAACGCAAAGGAGGGGTTTTCTCTGTCACGACGCAATGTGCGCACGATGCTGTGCACAACGCAAAGGAGGGGTGTTCCCTGTCACGACGCAATGTGCGCACGATGCTGTGCACAACGCAAAGGAGGGGTGTTCCCTGTCACGACGCAATGTGCGCACGATGCTGTGCACAACGCAAAGGAGGGGTGTTCCCTGTCACGACGCAATGTGCGCACGATGCTGTGCACAACGCAAAGGAGGGGTTTTCTCTGTCACGACGCAATGTGCGCACGATGCTGTACACAACGCAAAGGAGGGGTTTTCTCTGATGTGCGCACGATGCTGTGCACAACGCAAAGGAGGGGTGTTCTCTGTCACGACGCAATGTGCGCACGATGCTGTGCACAACGCAAAGGAGGGGTTTTCTCTGTCACGACGCAATGTGCGCACGATGCTGTGCACAACGCAAAGGAGGGGTGTTCTCTGTCACGACGCAATGTGCGCACGATGCTGTGCAGAACGCAAAGGAGGGGTGTTCTCTGTCACGAAGCTATGTGCGCACGATACTGTGCACAACGCAAAGGAGGGGTGTTCTCTGTCACGAAGCTATGTGTGCACGATACTGTGCACAACGCAAAGGAGGGGTGTTCTCTGTCACGACGCAATGTGCGCACGATGCTGTGCACAACGCAAAGGAGGGGTGTTCTCTGTCACGACGCAATGTGCGCACCGCAAAGGAGGTGTTCTCTGTTACGAGTGCGCAGTGTGAGACTATCACTGTCTTATAAGGTATACGCTCATAGCTAATCTATACAATTCTCCATGTACGCTATACTCACTCTCCAACACCTTGAACAGGCGACAGAACTCGTAGTCGACGAGCACGTCAGCGGGCACCTTGGCGCGGAGCTGCGGGTGCTTGGCCGCCTTGTTGTACAGCTCGTGACGGGTTACCTCGCTCAGCTTGGACGTGAACATCTCCATGCCGATGCGCTTCGTGAGAAGCTGGCGGAGGGACTCCTGGAACACAAACAAAAAAACATAATACAGTGCACAAGTTAATTTAATCTTGCATTAGCAAGAGTAACGCAATAAGGACCACGTTGAAGTTGAGAGGTACCAAAAGCTGCTAAACTCATGAAGATGGCTCATCATCACAATATTGTTACGAGCTGTGGTTCGGGAAAAATGAATTTATGCCAGTTTATACCAAAAAATACACTATATTTAAATAATCACAGAAACAGTAATCAGAAACTTTAAGCAGAACCAAATGTAGCTCACTTTTGGTTCACTGTTGTTCACTGTTTCGCATTCCTAGCTCAACTGTCTTACACCGCTGGCAACCCTCTATTTACATGACGAGTGTAAGCTTCTCAAAAGTTCGATCACATAATTCGAGAACATTCTAGTACTTACAGGAATGATCTAGAATGCTACAAAACGACACTTCACCATCTAGAACATTCTGGAAGGGTTTAGAATGTTCTAGAAAAATCTGTCACGGATCGACGTATCGTGTAGTTCTGCTACTCGATAACAGATGGGTTACGTAACAATTTTATGGTAGATCAGAAACTGCGTAGGAGTTGGTAAATTGGTAATAGTGCGTGGAAAACTCGACAGAGTCCATATTGTTTTTGACTTTCCACATGAGTCTGAAAAAGCTTCTTGGAATAATTATTTTTTTAACTCATCACTTTTGTCGTTTTTTTATTTTGAAAAATTTTCAATAGCCGCAGCGACTTGAGAATCTGATTGAATCACTTCGCTTTACCTTGGAGTAGTTCTCGACGGAGTCATCATTGAAGTGTATGCAAATGGCGAGCAGCAGGGCGGAGAGGCCCTGCAGCAGGAACTCGTTGTCGTCGTGCTCGGCGGCGCACGTCTGCGCGACCAGCCAGCCCACGCCGCCGGGCGCGCGCAGGAAAGCAGCCACGGCCGTGGGGCAGTAGCTCATCCACATTGCTAACAGCATCAGCAGTGCTACCTGAAAATTCAATGTCAAGTCAATAGGGAACCTTACTGCCAATTGCTACCGCTAGAGGGCACCTTTACAGTAGCTTAAAAAAAAGGTTAAAGTTCTTAATAATTTTAATATTAAATGCATTTTATGAGACCGTATACTATCGCATTAGGTTATGAAACCTGTAATAATAGTTTTATGGGCGAAAATAACGAAAACAGAAAAATATGAAATTTAGGCCTCTTCTGTCGTCTATGGTTATAAAAAACCGGTCAAGTGCGAGTCGGACTCGCGCACGAAGGGTTCCGTACCATATTATTTATATGGTTAACAATCGCAAAGATAACTTTTTACTTATTTTATAATGATACTGTGATGGTTATGGTTATTTTTTGCAGTTGCAGAAAATCACCCATGTTTATAAATCACCCATGTTAAATACAGTATTTATGGTACCTACATGGTATAAAGAAGTTTCAAATTCCTAATTTGTTGAATTGTTGCGCTAGAGTTCGTACAAAAATGGTCTAAAATTTCTTAATATTAGAAGATAAAAAAAAATGTGTTTATACTCTACTCAATGAGTTCTAGACGATGACACCCCACATGCTAGATTATTTATTATTTTTTTTTCAAAATGAAAAGTTTATTGTTGGGGACTGAACCCTTGAACTTTTAACTTTGCTTTATTTTTATTATTTGTTGTTATAGCCGTAATAGACAGCAGAGGCTTAGCAAGTTTGTACTGGACTGTACGTGGTTGTGTGATTTCATGGATTTTAATTTTCTTGCGCGGAATCCTAATTATTTTTCTAAAATAAAAATAGCCTTAGTTACCTACTCCTTAAAACATCAGCTATGTGCTGTCAAAATCGGTGAAAATTCGTTTGGCAAGTACCATTTTTTTAATAGGACTGCGCTTTAAAATTATTCTATACAAACTTTAACATCCCTAAACCCATTTGAGGCGTAGTTTTGAAAAACTAATAATGACAAACATTATTACTTACTTAAGCAAGTATTTGTGCTAAGTTTCAAGTTCATTAACCAAATTAATAAGATTTTTCATATAAACTGTACCTCTGTTTTCACGAACACAGATAAAGAATTTCAAAAATCGTCTGGTATGTTTCCATAACTTGACTCAAACATTATTTACACCAATTTCAGAGTTAATCAAGCCCCCAATAAAATCCTCCGCTATAAAATTAACTTTTCACCCCTTAGGGGTAGATTTTTGGAAAACCCTGATACACGTTGTAGGTGACTACATTATAATTATTACTTACACAAAATAGCACAATCGATTGTAGTCTTCATTTTTGGTCTCAAGTATAAAAACTGAGTTTTGAGTTAATCGGATTGCGTGTTAAAATTCCTCCATACAAACTTTGACACGCCCAATTTAGGGGCTAGTTTAGGAAAACTCAAAATGATAAATTTTATAATTTACTTAGATGAATATTCGTGCTAAGTTTCAAGTCTATTAACTCAAGGGATAGGATTTTTCATACAAACCTTCATCCCCTATTTTACACCCTTAGGGATAGAATTTCCAAAAATCCATCCTTAGTGGATGTTTACACTATATAAGGTATCTATGTGCAAAATTTCAACTCTCTAGGTCCATTGGTTTGGGCTGTGCGTTGATATATTAGTCAGTGACTCAGTCAGGACTTTGATTTTTTTATATATATAGATTTACCATGTTATTTTAAGACCACAGACTTCTTATAGGTTTTCCTGTAATCTACAGGTATAGAACTATTTTCTATATTTTTTTCAAAATTTTAGGCTCAGTAGTTTCGGAGATAAGGGGGGGGGAATGGTCAATTTTCGTCTATTTTCTTAAATAACTTTTAAAAAATATATTTTAAAATTATAAAAAAAATATATTTGAGATCCTCATAGTAAGCCCTTTCATTTGATATGTCACACGGTACAGTTTACAAAACTTTTTTTTACATTTTATTATTTTCCCCCTAAAAGTGACTCTCATATTCAAAATTCATATATTTACTTTAGCTGTACGTGTTTGGGTCACAGAAATCCATATGTGTACCAAATTTTAACTTAATCGGTCAATTAGATTCGGAGCAAATTGGCTGTGACAGACGGACAGACGGACAGACAGACAGACACACGAGTGATCCTATAAGGGTTCCGTTTTTTCCTTTTGAGGTACGGAACCCTAAAAAATCTATATCTATGGTTAGTTGACTGTTAATGAGAAATTGGGTGTGTTCACAATCTACTGATACAATTAGTTTATTGATAGCTGTTTGTCTGGAATAATCTGTAATAATGCACCAGTCAGTGAATCATTGTTGTGCCATTACGTAATCTATATCTATAAAAGGAAAGCGTTACTGACTGACTGACTGACTGATCTATCAACACACAGCTCAAACCACTGAACGGATTGGGCTGAAATTTGGAACACAGGTAGCTATTATGACCTAGGCATCCGCTAAGAAAGGGTTTTTGGAAATTCGACCTTTAAGGGGGTAAAAAGGGGGGATATTGTTTGTATGAAAAATCTTATGCCTTGAGTTAATAAACTTGAAACTTGGCACGAATATTTATCTAAGTAAATTATGATTTTTGTGATTTTATGTTTTTCTAAACTACCCCCTAAAGGGAAATGGGGGGGTCTCAAAGTTTGTATGGAAAAATTTTAACGCGCAATCCGATTAACTCAAAACTCAGTATTTATACTTAAAACCAAAAATAAAGAATAATGTGTGTCAGGGTTTTTCGAAAATCTACCTCTAACGGTGTGAAAAGGGGTAGTCAATTTCACAGGGGAGGATTTTACTGCGTGGCTTGATTAAATCGAAAATTGGTGTAAATAATCTTTGAGTCAAGCTATGGAAATATCTCAAACCATTTTTTTAAATTCCACCCCTGTGGGGGTGAAAACAGGGAATACAATTTACATGAAAAATGTTTTAATTGACTTGAAATTTGGCACAAATATTTGCCTAAGTTTGTCATTATTAGTTTTTTAAAACTACCCCGGAGGGAGGGTTAGAGGGGAGTGGCAAGGGAGGGGTGGTGAGGAGTGTGAGGAGGAGGATGATGGACGCAGGGAGAAAGGGCAGGAATTGGTGAGGAGAGGAGGAAGACATGGTGAAGGCTGAGGGGTGGGTAGGGGTTGGTGAGCTGGAGGTGGAGGAGGGGGAGAGGGAGGGGACGGGGTGGTGAGAGAGAGAGAGCGAAGGGGAAGTGGTGAAGGGGGTGTGAGAGTGAGTGAGAGGGGGAGGGAGAGGTAGCGGAAGAGGATGTGGTGAAGTAACGAGCTAAACTCTGGAACTACCCTACCAGTCGGACTTTAAAAATCTTTTTGCATTAATGATAGCCCAAATCTTATAGCAGGCATATTTAACATCACTCTAGGACCCTTAGGTGCTGAGCAAAAAGAAAAAAAGTCTGAAAGAACGCTAAGTGAAAACGAAGTAATAGCGCGGGTAGGCAATGCTATGCGACGGGTTGGGTCGAGCAAAAAATAAATTTCACGCGGACGAAGTCGCGGGCAGAAGCTAGTTAACTAATAATTAATTTTACAAATTGCAAACATGTTTCTTTTGCCTAACTTCGACAAACATGTTTTGTAATCATAATAACGATTCATTAAAACGACATTCTTCACTCCAAACCGAACAATATTCTACCCACATACCTTAGACTTCAACTTAGTAGTCTGTTGCAGCAACAAAGTGCACTGATGCAGCAACGACACAGGCGAACTTCCAATATTCGTTGCTAGCAATACTCTAAGCAGCTGTTCCTTTTGCACGGGGTTCTCTATGAGGCCATGCATCAGAGCTACGGCTGAAAACCAGTTGGATAGCACGTCGGAGGAGAACAGGCCTCCACATAGGAGCTGGCCACTTGTTAGGCTGGACATGTCTGACGAAGATGGTAGGAGGGTTTGTACAAGGCTCGCTTGACTCATCTCGTTGTGGTATAGATAGCATTGGAAGCAGTAGAGAACTGCGCATCTGGAAAATATAAGATAAAAGCGTTAGGGTCTATTTCACGATGTCCGAATAGCCACTACTTACCGAATAAATTCAAAAATGGAACAGAATTTGTATGAAATTATCTGCCCAGTAGCCAAGCCAAGCAGTAGTAAAGCCAAGGGCCTAAGGCCTGTTTCACCACCTACGATTAAGTTCCTATTAACTTACTTAATCGTAGGTGGTGAAACAGGCCGTAATGCCCGATTTCAAGAATAAGAATAAGAATAAGAATAATTTATTTGCTGAAAATATAGGTTTTACCAGATGTAAAAATTGGTGGTTTAAGTACATTCCATATTTTGCCTGTTTAGGGCATGCAAATTAGTTCTTAATAATAGGTGCAACTATGTACTTAATAATATAAATTGCAATACACACACTCCAAAATAAAACTTTAACACACCTAATCTAATATGAATTACAAACTTGTCAACCCTAAGTGACACTTAAATGAATCCCTAAATATTATTGCATTGTTGGATTGTCAACTCTCGGCGCTGTTAACCCTATCGTTGAAAATCCAGCAGTGCACTTTTATTTAGGCATTCATTTGAGTGTCCCTTAGGGTTGGTGAAAACGAGCATTAGTGTTATAATATCGTAAGATTTTATGTGTCGAAAATATCGTTACGCGATTTAATTTGATTTAACTTGAGATTTTATTTGAGTTTTGCGGGTTAGTTGGATTGAAAAGGTGGCCTATTTAATTTGGATCAAGCTATTGCGAAAACATATCAATTAGACTTAGGTACAGTCCGCGAGGTCTAAGCTGAGCTTTGCATTTGTATGAGTGATCACCAAAATGGTACGAGAGCCCATGACCAAAATGTTTGTCTTATAGTTTTACGTAACACAAAATCATTAATCGTCTTATCGTTTTACGTTTTACAACGATGCGACATGGTCATGGGCTCTCGTACTAAAAGAACAATAGCCGATTGCCAAAAAGCAGTACAAACCGGTTATAAATCAAGCAAATAACGCGTCGCGCTCTACGCCGGACGTCACACCTACACTACCTATGTGCACTCACACAAACGCAAAGCTCAGCTTAAACCTCGCGGACTGTAATCTAGGAATTTAATGACATGATTGAGCTTTTATAATAGAGATCAGATGGTGGAAGAAGACATGCTTCACCGGCCCCAAATAAATTGGGTTAAGGGCAATAGAATGATTGAGTGATTAAGTGGTTAAGTTTGTTTGACTGTCTTGCAGTTTGGCAGGTTTTATAAACTTATATTTGTGTTTGGTCAAAATAAATGATTTATTTATTTATTTATTTTTACAATTCAATTTATTCGTTCATCAGACAATTATTTTTAAGAAAAAGAATTTAAAGGGTACTCACCTTAGGGAGAAAGGCTGCTTTTCATTGACCATAGACATAAGTAGCACCACTATAGCTGGTCGTGGAGGGTTCGACGGCGCCATCACGTTGCCCAAGAACTCTTGATTCGTCACCTCGCCCCTCACTGCCTCCCCCACCGTGTTGATAGTCTCCGTGAGGATATCAGCAGGAACTCCACTCGACATCAGGATGTTACACAGTGCATCTAACAACCCAACATTTTTCAGAATCTTCTGACAATTCAAGATTATTTGTGCTGAGTTACTTGGCGAGACTAATGTTCTTACTATCAGGAGCATACAATGAACGTTTGACACCTTCTGAGGAGACCAACCAGCTTCTTCCGACTCGTCAGGAGTGTTGAACATCGGCAGCATTTTCTGAATATAACTACCCTCTTTAAAAAAGTTAATATTACTGCTGTTGTTCTTCAACAAATTCAACATCAGCAACAAACAGTCTTCTACGATAATTCCACCGTCAGAATAACCCTCACTCGAGACTATTTCGAATAATCTATCGAACGCGTTCTCGAATGCTACAATCTTTTGTATATTCGCGTTTCCTTTGGTTAACTTTATAAGCAGTAATAAAGTTTCATTTCTGATAACTTCTCGCGTATCTCCTAATAAGTCCATCATTTTCGAGACCCCCATAGGTTTAACTAGAATGATTTCTTGGATGTCTTTTGGTCTATTTGTAAGTAAGGATGTGAGGAGTTGTACGGCGGAAAGTCTAACCCGAAAATCGTATTCGTCTAAGAGATCCAGCACTAGCTGTATGTTGTGATGGTCTTTGATGAACATTTCGGTGAACTGTTCGCCGATGTTCATGGGCACGCGGGGGTTGTTCTCCTCTTCCTCGAACTGAGTGGGCGACATCACGTTGTTGAGCGTGTCTAAGGCGTAGTTTATTGTCTCGTTGTCGGCTCGGTCCAGTTCTAAGACCTGGAAATAGAGATTACTTTGTGTTGTCTGTTGCGCTGGGCATTGATGGCATGTCAAAAAAAAAAGATAAACTTCTATTCTGTGATGCCTGAATTCTAAACAATTTTGGAATAGTACAGATATTTCGCCAGTGGTATTACAAGAATATGACGGCTTCTGGTTTACGGGCATTGGTGAACTGTTAAGTTTGTGTGCGTTACCGCAGCCAGAAAATGTCGAAAATCGTCATTTGAATTTTATAGATAATTAGTGCCTCGGCTTCTGTAATTGTACCATCGATTTTTAAATTTGTACCTCTAATAGTTTTTTAGTTATTTGACAAAAACAGTTCTGGCTGGCGTAACGTTACCCTAGCCAGAAGTTTTGTTTATTAATGGGTATATTGAAATAAATTGTAGCCAAATATTTAGTGCCTCAGACGAGGTAAATGTACCAACTTAATTTGTATTTGTATCTGTTATGGTTGCGAAGATATTCAAGATCCTGCTGCGGTAACGTTTACATGTTTGCTGGATCTCTGAAACGGATAAGCCCCCTTTTATAGTATTTTGCACACGACTTCTTATGAGTTAGCTTGAATTTGTTCCTCATTAATAAAACAAAAAAATTGCACCGTTAAGGAGTTATATAGGTAAATAGAAATATGCTTTAATCGATCCTAGCACTTCGAATAGAAGCTCTAAAGACTTACTTGCAACGTTATGTTATAGCTTATAACTGCCTTCAATTGTACCTGAAGTTTAATTTATTATCCTGTAAGCAATTAATAAATTATGATGAAATTTAAATTTACTTCGGGACATGATGCGCAGCGGTTTTTTAAACCACCGTTTAATAGAGATTCTTTAGGATTTATGAAATGAAAGTTATATCAATAATCAGTGCTTTTATTCAATTTTATGCCTGTACATTTGCAACGTAATCCACTCAATAATTAACGAGATAATCGAAAAATAGTCACTATGATGTGTGTGACCACGGTAACCCGGCCAAGTTTAGATGGTTACAGAAAAGCGGACCTTTAATACATTACGCTAACCTTCTGAAAATTACAGTATAATAGTCTTATAATTTTGGTACAGACGCGTACATTATGTTTTGAGTGAAAAATATAACCTTCTAGGTACCTAATAAATAATAATGAACTTTTAAATTCAATAGTTTTATTTACTTATGTAGGTACCTATATAAGCACGTAAGTACAGACTAGTCTTTATGAATCTATACTATAATATTATAAATTCGAAAGTAACTCTTATCTGTCTGTCTGTCTGTTACCTTTTCACGCCTAAACCACTGAACGGATCTTGAAAAAATTTGGCAAGGCTGACATGGTATCCTGGCGAAGGCTACTTTTTGCCTCAAAAATAATCCTGCGGGCGGTGACATAGGGGATGAAAGTTTGTATGGGAAACCTAGCATTATTACTATTATTAGTGATACCTAAGTATGAAAATTGAAATTTATGCTTTTGGTAGGAAATAAAATTAGAAAAATAGGGGTTGATTTTAAAATACACAAAAATGCACGGATTTCGTTAGAAATTATTAATTTATTACCTACAAGAAATAACTTTTGAACAAGTGGATACTTGGTCTATAGTTTTTTTTTTATTAGAACGTGACTGGCATAGTAAACATCTAAACAAAGTCCCCCCCACGCCGCGTCTGTCTGTCTGTTTGAATGAGATAAACTCAAAAACTATTAAACGTGTTTTTATACGATTTTCACGTTTTCAGCAATGGATAGAGTGATTCAGTGTATATTCATTAAGTTTTTGTCTAAATTGGCTGAAATATGACGATGATTGTTGAAGAGTCGTGAAAAATCATGCCGACTGGAAGCTTTAAGGCCACCATACACGGCAACGATATATCGTAAGGATTTGAGTTTGCACAGTTATATCGGACGGCTTTATGTTCTCCACATGTAAGTACGCTGAACGTATACATGTAGAGACGAGAGCATAGGGCCGTCCGAACGTACTACGTGCCCATGGAATACTTTCCATCATCCACGCGGGCGAAGCCGCGGGCAAAAGCTAGTACTTACAATAAGCCTCTTATCTTACCCGTAGTGAGGTACCTAGGTACATATAAACCCATTTTCAGACTACTGGCGTAAAATTACGTCGTGCAGGCAAAGAATATATGAACTGTCGCTGGTAAAAACCCGTATTAAGAGCGAGCGCGCACTGCGGTGCGTTTCCAGTAGTTCTACCGCACTGGGAGGGGCCTACGGTAACAAAACGCATAACCGCAGTGCGCGCACTTCAAAGACATTCCTTACTTCACAGATTATGCGGTAGAAAAACGCACCGCAATGCGCGCTCGCCCTAAGAGCGAGCGCGCACTGCGGTGCGTTTCCGGTAGTTCTACCGCACTGGGCGGGGCCTACAGTAACAAAACGCATGACCGCAGTGCGCGCACTTCAAAGACATTCCATACTTCACAGATTATGCGTTAGAAAAACGCACCGCAATGCGCGCTCGTACGGCGCCCGCCCTAAGGGCGAGCGTTTTTCTACCGCATATGTCTTTGAAGTGCGCGCACTGCGGTCATGCGTTTTGTTACTGTAGGCCCCGCCCAGTGCGGCAGAACTACTGGAAACGCACCGCAGTGCGCGCTCGCTCTTCATACGGGTTTTTACCAGCGACAGTTCATTATATTCTTTGCTTGCACGACGTAATTTTACGCCAGTAGTCTGAAAATGGGTTTATATGTACCTAGGTACCTCACTACGGGTAAGATAAGAGGCTTATTGTAAGTACTAGCTTTTGCCCGTGGCTTCGCCCGCGTGGATGATGGAAAGTATTCCATGGGAACGTAGTACGTTCGGACGGCCCTATGCTCTCTACATGTATACGTTCAGCGTACTTACATGTGGAGAACATAAAGCCGTCCGATATAACTGTGCAAACTCAAATCCTTACGATATATCGTTGCCGTGTATGGTGGCCTTAAAGCTTCCAGTCGGCATGATTTTTCACGACTCTTCAACAATCATCGTCATATTTCAGCCAATTTAGACAAAAACTTAATGAATATACACTGAATCACTCTATCCATTGCTGAAAACGTGAAAACCGTATAAAAACACGTTCAATAGTTTTTGAGTTTATCTCATTCAAACAGACAGACAGACGCGGCGTGGGGGGGACTTAGTTTAGATATTTACTATGCCAGTCACGTTCTAATAAAAAAAAAACTTTAGACCGAGTATCCACTTGTTCAAAAGTTATTTCTTGTAGGTAATAAATTAATAATTTCTAACGAAATCCGTGCATTTTTGTGTATTTTAAAATCAACCCCTATTTTTCTAATTTTATTTCCTACCAAAAGCATAAATTTCAATTTTCATACTTAGGTATCACTAATAATGCTGGGTTTCCCATACAAACTTTCATCCTTAATACTTTTAACATTCGTTTGAGTTGCAAAAATTATAACATAAAGCCGTGGATCTCACCAGGTCTAATTCGGTGTATAAGACACAGAGACAAGCTGCATAGCAAAGCTAAATCTAACCCAAGCAACCTAATATTGCAACTATCGTATAAAAGATATCGGAATTTTTGTAACAATCTCCTAAGAAAAGTGAAAATGAACTATGATAAATCTGTTTTTGAAAAAGCTGGAACAAATAGCAAATATATCTGGAAACATATTAAAAATGTTACTTATTCCTCGAAACAGCGTGAGACAGCTTCAAGCTTATTTCAAATCCATTCTTCAGACTTGAATTCTGTTAACGCCGCAAATAATTTCTTTGTAAATATTGGCAAATGTCTGGCAGACAAACATCAGAGCCAACCACAGCCCCATGAATGCACTTCCATAACACATAGCAACACTTCATCATCCTTTGTGCTACTAAATACCGACGAACACGAGCTAGACACAATAATCATGAGCCTTAAAGACGACTCTGCAGTTGGGTGGGATAATATATCAAGTAAAATCATCAAGCAATTCAAGCACATCTTAATACCTCCTCTCACTTATATTTTCCAAATATGTTTAACTACAGGAGCCTTTGCAAAGTGTCTTAAAAAAGCTATTGTTGTCCCTGTGTACAAGTCTGGTAGTAAATTTCAAGTCACAAACTACAGACCCATTTCCATATTGCCCTCTTTGTCTAAAATATTAGAAAAAATTATAAGCAAAAGATTAGTTAAATTCCTGGATGAAAAGTCTATCTTGTCCAAGACACAGTTTGGATTCAGAAGGAACTTATCAACTGCTGATGCCGTACATCATTTAACAGACTACGTAGTACAAGAACTTGACAAAGGGAAGTACACAGTGGGAATATTTTTGGACCTCGCGAAAGCTTTTGATACAGTTTCCATTCCTATTCTATTGCGCAAACTTGAATATATCGGCATAAGAGGCACTCAGCTTAAGCTCTTCACGAGCTACCTAGAGGAACGTACGCAGTGCGTAAAGATTGGAAATGTTCTCAGCGATGATCTGAAAAATACTGTTTTCGGTGTACCTCAAGGAAGCATTTTAGCCTCTACTCTGTTTTTGATCTATATAAATGACTTATGTGATCTTAAGATAGATAATGGCATAATCATATCATACGCTGACGACACTGCCCTCCTTTTCTCAGCTAATTCAGAAACCGAAGTATACAAGTGCGCGCAATACGGTTTCAATGTTGTAAATAAATGGCTTCAGCAAAACCTACTAACATTAAATGCAGACAAAACTAATTATATTAACTTTTCGATACGCACACCACAATCAGCTCTATCTCACTCAAAACTGCATGCTCATCATTGTAGAGACCCTTCTAATGTCCTATGTACATGTCCCGAAATTAAAATCACAAGTAAAATAAAATACTTAGGGATCATAATAGACGAAACTCTCTCATTTAAATATCATATTGAAGCCTTAAATAACAGGATTCGTAAGTTAATATTTGTTTTCAAAAAGATACGCAATCTTGTAGACCCGAAAACAATTAGACAAGTTTACCTTGCTCTTTGTCAGTCCATATTAACTTACTGCATCACTTCTTGGGGTGGAGCGGGAAAAACATTATTACTCACCACCGAAAGAGCACAGAGAGCAGTTCTTAAAGTATCCACTTTCCGCCCTTTACTTTTTCCCACTAACCTTCTCTATAGTGCTTGTAAAGTACTAACAGTACGCCAATTGTTTGTATTGAATATAGTATTAAAACAGCACGCATCCCTTCCATATAGCACTGAATGTACTAACAAAAGACGGAAAGATATAGTTTGTCCTCGGATAGTGGAAACGAAACATGCATTCACGTCCAAATTTTATGTTTTCCTTGGTCCGCTAATCTACAATAGAATAAATGCAGCAGCGAACATCTATCCTCAAAATTACGGGAATTGTAAAAAAACTCTCCAGGAGACTCTCCAACATCTGACGTACGAAGATACAGAAAAATTATTAACTGTAGTGAAATAATTACTGTTTTATATTATTTTAATAAGTAGGTATTAAAGTAGGTACACTTGAGAAATTCTTATGCAATGTACCTATGTCTTTCTTTTCATGTTTGCCAACTGTACATTACTGTTTTATTTGTAAATATTAATTTGTGATTATTTTATATAGTTTAAGCTTAGCCCATATTGCCTGAAACACAGGATTACCTAGTTCAGGCACATGTATTTATATTGACCTAGTTTATGATTTTGTATTCATAGTTATTATCATGAAATAATTGTAAACATTGAATAAATTGAAATTGAAATTGAATTGAATCCCCTATGTCACCCCCCGTAGGATTATTTTTGAGGCAAAAAGTAGCCTTCGCCAGGATGCCATGTCAGCCTTGCCAAATTTTTTCAAGATCCGTTCAGTGGTTTAGGCGTGAAAAGGTAACAGACAGACAGACAGATAAGAGTTACTTTCGAATTTATAATATTATAGTATAGATTCATAAAGACTAGTCTGTACTTACGTGCTTATATAGGTACCTACATAAGTAAATAAAACTATTGAATTTAAAAGTTCATTATTATTTATTAGGTTAGAAGGTTATATTTTTCACTCAAAACATAATGTACGCGTCTGTACCAAAATTATAAGACTATTATACTGTTTCAGAAGGTTAGCGTAATGTATTAAAGGTCCGCTTTTCTGTAACCATCTAAACTTGGCCGGGTTACCGTGGTCACACACACCATAGTGACTATTTTTCGATTATCTCGTTAATTATTGAGTGGATTACGTTGCAAATGTACAGGCATAAAATTGAATAAAAGCACTAATTATTGATATAACTTTCACTTCATAAATCCTAAAGAATCTCGGCTAAACGGTGGTTTAAAAAACCGCTGCGCATCATGTCTCACTGATCATCACTGATCACACAATTAGCGACTAATTTTTCATGTTGTCAAAATTAAAATACCTGATAGTGGCCATGCCAGTGTCAGTCACACAATTAGCGACAAGTTTTTCATGTTGTCAAAATTAAAATACCTGATGGTGGTCATGCCAGTGTCAGTCACACAATTAGCGATAAGTTTTTCATGTTGTCAAAATTAAAATCCCTGATGGTGGCCATGCCAGTGTCAGTCACACAATTAGCGACAAGTTTTTCATGTTGTCAAAATTAAAATCCCTGATGGTGGCCATGCCAGTGTCAGTCACACAATTAGCGACAAGTTTTTCATGTTGTCAAAATTAAAATCCCTGATGGTGGTCATGCCAGTGTCAGTCACACAATTAGCGACTAATTTTTCATGTTGTCAAAATTAAAATCCCTGATGGTGGCCATGCCAGTGTCAGTCACACCATTCTCAAAGATTGGACATTTTGGGAGTTGGACATTTTGGGAACTGGACATTTTGGGAATTGGACATTTTGACACCGTTGGACATTTTTAGAATTGTATATTTTGACCTTGAATGATAATTTATTATGTTGAGTAAAGGTTGATCTGCGAACCTATATACCTTATTATCTTAAACAAACCTACGCATTTTTTTATTAACACTTGTGTACGCGTATGTACCAAACCATACCACACTATCCTATAAATTTCAGAAGGTTAGCATAATGTATGAAACGGCCGCTTTTCTGTAACCATCGAAACTTGGCCGGGTTACCGCGGTCACACACACCATAGTGACTATTTTTCGATTATCTCGTTAATTATTGAGTGGATTACGTTGCAAATGTACAGGCATAAAATTGAATAAAAGCACTGATTATTGATATAACTTTCATTTCATAAATCCTAAAGAATCTCGGTTAAACGGTGGTTTAAAAAACCGCTGCGCATCATGTCCCGAAGTAAATTTAAATTTCATCATAATTTATTAATTGCTTACAGGATAATAAATTAAACTTCAGGTACAATTGAAGGCAGTTATAAGCTATAACATAACGTTGCAAGTAAGTCTTTAGAGCTTCTATTCGAAGTGCTAGGATCGATTAAAGCATATTTCTATTTACCTAAATAACTCCTTAACGGTGCAATTTTTTTGTTTTATTAATGAGGAACAAATTCAAGCTAACTCATAAGAAGTCGTGTGCAAAATAGTATAAAAGGGGGCTTATCCGTTTCAGAGATCCAGCAAACATGTAAACGTTACCGCAGCAGGATCTTGAATATCTTCGCAACCATAACAGATACAAATACAAATTAAGTTGGTACATTTACCTCGTCTGAGGCACTAAATATTTGGCTACAATTTATTTCAATATACCCATTAATAAACAAAACTTCTGGCTAGGGTAACGTTACGCCAGCCAGAACTGTTTTTGTCAAATAACTAAAAAACTATTAGAGGTACAAATTTAAAAATCGATGGTACAATTACAGAAGCCGAGGCACTAATTATCTATAAAATTCAAATGACGATTTTCGACATTTTCTGGCTGCGGTAACGCACACGTTAAGTTTTTGTTGTGATGGAAATATCGATACCCAAAATACACACACACACAAGGGCTTTTTAAGCATAGAGTATAGGTAGAATCTATCAGATAAGAAGTCTGTAGTCTTACTTGTTTGAGCGTATCCATGCCCTGCGCGCCGACTTCGACGCGGTACGTGCGCGACATCGCCTTGAGCGCGCGGCAGGCGTCGCGCCGGTCTTCTAGCAACGTCGAGTTGTTCACACGGTCTACTAGCCGCTCCACCTGAAGAGAAGAAGAATTAGAAATTAATTGAAGTTTATACTAACTAATATTAATATTAAATGCGAAAGTGAGTTTGTTTGTTAGGCTTTCACGATAAAACGGCTGAACGGATTTGGATGAAATTTGGTACACGGTTAGACCATGACCTGGAATAGGACATGGATGCTTTTTATACCGGTAGTATGATCCCGTGGGATAATTTCCGAAATGCTGCGGGCGAAGCCGCTGGCGAAAGCCAATTTCAAATAAAAACTCGTCAAAGTATATCTGGCGCTGCCTGGATTGCCAAAAAACAAAGTCAATTTTGCATTCAGATGTATCATTCGTTCACATCATGCACTTAAACCGGTGAAGGAAAACATCGTGAGAAAACCGGCATGTCCTAGAACCAAAAATTCGAAGACATGTGATGATGATCTCATCATTTCCAACCCGCACTGTTCCTGTGTGGTGGATTGCGGTCCGCTCCCCCTCACCAATGACAGGAGGCCTGTGTCCCAGCAGTGGGAAATTTATAGGCTGATTATGATGATTCATTCACATTTTCATTTACATAGACAGCAGTAAGCAAACAGATTGAATGAAATGATTAATGAACATCAAAATAAATAATTGTTGTAAGGAAATTAGTAAATAGAAAAATTTCATGTCCAAGAGTTGGATTTCTGGACTATATTATGGAACTAAAAAAATAATTTACCATTCCAATCTATTGCCACTTCATTCATGAGAAAACGAAATATACATCCACACGGTGATAGAGTTAAAATGAAATGCTCACCTTCATTATAGATCATACTTGCAACCAACAAATAATATTATTACTAAGATATCAGTATCACAACGTAATACTATCACAGTGACCTTTGCAAACACATTAACTATGCATTAAACAAATAACTTCGGTACTGTCAGAGTGCCAAGTGCATAATAAACTAACTTGCATTAAAACACTTGTCTCAATACATAATAGACTTCATTGATACAATACATCACATGTGAATGTGAAATGCATTGCACTCACATTCAAATATAAATTCTATGAGACAATAAAATTAATGTCTGAATCATAATGAAATGTTTCATTGACAATTTTGATTTGAATAAAACTCTAGCCCTCTTACTAATAAACACGGAATAAAGTTATATCAGGAATAACAAAGGAATAACCATACATTTTCATAGGTTTAAACTTGGAATAACTTTATTATGTGTTTATTAGTAAGAGGGTAAGTCTAATAACTAGTTACACTTTACAGCAAGTTCAACAAAGAGCTGAGGTTTTTTTGGTTCTAACCTATTTATCTAGTGCTTGTTTTTCAAAAGCACTGTTTTATGACAGGCCGTTGGTCCCGGCTGTCATTCATGGATCTTTGACAGTTGTTATGTATCGTCAGAAGCTTGAAAGTCTGACAACCAGTCTTAACAAAGGGGTATTGTATTACCCAGTAAAAATGTGTTGTGGAGATCAGATAGGCAGTCGCTCCATGTCAAATTCAGCTGCAATTGGTTTGACTGGAAGCTGACCCCAATAAATTTGGGAAAAGGTTAGGCAGATGATGACTGTATTATGAAACAACGCCTAAGTAAAGACATCCATCTTTAAAGAGGCCGTAGTAAATTGCAATGTAAATGAATTTACAAAATGGATCATTTGAACACATACCAATATAGTTTCTTTGATGTGTTGCTAGCAATATTTTCCTTACTACTAACTTTTATTTTGAATACTATCCATGCATCATTTTGTTATTAAAAGGAAATCCAGGCTAAATATTAGTAAACTTAGAAATTGTTTGTTTAATTTTAAAGCAATGTGTAATCCAAGTCCAGTAGGTGTTATTAAAATCATTTGAGTTTTTAACCATAGAGCATAACTATAAGGTGTTTCAAAATTAACCCCACAAACTTTTAGAGGTGCTTTAGACCATGAAACTGAATAACTTTTACTGTGGGACAAACTTTGAAATCGCGAAAAAAAAACAGCTGTCCCATAAAAGTTTAGAACACTTTACGGCACCAACTGACCAATTTTGAAATCACAAAAAATTGTGATTTCAAAGTTGCTCCCGTAGTAAAACTTATTCAGTTGCTGGTCTAAAGCACTTCTTCAAGTTTATTGGGCTAATTTTGAAACACCTTAATTGCATATCAATTTTAGTGCATAGATAATAATAACAATTTCTTTCAGTTTACAAGTAAAACTTCAACTATCTACAATAATACTTTTATGACATAAAACACACTTTTTGTGCTGAGTGAGTACAAAGTAGTGAATTGTGAAAATATGTTTGTGTAAGTAGCAAGTAATTTAATTAGGTACTGTAAAATTGTTATGCTATGTAAGTACTTTGGTTTCACTATGAAATTTCTGTTGTGATAACACATTCAAGATTTTCTTTACACCACTGCTATCAATACAGATTAAAATTTTCAAATTGTTGGTGAATTTACTGCCTTTTCCAATAAAACATTATATTGAATGAAAAGACAGTGAATGATGTCAGCAATGACCCTATGCCTGAACATAAAAGGGACAATGTAAGGGCAGGTTAGTTAAACAAATTATATTACAAAAGGAAAGTGAATTTGGAGATCTATTCAAGAATTTGTAGCATTGAACTGGGGGACATGAGTGCTGTCAAATTCTTGAAATATTGAACCAATTTAAAGACATCTGGACCCGCCTACGCTAAAATTATAGATACGAAATAGCTACTCTACATTGCTAACTATAAATAGGTCAGCTTATGTTTTAATTCTAGTAAGTAAATATTGAAATACTCACGATCTCCGCTCCCGAAGGTTGGTGGCCAGGTTCCGGAGCCCCCAGCACGGTCTTCAGACCGCTCTTTAGAAAATCCATTTTCCTTAAATACCTTATTTATAATTAGAACACAATTACAACTTATTAATACGAAATCATTGCACAAAATACATAAACTCACAAAAATTAAATCAACCCTACGCGACACGTCAAAGCATTTTTTGACATTACAAGAATTACGTTTTGGTATGGTCCGTGATTGTTAGAATTAGATGATAAGGGATGTAGATTTTGCACACATGCGATCATAAAGACATAAACCATGAAAATTCACTAGTATCCTCCTAGTATCAAAGTAACCCTTGTCATGTTCCATAGGAATTTTATTACGAATATTGTGAATAAAACGTTTTCTCGCAATAACAAAACGAAAGCTTGACACTGACAGACAGGCGAATTTGCTGTCAATTTGGCAATTGGCAATTGGCATTGTTGACACTATTGCTGTCAACAACAGAACAGTGTCAACTCCAACTCTGTTTACTGAGCTCTCTGTATTTTATTACAATTCTTGAATTAAAGAAAATAACAATATTATTTACAATCGTGAGTCGTGAACTAAGTATATTATATTCGCAGCAAAAATGTCGACGGACCTCAGTGCCAGTTTCAATGAGCAATACATGAACATCAACACTAAGATGAAAAAGTAAGTTAACTCTCTTGTATGTATGTTTAGCCTTGTTTCATCACAATATCCACGTTTAATTTGATGTTACAGACGGTTTATGCGGAAGCCAAATATATCGGAAGCGACCAACGAGTTTATAGCCCTGGCCATACAGTGCGAGCATTCCGACCAGCCAGCGTTTGCAGGTCACGCCTACGTCGGCGCGGCCAAGTGTGAAGCCTCCGTGGGTCACTTCCTTGGCGAAGCGGAACATTTCTTGGCCGCGGCTCGGCAGTTCATGAAGGCTGAGAAGAAACTGAAGTCTCTGATGTTCTATAGTGCTGATAGAGAGAATTTGGAGGTAAGGAATATTTTGATTAGCGTTTTACTTAATGTATGTAGCGCCTCTGTCTCTTTCACAAAGAGGATGGTTTATATATAATTAAAATTGTAGGCTAAGTTTTACTTTGACATCCATCGAGTTGGGAGTCCATGGAATTGACTAACTTTATTGAATTTATTACCCATTTCTAAATCAGTGAATCGCCTAAAAAAGTTCTGGATCCAGAACTTTTTTATTCCATAAAGGGTAGTTTTTAATTAATTATTCTCCACACAAATAAAATGAATATAAAAAAGGCTACAAAATAATTTTTCGCTATTGCATTTCAGGCAGCAACAGGCTGTTACATTCAAGCCTTGAACAAGTACCCGGAGAAGTCCCCCATACGGACATCCATACTAATGGAGCTAGCCAGCGACCTGATAGAACTGAACCACAAGCTAGAAGCATCCGCATACTATGAGCAGGCCATAGACACTGTCACCGAAAGCACCATGAAGACCATCTGTTTGAGGAACCTACTCAATTTGAGGATTGACTGTGGTTAGTATCTTATTCTCTGTATATTTTACCTGGATGAGGCTGGCACAGGAGTGTGGGCATTGGCAGAAGAAAAGAGCCCAGAAGATGAACAGTGGGTGAAGTTAGGCTGTTGATAAGTACCTTTTTAGTCCATATCTCTCAACTCTTGGCCACTATAATTAACTAGCTTCTGCTCGCGACTTCTGCGTCGTAAACTTTCGGTCCCCAATCCACCCCGTGGCATCGCTTCGCCCGCCCACGCTCTTTCTTCGTTTTTGCTTAGCGTACTTCTGACTTTTTGTCGTTTTGCTCGGCTCCTAAGGGTCGTAGCGAGATGTTAAATAGCCTGTAACCTTCCTCAAGAATTGGGCTATCAAAGCTAAAATAATTTTTCAAATCCGGTTGGTAGTTCCTGAGATTAGCAATTCAAACAAACAAAAAACAAACTCTTTAGAAGACAAGAGTTGTTGTTACAGTTATTCATAATTCAATGTAATTTCAAAATTGGAGAAAATAATCCTCCAATTTCAAATAAGCAAGCCTTTAGAGTAGGAGTAGGAGTTTGTAGTAGTGTTATTTTCTGAAGCAAGAAAATGTGCACAAACAGAGGCAGGCTATAAAACTCATTTTGAACAATAATTTAACAGTGTTGATGGGGATTTATTTTCTACTCAACATAATAATATTCTCAATATCAAACTCAACAACAACAACAACTCAATCATTACATGTATTTTTTTTTATTTTATTGCTTTCAGGTAAATATGACATTGCTTTAGAAATCGCCAACAAAATAGCTGACTGCACTGACATGAATATACAAGAAGATATCCTTGCTGAGTAAGTGAATTTCAAATTATGGTCATTTGACAAGTTTTGTGATGGGCCAGCTATGACTAGGCAATATTAAAATTCATTCACAAATCAAATGGAAATCCATTCCTAGGCCATGTTTCCTACATGAAGGGTAGGTACAAAAAGAAAAACGTATAGTCAGTTCAAACTATCTGATGAAAGTGTCAACAACAATGAGGGTTTTCTGAAATGACGTCCACTAGGTGGCAACACTGAGACATCAGGTCCGGGCACCTGTCAAAAGTGTCAAAGCGCCTCTAATTTATTTAGTTGTGACTGAATGCACAGAGTACTTTGAATATGGGTGATGATCAAATGAATGAGAGGAATGATGAACTTCATCATATATTTTATATTCATTGTCGAAATGGAAGACCTCTTATCAAAGTGGCGCCAACTATAGTGGAGTGAAAAACCCCTCATTCTTAGGCAATCACTCACTAGGAACACATTCATCTGAATTTGGAAGATGGTAGGTACAGTTAGCAACAAAAGTCGATTAACACTTGAGTTCTAAATCTTAATTATTGAGAAAAATACTTAATTAAAATCGGAACAGATGTAAATTTTATTAACCAATAAATAAAATGCTAAAAAGCAGGTTATCATATAATTTTGTGTTAATTTAGATGACATCAAAAACTAGCAGTGTTAACCGACTTCTGTTGCTAACCGTACCTACTACAAACTAGCATCTACAGGTACGTTTTCTTATCCATTTGTTTACACATTCATCAGAACTTTTGGAACAAACCATACATTATGAAATAAGAATTCATGAAACTTGGCTTATGGTGTGTTCCTCAGGGAACACAACACTTCAGACTTCCTGTGTGCCGCCCTCATCATCACACTTCCCTTCTACTGACTGTTGGTATTTTATTTGTACCAAAAACATATTATTTCCTTTATTTCATTTTTATATACATATAAATTACATTTTTAAATGTTGAAATATAAAAAGTATAAAACCATTTAAAAATATAAAAAAATAGTAGCCCACCGGTATCGGGAACAGGGTCCAAGCTACCGGCGGTCAGGGCTGCTGAGAGAGGAACCTCCTAACGATACGCGCCGTGTCCAGAAGTACCGCTTTCTGGATCAAGCCCTTGATCCAGCCGCCTAACGAGAGCCTCCTCAGGTGTTGATCGAGGCTCTTGGCTATTATGCCATTGGCCGTCACGACTATCGGCACAATGATTGCTGTATCCACATCCCACATGTCGACAACCTCGCGAGCCAGGTCAAGATACTTAATTTGCTTATCTTTTTCGGCTTTCACGAGGTTCTCGTCACCGCTATATCAACAATCACCATGCGACGCTCTAATCGATCTATTATAAAAAAATATTATTATTATTATACCTATGCTTTTCCAGAGTGCAAGTTAGTAGAATACTGCTGACTCTTCTACTGAAGCCGTCTGAAGACAGCAAGCCTCCATCATTGAAGCAACTATTTATAGACTTGATGAATGACAATGAAAGTGATGGTAAGTTTAATTGCATTACTTACTGCATGCTTACTCATATGTATGAAGTCTACGCGCCGGTTGCGAGTAGGTACTACGCACCAGACCTTTCTGAAGAACATCAGCAATAAGATCGCTATGTCTTCCTAGGGCGTCCCCTCCGCTCACATCTGCCTTGTAAAAAATACCTTTTGTTAGTCGCCTTACATTCATCCTCACCTCAACATCACCAAACCATCTTAGCATTCTCTTGTCTCAGCTAATTTATATTCATATGAACCAACCAATCAACCAAACCCGCCTATAAGCATCAAGCTCGTCTCGCCATCTACGCCTCGGTCTTCCGCGCGGTGCCGTTGGGTTTTCAGGAACCCATGTTGTGGAGGTGCGACATGCGGCAAACGTGTCCAGTCCCATTTGAGCAGGGCTGTTTTTTGGGTGACGTGTCGGTGATTTGTGTCTTAGGCGCGGACCACTCAGAAGGGACGTGAGACGAGCACGAAAAAGCGATGCTCCTGCGGCTTGTCCTTTCTATATTTTGTATGAAGAATAATGAAGATGGACGGGACGCAGACGCCGCGTCTACGTCCCGTCCTCGTCTCACATCCCTGCTGTGTGGCAAGCGCATTGAGCGCAGTATCGTGCTTAGTGAACAGAAATAAAATTACTACTGTGTTTGTGCAAGTGCTAGCGCGGACGCCGTCATTCCTTCCTTGCACAACCTTAAACAATAATACAAATAAGGATGCATGAATGATTCAAGCTTTTGCTAAGGCTGGCCGCATACGTTCGGTTTCCTGATTAGGAGACCCAAATGCATTGAATTCCGTTCGGAAAATATAAGAACGTTTGCGCCTTATCGACAATTTTATATGAAATGCGCGCATTCGGGTGTCCGAATCTGAATTCCTGATCAGGAAAGAAACCGTACGTATGCGGCCAGTCCAAAATGGAGCCAACAGTTCTATTCTATTTTGTTTTCCTCCTTTCAGCAATTCCGCTGAACACAGACTTGCGCCTGAAGCTCCAGTCCATCATCATCAGCCACACGGCGGGAGACGTACAGTCTCTCATCAGTGTCACTGCTGACACCAAGCAGTTCCTCTCTCTGCAGCAAGTTGAGCTGCTACACAAACTGATATCAGACGAGAGAGGTTAGCTCTGCTGTTGATAATATGTAGGTACTATAAGAGTAACTCGAGAAATTGATAAAAGTAGCAACTGTATGTAAGTGTGTATAAGTGTGAGATAAGAATTATCTTGTAATGTGAATGCTTCTTTTTATAAAATGGAGGATTTTTAAACAAGTATAATAACGGGTGTAAAAATACGCCTAACGAAGCCAAAACTCACTTGTTCAACGTTCTTCTCGTCATTGTGGCCGTTTTTAGGGTTCAGTACCAAAATGGTAAAAAAGGAACCCTTATGGTGACTCAGTCTATCTGTCTGTTTGTCACAGCTCGATATCTCACGAACTACTAATGCTATCAACTTGAAATTTGGAACAGTTTTAGATGACGTTTACCCAACTATTTTACAAATAAGAAAAAAATAAAATATTTATATATTTTTTTTTGCAACAGGGACTGAAAGGGGTTTTTAAAAATTCAAAGTGGGGGTATTAGGGCATGTGGGGTATCATATGAAAGAGCGCTGTTTGCACTTTCTCAAACATTTTTTTTAGGCCTCATAGTTTTCGACTTTTGATGAAAAGTGAAAAAAAAATACCGTTCCCCCCCTTATCTCCGAAGTTTGCTAACATAAAAATCTGAAATTATTCTATGTGATAGAAGTTTATGTAAAGATTACAGGAAAAATAAAACGATGTCTCTAAATAGCACACTTTTTCAGAAATCGGAACGGAACCCTCGGTGCGCGAGTCCGACTAGCTCTTGACCGGTTTTTTTTTGTACTGCACCATACCTGGGAACAGTCTGGTTATGGAGATATTGAAGGTCTATGTTTTTATGGCAACAAGTTTTGAAATGTTACCCACAATCCCTGTACCATTGCATTGCCCACAAGCACAATGTATTATTACACCAAAACAGTGAATTTTCACACCATAAATAAAAGTTGTTTCCCACCAATTATTTTTTTCACAAAGATATCTATAATAGTTTGATGTACAGACGCCAGCACATCAAGCTACTACAATCTGTCAAATTTCATTAATAGATTTTCATCTTTATCGCTAAAGCATTAGGTTCAAGGTTGATTGGGAAAATTTGACAGTTTCGGTTGGCTTGACCTGCTGGCATCTGTACCTAATGCGTTATTGCGTAGGTGCGGCTTCGTGATGGCTCATTTTGCAACCTGTATGTTGTGTATGTGACATAGATAATTTAGTATTCCTTTGGTGTTGTATCTCACTTTAAAATATTAAAATCTACATAATGTTATTTTATATTGTTAAATTAAAATAATTATGTTGTAATTTTTTAAATAAAACTTAAATAGTCTTTATAACACTCAATTTTATTTCTCCAAAACCTCAAATACATAGTTATTTTAATGCTATGCCATACTTATACAAATGTATATTTTTCATTACATTTTTTTTGTATTTTTTTTTTATACACAGTTAAAAAACCATTTTTTTTGTGCTTTCTTTTTCTTGACTTTATGAACACATTTGTTTAAAGATATACTTTTAAGACTTTTTATCAGTACTACTTATGTCATCTAACTTAGGTATGACAACTAGTTCTTCAGCAAAACTGACTTTATGGTCCATTTTGATAACTTTCTCTCTGGAGCCAGTCTCCTCTACTTTGACCTCGTTGCCAAAGTCAGCAGCAGTGTCTATGACAGACTTACTCTGTGTGGCATGAGTCCACATTTCTTCAAATTCATCCTCCTCCTCTTCCTCATCTTCATCAGCACTCTTGTCACTCTTGGCTTTCCCTTCGTGAGACTTCTGCCAGCAGTATTCAAATGGATAGCTGACATTCCTGTTATCATCAGGAGCAATCTCAAAGCGAGATAACAATGAATTGTAAGTGGTATGAACACCTTCAAGGAAGTTCACGTCAATTTCATCGAAGCCAGTGATGGACTTGAACAGGTCTTCACCAGATTTCATGTCAGCTACACCTTTCTTTTCAAAGAACTGGAAATAAACAATAAAAAAAAATTAAAAATTATTTATAAACAAACAGGTAAAACCCTAATAAAGATCATCATTTGTTTACAAAATTAATTGTTGCACAATATTTATTCATACTATTAAAATATTATTGTTTACTTGTTAGATGAGTCATAGGTTTCTGCAGTTTATTTCTTATTTGATAAAATACATACATTTGCAATGTTGCGGCAATCCCTCAGCAAGAACTCTAGACCATTAGGATGGTCCGGCTGCACAGACTGGGACACATCTATGAACCAGCACTTGTTTTCCCACCACAGGATGTTGTACTCTGACAGGTCAGCATGGATCATGTGCCCCGTGTTGTACAGCTTGTGAACCGCCTCCACCACCTCATTGTACACACTCTGCCATTTCTCAGGCTTCAAGATAACTTCCCTCAATTTAGGAGCAGGCTTGTTGTCCTTCCCAATGAATGACATCACCAAAATATGTTTCTTCAAACAAACCATATCAGGACAATTCATACCAATCTTCTTCATACGAATCATGTTATGCATCTCTTTCTCAGCCCACATATGAACAATCTTACGTGGATTCTGCTTTGAGAAGCGATCCTTGAAACGGTAATCAGCTTCAATATACTTATCACGAGTTTTGAACTCATTCAGAGTAGTCTTAAATACTTTGATTGCACATTCTTTAGGAACTGTTAAGTCAGGATACCTGGTGTTCCCGTTAGCATGTAGTACAACTGATTCCTTGCCAGTTGAAATAATTCCATTGATATCCTCCAGCAGTTCATTGTTAATTAGTTTGAACAAAATGAGCCTTGTAGGCTCATCAAGACCCATCTCCGCAGTGGCATGACTTTCTTTACGGTCCAACATTTTGTGTTTACGGGAATGTTGGTGTTTTGTTTGCTCTCTCAAATGATTGAACACAGAATTGGACAGTTTCATATCGAACCCAGCTCCGTCACCAGTGCACACCTCTGGAGGAAATGCCATCACACGACAAGCATTCCTCCTGCCGTTGATCACACTGTCATGCTTAGTCACCATCTCTCCATCTTTCATCACATACCCACGTTTAGGTAAGCTCGCGAACTCCTTCTCATTAGTCTCGAAACGATCCCAATCTTTCTTTTCCTTGCCGAAATCTTCTTCATCAGAATCAGATTCGTAAATCAAATGCTTGGGCACATTGAAGTAGTTATCATACGATACCGATACTTTAGCGTCTCCGTTGCGTTTCTTCTCCACCACCTTGAGTTCATCGTCGTATTCTCTGTCGAATTGGTTTTGCAACACTTTTGCAATGATTGCATCCGAGTCACAATACTCCTTGACGTTGGATGATTCGATTTCATGCAATAACTCGGGCGGTATGTCGGTAGACGTACTTACATGCTGGTCGGAGAGCTGATCAGCGAACTTTATTTCCTCCTTTACTTGGAGTCCTCGTGCTAATTCTTCAGACATGATGTCCGACAAATCTTGTATTTCTGCAGGTGCAGCAATTTTCTTCCAAGGGTTCGACATTTTGTTTAAAGAAATTAAATCTATATCACAGATCTCTTAGAGTTAATGTTGATAAATTAATATATCCCTGTTATAGCAGGCAATTTAATTATTACACAATACGAATAAATAGTTACGGATGTAGTACACAAACCTTCTTGGTCTGACAATTTTGACATTGAACTCGTTTGAACATGTCTGTCTCTCTTGTTTTCATAAGCGAGAGAGATGGGAATAAAATTCGCAATTAAACTAAAAGAGAAAGGGTATTTCTATGTTCAAGAAGTCAAAAATATTCGATACGGAATTTCACTTCTACTGAAACATATGACATTGACATAACAGCAAAAAAGTTGCCCTTTAAATTATGATATTAGAATTCTAAGTCAATGATGATATTGCTATTTTTATGCAATAAAAAATTAACTCAAAATCATGAAAGCACTAGTCGATTGCCACTTGCTATTATTAATTTGTGGTCCCAACCACCTGAGGAATGTGGAACATGGTGGACTGGCCTATTAATGGGCCTATTACTTCTTTACTGGGCCAAACTTAGAGTTTACTATTAACACGTATGGATGGAATCTGAAACGAAGTGATCCAACAGATACTAGATAGCCGGACAGCCAAAGTTTCAGGATAAGCAAGCTAGAGTGGCAATGCGCCAGTGTTCTTGCTGTAGAACCGTTGCGAACTTAACACATTCGAGTCCACCCACCTCTCATGTATAGCTCATGTACAGACAAGGGTTGCCACCTTTTTTTTGAAGAAATATAGTATTTTTCTCAGAACCTTGCCAAAATATAATACTTTTGGGAAATTTCGGGAAAAAAATAGTACTACACATTCATTCATTCATCAAATCATCATGTTTAAACATTATATACAAATTACAATCCTATATCACTTTATTGCACACCAGTTTAAGTAGGTACAAAAGATACACACAAACACAGAATAACATTATTTATTTTTCCAGGTATATTTATTGTTACTCTGCGCTTTGTATAATAACAGTTTATTGTTTTTAAAATAATTATACGAATCACAGCAATTTTCGCAATTCATTTTTAATGAGCTTAATTCAACTTCTGTTTCTTTCTTCCCTCACCTCACCACAGAATAGAAACAGAAATGACGTTTCGTTGCGTGTAGCCGTAAAGCCGTAACGAGGCTTCGTGAGTGCGTTTCGTTCTAAAATTCACAACGCGTCACTACAGGTACGTTCCAATTTACTCCATGTTTATACAAAAAAGTGCAGCAGTGGAGTTAACAATGAAAATATAGTATTTTTCGTACTATATTATATTTCTATAATGTATAGTACAATTGACCGAAATATAGTACGATACTATATAATATAGTACAGGTGGCAACCCTAGTACAGACGCCAGCAGGTCAAGCCAAGAAACTGTCAAATCCCAATCAACCTTGAACCTAATACTTTAGCGATAAAGATGAAAATCTAAGTTTGACAGATCTTGATGTTCTGGCGTCTGTATGTCGCTTTTTGTGTGGTAAGTGTCGTGCAAGTGTTTGGGTGTGCCAATACTACTTCGTCTGTGGGTGTGCCTCCTCTCACCACACACAATCCTGACCTTAGAAAACTTCATGAAAAACAATTTTGAGAACGCCAAAAAATAGTCACCAAGGTCAAAAAAATAGTACCATTATGCCATAGACGTATAAAAAAGGGAGGACTCCGCGCCACGCATATCGAAAGTGAAGCACCGTTCTGATCTGTGTGCGTGATTTGAGTACACACGGCTACACATCAAGCTATACATTTCCAGTTTACGCTGAGCTCTCACTGTAAGGAAATCCTATACCAAGCGAGATCAGGGGGCTTACCAGAGGCATGAAACTTCTATACATATTTCGAACTCAAAAAAAAAACTTGACAAAAGCGACCTCTTGTGCTGGTGGAACTCAATTTCCCCCAATATTTACAAAATTAGTAGCTAGATGGCAGCAGTAGAAGAACATAGGTAATATACTAAATAAATTCTACAAATAGAAATAATAAATGTGATGAATGTACTACAAACGTATGATATTTTATTAATTATTAATTGTGTCGATTTATGTCTTAATTAATAAAATTGGTAATGTGAAACGAAAATATTTTTTTAAAATGGCAACTATCTGTTGGTACTTTTCGGGAAAAGTTTTTGAAGGCAGCCATTGTTCGGTTTTCTTCAAGTTTTATCTGCGTTTATTTATTATGTTTCCTTGCGTTGATTGTCTTGGCGTGATAACGGATTCTGTGACCTCTGCTTTACGATACGACCCTGTTACTGTGACACCGATTACTTGCAAACCTGCTATCTTGGCTTTTCATTACACGGACTTTGTTTTTCTTTGCGACCTGGGCAAGAACTTTTTACAATGCCGAAAGCAACCGAATTAAAGTGTTATTTTGGATGTGTTGTTGATGGTAAGCTTTATTTCATTTAAGAATTTTATAATATATATATCCTTTATGTGTAAAACTGTTTTTTACGTATCTGTAAAACACTTTTTATAGAGAATTTTTTTACTAAATATTGTAGTAACCACAATAAAATTTAACTACAATTTCTGACTTTTGAAGGATTGACTCAAATAGAAATATTAATTTTCAGGTTCCCTACACCGTTACCCTAAATGGGATTATCCACATGCAGACAATTTGATCAATGGCAGTCCATACTCCATCCAGCAACTTCAGCACGAGGCAATGAATATATTTATAATAATGTTCGGTTATGCTACAGGCACTTTGAAGAAAAATTTCAATTACCAAGTCATTGCTTGATAAAAATGCAGTACCAACATTGAATAAATTTTGTAAGTATATACCATTCTACATAAATAATTATTTAAATATGTTATAAATATGTGCTATTATTATTGTTAACTGCCTGCAGTGTAATCATTGTTAACTGAGCATCTAATCTAGCATTAGCAGAAGTAGCATTTAATCTCTAAAAACCTTTTCAATATAGAAACATTTATTAGAGCTACCTATGAACTTTTACAGTGATTGGTTGAGTCATTCTTGAGTGATGCGCTTACCAACAAACAGCATATTATCTCTATGGTCCCATACCTGAAGGGCCCTATTACTAAGCCTCCGCTATCCATAGAATCTGTCCGACTGTCTCTGTTTGTCTGAGATCTGATATTTTCACAGAATGTGTATTTCTGTTACCTCTATAAACAAAAAATATAAAACAATGAAACAAATAATATAAATGTGTTAAAAATTAAATCTAAGAAACATGTTTTTTCATTTTAGGGTACGGAAACCTTGTGCGTCAGTCTGACTCGCACTTGGCCGGCTTTGTTTATAGATTTTTTAACTTCTAGATAAGCAATTTTTGCTTATAAAATTAACTGCATCTATAAAATTATTTATTCTATTTTGAAATAACTAAGCATTTCTCATTTATATCCACAGCTTTGAGTCAAACTGAAGAACAGCCCTCAACATCAGCTGTATCAGTGGCATATGAAGAGAATCTCTTTAGAATTAACACATATAATGGCTCCAAGTAAGTGTCAAATTCATATCATAGAGCTATGAGTTTTACTGTTATTACGTCTTTATTAGACAAGCAATGCATTTTTCATGGATATCTGTCTGACAATAACATTCTACTTCTTGTGAACTCAGACTGGCCTATGCTTAGGAATCCTAAACAAGGCATAGAAATAAGGTGGATACATAATTGACTGCACACACAATTTGCTTTTTTTAGGGTTCCATACCCTAACGGTAACCAACGGGACCCTCTTACTAAGCCATTGCTCTGTCTGTCTGTCAGCAGGCCGTATAGGCCGGTCGCATGAACCATATTAAGGAGACAGCTGATTTTTTCCCAGAATGTGTATTTCAAGAATAAATTAAAAATAAAGGAGGCTCCCATACAACCAACATGTTTGTTTGGTTAATGGTACGCACAGCTACAGATCAAGCTATACATTTCCAGTATAATATCTCTCGCATTGTATAAGATTTCCTAACAATGAGAGGTCAGTGTAAACTGGAAATGTATAGCTTGATGTGTAGCCGTGTGTACAAACCCTACATGTGAGAGTCCGACTTGCACTCGACCGTTATTTTGTCAATTCTCAATAACAGCCCCTATTATGTGGGACCAAAACATAAGTAAAGAAATGTTGGAACAATACACATACAGCCATGATAATGATATACCCACACAACCATAAAATCTTCAAGTTATCTTAAACTTTGTAAATAATTTCATTTAAACAGTTTAAGATCAACTTTTAAGATTTTATGTTCTCTATTTGTTGAATATCTGTTTGGCAGTGTAACAATCTCCCCACTTGGTTTTCACTACTGAGAATTATGCAGGTACCTATTCTAATAATTTCTGTACTACATGTGAAATGAAATTATTGTATAAATTGAATCAATTTTCTCATATATATTTACAGTTTTCGGTGGAGAAGGAGCTTCGACATCAACTGCACTGCCAAATGAAGAGAGACCACCAAGAACAGCCGTTCATGATTCCTCGAATTCAACGCGGACAGTACCTCCACGTGAGTAATTATTTTTACACTGTCTTATACAGGGTGTTTCTTTTAAGGTGTCGGGCCAGTGCGAGCTGATAGCAGAGTACCATACCTATCGATTTAACCCCCATGTATGTTCAACGATGTTTTGTAGTTTGTAGATGATGGCTTGAAAAAAATATATCTTGTTTTTGGGTCAACTTTGAACTTTGAGTGTCTGCAACAAAAGTCGATTAACACTTGAGTTTTCTAAATCTTAATTATTGAGAAAAATACTTCATTAAAATCGGAAACATGTAAATTTTAAAGAAAATTAACTCCTAGCTAGTAAATGAAATGATAAAAAGCAGGTTATCGTATCATTTTGTGTTAATTTAAATTATGTCAAAATGTACCGGTGTTAACCGACTTCTGTTGCTGACCGTACTAATTAGGGCATAATTTTTTGAAATTGGTTGTTAAAAGTGGTGTACCTGAAATCTGTTCATATTTTTGTCAATCCTGATATTTACTATTCCTCTACGTTTAAGCAGAGCTCAATTGATAATAAAAACATAAGTTTTGTACCTACTACTATCCTTAACTGCTACCATTGATATGAAATGAGGTATTCAAAATAACTCGAAAACTACAAAAAATCGTAGAACATACATGGGGGTTAAATCGATAGGTATGGTACTCTGCTATCAGCTCGCACTGGCTTGACACTTTAAAAGAAACACCCTGTATAATAACTAGCTGTGCCCGCGGATTCGTCCGCATAATAGTGACTTTCGGCAGCATTTTTATTCGCATTAAAAAGTAGCCTATGACCTTTCTCAGGCTCTAGACTATAACTGTACCAAATTTCATTTAAATTGGTTCTGTAGTTTCAAGCTTGAGTACGTAACACACAGACAGAGTTAGTTTCGCATTTATACTATTAGTAAGGACTAGCTACTCCCCGTGGCTCCACCCGCATAAATGCCGGAAAAAGTTATAGCTTTTAGCCGCATGGATTCCATGTGTTATTCCAGACTATAATCTACCTCTGCGCCAAATTTCATTAAAATCCCTTCAGTCGTTTTTGCGTGAAAGAGTAACAAACATCCATCCATCCTCAGAAACTTTCACATGTGTAAATATTAGTAGGAAGTAGGATTGTAGGTAGTAAACATTGGATACAACTGGATTTTTTTTATTACAGACCCTAAGAGAACATGTTATTCGAAACCCACGGACAAGGCCATTGTAAGGCTAAACGAGAAGCAACAGAAACTACGGGAGAAATGCAAAACACAATCAAGAAAACTACACGTAGCTAAAAAATGGGCTACGTCCAAAAAAATTTTGAAATATATTGAAAAACTACCTGATGCGGCACAGACTTTCATGAAAATATACGTGCCTCCGTGATAACCCTAAATCAAAATTTTTGATTCATAAAATTCGTTTTTTTTATTAATTGTGCATGTGATTTTAATATTATTAGATGTAATAGACATAAATGTGATTAAGTTTTTCTTTGTGATCTCTCTATAAAATTGATTGTACACAGTTGGTGTCTTGGGGTAAAAAGATTATGATTTCGAGTTTTGATAGGAATGATCTTGTTAAATTGCAATCATTTGAATATTCTAAAGAGCAAAAAGAGTTAAGAAATAAATTTTGAAAAAAATGTCTTGTGTTTTTCTTTTATATCAATTCAGCGTTAAGAAATAATAACTTGATTTAGAATACTTTTTGGGTGTAAACTTAATGAGAAGTATTTTAGATCAAGTTATTATTTCTTAACGCTTTATCTTTATTAATTTTATTTCAAAAGTAGTATAGCCTACATAAGAGTGCCATCTATCGGATGCGTATGGAAGCTAGCATGCTCCTTAACGCCATCTCTGGAACGTGGGGAAAAATTAGTATCGTCCTTGGACGCAGAGTGGCATATCTATACCATTATTATACTGTATAATCTATGGGGCTTACTATGAGCTCTTATAGCAGAGCAGAAGTTGAACGTTTACAGTGAGAGAGAGTGACGGTGCTATAGGTCGTGTATAACTCCGTCACTCTCTCTCACTTGAAACGTTCAACTTCTGCCCTGCTACAAGAGCTCATAGTAAGTCCCCTGCTTATACTGGAAATGTATAGCTTGATCTGTAGCCGTGCGTACCTGCAAAGACGCCGTCGCACGTGTCACGTAATGGCGGCCGGTCGGCATACTATGATATAAATGTGTGCGTAAGACGTGTTTGTACAAACGGTCCCGGCATACTTACTGTGCTTCACTTTCGATACGCGTGGCGCAGTCCTTTTTTTATACGTCTACATTATGCTTCCGAAGTTATAGCTGTTAATTTCCCACAATTTGCAAAAAAAATGCAGTTCGGGCTTCGTTGGACGACTGTATGATGTATACTGTGCTAATAGTATGTCGGTAAAGCTATAAATTGGCAATTCCAAAGACCATAGTCAGACTACCACTGGCTGGGGTAGTTTTCGGTTTTCAAAGATGTTTTACTATCGTTTTGAAATGAATGAAATGCACCAACCCGTGTGGTTTGACCAGACTCGAATGAACCCAAAGATTCACACTAGCCCCTATTGCCTCAAGTTACATGTGCAACAGAGACCATTGCATATCAAGGAGTAGACAGGGGCGCGAAGGGAAGACAACGTGCCCTTAGGATATGGAAATGGAAGGGATAAAAATCCTACTAGTATGCACCCTATAGTAAGCAATCGAATTGGAAACAAAATTAATACACAGAATAGATTTTCCCTTTATATTTTTAGCTTAACATTTACTTTGCCGCTTTCTTGCTGCCGCCGCCAGCGCCGCCGCCGCCGCCGCCGGTCTTTACGCCGGCCTGTTGCGCTTTGAGGACCTTCACGATCTTCTGTTCCTCAATAAGGAAAGCTCTGACGATGCGCTGCTTGACGCACTTGTGGCAAAGTACACCTGAAAAAAAAGTTGCTGTTTGTTTATAAATGGCCAAAGAAACGATGGTTGGATGTGACCTTTTGAAACATCTTCTGAACCTGTGTTATGCAAAAAAATGATTTGATTTGAATGATGATTTATGGCTAGAAAAAAATGTGACTACCGAGATGGCCGACTAATGGAGAAGTATGGAAGAAAATCTGACCCATAATAAGTTGGGATAAGGGCAATAGAATGATGACAAAATGTATTTTAATTCTTCTTTTTTTTTTCTTTTACCTCCATAGACACGCTTGACGGTCTTCTTGCGGTAGCACAGGCGGGAACGCTCAGCGGGCCTGGCAGGCTGGATACCGCGCAGTTTGCTCTTGCACTGGCCACACCTCGGGATCTTCTTGGGCTTCTTTACATACTGGTAGACGAGACGTCCACCTGGAGTCCTTACTCTGAAATTTTATAAAGATTTGGCTATAGGAATTGTTTGACTTGAGTTTCTTTGCTAAAATATTCATACATGTTATGTAGAATAAGAAAGTGGAAATTTACACTATAAAAAAAAATTGTTTATTCTCACCAATAAAGTTATAGTAAAAAAAGTAGGTACGTGACAAGTGTGTGGTGGTCATAAAAGGTGCACAAATTATTGACCCTAGCCCCTGAACTAGGCGGGAACCTGTATCTCAGGGGATAGTGTTCAGCTATTGTAATACACTAATTAAGACAAAAGTGTGTCACTAATGCAACTAAACTATATGGCACCTTTCTTCAGAAATGTCAGGTGCATTGTACTCGCAACCGGCGTGCGTGTTGAGAACAGATGTATGAACATAAATGAGACAAAAGGAGCATGTAAGGATCATAGCCAGTGGCGTTTGAAATAATAAATTAATATCATTATGCAAATAGCAACTTCATTGTACTTGAGAAGTTGAGAATGTGGACACCAAGAATGTTTCCTGAATTTTGAAGAGTAATAGACTACAGCATGTTTGACTAAACTTTAGTCTTTCGTTCAGAGAACAGCTAAAGTACTAATCACAATCATTTTCTATGAGTAACCAGAAAAAACATTGTTTTGGGGTGTTTTGAAGACGCACTAATTAATTATTATCACAGCATGTACATACAATTCAAACGTGTGATGTAGTTGGCAGTCGGTATTAAATACCACATTATAATGAGAAACATTAGATGTTCTGAGATATAAATTAGTGTTGTCCGACAACACTTCGGTACAATTTTGAGGTTAACTTGTAAATAAGATAATAGTAAAAGCTATTGTTATATACTTTAGTAATAGGAGATCAAGTAATTGGCTAGTTGAACATTAATTTCATACGTAATATATGATAAAATACTCACATTCTCCTTTGGTTTGATTTAGTATTGTACGACAAACGTCGTCTAAACGTAAGCCGCTGTACCATTTTGGAGCTGAAATATGAAAGAAATTATAAGTAACACGCCTCCCACTATTTAAATCACTATGCTTATTTCAAATATCTTAGAATTATCATGAGATTGAGATAGATTTTATTAAATTATTTTCGTAACACACAAATCCCAACCTATTTGACAGCTGTTGACAGGAAAAGAAAAACAATCGTGTTTATGGCAACATTTACAGATTGCACAGATAATGATGAGATTTACATTTACAGATAGCACAGATAATGTATCTAGCCAACTTCCAAGTAATATTTTAGTTATAAATATAAATATGTATTTATTTACTTGTTTAAAAATCATCATCAGCCATATAATTGATTAAACGAAATTTGTTTAGCTCTGGGAAAAGTCGTACTCCCTTTCCAGACCTAATGTTATTTTGGTCAAGTTCTTGCCTTTTAATTTTAGTATAAGTATGCATATCATATTCATCATCATCATCATTCTCCTGCCACTATCCCAATTTATTTGCGGTCAGCGTGATGGGGCGCAACATGTCTTTTTCGTCCATATTTCTATTGTCATTACGGTATTTTACTTTAGATAGCTTAAGCAAAAGCAGTCAGAAAATGTTAGTTTTAGTTCGTAAAGTATCAATATAAATCTTAAAATTCAATTCAAAGTTTCCAGTCTTTTTAATCTGTTTTCTAACACCATGAAAGTAGCCGCCATGTTATTACGTCATACGGCTGTGTAAATTAAAAAGTGTCAATGTCAACTGTCAACTGATCAGCGTATAAAAAGTGTTTGTTTCAAATCAAAATCAAATCAAATCAAAATATTTATTTGCTAGAATATGGTACATAAGGTGTTAATTTGTTTAGTTCAGCATATCCTGCCATAACATGGCGTGCAAATGTATTTAAAAAATCATGCGATGTCAAAATTAATCTATGTTACAAATTACAGAGTCTATTGACTTGTCTTCTAAATATTCCATAATGGTGTAATATCTTTTAAATAGTAAAAATTTGAAAAGCATTTTTTTAAACATTGTCAGCGGTAAATCTTGAATAGTATTTGGTAAATGATTGTAAATAATAATCGACATGCATTACACTGCCAACTGACGTCATGATGACAACAGAGCAATATGGCCTCAAATGCGTCCAGCCTTAGCGTCCAGCGTTTTCCCATGTTTATTTTATGGCAATCGATTGAATAAAAATTTTGAGTTTTTTTTGTGGCTTATTAGCACTATAGAATCTAATTGAGATCTTACTTTTCAAAAATGGAAAAAAAAATGTATATAAGTAGTTTATCAGCCATCTCGTTACCATAACACAAGCATTAGGTTGCTTAGCTTGGGACTAGATGGCGTTGTCTCAAATGTCCAAGGATATTTATTTATTTATCTTTGGCAGTCGTTATGGGTCGTCAGAAGCCCAAGTCTGGAACTTATTCTGTGGTCTGAAAGTCTGCCTTACCAAGGGGTTTCGTATTACCCAGTAACTGGGTTGTGGAGGTCAGACAGGCAGTCGCTCCTCGTAAAATACTGGTATTCAGCTGCATCGTAGGCTGCATCCAGTTAGACTGGAAGCCGACGCCGGCATAGTTGGGAAAAGGTTAGGCCTTAGAGCATTTAACCTATAAATGCTCTAAGGGTTAGGCAGATTTGACTTCTCTATTGTCATCATCTTGGTTCGGTAGTAACCTCGAGTACCTCCCTTTCTAGCCATTTTTAGTATCTATATAAGTAGCTTTTTATTTTGAAACTATGTTGATTAAAATTATCAATAGTTTGAAACTGAATTGCATCAGTTGCATCATTGCATGTAGTACAAAGTACAACTAATGAACGTTGATTTTGCAAAAAAACCATAATTGCTTATTTTCGGAACGCGTATCCGAGATATATTTTTCAACCTGGTAATAATTTGTGTCAGAAAAACAAAATGGCTACCGATGTGTAATGTTTGTGGTGATGTTTTTCTGTGTTTAAAGATATTGGAAGTGTATTTTGAGTGAATTCTTCAGAAAATGGGTAAGTTAATCAATAATTTTAATGATTTTACACCTTACAAAACATGGTTTTTCTATTCTACATGAAGAATGTGTCTCCTACCGTGCTTTTAAGTCGGGTGTTGATGATGGATGAACTGGATTTACTGACTCTACTCAGAGAAAAAAGAAAATGTTGTTAGTAAAAATTGCGAATAACTTTAATTCTATGCAATGTATGGTAAAGAGCCGGCTGGAGTGCTATTGTTGGAAAGAATGTTAAGTTTCTCAATTTGTAACGTTCAAACTCACTATGTAGTTTCAGCTCGGCGAGTAGATTTTATTATTTTGTCTGTTCTGTCTGACGTTATTACTTGACTAACATAGATTCCTTTGCCTGATTGTTGCATAGCAGGAGATATTTTCTTCTTTTATTTGAAGTGTCAGCACTCAGTCTGCATTTCTGTGTAAATAAAATGTTACCTTTAGAGTTCAAAATTCAAATAGTTCTCAACAGATGCCACTACCAGTCGAAATACTAATAAAATTCAAGCAATAAAATTATTAGTAGGTACAGTCAGCAACATAAGTCGATTAACACTGCTACTTTTTTACACGTCATGTAAATTCATACAAAATGATTTGATTATCTCCTTTTATCCTAAAATAGCTAAGAGTCTAGTAGATCTTTAAATTTTACTTCTGTTCCGATTTTAATTAAATATCTTGCTCAATAATTCAAATTAAAAAAAACTGAAGTGTTAATCGAGTTTTGTTGCTGACTGTACCTAAGTTTGTTTGGCAAAGCTTTTACGTATACCTACATACTTAAGCATGAGTCTCATTGGATATCGCGCCTCTAATAGAGGCTGCTAGGCCGTATTTGAAGGCCCATTTTCACGACACTCGTTTAGATTTTCTGTTACTACGAGTATCAATAGTATCATTCAGGCACTTGACCCTCAGAACTCGTCGTCGAGAATATAATACTATCTCTAGTAATTAACTGCTTGAAGAAGCAAGAAGCTGCTGCTGCTAGAAGTCCTGTTTATAAAATTCTTGATTTGTGAGTGATAGCAATAAACACGCAGCTACCGGTCGTGTAGGACTTGTAAAAGAAGACCTGCGCTGAAAAATAAAGTCCAATAATCCTATAAATTATATTATGATAAAATAACGAGAACTTCGCGCGGCGGTCTTTAGTTTCTGCCTACACCCCCATGGGAAGAAGGCGTGAGTTTTATTATGTGTATATGCTAAGCACAGTGCTAAGTACCTAATAATAGCCGGAGGGGTCTGATCTTGCCGCGGTTGATACGTGGATGGGTGACCATCTTTACATACCAAGACCCCTCAATGTCTCGGAAAGCACGTTAAGTCTTTGGTCCCGGTTGTCATTCCTCATCTTTCACAGTAAAATACTGGTATTCAGCTGCATCCGGGCAGACTGGAAGCCGACCCCAACGTCGTTGGGAAAAGGCTAGGCAGATGATAATGTGTGTAACTTTTATGATGCTTTCGACGGAGAAAATCACGGAATATTGGTGAACAATTTTAAAATATCACTGCTTCATACGTCAATTTTATGCCTTTCGTCAATTTTCAATGATCGAAATAAACGGTTTCTCTTATCAAATATGTACAACATAACGTTGTGTAGTGAGTGATGGTATACTCAAAGGCTGTATTCTAGGAGCCAGTCGTCATCTGCTTCAGAGTATCCTAGACAGAGGACAGACCACAGACTTAAGTCTGTGGGACAGACCCTGCCCGAATAGTTAGCCGACGTTCGCATGGGCGTAAAAAAATCGCGTCGATTTTTTTTCGCGCACTGCATTTTCAACGCTCTGCTTAGCGCCGGGAGTTGAAAATCCAACAGTGTGTTTTTCGTCGCGCTGGGATGCACTCTGTTTTTGTTATATTGGATTCTCGAAGCTCGGCTCAACACCGAGAGTTGAAAATCCAGTGCGTGATAAAATCCCGCCGCGATTTTTTTACGTCCGTGCTTCGTCGGCTTACTGCTGTTCAGCGTTAATAAAACGCTAAGCAGCCTCTGAAAATGTTTTAAAAGAAAAGTCTTATTACATCGGACAAATGCTCGGCATGACTTTAGAAATCATTATAATGAATGTCGCAAGACGTGACGTGCAGCATTTTGATGTTAGAGGAATGCCGCAAAGTACCATTATCCTAAAACCAAGGTACTGTGAGGGCCCGAACCTCACAGCGGGAGGCTAACTACTTTATAATAAAAGACAGTAGTGTACTGAAGAAATGGGGCTGAAGCCCGCTATATTAAAATAGAAATAAAATTATAATTCACTCCCTAGGTCCTACGCGGAGCCCTAGCTATCAGCTATCTGACAATCCTTATAAAAAGCGACCATCACTTTTTATTAAGAATATTCGATGTTTGAATGATCGGAATGTCAGCCCGTTATCCATACTTTGGCTTGTACATAATAAAACCTCTACATGAGCTACGCCCACCCTTGAATAAAAGGATTAACGTAGTCAACTTCCAAATAAAACTTTTATTCAGACCAAGACATTCGATCATACAGACAAAACCTACCTAAACCTAAAAATAGACACCCTACCTAACTCCGGGAAAACGGCGACAATATGAGGGATTGTACTTCTAGGTACAGGCTCAGCTCTGGAAAAACGAAACGCGAAGAACTAACATTATGCTAAGTGTCAGTCAAGTTATTATTAAAGTGTGCCATTGTGCACCCAAAAATATCGCATTTATCCAGTCTGAGCCCCGTCAAACAAAACCCGGAGGGAAAAGAATGACGTGCCTCTTTCGATAATAAAATGATGTGGCAATTCACATCAGCCCAGAAGGGGTTGAAAATCTAAAGAACTCAACATCGTGATACATTAATCCATCGGACAGTATCGAGCCAGAGGGAGGAATGCGCCAGGAAGTCAAAATTCTAACGCAGAACCTAACTCATGTTCAATCTCCAGCAAATTCAAAGAAAAATATCGCGTATTGTCAACACTGAACCCTTACGTATTACTACTGGTCCATATTGACCAAACTGTGGATCCTCTGATATAAACTGCACCAATTGTGTCAACTCAACACACTTTGCAAGGACTATGTCCCGTCAGCAAAGCTGGTTACAACTCATACCAAAGTCACCCTCCCTCTCACTTACATATCACTTGCTCACGTCTAGAATTACGCCATAAAACAGTGATCAAAGCATGAATTAAGATAAAGCGGGCGACAACATCACTTTTGACAAGAAGTGAGAAGAATGTTACACGTAAGAATATACACGAGAAGTTGAACAAGTAAAATTTTACATTGTTTTCCAAAATCTCAAAGCATTTAACACCTAAAAATCCTTTGTATGCCGCTTACATGACTATGTTAGTTCTTAGTTGTGATTGTGGTGTGGGCACGAGTTTGCACATGCATGTTTCGTCTCCACGATCTTTGTAAAGTATTATCCAAGGCGCAGATCTGTTCGAAATCATATGCAGATAACCATTTGTGAGACCTAGGTAATATTTTTAAACATTAACAGGATGTCGGATTTATAGACATCAAATCGAGTTATCTGATGTAATTAATTGCTTACCAATTTAGTCCGAGGCGCCAACCTCCATAAAACGGCTTAGCCTTTGCCCTGATTGGGGCACCTCTTACAATAATTATTCCAGTAACTTAATGCCTCAGATTATGGAAATTTTCGACCAAACTAGATGTAGGTAACGTTAATTGTATTGATATGTATTTAAAAGCGGTATTTCTGTGATAAGCTTACTTAATTTTAGTGACATGCTTACTTGCTTAGATATAATGAATTTCCATTTCAGCCGAAAGACGTCCACCGCCACTTCGACGGGTTCTGTGCAATGATCCTGGAAAATGGAGTAATTTCTCGCAGTGAAAACACTAGGGCGATTTAAATTAACGAGGGAAAGATCGAACGGTCTCAAGTTCGATACTTCCCTCGTTAATTCATAATAATCGTGCTCAAAATGTTTCCAAGTTATTAACGACACATTTTGAGCACGATTATTGAAACTCTTAGGGCGAGCGCGCATTGCGGTGCGTTTTTCTACCGCATAATCTGTGAAGTATGGAATGTCTTTGAAGTGCGCACACTGCGGTCATGCGTTTTGTTACTGCAGGCCCCGCCCAGTGCGGCAGAACTACCGGAAACGCACCGCATTGCGCGCTCGCCCTTATACACTCGTCGTCGATAGAATTGGGGTAGGTATTATTACCAGTTTCAGAAAAATTGCGACACAGCTATCAAAATAATATTGAGGACGCATTTATTAATACCTTTAAGGGCCGATTTTTCAATCGCTTGATAACTTTTACCTGCAGAACAAAAATAGCGGTTTGTCATATTTTGTATGCAAAAGCTGTCTAACTGCCTTATTTATTTCTCCCATAAAACTTATCTGATGATTGAAAAATCAGCCATAAGTGCATTTGTAGATGATTTATCATCCAAGGCAGACATAATTACTTATATCGGCGGGATTAGTCCATATTGGCTCAGGATTGAGTAGAGTGGAAAAAGGAGCCGTTTTCCCTGCAGTGGACAACATAGGTTGATTATTATTAGGGGAACATCACATGCTTAATTTAAACATAAAATCATTTCTCACACCTCGAAAATAATTCTCAAAAAAATAACATTTACAATATAAATTAGGTATACGTACGTAAACCATTTAAGTTAATACCCATATTATAAATCGTTGTAACCAATTTGGTATCCCATTCTGTGAGGTTCGCTTTTATAGAGGCTCATCCCATCGATGCGCGTACGCATTCGTTATGCGCCATGTTTCATCCGAGGTGTCAGAAATAAGCCTTTATAAAATGCTCAAAGGCGCTTACGTTATACATAATTTCAACCGCGAAGAACTTGGTTCCAAGAACCGTCCGACATTGAGATGGGTCATTTTGTAATAACAATAGCCCCAGCTTCACATAGGGCTGCCTCAAAAACATGGACATTAAAAGTTATGATAATAAACGTTAAATAATGCTGTGAATCATAAAATGCTCAGGCATGCTTGTTGCCTAGTTTATTAGATCTGTGGTTTTCCTTAAAATATTCCAACAAATTGTCTCGTTTTTGTGGACCACCAAATGAATGGAAAGTTATTTTGCTCTGTGACTCACAGAAATTTATTATAGTGGTGTCAAAGTTCAATTTAAGCTGTTAACTTTAAGTCTATGAATAATGATTAACGTTGACTTTTCTGTACTATTTGTGTTCTCATTCTAATTAATTTTGGTATGTGACGCCATATCTAATTAAAATAAGTATGTTTTTTGGGGACCCGGACCGATAAGGCCATTAATATATATACGAGAAAAATGTTAACATGCATGCTTACAACGGAAGCTTATGTTTTTGAATACTTATACTTATATGAAAAATTCTTTAAACATGCAGACAGTCATAGAAATTCTTATGGATCTTTTGATTCATTATGCAATTTATGCGACTGTTTATAAAATTTATGTTGCCATCCCTAGCTGGAGATGCAGGTTATTTCTTTTACGTTTTTCCCCAGTCGAGATTCGGTGCCCGACACCTCGTGACAATGGCGCTAGCGGCGCACCCGTCACACTGACGGGACTATTGTTGCTTTAAAAACTCTTTGAACTTGAGACTGCTTTTCCCCTTCACTTTGTAGTTTAAAGCAGGAGAAATAACCTCGAAGCCTTCGAACACAATTTCAATCTCTATCCACGGTGAAGGAAAACATCGCGAGAAAACCCGTGCCTGAGAAATGATATTAATTCTCGACGGCCATGTGAAGTCAGAGGCCCATTGGGCGGGCAATAAAACTCTGACACACACATAATCTCAGAAAATATTGCAAACTGTTCCTAAACGTTAACCTGTTGATGACGATAAATGGAAAAGCCTCCATAAATATTCAATGGACCAATATAATAGCCGTCTCTTGTACCTCAACCTTAGAAATCCAATTCAGTGTTTCTGCTTTAGGCATATACTTATAAAAAAAGACTTATAAAAAAACTTATAAAAAACCTTTTAGGGTTCCGTACCAAAATGGTAAAAAAGGAACGCTTATGGTGTGACTCAGTCTGTCTGTCTGTCACAGCTGGATATCTCAAGAACTACTAATGCTATCAATTTGAAATTTGGAACAGTTTTAGATGACGTTTGCCCAACAATTTTGCAAATAAGAAAAAAGTAAAAATACTTATATTTTTTTTTGTAACGTGGACTGAAAGGGGGTCTTTCAAAGTGATGCTACTAGGGCATGTGGGGTATCATATGAAAGAGCGCTGCTTGCACATTCTTAAACTATTTTTTAATTTTTTTTAAGCCACAGTTTTCGACTTTTGATGAAAAATGTAAAAAAAAATACCGTTCCCCCCCCTTATCTCCGAAGTTTGCAAAGATAAAAATCTGAAATTATTCTATGTGATAGAAGTTTATGTAAAGATTACAGGAAAAATAAAACGATGTCTCTAAATAGCACACTTTTCAGAAATCGGAACGGAACCCTCGGTGCGCGAGTCCGACTCGCTCTTGACCGGTTTTTTTATACGTCTATGGCTTTAGGTTACATTCTATGGGCGGCACAACCTACTGTAACAGCAGTGAATGTTTTGTTACATATTGCCTGAATGGCTAAAACATTATTGTCTAAAATCGGCTGAAATGTAAACACGAATAACGCCTTTTTACACAATGCAAAGTAAAACATGTACTTTTATACGATTCCTCAACTATACATGAATTAAATATTCTTATAACGCAAGCACGCTCAGCGTGCATTACTTTCCTGTCAATTATTTTGAATATACGATTCAAGAAGCGCATAAAAATCCCACCTCGGACGTTATCTTCTCGTGGACTACGCATAACATCCATGTTTTAAGTAAATATTAAGTATAACTACGTATTGAAAACTGCTCCGTAGCGAAACTTAGTAGTTATCCTCGGCGCAGCGTTGTAATTACTACAACTATTCAGCTCATTACGATGCCTCTGATGATTACTTATAAATTGCTTACGGCAACCCACTTGTACCAAGTAAAAATAATGCGCTATTTTTCCTAAGAAAATCCTATCAGGACTCAGTTTTTTTTTTGCTTATTTATTTCTAGATACATATTCCTATTTGTATCGTACAGTACAATATAAAAGTCTTTTTTATTCGTCCTTCACAATGACAATGATAAAATGAATATCCCGCCCACACGCGTCATGATACCTCTATTGTTGCATTCAAGACGTGATTTGATGATTGTAAAATGTTATTCAGGGTACTCAAACGTCTGCCTAACTCTTAAGTAGGCGTTATGTCTAATCTTCATCTCAACTTCATCATCATCATCATCATCATCATCATCATCATCATCATCATCATCATCATCATCGCATCGCATTATGTAATGATTTCTTTCATGTAACATATTAAACGTTTTCTGAAGTCCGAAGTGTTTTCTAATCTAAATCTTAGACTAAATAAAAAACCAAGTCATAACACTGCGAACAATACAGTGAAGCATGCGCAAAACTATACCTTGATCTGTGCATAGTTACACGCTCACATTTGTAACACCAAACTACAACCAAACTACACCTCACTAAGTGCACACATGTTTACGAAATCGGCCTCGCGTCACTGTTGACAGCGCTCGCTCTGTTTTGTCTTTTATTTAGTCTGAGATCTAAGTATGTATATGTACTGTTATTAAATTGAAGCACGCATTGTCTCAAGAATATTTCTAGCGTTAGTTCATGTATGGATCAACAACACCTACATTAAGGTGTCTCACAATCATTAAAAGAATCAATCATTAAGAGTTGTCCACCACTCACCTATGTAACTAGGTGGAAATTATGCTGTTTCCGAAACTAGCATCCAAGCTGAGCAGGTAAAGGTAACTAGTTAAGTACACACAGCAGCAGGTCAAGTTACTACAAACTGTCAAATTTTCTCATTCGATTTTGAACTTAACCATCAACATTGTACGTTTTAAAATCAATTGGATAAAGACAGTTTGGCAGTGTTTATAATCTGATGTGCATCTGATGTGATGTGTGTGTGTTGTCTGTACATCAAATCTGACAACCAATTATTATTCACATAGAAATATACAATATAGACCATTAACTATAACTTTTGACCGGTAGATTGATCTGACCCGCAAAAAATACAATACGATTAAATAAAAATTAAGAGGTGAACATGAACTGGAATAAAAACTGAAATTGTATAGATTATTGCCGGCTGGATGCACGAGCAAAACATAAAACATTTGTAGCTGTTCAGAAATGTAATATCGTTCATCTTAATGTCCTGATGCGGCGTGACGAATCGGAAACTCGCTTTGATGCGATCACGTATTAAACCGATTCCCTTCCAAGTGTTCATCATAACAGCGATTTACTCGTATTTTTACACCAGGAAATTGTGTAAGCTCCGAAAAGAGCGGTTGACGCGAGAGATTTGCTTTGGGTGAAATAAGAAAAAAATAAAGAGTTGAGAAGAGGGAATGCAATTGGTCTGTCCAGCTAGAGTAGATCCAAAAGACGGAGATCAAGTGGTAGAGACATTTGGGAAAGGCCAACGCAAAGAATTTTGCCTGCAAAAATGTACAAAACAGAATATGAGTAAAACTGAATATCATATTTTTGAAGTCGGTTTAAAAGCTGGCTTGTCTGATTGATGTGTGTATACGTGAGTATTCCAAAAACTGATTAGGCATATCAGTGCTTTATCAGTGTTATCTTTATAAACGAAAACGGCCTTGCATCATTACTTCACCAGTAATCATTACAATTGCCTTTGATGGCATATCAAGATGCTTGCAATGATATTTTATAATTTTGTATCGCAAACGATCATGTTGAATTTGCGCACTATCGATTGAGTTCTGTGAAAGAAGTTTTTATCTAACCTTTATGATACCTCTATCACACAGGACACTGGTTCTTTGTTGCATCGCCTCTGCCTTATGTGCTCAGTCACCGCTTTTTTCGGAGCTCAAACACATTAGGCAAAATGAATTGATGTAAGAGCATGGCTCGATGGCTCGATTGCTTGATCTGTGTATCAATAGGAAATCATTGCTATTGTTAGGGCTAAGAGCCAACCCGGCTTGTGACTCTATCCTATCTAATAATTCAAATCTACCACTTGGAAATTCATTTATAATTTTATAATGCCCACCTTTATCGTTACATCTTTCACTTAGTATTATTACTTCAATCTTAACATAATGGTCTATTTCGGGAGGGTTTTGATCTCCAGATAAACTTGAAGACGTTAGAAGATTTTACAGTGTCATTGCTCGGTCGTTGAAGCGAAAAAATATCGTTGGAGGACAAAAATGCAACAAGTTTCCATATTGTTAATCTCATCTCACGTCACGAATTTCTCACGAGTTTGGTGCATATTATTTCTGTACAAATCCACGCACACGTTTGTTTACAAGTCGCTGACCCGAACGGAAAATACTAAGAACGTATTGTTGTAAGTATAACACAGTTTACAATCTAGAGCGTTACCCCTCTAAAATGAGCTATTTGTTTAACAACAAGCGCTGTTTGGATTATAACAATGTATCGCATTCCGATGTATTTCCTTACTGGTAACACTTTCAACTTGGTGGACGCCTTATTCGACGTTTTAGTCTACTTCAACTATTTCGAGGCAATGTTTGACAGGGCGAGCTGGGCTGGAATGTTCTTTGAAGTATTGAGCACGAGATATAATCTAAAAAAAAAAAAATATCCTTGGACATTTCACACAACGCCATCTAGTTCCAAGCTAAGCAACCTAATGCTTGTGTTATGTAACGAGATGGCTGATAAAAAAAAAATGTATGTAAGTAGTTTATCAGCCATCTGATAAACTACTTATATACATTTTTTTTTTTGTAAATACATACATATTATAAATAGAAAAACACCCAGACTCGGAACAAATACTTGTAGGTCGTACAAATATTTGTTCCACTGCGGGAATCGAACCTGAATCTAATATTAAACTTTATATACCTGTAAAACAAAACAGAACTGATAATCAAAAGGCCTCAACATGTTATAATAACAAATCATCATCTGTTGACGTAAAAATACTTGCGACACGTGATGAATGCCCGCCGGTTCCGAGTTCAGTTGTAGAATCTGTTTCCTTCCATACAATTTATGTAGCGTACATTCAAAGTAGTATTTACAAGTTGCTATCGATGAATTTAAATCAGGGACGGATAATGTAGGCGTTGCACTCCTCGTTGGCGTTGGAGAATTAAATATCAACGAGATGCGGCGATAATACGGCCGAACGTAATGTGGGCACCGATCTGCTTGCCACAGCATCATTATCGTTAGTTTAAAAGATTATCCGACTAGTATCAAAATATCGAGTTACACGAGCGACCAAATCACGCGCTAACTTAATATATAATATGCGATTGGATAAGATAATAATATAATAAGTTTTGCGGTAACTAGTCGAGAAAATAATTTATCGCTTGGAATCGTGTCTGACTTGTATCTTTCCACTAATGCGTGTAATGTTTCTCTTGCAATACCATTACGCGTTGATTCTGTACAGACTTGGAATAGTTTTAGTCCAGAGCATCCTTGGTATTAGTTAGTTGCGTACCGGTAACGTACCCCAGTCGTAGGTACTCCTGCCGTACGCCTACGAAGGTCTTACATAGGTAACTGAAAACAAATCGTAAATCTTGTCGCGTTGAAGGATGTTCGGATCACATGTGCGATGGTACGATAATCCTGTTATTTATTCATCCTGTCCATGCCCTTAATTAAACGTGGGCTTAACGTCCAATAATACTGGCAGAAATGGTATTTATTTCGGGTACTACCCTATGGATTCCTTTTGAAACTTTAAGCTCTACTTAATGACCTCTTTTCGTTTAAAAATCGGGCTTGAGGCCTTTTAAATGTTTTCTTAAGAATTTGTGCGGTTCTAATTCTTTTTTGTCATGTTGATTGCTCTACGTACTCAATAGTTTTTGTTGTGGATGGCGCGGATGGCGTCGCACGAATGGTATCAAACCATTCTTAATAATGACGCCTTCAGTCATTGGGACGTAGTTACATTTCTTTTGCCGCTACAAAGTGGAGTAGTTGATAGCATTTCTATATCCCCGCAGCATTACGTGGATGGTGTGTGATTAGTGATGCAATATCGCCGCAGGGGTATCTCTCAAGCGTCACTTTACTTGCATTGCTCTGTGCGTGCTATCTGGAGTTTTTGCGGTCGGGCGGCCAGCTCCGGTGCCTGCAATTTGTTCGTACGTGCGAAGAGGAATTGCTTCCCCTAATTGCAGTTTGCGCGTGCACTGCGTCGACCATTTTATTTACCTCGTATTACCTCTCACGTCGAATTTACTTCTCGGAAGTGGTCAATTTGTCAGTAAATGTTTAATGTGACTTGATTACCCTTCCATTTTCCTCGGTAATCTATAGCCGAATTCTGAAGTTGAATGTACTGAAGTCCTTTTGGTTGAGTTTTTTTTTATTATCAACACCTATTCGAAGTACGGATTCTCTTTCGTTTTTTGTCACAGTCTGTTTTAAATCGTATCTGCTCTTATAAGGGTCTCCCGCCGTCAAAGGCACGTGGGAGTTACGGCCGCGCTTATAAGGCATTAAAATAGACGCCGGCGAAGCGTGCGGAGTGACTCTGAATGGCGAATATTGGCGATGTGCAGGGCTCGTGGTTAACTCGATGGTACACGTCGTTTTTTGTTGGGCCGGGCGTTGCGAACGAAATTACGCCTCGTTCGGCGCCGCGCGGCCGCCTCCACTCGTCTTTTTAACATGGTCCGCGTCGAATTTTATTATTTTTATTTAACACCTGCGCCCGGTAATCTGTATTCGACGATCTCCCGAACGCTTAACTCTTTTTGGGCGTGTTTTTGTGTCGGGGAACGCCGATTTATAGCGTTCATGTTTTGTCCACCCAAAAGTGTCGTTTAATATTCGTTGTCGCACCGTTCATAATCGATTATGTGCGCCCTTGATTAAATTCTTTTGTGGCATCGCTCAAAAATCACCTGTTTTATTTTTGTTAATTAAAATTAACGACAGCTCGAAAGTCGAGAGAACGAAATCAAGTTCGATAATCACCCTACCAAAAGAACAATAACTTGGTAAAGTCGCACTGCGCACATTCATAAATCCGACATCCATTCATAAAAACGAGAGTCTCAAGCTGAATCGCTAGAAATGGTCGTTATATTTTTTGTTCCCATGTTCAATTACATCGATTTGTAGCAATAATTGTATGGGTCTAAACGCTAATTGCTACCGGCACGCGGACGGAGCGCGGTGGGCGAAGCTGCGCCTGCGCCACTTACCCTGTTATTATCTAAATGCACTGCTGTATACCTGCCAAGTTCCCAGCGCTTCTCACTGTACGCATTCATATTTATAAGAAGATTCACTTTGGTGCATCTTTAGCTTCTGTACACTATTTTAGAATTGATTATTGGGCCCATCTAGATTTATTTATATCTGTTTCAATTCTCGATATTCTTGTTTAGTTGACTTATGTTATGTAGCTATTGTGCAATGCAAGAAAATGCACCAATTAAAATGAAAAGAGCTTTATAATTAAAATTATTTATGGTAGCGTGATTTCAAACTATTAACAGACCAAAACTATCTGGAGCCTTGAGTTCTTGACGCCTTCAATCTTTACACTATTCCATAGCGTGATATTATATCATAGAGCCGACGAAAAAACGTCCATTTATCAAAGTTCTAAGAAACCAACATTAATTAAAGTCTACACGTTCCTACCATGCACTAATTGAAACTAACACTTTGGTTTCTAATCGTGACCCCTGCATTATCTACAAACAGTTTAATACTCCAGTTTATTAATTATGTTATTGAATAACGTTAATTACGGATTAATTGCATTGCTCGTGTTTCTTTATCGTAAACACAAGGGCAGTAACGTAACCCGTTGTCTACTAATTACATTGTGGGTGAAATTGTTATCGAATTATTCAGTTACCATAAGTACTAACTAACCAGTTTTCTCTTTAGAAAAAAAAATGCGATTTAAAGATTTTTTTTTGGCTCAAATAATATGAATTGGTAATAGTTTCATGTTTTTATATCTACATATTCCCAATAATTACATTACAAACATATTAGTTGGTATACTTAATGTTATTTACGCAAGAGCGATATCATACGATTGATACATTTCGTAATATGATCGCCGTCCGTCTGCACCCGTACCTGTGGTTCATCAACCAATCGGTATTCCTATCCGACCTCGGATATAATAACGTAAAATCTCAGCATGAAAAAACGCGGCTCCCCGGCGCCTGCGTCGACCTTCGACTACACACATTAAATTAATGCTGACTCCCTTATTACTATAGCCTCAGGGTTTATTTTAAAAATATCTTATAGCAAATATAAGATGGTTAACATATAAATCATATTCGCCCTAAGAATACGTGTTTTTACACAAATATACAGCTTCAAATGGGATAAATATATGTCTTTTTTTCCAATGAGTAATGGCTGACGTTTGAGGCGGGCTCATCCTAATTGTGATTGCCATTAGGTGTTGCATTAAAATGACGAAGGTTTTCCTTAGGTAACAAAATTTTGATGGTTAAGAGGCATTTGTAAAAAATCTTGGTGATATTCACAAAGGATCACAATGAAACGCATTATATTTCTCAGAGATTATTGATGATCAGTAATTAGGACAACTTTTACTTATTTTTAATCTCTGTTTTGAATACTAATCGTGTTCTAGAAAAATTTAACAACTCAAATGAGTCCAAATTAAAGCAATAACATGGTCTATTCAATACAATTCACACAGTACAGGAATATACATGATGAATAACAATAATTTACTGACATAAATATCTAATAAGTTAATAAAACGCGTAGTTTTTAAGATTTCATTTTAATTAATTAAATTTTATTAGTACAATCATAAATACTATCAATTCTGCTAATGTCTTTTGGTCTATTCATTCGTCGGCTCTATCAAAGTTTTAGCTTTTTTGCCATTTATAACATAACCCGCGCTTTTTTGGGCAAAGCCATTCATTATGCAAAAAGATAAAAGCTTCGGTAATTAAAGCGGCGCCATGGAATTAGATACGTCTACCGCCGGAAGTAGCGTTACTATTGTAATTGCAAATTAATACAGAAATACCTACTATATCTCCAAAACTTTATGCTAATGAGCGTTTTTTCCATAGAATTGGAAATTCAAATATTTTGGACACAATCGTTTCCATCGGCTGCTACTAAACAAGCTTTTACTATTATCAGCACCGGAAATAAGTCTCGTTCTATTTTAAACGTGTCTAACAGTTATTTAACGATCACTTAAATGGTACGGTCTTTATCTTTGAACGTTTCTTCAAAGAACTGCACACAGCCTTTGAGTTTTATTCGTCCCAAATTAAAATTTTCTCGCTAGAATGTATCTGTGATTTTCTTGGCATATTGAGGTTCTTCGTTCTTATGTAAGCTATGTTGTATTGATCAACATCAATACAACATAGCTTACACACTGAAATAACTAAGATATTGTTCAATAGGTTTCGAATGACCCGTATTCTTTTTGTAACTTTGAATACGAGTCACTGATTACGAGCAATGCATTTTACTCTCCCTGCTCCTCGCATGAGCTTAATTTACATTTCCTATCAAATAAAATCATCCGTTTGGAGCGGCTTTGTCCGCCAACAACAGTTTGATTGACGTTCAGGTTACTTCGTTAGAGCCCTCTTCAAAAGCGCATTGTACGCTTATACACGACCATATCCCGTCTGAGAGCCCACTCGTAAATAATACCGTCTCATCTTCGTTTACGACGTGTGATATTTCTTGTGGTCCGACTAATATGATTTTGTTTGACCCTTTCCTCAGCGCAGGGTCTAACGCACTGGTATTGTTGAAAAACTGAAGTGCATTGAAAGCAGTGTTTTCTCCTTTTTTTTTCTCATTCAAAGCCTGTTGCTGGATGTTTTTCGTGCCTATAAATCGGCATTTTTTTCCAATTACGGTTTCCTGTTTCATGGATTATGTGGTTCTTCAATGGCTTTTATTGTTCTGGTTATTAGCGTTCAAGCTGCTTTGTGTTCATAAAATTTTGACACCTTCAGCTACGCTGACTTCGTTCAAAACAACATTTGCTTTGTAATGCATGTGAGTTACTTTGTACTTTATGTTCCAATATCTAAGTTTAAAATATTCTGGCATCAAATGAATCAGGATAAATTTTCTTCAGTCATGTTTTTCCAAAATATTAATAAACTGGTACTAACACTATCATCCGCTTTGAATCCGAGAAGTTTACTCGGCAGATGTTTTATTAAGGAACCCAGGAATGATATGATGTCAGTCAGTTTGATTGACGGCAGGCGCCGTGCCCCGGTCTGCTCCTATTGATTATAGTGATACACGCCGCATGGTGTGGGAGTGCTTTTCATAGAAACTGACCGATACTTTGTTGCTTCGTACAAACGATGTATTTGGAGAGCAGACCTCATTCTCAAAGAAAGTTCTGTATAACCGTCTCTTTGTTAGCGCTAAACCTAAATTAGCTACCAGAAATACGCAATCTATCACTTCGTAACACTCGTCTTGTTTTAAATAGTTCAGCACATAAATAGGCATCCTACACGACTGTACGGTAGTTTGAACTGGCTGTGATGGTTCGTGACCAGTTTCTTAAGCTTAAGCGTAGGCGAAGGCTTAAAAACAAACCCGTGGAACGTTATAAATTAAAAATAATATGGAAATGTCAATTGGTTACGGTTAAATAAATGATTTCCGTCGGTCCGCGACGAGAGCCACAAAGGGGTCTCATTAACAAAATCCGACACCGGACCTAATCCTTTCGTTAAAGGTCTATTGTGGTCGTAGACTCGGTACCGGTCCCTTCCCGGCCCGGAAAGCCATTAAACATATTATTTGTTGTGTTAATAATGTATGTCATTAGATTAACCGGTTAAGTGTTTGTTTTCGTCATTAACGCAGAAAGTGTAAAACTTAATTTCAGTCTGTTGCGTGTTTTCACGTTTGTTTTTCAGTTGATGCTAGTTTTTCCTCAGATCTTATTTACCCCATCTTATCCCATATTTTATGACCGTACGTTTTTCACAACGATAGTGAACTGCTTACTTACTATTAGGGTTCCGTACCAAAATGGTAAAAAAGGAACCCTTATGGTGTGACTCAGTCTGTCTGTCCGTCTGTCTGTCTGTCTGTCTGTCACAGCTGGATATCTCAAGAACTACTAATGCTATCAACTTGAAATTTGTAACAGTTTTAGATGACGTTTACCCAACTATTTTGCAAATAAGAAAGAAATAAAAATGTTTATTTTTTTTTACAAAAGGACTGAAAGGGGGTCTTAAAAATTAAAAGTGGAGCAACTAGGGCATGTGGGGTATCATATGAAAGAGCGCTGTTTGCACATTCTCAAACAATTTTTTATTTTTTTTAGACCACATTATTTTCGACTTTTGATGAAAAATGTAAAAAATACCGTTCCCCTCCCTTATCTCCGAAGTTTGCAAAGAGAAAAATCTGAAATTATTCTATGTGATAGAAGTTTATGCAAAGATTAGAGGAAAAATAAAACGATGTCCACTTTTTCAGAAATCGGAACGGAACCCTCGGTGCGCGAGTCCGACTCGCTCTTGACCGGTTTTTTTACCCATCGTCACTAATATGTGTTGTTTTAATTGCTTTAGACGTCAAGCATCACAGATTGCATACCTGGTTAGTTACAGATAAATTTGTTATCTGGTAAACATGCACAATTATGTGTGTAACTAATAAAGTTCACAAAATTAGTTTGTATGCTGACCAGATCATCAGCACGTGAAGTTATCAGTGGAATGTAATCAAGAGCAAGTGCGAAAGGTCAATTAAGACATGAGTTATTGCGATGTAGATGATGTTGCATTGCAGTTGATAGATCTGTCAGTAACTCGAGTAATTTGGAAATACCATCTATTAGAGCATAATGCTTAACGGAGTATAATCCTTTTTTAAGGATATTGGTATTCTCACGGTGGCATCACAGTTCATCTTCGCCAACATCTTATACATTAGGCAAAATATACATTTGTACAGTAAAAACAGTGATATTCACAATATTAACACCAGAAATAATGACAAATTACGTGCTCCATTTCATCGGCTTCATTAGGTTCATAACTCATTTGTTCGTCTTGGTATAACTTTTTATAACAAGCTACCTTCTTCTTTGCTAGATTTGCCTTTTAATGCGTTTAAAATTAAAGTAAAATCCAATCTTTGTTCAAAGGCATACTATTCTATCAGCGATTACATAGTTGGTCGCTGTGATTAACTCAAGACAGTGTTTATGTTATGTTCTTTCTCCAGAATCAGCTTACATAATGACAGGTTATATGAGTTAAGTACTAAAATTGTTTATTTTATTTGACAAAAATATAATTTAATGTATTGTATTGCGTAAATTATTTTGCATAGGTACTATTGTATAGAATCTAGTTCTTCTAACTGAACAGACAGCTGTGCTGCTGGGGAGTTTGTTCCGCTACTTCTTCTTCCCAGCTAAAGCACTAGGTTGAAGGGCGGGCGTTTTGTGGGGACTGTCTTACTGTTATTTCGACGTTCAAAAAGTGCTGATTCTCAGCCTAATTTGAATAAATAACTTTTGATTTGATTTGGAGGAAGTGGTTCTAATCAACCAATTCAAGAAAGACACGCGTAGCAAGCAGCAGTACAGGCATAGTGCCGAATTGGCCGGGAATGATGGTGATTATCTAAAAACTGCAACACGAACAAATGAAGACAAAGTGCTGTGGTGCTTATGAGCTTAGGTCTGTCTAGCTTCTTTAACAAAACATCTGACATTACGTAAGAGCTGTGTACCGAGTACCTACGGACTACGGACACCACCTAGTTTTCAAACCGAGCGGCAACGCGCTGCGCGCTGTCCAATGCTCAATGTGCTCATGTTGAGGTTTATTTGGTTGTAGAAGACGGATCTCTTGGAGCGCACTTCTGAAGTCCGCTTTGGTTTGCGTTTTCATTGGAACATGACCTAAAATAATCCGAACTTGCAACAAATGTACGAAGTATTCAATCACAGCCGATATTACAAATGAATAGTTCATGTGAGCAGACCATGTACGTAATATGTGACACGAATGACGCACATTTTCAAATTGTGCATATCGTAGGAAATGGGCGTCAATTGAGACGAATGCTGCTCTAATCGAAGCATGGCACGGCCCGGCCGGTCCGAATGTTTGCGGGCAATTGTTATTGCGATACCAATATGATGATCTCATTGTATCTAGTACTGTTTCTACTAACGTTTCGGAGGACTCCTTTTGCGAGTTTAAATTGTTGAAGTCACACATCAGTGTTGAAAGTCGTTACGGGTAGTTAGAAGCCCAAAAGTCTGACAAACAGTCTTACCAAGGAGTATCTTGGTACTCAGTAACTGGGTTGTGGAGGTCAGATAGGCAGCCGCCCATGTAAAATAATACCCTCTGCATCCGGTTAGATTGGAAGCCGACGCCAACATAGATGGGGGAAAGCTAGATAGATTGGTTTTTTTTTTCTATGAGAGTCCAGTACTCCAGTACCTATTTAGAACTCTGAGTAACTATGAAATTCTATTAGAACTCTAATGAACGATCGTCCATGTAACACATAGTCACTCGGTGAACTCCGGTGTTTGAGATAATCGTGTTGTTCTTACAAGCTTATCGTTAAGCAAAAGTTAGCTATACGAGCCATTGTTCTTGTTGCCTCCAAATGATAAGATAACGTCACGTTAGTCGTTCCTAATTGTGTACTCTTTCCATCTTCAATCTCCATATTTTATGGTCAAAGTGCTAAGCCGTAGTTTATGATGCTCATGACTCTTTCTTATCATAATATCTTTCGTAAAGAATGTTATGAAAGTTTTTTGTCCTCATAAAAATCTGGAATTCGGGACCGCCTAAATTGTCAGCCCAAACGTTAAACCAAATGATTACCATATCAGTAAATCCCGTTGATTTACGTCCGTCTAGCCTGAATAAGCAACTTTTCCCTATAAATAGTTTTAATAACCCCGATCAACGTTTAAAGTGCGGCGGAGCGGCGACATCAAAGCGGGGTTTTATCTCACGTTGACAGCTAACAAAATCCTTTTAATTAGCTGGTGTCTGCGCCCGCGCACCTTACGCGTCGTCCCTCTCCCACGTGAAACATCGCACGCAACCTTTTTATTGACTCATATTCGCTTTGGAACAGATAAATTAAATCGATTATTGACTTATTTGGCGATTTTTATGTCGATGTCTTTATGTTAAGCGATATTTAATTGGTTGGTCAAGAGGCACGTTTTTGTACATGTTGTTGACAAGTTCTAGGAGAAATCATAGTAAAGTTATGTACTAACGAACGGCGCACTAAAATAACATTGATGTTTATGGTACGATGTTTAAACACGCGTTGCCGAGATAAGTATGTATCTACAGTCACGCTTCTTAACTTTACAAGGCGAGCAGAATTTGTGGCGGTATCATAAAGCAGGAGTCATGTGTGGTCTCAATAGTCTTGTGTATGGACACATGACTCCATCAGCAGCACACGCATCAGCATCATGCAGCTTCTGTTATGACAGGAACAGCAATAGGTATCATCACACATATTGTGTCCACAAGATCGGTAAATAATTAAAAAAAAACCTCTTGCCAAGTTATAAATAAGATTTTGCCAGAAGCCGATACTGAAATGCAAAAAAGTTATAAAGCACGTTTTTGCGGCTGTAGTAAATATCGGTGTTGAGAATCTGCTAAGATGTGGTCGTGATAATGTATGTAATGACAGCGAAAGGCATATTCGATGGTGAGTGATGTAGTAGATGTAGAATGAACTCTTAAAGATAACGAAGTGCGAAAAAGTAAAAACGACGAAAATGAAAAAGCTCCTTGAAGCGTTCGGCGAAATTCTATAAATAGGGACAAAATAACTTTCTCGGAGTCAATACGGCTTTCACGCGAATTACACAGTTTCGCTGTATGGTATTAACGTTCCTATGAACACTGGCCATCTCAAGAAGTGGAATTTTCAAGCAAAATATTATTATAGGCTTTATCTTGTTTCCAAGTACAAGTTAAAGTAATATCTGCAACATTGTAGCTGGATGAACGCCCTGAAGTTGCAACTTATTATTCTGCCTTGCTATATCTTTTAGATGAGATTGATATGGATGGTTCAGAGGTTTTCTAATAAGCATGTGCCGTGGACGCGTTTATGTAGCGTTTTTGCCAAGTCGTAAGCTCCCTCAGAAATAAGTTGTTTGTAGATGGTGGAAGTTTCATGAACAGCGTGTAGCAAGTTCAAAAAAACCGTCCAAGTGCGTGTTGGACCACGCACAATGAATCCGTAGTTGAAAATAATTTATCCCAAAACAAACTTAACATTGTAGTTGGAAAACTAGAAATCCCAAAAAAAAAAATGTTATGCGATAAAATTACAAATGATTGATTTTCGGACTTTTTTCTTTACTTGTGCTGCGATACTTTGCTTCTTGGCAAATTTCATGTTTCTAGGTCATTGGTACCATATAGGTTTTGATTTACTTGCTAGTATTAAAATATCAACTGTTTCCGCTACAAAGGGCGTAAAGACCATTTTGGGCCAAATTCACTTTTTGATGCAGTCTTACTTAGTTGACTGATAGATAGAAGACTGCATCAAAAAGTGAATTTTGCCAAAAATGGTCTTTCCGCCCTTTGTAGCGGAAAGAGTCGATATGTCGCATAATATTTACTGCGTTGATTTTTTTGGAACTCTAAAAATAACCTAATGTGAAAAATATAACGATTGGAAAATTTTGGTCACTATGTAAATTTTTTTTGGTTGTATATTTAGAGTAAGCATCTAGAATCAGAATTATACTGTATTTGATTTCAACAAATTCTTAAAACGATGATTTTATTTTCATTTAACAACAGTTATTGATGACCATAAATCGTAGTACTCAATAGGGCATCCTTATCGACGCCAGTCCTCGTAAAAGTCCACATAAACTTTATGCAGTGGCCAATATGAAAACGTTTATTTATATATTTGTGGATTTACTGCTGAGGAAGCCTACTAGCATCCGCCGGACCAAAATACTCGGTCGCCTGCTAAATTCCGCGACGTCTAGTGGGTGAACGAACCCGTAATGAGATTCTCTTCTTAATGATAACATTGGATTATGATACCTTCCAAGTTTAGTCCAGGAGGCCAATTCCGATGGCATGGAAATTATCTCCATGGTCGAAATATCAGTCGAGAAACTGCTTATCTCCGTCGGAAACGAAAAAATGCTATTCTAGCAATCTCCATTCATAAATTTTTCGATCGCAAACCAGCGAGATATCACGGCTGGTCCTAAGGTATGGAGATATGAAATCTCCGTTGGAACATCTGTCAAAATTTACATTCGTAGGTTTATATTCGTTTTTTTTTTTGGTACCTACTTGTAGAGGTTTAGGGGTTTAAGGGTCTCATAAAGGGGGGCCAATTTTTCATTATTTTTGCAATAGGACACACCGTTTTCGAGATATAAGCAAAAGAAAAAAAAAAATACAGTACTATTTTTGCACTTGAAGTCAAAGTGTTGGTGTGAATTTTAGTTCATTACAACTAATAAAATTTTATTCCACACCTTTTTAATCGCGATTAAAAATAGTTTTATTTAGTTTGAAAATTAAAACCTATCTACGTCAGAAAAAGGACACAAATCACAGAGCACTATACAAATCATTGAAATGCGTTTCGGATCACGCTACTTTGCAATTACTATTTTCAGTACCTACCTAAGTAGGTAATTATAAAAAAAAACACAGTTATAGAAACACAATATACTAAAATTATCTTTTATAATGTGTTTGCTTGGATTTAATAAATTAAACATACGTTATTATTACTAAAAAAAGAAAAACGTAGCATAATCGATTATAATCAAAGTGAATCGATAAAAATGAAACGTCTTTTAGACGAGATTATTTTCTCCGTTGTAAATCTTTCTCCATGGTCTACCAGAATACGGTTTTTTGATATTATAGAGATTTGAACCGGACATTGATGCGGAGATTTGAAACAGAGATTTATCTCCATGGTCGTGATATCTAGCTCGAGCCCGGAATTGGGTCCCAGGCCTTGTTCAGATATCTCCATTGATGAATGTGTTTCGGTAAGGATTTTATTTTGGGATTCTGGTTTCTCTAAAATTAACAAGGGCAGAAGTTAACGTGTGGGTTGAATGATTAAAATTAAGATATTCATTGAACTCTAGTATGCTATTGCAGAAGCAAACGAAAAAGTAGTCTTGCATGATTCATGAAATCATAACTTGACCAAAAGAATTAGTTTAGGGACATCGAAGAGACGTGCATGAAGTGTTGAAGATGTATACTGACAAAACATTGTTCTCTAATCAAAGCTATTGAGTCAGTGTTTTGATATGTCTCGTATGAATTCTTGTATTAAATACACATGACTTATGATTACATTGACCAAGTTCATTGCGAAATCATGTTTGCGCTTATACATTCCGAAAGGGTGTAACTTAACTTAACTTTAACTCATATCATATTTTAGATAAGTGGTACTAGTGTTACTACTAAGCCGATGCGTGTTTGGTGACCTTAGCGATGAAATGTCTTGTACGCAATGATGTCTTGTATGTCTCGTACCTAGCTATCTTTTCTTAAAACAAATTAAATGTCTCCTATCATACGCACGATCGCTTAAAATTCAGAATTTATCCATTTCATTACCATCGCGTCATCTTAAATCTTGCGCACATTAATATCGTACACAGCTCTGAGTTCTTTATCTGTACAAAAACACGCAATAACGAGATGAAAACGTTTCGATTAAGCGTCCACGTCCTCAAATTCCATTCCTGTACCATTTATAACGTCGATTCGAATTCTCCATTCCGAAACTCGAGTGCTTCGAGACAATTTATTTGTGAAATTACGGTTTTATTCGGAGTTTATCCGTCTCGCTCTGGCCGGGTTTGAGGTGCTCATTGTGTATGGTGTGAAGTCCTGTGGTGTCCAATTATTCTGCCGGCGGTGGTCGTCGGGCAGGCGCCTCGCCCCCTATCGCGGCTCGCCATCGATAATACTAACCGGTTCGTTTTTCGTTTATAGGTCGGACCATCTTGATATTCAACTCCGTGGACCGCTTTATACCGAATTCCTAATCTGGGATTGTTCAACTTCAAGTTCGTTACGAATCAACCATCGGATACGAATACGTTTGCTGGTATTTCGTTAGTTTACTTTAATTAAATGAATCAGTTAATTAATCACTTCCATCCCATAACGTTGCAGTTTGTTTTTCTAACACACCTTGTTACCGCATTTCTTAGGAGCTAGTATTTTCACCATGACCACGTCAAGTTTCTAGCATTTATTATTTTCATTCAACAAGGGATTCTCACTCATGGTCATATAAGCAGTGCTTACTCACGCAGTCACGCTTGTTTAATCAACTACAATGCCACCTATAAATGAGCATTCATAAGTCAGCAGAAAACATAAAGTTATTGTAAATGTAAATATATAATTTTATGAACACTTTGTTGTCGATTTTAATTAAAGACCATAATTGGAGCTGTTCCACGCATAGTTTGCACAAATTACACCGCTTACTGTCCTCAGTAAGGATATAATTTGTCTGTGCTCGACGTAATTGCAGTGCTAAGCGACTCAAAACACATTCTCCTTATGAAGTACCCACAACTGGTTTTCCTTTGGCTCTCATGTCACATAAATATTATCATCTAGTTTTACTGTTTCCTTCGGCGCGTCGCAAAAAAAATCTTATCATTTACATAGTACACGACTCAAAAGGATTCCGTGACTCCAAGTTGGGGTTATTTATTTTAAAAGTGGTCATTAAGTACAGAAGCAGCAATTTGGTTCTCACATGACCCCGTTCTGCGGACCGTGAGATAATCGCAAACGGTAGTGTCCAAGCACGTACTAGGTCCTTATTAGGCAAGTGAGATTTTTTCTGTCGCTGCCTGGCTCGGAGGCGAGTCGTGCCGTGCCATGGGATTGAGTGCGCATGCATGATTCCTACCGTTGCGCCTTGTTGTTGCCTTGCGCTACTCCGCACCATTTACAGATTATTATGTCGCGCTTCTTTTTATATCCTTCCAAGTAAGTTACCACTGTAACAGATCTCAAATTAGATTGGTTAGCGATATTTATGATTTTAATATTTGACTTTTGAATAACGAGCATAAATTTCCGGCACCTCGTTTTTATTACAGATGAATTTTATTCAACTAGTCATAAAAATCACAATGCTCATAAAAATGTTGTTCATAAAATTATTTCTGTCAACGGTTTCTGGAGTTTATAAGTCTGTAGGTCATTTTCAATTATAATTATTAATAAATTTCTTTGGGATCGCTTTGGGACCCTCAAAACTCATAAAAGTCAGACGCGAGTGCCATAGTGAAATATGATAATTTTCTACCATCACTTGTTCGGGTTGAACAACAAAACGATCGTGCGCCGGCGCCAGCGGTCCTGCCTCGCCGTCATGAGTATAAACGACCAGTTTTTATTCCATTCCAATATGGACCATTAAGGTGGGCAGATTTTCAACTTCGCGCTTCAATGACGGCTCGCTAATACCCTCTTTGTTGTTTAGCCCACACCACCAGTAAACTCTGGAGTACCTTGCTCTTTAGTTACTGCTTTCCAAATAGACAACCGTTTTGTAATAAAACTAGAAAGGTACTAACGATAGGTTCCGAAGAGAACAAAAGGCTTGCTTGCGTAATTCATAGAGCAAGCCAGCTGACAAAGCCATAACGGGGCGATTTAACAAATCTATACAGAGCTTATTAAGTTACCATTTTGGGTAAACAATAAAATGTAAACAGCAACCCGGAAGAGTGGTTTCCTCGGTACCAGGCCCGACTCTCGATGGAAACCCGTGCCCTTATGAATTATCCAAACGTGCGGGCGTCTCAGCGGCGCCCGCGCAGTGCGCTAGTATCGTACGCAACAGTAAACATCGGCCGAGATAATAAACGAATGAGTATGTTTGTTTCCTTTGTGTAAATCTTGTCTGTCATAAAGTTGCAACTGTTGCTACATACTGATACTGCTAGAGTGCCAGCCCCTGGTGTGTACGCAACGCGCGTAGTTAAAATTCTTCACGCATCAAAGGACTATAACTTAGTGACAATTAAGGCTGAGTTTTATAGCCTCACATAAAGGTTTTTATTTTAATTCTCTTTGATTCCGCGCATCAGCATAAAACTATTGGCCTTAGTGCCAATAGTTTTATGCTGATGCGCGGAAAAACTATTGGCACTAAGGCCGGCCACATAAAGTCGGAATTCCGATTCGAAATATCGATTTGGAATTTTCGAACGCAGGAAATCCATACAAAATTAAGGATCTATCACACACGTACCAACAATAGAACTTCATTCGAAATTTTCTCCGATTCTAAATTCCGCATTAGTAAGTAGTAGTAGTAGTAGTAGTAGTGGTAGTCTTTGCGTGATTTTGTATGAATTTGTGCCTTCGAAATTTCAAACCGATATATCAGTATGTGGCCGGCCTAAGACGCAGTTTATTCGATTACTAAACCAAGATTTTCAATTTAATAGTCCGTTGCATAAGCCAGGTGCACAAATTCCTCATAAATGACTGGTCCTGATTAGTAGGCGTCAATTGGCACACCTTTTGTTGTTGAATATTATAAGTAACTAGCTTTTGCCCGCGACTTCGTCCGCGTTTCCGTCGTTTTTCGTAAAAAAGTACCATATGTCCTTCCTCACGGTTTAGTGGTTTTGATGTAACAGACAGATTAACTTTCGTATTTTAGTAGGGAAATATAATATGTCAATCCACACTACTGTTGAAAAATATCGCAAATGCCGTTCGCGGTCAGCTGTAAGCCGTAATTCTCGTTGTGAAGCAGTTTCAGCTTCTCGGGATAACGCATGTTGTTCTCGGTCAATGGTACGCCTTAGCTCTCATTGAGAAGAGCTTTGAGACGCCCGTGATGTAGCTCGTCTCGCTCCGTCAGCTGCTAATCGCATCTCTCTCTCTGGAGAGCTTTCATTGGCTCGAGAAGTTGAGGCACTAACTCTCATAGAGTTTAACCGATGTGCTCTTTCCTCTGCCGATTCTTGAGAACGCGTAATTCTCAATCTCTTAGCTTTACTCGAAGGTCGAGATAAAGATAATCGTTTTTTAGGTGGCATTGTGTATTTTATTTTTAATCGACGGTAACGCTGTCGGAAAGGCTGTCAGTTACCTAACAAAATAACCTACGTTAGAGGTCCTAACTATAGCTACCTTACACTTAAAATCTAAGTGCCTATTTAAACTAAAATATTCTAATAGAATTATGCCCAGAAATATGTACAACTTACAACAAAAAAAGAAATGAAAATAAAGCTGAAACGCCTGTGCAATACTATCTACCTATACCAACTTCACTTAAAAATAAATACCTATAACTACTATAATTAATAAAAGTATCTACGCTTTTACCTACTTAATACAAAAATAAAATTGAACATAAATTAGCCAAAACTTACCTATCGGTATCTAAAAATCTATGCGTACTACTTCTACTTCTACTACTACTTCACCTAAAAAGAAATAAAATGCAAACTATTAATAATTTGTAATTTAATAAATATTTAAACACTACCAAAACAACTAATACCTATTTTATAAAATAACAACAAAAGAAATTCAAATAAACTATTTAAAGACTAAAAGTCGCGCTGATAAGCACGGTTTGTTAATAGCAATTATTGTCTGTCAATAAGGTCGAACGCTCTGAACGCATCAACAGCCAAATGTTGGACCTCCCGCCTTTTATAACCTACCGCCACGACCCGCGTCGAGCGCGGCAACCGTTACGCAAAAATAATCCTTATGGCATGATTCAGTATTCACGCGCGACGGCGCGATGGCTTATTAGCGTATTTCATGTATAAGTTTGGTGTTTCTATACCGATTACTATGATTCTTTTTTTATTGAATAGGTAGTAATATTAACTTCTTTTAATTAGAGATGAGTGAGAGTATTATAAACGTAATTGTAAACAAATATAATCAGAAAGCTCCGAACTGCTAAGCTATCGGGAGTTACACGTGTTATTGTGAGTCAACCATAAAAGATAGACATATGCTGTTGGGGGATATTTTTTAGATAATTTTATGTAGAACATTTCCGTTATAAATGATTTCTATTTAGCTTTAACCATTAAGGCTGCACACGCGACGGAAGCTTAAAAAATGGAGCAACTTCTCCCGTTTTCCCAACATTTCCATTCACTGCTCTGCTCCTATTGATTGTAGCGTGATGAAAAGTATACTATAACCTCCGCAGGAGTATGAAGAATGATTGTACCAAGTTTCGTTAAAATCCGTCGAGTAGTTTTTGTTTCTATAAGGAACATACAGACAGACAGACAGACAGACAGACAGACAGACAGACAGACAAAAATTTTACTGATTGCATTTTTGGCATCAGTATCGATCACTAATTACCCCCTGATAGTTATTTTGAAAATATATATCATGTACAGAATTGACCTCTCTACAGATTTATTATAAGTATAGATTAACAATAATCAAAACGACCAGTTCATTTGTATAGATAACATCGTAACTACAATCTGTGCCCTTGTTAGAAATATATTGAAACGTGCTAATAGTCAGTAGTAGACAGGTTGCCTTCCATGGGAGCACGAGCTAGAGGCGCTGGAGCCTGCAGGGACACTCGTTGTAAAAGCATAAAACTTTATTGCTCGTCCGCACAAGTTTGTTTAATTCAATCAAAGCGCGCATAAATGGACGATCACTGACTCCGGTGGCCAATCCTGCGGTGCATGTTTGTTTCTTTTCACATGTTAAAAGATAACCAACAACCATATGGACCACTTTACGTTAATGCGTTCCCTCTCCATAGCTTTTAGCATGTATTAAGAATGTTATGATACTGGCACTAAACAAAGCTCGCTAAGTAAATACAAAGTTACAGACAATTTAGCCTAAATTACTCCTGTTTGAATATAGAACCTAGTTAGGCTTACATTAAGGAATTGGGATCATATTTCACGTTCAGAATCAGCGACCATCGATAGAAACGCCACGGCTTTGTCGTGCGGTTCCATTGCGAACAGGGCCGGGTGTCCGACCGCATTCGTTTATCTTTAGAATTATAACATATGCGAGGTGCGCACGCGACCGTCCCCCCTCATCGGCATCGCCACAGCCACCAGCAGGACGTAATAGCTCCGCACTTTGATTCATTGCCGCGAGACTTTCATCTTATGACATTTTTATGGCCATTTATTAATTACCTCTCTGATTAATATTGCAGCTTCTAACCATTTACAACTCGGTTATCGGTGCCTCTTTAGAAAAACTTGAAAGCTAACGAGCTTGATTATTTGTTTTTTGTTAATTTTACAGGGTCACTAATTTCTTCGCTCCGGATGTGTGTACTCAACGGCCGGAAAAGGAGATTTATTATTTGTATCTACAATAAAAAAGCTTTTACGACGTTTCAGACCGTTATTAAAATAATAAACCGTCCCTTAGTTACTTCCGCGAGAAAATATCGCGAACCAAATGTTTGTAATGCATTACGGGAACACGGCGGCGGCGCGTTGTTTACATGATAAATAATATTTAAAAGACGTTCATTTCGTTCATATATTTTTATGCCCGAGTCGTAGGCTGCATTTTAAATAGATATGACCCGTTTTTCGTATACATTCTTGTCTGAGATATCAAGAGATGATCTCAATCCTCAGCTCGGCCGACGAGATTGGCGGTCTCGTTATGGCAAATGTATAAAAACGAAAATATGTTTGATATTCTACGCTTTCATCCTTAGAGATAGCCTGATTTAATTAGCAGCACCGAAATTATTAGCATTTAAAGTGAGCTCAAGTTAATTTGTTTTACGGCCTCAACTTCTTCAGGTGTCGTTTCGTGCAATTAGCTGAACCCGTTTGATGGTATACCATAAAATGATTTGCTATGAATGGTATCGCCTTATATGCCAACTAATTTTATTTTATCGTTGTTAATTTGGATATCGATTGAGACGATGGTGGACTAACAAGATAACGTTAATCGCATCGCTGAGCTTTCTGCTTCACTTATGTAAAGTTTTATACGTTGACAACGTTAAGTGTATTGAAATCGCTTGTAGCCACGTTTACGATTGCACTAAAGGTTAATTGTCTATTAAAGCTTGCAAGCGAAGATTGTCAACTTTTATACTGTGTTTTTCATTAACGTCCTGCGACAAGTTGTGGAAAATGTGGACAGTATTATGTGACGTATAGTGAGTGACATTAGTGTGGTGGACTAATAGTGCGTTGTGAACAATTAGCCGTGCGTTTGTCTCAACGGCATCAATTAAACTGGAAATCAGGACGCGTCGCGCTCACTGGTTGATAATTAATTGTAATGTACTACACCGCGGACTCATGAATGGTCCGCTACAATACGCTCCGCACAGAATACGTGATGGCAAGGCGACTAGCGAACATGTTAGGTTGTTTGGTGATTTATTGAAGCCTCGCTTTTGGTCAGTATGCCGTCACGCTAATTCCTGGTACCAAGTTGGATTGTTTGTTAAACGGTGCCTTAAGTTACATTGATGTTATTAATCCGTCTGTACGTGTCCGTTTTTATTAGGGTTCCGTACCAAAATGGTAAAAAAAGGAACCCTTATGGTGTGACTCAGTCTGTCTGTCTGTCACAGCTGGATATCTCAAGAACTACTAATGCTATCAACTTGAAAGGAACAGTTTTAGATGACGTTTACCCAACTATTTTGCAAATAAGAAAGAAATAAAAATATTTATATTTTTTTTCAACAGGGTCTGAATGGGGCTCTTAAAAATTCAAAGTGGGGCTACTAGAGCATGTGGGGTATCATATGAAAGAGCGCTGTTTGCACATTCTCAAACATTTTTTTTTTTCTTTTTTTTAGCCCGCATAGTTTTCGACTTTTGATGAAAAATGTAAAAAAAATACCGTTCCCCCCCTTATCTCCGAAGTTTGCATAGCGAAACATCTGAAATTATTCTATGTGATAGATGTTTATGTAAAGATTACAGGAAAAATAAAACGATGTCTCTAAATAGCACAGTTTTTCAGAAATTATCAACAAAAATTACATATAAATGATGGTACGGAACCCTCAGTGCGCGAGTCCGACTCGCTCTTGACCGGTTTATTCGTAGTAGATTTGAATATTTTTCATTATATTTAGGTGTTGCGAAATCGCAACTTATAAACAGAAGTATCAAAATTTCAAATTAGAATGGACCAATTTGGCCTCAACCGATGATTTTCTTATTTCGTTAATTAATTTATGCATATCTCCATTTGCTTCGGCTATCTGATCTGTATCAATGAATGGCAATATTTCTGTTACATTTCCAATGTACAATTTTGGTGTTGCCATTTTTCTGTTTCTGTCACTGTCTACAAGACAAAGTTTATTTTGCAAAATTGCGAGACAGATGTGAAATGAATCTAAGTCATAAAGTTACGGTTGGTATCATATCAATCTAGCTATGACAAATCTGCAGAAGTGAATATTTTAGACCTGATTCACCTTTATTGCAGCAATATTTTATTTGTTACGTTCTCCGAACTACAAACACAACATCATGAAAAGGTTAAGATAGTGTACATTTATTTTATCTAGCATTGAAATCTAGCTCTTGTACTGCAGTGTAGCGATCATGTTACCTACATTATTCATTTGAGTGTTATTCTTAGGTCCTTATCTATGAACAACATAAAGCCTGATTTGTCAAACTACATACTACAACTACAAAGTACTAAGTGCATTCCGTAATTGAAATAGAAACGTCTAAAGTTATCGACGTATATTTCAGGTGCTGTAGTAAATCTGTCAGATGTGCGCAAATTGGTGTTGCAACATGATTTAAAGGTTGGATGGATGGTCGTGCCAACGGCTCGGTACGCCGATTAGCGATTGGTCACGGGACGAAATGGTAACGCGTTGTTCCCGTCAGACCGTAGCCGTGGAATTGACGTGGAATTTTGGGTTTTTACCCTTGGGATGATATTACGAAGCTTGGGAAGATTAGATGGAGTTTGGAATTAAGGGCCGATTTATTATGACAGATAATTATGAGCTACTGAGCTTCTGTCTGTGGATGTTTTGTGATTTTGTGCCGTATTCTATCATGTAGGTACGTTTTACAGAAGCGTTTTATGCGAGTGAAAAGGAAGGAGGGAATTTGGTGTGTGAATAGTCTGAATAGCCACGTGTTCGTAGATGTCAGCAAAACACATTCAATTCAGCATGATCAATAATTCGAACACGAAACTACACTTTATTAATATAATAATAATCGGTCGCCGAAATTACTATGATTATGGCATCCGTTTTATTTCTTTTGAGACGAGATTAAATTAGATGTTCAACAAAATATACACATCACACAACCTATGAATCTCTATAATCTATAGTTTTACTAGCTGACAATGACGAATGAGCAAAACTTTATGTAGAGATAGAGCCCGTAAACTTGGTCCCGTGCAGCGAGGTCGCATCTGTTCGCGCTAGGAGTCCAGGACTGTCCTAGTCGTACCGGCCGCGGCCAGCCGGTCGTCGCCAACTTATTTATTGATATGGACTTTTAAGGACCACATCACGACCGGTTCTAGACTCCATAAACGAACTAAGACGTGAGGTCAGTAAATTGTTTATTAGAAAATCTTACGACTTGGCTTTGGAGATAAGTTTATTATAAACCGGCTAGGTCATTTATTGTTCGAGTGAAAAATATCTGTCAGTGCGACGTGTGTATGATGTATCTGATCTCACAAGAGACAACTATTAGATTTTATTTAACAGATAGATGATAGACAGACGTCGTTTCGAGGAGTGGTCTGATAGATTGATTCGAGTTACATTCACGATCACGGGTCAACGCTTCTTGTACGACACTAGTTTTCGTTCTGACGTCTATTTGCGAATGATAATTTATTACATTTAAGGATTTCGCAGAAATTAGGCATTGGAACGTGAAATATTTATGTATTTTCGCCATTATATTGGGCACGGCACGGCAGTGGAATTGCTAAACGTGTTTTGGGTGGGTTCTAAGGTTGTATTGTAATTGTATTTTCAAAATTCAATAGGCGTGACAAAGTACGTAATTGTATGTACTCAGAAATAATCACAAAGTATGTTTTTTCAATCTAGATTATACCCCTCATAACTACTGACATTGAAATTATAAGCACAAATAACGGACTAACATATTCGTGCACAAGTTAGCAAGTCGATGTAAAGTACGGTCCACATACACACTTTGATGTTGATGGCTTCGCGAGATAAGCGCTGTGCGTCTCACATGCTGACGCGAGCTCAAATCAATCGTGGTCGATGCGTATCAAATGTCGAGACACGACGCTATGCCAGGATGCCAGCATTATCAAAATTGTATGTTCACACCAATGCATGGTGGGTTTGCTGCCATTTGTTCCAGGTTTAGACTGCATTAATGTAACATTTTCTGTAGCCATACTTCTTGTTGAGTTGTAGTTTCCTTGTTCGATGTCTCTTGGCGAACGCTTGAAAATGGCGTAGGTCCAGTATCGGAACCTCATTGGACCGCCTGTGGATCTTGGAACAGCATGTCGGGGATTAAGTACGTCTAAATCATGGATTTTTTAACTAATATGCTGATTTAAAATCTATTACTTGAGTTGAGTCTGCCCCGAAGTTTTTGCAAGAATAGTTTTCTATAAACTCCAATAAATACTTAGATTTTTCAAATACTTGTACGTTTCCACATTCTGCCATCGTCAGACTTTTCCGCATGCATCGTCCATATAGTGCATATTACGTCTGAGTCACCGTGGGAAACTAGATCTGCACAACGCGAGATATAATCGATACACCGGCTGAATGACATATCGAATCATGTAATTGTATATCGTGACCCATTCGGACATGCCATGTTTTGAAATGGACACTGCCCGCGCCGAGCTTTAAAACGCGTTCCGCCGGAAATAGTGGTTTATACGTCATTTTATACACGCCATCTCGATTGATAAATTTCCGGCGATAAGTTCTCGTTCAGATGCTATCTGTTCGATGTGGAACTTGTCATACATCAATCACCCTCTACTTCACTGTGGTAGGCCATCCGGCTAGGTTAGCTTTCAAATAATATAATATCTTCCCCAAATGGTTAGATGTCGTATTGCTACTTCACTATTCGAACATGAAGATTCAGATAGCCAAATAAGTGGTCTAACAAAAAAGGGAAAAGCAGCTTGGTTCTGTTTCCTCGTTTTCACCTCTTTATATTTGAAATATGCAAATGGAGAACGGCGTATCAGATGGTAATATTGCGTTGTAAATGGAACAAAGCGTCTAATCCTGTTAATCATTCATCAATACGCTGACATTGTTTCTGAGCCATCTGACAAATACAAATCTGATGTGTAGGAAAGAGCACAATTTCAACGAGATCGTTTAACTTAATCCATTAATCATTTGGTCAGAGGTGTCGACTGACCAAATGTCGGCTCGCGTTCGATTTGGACTGTCAATGCGTCTACGCACATGTTTTTTACACGCGTGACGATTCATTGCGGCCTATGTGAGGTTTAGGTATTGGGTAACGTAACACTGGGAATTAATTAAGACTTCCTAATAACGCCCGCGGGTATATCAGATGTAAGATAAATCAGAAGAATCATTATAATATCAAGTTTAAAAACACTTTTTACTTTTCTAATAATTCAAAAGTTAACTGATTAAATGCCTCAACGTCAAAAGAAAAAGCACTCCTTTTTCCACTATTTTCGGAATTCGCAATTATTCGTAAGAATACATGTTTGACAACATCCACTTGACGCGAAATCTCGCGGGAAAATTTAATATCGTCATTAACTGCTACCATAAAATGATCGAGACACATTTTCAAGTTATATGTATTCGTAAAATCTTATTTACGAAAGAGAGAGTCACTGTGGAATATTTTGAACAATAATGTTAATTCGTAAGCTACTTTGACATTATCTTCTCAAAATCCACGAGTAACTTTGTGATTTATACTGTCCATAATGTTTATATCAATTTCTATATCGCGATCGCTAGCTAAAAGCGATCGTTTTATCTATAAACCATTTTTATTATATCTAGGATCAATTTTATGATTACGACTCTTCAGTTTTATCACTAGCATTTATTGTCCGAGACAGGTTTCTTAAAATTTATTCATGCTACGTCTCATTTGATGGGCATAATAATGTCTTTTACAATTTTTTTCAACTCCATAGAGATGAGCTTAAAAGGGTTTGACATGTAGACCAGTTTCTTCCAGTTCACTGGTTCCTAGTACTGACTGAGTACGTTCGTTCTGGTGAATTGAGAGTAATTGAAATAAATGGATTGAATCATTCACCACTGTAGGAAATCGAAGGAACAAAATAATCAAATCCAATAAATTGAATCACTTCAATTTACAAGCAAATGTGACCAATTTAGCGGCATCAATTGAGATTGTCTCCGATGATGATGATGTATGCAGGCACCCCGACGCCGACGGCGGACGATCAGTTTCCTGCGATCATTCAATTACATACAAGTTTATATGATTGCAAATGCGGGCTGGGCTGGATAAATGATGTTATACAAATCGCTAGGGGCCGAGATTACTGTAAATTGGTACCACTCGTAGCTGGTAGCCGTGCATCGCTTTATATCTATCTATCTGGCGGTCTACTGACTGTACCTACGTAGACTTAACTCTTTAACACGTACTAGATTCTATTTAAATTAAAAAACCCGCAGACTCTACCGCTTCAAATCAATGCAAGTCCTTCATCGAGGAGGGTAGTTTACATGAAATCATTTACAATACTTTCAGATTTTACGAAAACTTTCTTGTAAAAAAAGTCGCTCTGATGATGAAATTCCTGGGTAGTTTTGGTTAAAATTAACGAAAAAGATATTATTATTATCATTAGCGAAAGATATGCTCCCTGAATGTAATTATTTTGCAATGAAAAGGAATAAATCAACCATTCAAATTGTGGATATTAGTTTAAATCGGCGCAATTACGGCTGTATTTAATTCGTGGCTTCCGTCGCAGTTTCCCCGGGTATCGGTCGGAGGTGCGGAGTTGGCCGCGGGCGGTTTGTCATTACGTTCACCTGTAATGGAGCGGTGCCATTCTCGACCGTTTGCGGGTCGCTCTGGCCACTGCGCGCTGCTCGGTGCTGGCCCATTTGTAACAGGATTCAGGCCGCAGGTAGGGTTGCTATTGCCATATTTGTCAAAAATAGGAAATTTACATATCACATTATTAGAAACAGCACCCTAATTGCGTAACACATTAACGATCGGAGTTGGTTTCATTTTGAAACAAATTCCTGATCTATTGCTTCGTATGTTCGGAAAATTTGTCTGCCCGACAACGTAAATAACGCAATGAATGTTGAAGGCGATAGGATGGACTGTATGATTTAATGGTTGGTGAAATGAAATAAAACTAAAGCTTAATGTGATAAAAGGATTTTAGTGGATAAATATGAAAAAATATAACAAAATATTGGAAACAAACCTTTGACAACCATAAGCAGACAGAAAAAGAAAAGAACAACATTCGTAACAAAAAAATAAAAAACTTCTAAAAAGTTTGAGGAAACCAAGGAGTTCGCAACATTCCACCACCTTGTGCACGAAAGTGCACAAACTACTACCTAGTTGGTTCTAGGTGGAAAGCCTTACAAGCTTCTTGGTTGCCCGACGAAGCAAGCCACCTGAAGTGGCTACGTCCACCACCCTTACTATTCCATCCTTGCCAGGAAAAGTTGCAGTAATGCGGCCACGTGGCCAAGTCCCACGAGGTAAATTTTCATCAACTATAAGGACAATGTCCCCAATATTGAGAGACTGCTCCCTGCTGACTCCAATCTGTCGCGGCTGCATAGTGGGCAAAATTTCTCTTATCCATCGATGCCAAAAATGGTCAGCCAGTCGTAGTGCTTTCCGCCAATCTGATCGTCTTAATAGGTCCCGGTCATCCAGTGTTGAAGGAAGAATTTGATTTGACGATGAGCCTAGTAGAAAATGAAAAGGAGTGAGCGTCTCTTGTTCTTCGTGGCAAACCGAAACATGACTAAGTGGCCGAGAGTTGACAATAGCTTCGGCTTCTAGCAAGAGGGTCATGAGCACTTCTTCTTTCGGTGCTTTTTCATGCAGGGTGGCATTTAATGCTACTTTCACGCTGCGAACTAGCCTTTCCCAACATCCACCAAAGAACGGAGCGGCGGCGGGGATAAAACTCCACTTTACACCTCTATTTGCGGCGAAATTTTCAACATCAGGGTGGTAAAAATCGCGTAGAATTCGGTTTGCACCGACAAAACACGTGCCGTTGTCCGAATATATCGTGTCGGGAGTGCCTCTTCTCGCAATAAAACGACGTAGGCTCATTATGGCGGAATCCGCCGTCAGAGAATGCACCAATTCTAAGTGGACGGCTCTGGACGTCATGCAGGTAAAAAGGGCAACATAACGTTTTTCTCTTCTTCGGCCAATGGAGATGATGATGGGGCCAAAATAGTCCACGCCAGTATAAGTAAATGGACGACGATGGTGAGCAAGCCGTTGTGCCGGGAGATCCCCTGTCTTAGGATTGATTGGTTTTGCCTTCTTTATTTTGCAGAATAAACATTGGTGGGCCACACTTCGGACAGTGCTGCGCATGCGTAATATCCGAAATTTCTGACGCAACTCATTAATAATAGTTTCATTATTGGCATGACCTGCCCTGCGGTGAAAATATTGTACCAGCAAGCGGACGACATGGTGGCGGCCATCTAATAAAATAGGGCGTTTCACATCTGCGCTGACGTTTTCGACTGCTCTAATTCTTCCGTCTAACCGTAGCAAACCGTCTTCTCCCATCATGGGTGAAAGCTTCAATAAGGGACTAGACTTGGGCAACGGAACGTCTTGCATGATGGAGCGAATTTCTACTGAAAACGTCTCTGACTGTAAGTTTTGTAAAATATGCTTTTCTGCAGCTTCCATGAATTGAGCTGATAAGGGCAATAGAGTGGTGGACGCTAATACAGTCGCACAACGGCGGTCTCTAACAGCGGTGTTAGAGTCAGTGAGACTGTACGGTCCAAAAGTGAGCGAAATTTGGCCGCAGCTTGCAAAACGCGAGCAGTAGCGCGGAGTAAACGTAGCCAGTCACTAAAACGACTGAAATCTGCTGTGATAACCAGATGAGCAACCACAAGTTCGGGAAATCGTTTACGTTCCTCTTGAACCATAGGCTGACCAGCTGGTTCTACAGGCCAATCCCTCGGATCTTGGAAAAGAAATGGAGGCCCCGTAAACCACCTGTGATTGGAATTTAAATGAATGAATCGAGTAGCATCGTCAGCGACGTTCAAATCGGTTGGGACCCATCGCCAATCTTGTACGCGTGAATTTTCAGTAATTTCCCCGACTCGATGGGCCACAAAAGGCTTGAACGTACGTGCATCACTTCTGAGCCAACCAAGGACCGTTTTTGAATCCGTCCAAAGGAATGTACGAATAGGTTTTTTTTTGTGAAATTCCTTGATAGTGACAGCAAAGCGAGATGCAATTAAAGCAGCTTGTAATTCTAGACGCGGAATCGATGTTGGTTTCAATGGTGCTACTCTCGCTTTACTAGCAATGAGGGCGAGCTTGATGGAACCGTCGGAATAAACAAAACGCCAAAAGGCAACACAGGCATAGGCAAGCTCGCTCGCATCGGCAAAAACATGAAGTTCCCTGTATAATGGTTCGCCATTTACGTTGGCGTACCAACGTGGAATTCTAAGAGTTGATACTTCAGAGAGCTCTTTAAACCATTCCCCCCACCTCAAAACCTCTGAGGGTGGAAATGGTGTGTCCCAGTCAATATTTGATCTCCAGGCTTCTTGAAGTAGTATGCGACCCTTTACAACTATTGGCCCGAGTAATCCCAACGGGTCATAGACTTTCATAAGGTGGGACAAAGCTTTTCGTTTATTTAAAAAACCTTGAAATTTGCAACCTTCTAAACCAGTCCTAAAACCTAAAGTGTCTGATACTGGATTCCATGAAATGCCCAAGACTTTGTTGACAGTGGTGGAATCATTACCAAGGTCCACTTCAGTTGACTGTGCAGCACACAATTCGTTTGGTAGAAGTCGTAGCGCTTCTGGATTGTTAGAGATCCAGTCACGCATTTCGAAACAGGCATTACGGTGTATGGTGACTATATCAGATGACAGCTGGGCAGCCTCGGTGACGTCGTCCACACTGTCGAGATAGTCATCCATATAACTGCTGTGCACGCTAGCGTTGGCCGCTTCCGGATACAAATCTTGATAAAACATGGCATTTTTGTTCTTTACGTACAGGGCAGTAAATGGACTGGACGACGCTCCAAAGATAACAGCAGTCATTCGATACTCTTTTATAGGCCTTGTATCTTTTGACTCAACGTCACGCCAAAGAAAACGTAGCGCATCCCTATCCTGCTCTCGGATTCGTATTTGAGGAAACATTTCCTTGATGTCAGCTGATAAGGCGACGCTGCCCTCTCTGAATCTAAAAAGAATTCCTAACAAGTTCTCTAAAAGATCAGGCCCTTGGAGAAGCAAGCTGTTCAAAGACACTCCTTGATTAGTAGCGGCCGCGTCATGTACGACACGAAGCTTACGCTTTTGTGGGTGATACACGCCAAAATGTGGTAAATACCACCTTATTTTCGGCATCGTGCTATCTGTATTGAGGCTAGTAAGATTAGTGAGGTTGCCTGTACAAGTAGAATTACTATAATAAGTGTCAGGGTCACACTCTTCCGCATAACCCATATCAAGCATGTTTTTAAAAAACTTATTGTAAGCATTAGCAAAATCAGGCTCTCGCAGCATGCGCCTCTCCAGACTCAAGAAACGTGAGAGAGCTTGCGGATAGCTGTCGGGAACACATTGAATGTTGTCACGCCACGGAAGTCCTACTTGGTACCTACCAGTTGATAAACGTGTAGTAGTAGAGTCTAAAATCTCTATAGCACGCAAATCCTGTTTACTGTGAAGAGTCTCGCGCTTAAAAATACCTAGTGAGTCAAGCTTGTACTGTTCTTTTATGAGATGTTCCAAACGTTCATGTTCAGAAAGCTCGGCGTGATCTACCTGACAATGGTTTATAAACTCGACTGGTTTAGTTTTACCAGAAGCAACTCCATACAATGTCCAGCCTAACAAAGTGTGACAAGCTACAGGTTCATTACGGCGGCCAGTGCGGGCTTCGCGAGTTATCGACAGATGCCAGTGCTCGGCGCCGATAAGCACAGTCGGTGTAGCGTCAGTATGAACTAGAAAACCAGCTAAGTCTTGCAGGTGGTTGTATGAGTCAACCGTTTTTTTTGGCAGTGTTTGTGTACTTAAGCTAAGAGAAGGCATGGCCCTAGCACGCTTGACCAAATATTTCTTAGTTTCATATTTTCCCTGTATGTAAAAATCAACATAAGAAATATTTGCTCTTTTCCGCAAACCCCCCACACCATTGACCGCTATTAGGTCTCCTGGTCCTGACAAACCTATGCGTGAAGCTACGTCTGAGTCAATTAACGTCGCTGTGCTCCCGTCGTCAAGCAGAGCGAACGTTTCAAAGTCGCCAGCTGGGCCAGATACGACAACTGGAACTAATTTTAGAAATGTGTTTGTTACTGAATGTTTGTGCTGGATACCTGTGTTTGAGACTATTACCCTTTCTTCCGGTGATATGTGCGGAGCGGCTGTAGAGGATGATGTTGAGGGAGCGACACTTTCAGACGCAGCTGCACACACAGTGTTGTTGCACGACCGTGTATCGGGTGCATGCGATGTCACTAACAACAAACCCTGCCTACCATGTAAGAGAGGATGGTGGCGATAGGAACAACCGTCGACGCCACAAGGGTTTACTTTGCATGACTTCCATTGGTGTGGATTACACCTTAAACATTTGTAACACACCTTGTTCTCACGTAACCAACGCCATCTGTCGTCGACTGACAAAGCTTTTATTTCGTCACAATTTTTGACATTGTGACCTTTTTTACAAAAAACACATTCTATTTTTTCATTACTTTTACCTTTATCATGTGAGAAAGAGTGAATGCTTTCGCGTTTGTGAGGTGCGACCGGTACTCCTGATTCAGGTGAGAAGGCGAACTTAATGTACCGCTCGTGTTCCCTGATAAGAAAATCGGATAGAATTTCAAGTTTTGATAACGAAGGGCTTGTTACGTCTGACGCATAGTCAGCCCATCTTAATTTTAACAAAGGGTTTAGTTTACCTAAAATGACATGGAAAATCTCAGGCGAATGTAAATATTCCCGATGGTTGAGAAATTTCATTGTAGCTAAACTATTGCGAACCCTATTGGAAATAACACTCAGCTCTTTAAGATCTGCACTTAGACGCGGCAGCTGTTTTAATACCTGTACCTCCCCGAAGACTATCATCTCAGGGCACGCAAAGCTACGCTCGAGGGCGTGCATGATAACGTCGGGATCCTCGGCAGAGATGAGCAGCGACGCGACAGCTTCGCGTGCAGGGCCGCGGAGCGCGCTCTGTAAGCGCGCAACATTCTCTGCGGGAGTAAATGAAGGTTTGGTGGTATCAAATAGCTTCTTGAATTGAAGCCACTGTGACGCATTGCCAGTAAATGCAAAGAGCTCTATTTTTGGTTTTTGTGCCTTAACTTGTGTAGCGGCCAAAGATTTGGCTGCTGCGGCAGTGTCTGCAATTGCTTGCAAAAGAAAAGGAGAAAACTGATTACAAAGAACAGGCGCATTGTGGCGTTGTCCCTCGGAGCCCACGACAGAGGGTTGCGGCTCTGTGGCGGCAAACCCGGGCGCTTGAGGAACGAAACCGGCCCGACAGTTGAGGTGTGCTGCTAACGATGGAGCAGCAGCCTGAGTGCCCGTTAAAAGAGCAGGCTGTGAGACCTCGTCCTTGTTGTTTTCATTGTTTCCATGAATAAATGAAATATTTTTTACCCACTTTTGTGTCCCTTTTTGGCTCGTAGCGCTTTGCTTACTTCGCCTACTACCTTCAACCTCCGCCTCCGCATCGATCTGTTCCAGCTCTGCGCGATACTCGGCTTCTTCGACCTCCGCTAGCTGCCGCGCGAGTGCCTTCATATTTTCATATTGACGGCGCTTGTAGGCGGCTTCCGCAGTGGCCCTGCGCGCTTTTACAATAGAAGACGCGCTCGAGTTTGTTTGCGCAGAGCGCATACTGCTCGCGCCATCATCTTCAGTAGCTTGAATTTTGGTTGACGTAACTACGTGCTGCTTTTCTACTAATGAAGATGACGACGGTGGTGGAGAATGAGGCGGTGAAGTGTGAGGAACCAAATTACGAGACGACATAGCTTTAGCTTTAGTCTTACTACGTGTATTCATATAGGGATAAAAGAAAAAAAATGCAGTGACAAAATGAAAACTACGTACGTGACAATGTATGATGCAAATTACCGTCGAAGGACCAAAATGAAGGAGATAGGATGGACTGTATGATTTAATGGTTGGTGAAATGAAATAAAACTAAAGCTTAATGTGATAAAAGGATTTTAGTGGATAAATATGAAAAAATATAACAAAATATTGGAAACAAACCTTTGACAACCATAAGCAGACAGAAAAAGAAAAGAACAACATTCGTAACAAAAAAATAAAAAACTTCTAAAAAGTTTGAGGAAACCAAGGAGTTCGCAACAAATGTTGTTAACTGTCAAATTGAAACCAACTCCGATTGATAGTGTGTTACGCAATTAGGGTGCAGGATTGAGAAAGTCAAACTAAATAGTTTTCAAAAACCAAATTATTGTACAGACAACAGTACATCAGGTCAACTGCCAAGCTGTCAACTTTCTCCAAATGATTTTAAACCTGAAAATGTTGATGGTTAAGTTCAAAATCGAATGGGAAAATTTGACAGTTTGTAGTAACTTGACCTGCTGCTTTGTGTACATGATTTATATCGATGATATAAGTGCGTTTACAATGCTAAAACATTTCAATAATTTTGATTTCGGAATTAAGTCCCTTTGACACATCAACCCTACCTACATTGTAGCCACCAAACGTAGCATTACGCTCAATACTGACAAGCTATTCTAAATTATTGCAATTTGTATGAATTTGCGTGGGACGATTTCGTGAGCTTGATGCATTACAATTTATTTGTGGACTAATTCTACAGATTATAATGTCATGAGCCGTGGCTGTCAGTTCTATCGACTTGTTTACGCATTCATTAGACTTTATTAGGTGTAGCAACACTTGCAGCCATTTACATCACAGAAGGACACATGTGCTTCTTTGACATCCTTTTTCATTCGGTATTACAGAATTAAAATGAAGCTGGGAACGGTTTTGTCACGCATAACTAATATTTGTAGAAAAAACGCAAAGCAAACACGGACTCTGTGTTTCGTAAAATTTGGAAACCAAATCTTATTGTTTGTGTTTTAAATCGACAAGGTGCTAATAAATTCAAGTATGCTTTTTTGCGTGGCTGCGAAAAGGAAACGACTGATATGTATACAGGCGAAAATATATAGAGTGTACAAGAGTAGCCGCGCTGCGGGACGTGTATAAATCCAATATACCCATTGTCCTGTCGCGCGCTCACAAAAGTGCACTTTTGTTTCAACCCGATCCAGAACAAACTCCCGTGGAGACGACAACGAGTAAGTATTTGACCCTAGAAGTTTTTCTATTATGGCAACTAGTCACTTATGCAGTAGTATAAATAAATTCTATTACTTATATGGGGATCTGAGAAACATGGATGGAATTGATTACATCAGAAAAAATTAATCGAGTAAATCCGATTAAAATGTACTATGTATGTGACGTTGAGTGATAAAATATGGAGTTTTAGTATGGTTAACAGTCAGAACAAAGCGTGTGAAACGAAAAAATCATACGAAAAGTGATGATTAAAGCTAACTACTATTAATAAGTACAGTTAGTAATATTGCTATAAGTTGTGTGTAGATATTGTAGCCCGCTGTAGCATAGTACCATTTTCGTCGGTTAATGAAGCTGCCACACGATATATGCACTTGTTGGAAGCTCCACGGATTCGTGTTTCTTTAGTCGTCTCTCGACATCGCATAAAGGCGAATGTTTTACAATCCCCCAACGTCGGATTTTTTATTTGCCTCCGCCGCCGCGGGAAGTGCGAAATTCGCGCCGTTTCGTTCACAATAAGATAGAAACTTGCTTAGTAACAGTTGTTCTGTTCTTCACATGAAACGAAACTCTTAATCGAATCTATAAAGTTTTCGGAAGGTCTCACATCAATAATGTTTAACAATAAAATTGTTAAAGTCTCCGTAATCCGATTTAAATAATATTTCTTGATCGTAAACCAACGCAGGCGTTGGCGTTGGTAACAGTCGTGCACCAGGAACGTTTTATTACATGATTCCAATACTTTTATTGATCATCATCTATAAATCATGAACTATAAACGTTGGGACTATACTTACAAGGTGCAATGTATCACACCCGAGATTCTTTTATCGATAAATCATTCGAGGTGGACGCTTATTAAAACACCCTCGCCTTGGTGCATCAGGCCCTCTTACGCACTGATCATAACGTATTGAAGAAATAACTTGAATGTATTACTTAATAAAACTACAGCGACGGAGAAAGCTCTAAGCGTGTTGGGTATCTCAAAAGAGCGAGATTTATCCTTTCTGGGAAGGCAGCCGCGGCCGACATGTGTGCGGAAATGTCCTGTTTACTTTCCGTTTTCGTATTCGGACAGCGCCTTTTAAGTCTCTGTTTATTGCGCTCTATGTACGAACAAGGGATTTTGTATCTCGACTATTTCTGGTAGACAATGAATTGGTATCTGCTTGCCATCGGTGGGTGGATATCTGAAAGCGGACGAAGGATTTTGTAGCATCCATTTCGGTGCTGCGCTATGACATATTTGTAGTGCTTTGTTGGCTTCGCTAGATAACCACGCCGATCGCGGATCGGCTGAATAAAGTAAAACTACGTTTAATTTATTTTATATGGTAATACGGCACGCGGTCGGCAGCGGTTCAAAGCGAGCTCTTAATAAGGACGTGTTCCCTTAATTCTCGTCGGTGCAGTCACTAACATTCCTACAAGGGTTTGCTCTCTACATTTTTGTGAGTTCGATGTTCGTTTTTCTCGTCGACCATTTCCCACCTCGGTTTGCCGTCGGGAATTTAAACGAGCGCACCGATTTCAATCGCGCACCATTAGGACGCGTTTTATTTGTACACTCGAGCGACAAAAATTACAAAATTTCCACTACGGCAATTAAAAAAGTACGCCGCCTTTGATTTTGTTTATTTCTGGCATTTGCTGCGTCTTTTATGAATTTTAGATGCTCGTCTATAGTTTTGCTCTATCCATGCTCTACCATATCTATTTTATGAAGACGTGGACCACATTGTCTTTTATAGAAGTCGCCCGTAATTTCAAATTTCATGATAACTTAAGAGAGGAATACACCTGTCCTCTCATAATATTCATGAGCCGGGAGAACCGTCATCCATTGTATTAAATCTGGTTTATAAAAATATGTCCTTGCATTTCTTATTTCATGTGGTCGGTCGTGTGTTTGTTTTGTTTTTGTCGCGGGCATTGTGCGATGGACAGCGGATTAACAAGAGCGTCGGCGCCAGGGCGTGCGGCTACAGCGGCGGCTGAATAGTAAATGCGACTTGGTGTACGGTGCCCGTATCTAGATGCAAACTTGGTGCGCGCACGCCGCTCCCGTGCAGATGCGCCCGATTGGTCGCATTAACATAGCACTGCGATGCCTGTTTTTATAAATCCACGAATTCATTGTATATGTACTTCTCTTTTGTAATTCATATTTTGTACTTTTTTCGTAAGCTCACATAAATCTGTGTAACTTAATACTTAGTGGGATTAACCGTGTCTCCGTCCGCTGCCTAATTGACACACGGAGAGCGTTGTGCCTTCAAATTGTGTTCAAACATTAGCCATGTGGACGTGTAAAGCGCACAGTAAACACGTTGGTCCGTCCGTCTGTTTGTTGAGTCCAATGAGCCCAGGCGGACTGTTTGCCCCGGTTATCTGGGCTGTGCGTGATCTCGGCACGGACGGGTTTACTTCATCCCGTGGGTTTTCTTTTGTCTTCCTTATAAGGTGTGCAATCTGAACGTGACATCAGCCTGGTTGCTCGTTGACACGTAGCTGCCATTAACGAGATGTCGATACCAGTATGCTGGTTGTTAAAACCTCGCTTTGTTAGCCCATCGCATTTCGTTTTTAAAAAATACACACACTTGTTTGCCTAAATTGAACCTGTGTGTCGCATCCAACGGAAAAACATGTCGACGCTTGGAGGACGTCTATGTCCAGCTGAGGACATTTTTCATCTGCAATGATGATGATGATGATGATGATGATGATGATGATGATGATGATGACGATGACCAAATTGGAGCAAGTTGGAAGATTATGTATAATTTTATTAATGAATATATTTTTGCGTTGTTTCAGGTATGTACAGCTACAGTCGGCTATCAACGGCTATACGTTAGTAAATTTAAGGTATTCAATTAAATGTATTTCAACACAAATTGTTATAGCCGCCGTTAACAGTAAATTTCGGTGCCATACATTTACCAGTTGCCAACAAATTATGTTCCGGATCTATTAATTTATTCAATTATACACTAATCAACTAATAAATTTGTTAATAATACATAATTTACACTATTAACGTAATTTGTTAGAAACACGGCAAACTGTTGTTTAAATACCCAACTCGATATATCAGCAAGGTTCGCCATATTCTTCGGTTTTTGTTTCACAATTCTTTCGTATCTCGGCATTATCCTTTCACGTTCTTTATGGTAATCATGGTTGAACGTGATGTGTAATGAGTTGTTTTTTCCTTGTAAACATTTTTGAGAGAACTCCAAGATATGTCTGATTAAAGGAAAAATAAAAATTCCTAGTAGGCATGCCCACTTTTTGCTTCGATAGAATGTTAAGCCAGTGCATGTGCAATGGCTAATGTATACGTTAATTGGTCAGCGAGCGAAGCCGGGAGGCGAGTACTGCCAGGTTAGGGATGTCGTTGTCGTCCATTCTCTGCCCCACCTCACCTCGAGCGGTCGCCTTCTTTATTAACTAATACGAAGTTGCCATTTAAAAGTAACGACTTTAACGCCAAACAGCAGGGAATAGTATTATGAGAAATACATCATCTATCCCACGTCTTCTCACGCTAAGTTTTATTGAAACCAGTTGGAATTATAATTATTAGCTCTAGCGCTAGCTAGACGCATACTACAACATACTGTCAAGATAATGTTGCTTGCTTGGATCAAAAAGATATGACGCTGGATCTGGACGAGCGTCGAGACTCGGTCGTGCCTTACCCAATTCTGATTAGAAAGGTGCGCTGTGGGGGGGTCAAATGTCATTGCTGGTATGTTGTGGTCGAGCGCTAATCTGGATAGACCACTGCACAAATGTAACTTGACCACGGATCAACAAGACAAAGTAAAAGGGACGACGTATTAGCCACGCAGCAATGAACAAACCACAATTTGTTAAAGGTAACTAGGACCCAAACAAAATGTAGATATGTAACATTTTTCTATCATTATAAGAGAGGGTAACACAAATTCTTAAAGATTATAGTTTGTCGTTCCTGATTAAGTTTATTGCGATGTGTTTTTGTTGATATGGAACGGTCATATCAACAAAATCACATAAGTAGATATTCCGCAGAAATTGGGCTTTATACACGTGTATTTTAATGATTCTTCTGAACATTAATACACTATTCACGTTTAATTTAATTCTGATTCTTCTGTGAACAACTTTAGAGATAACACAAAATTATTTACGTAACCAAATTGAAAAAAAAAATGCATTTTTACCGAGCAGGTGTAATACTCATTACACTTCAGTACGGTTTCCATAAATTCCGGCAACTTTATATCATGCAAATACGCGTGCATTTTTTCAAGCTAACCATCTCATTAGCGCTGCGAGTCACATAGTAATTGTGTCCGGTTCACCGATACCGTTGTATACGTAAATAACATTGTTCGGTAAATCGGTACTCTCGCTCGAATGGGCCTGAGTTTTTTTTCATCGATTCTCTCGATTGAAGCATCGGCACCGTTCGATTGTGTTGCTTTGGACAAAAAGCTGCACGCTTTCTTACAGCCAATATGTAATCAATTGTTACCACAAGTTGAATGCCTGGTCTGGCGATAGGTTTCTGTGATGAACCATTGTAGCTTTGTTCTGAAGTTTCCTTCTCAAATTGTAACATGACTATGTGAATTGCTACAATTATTCCACCTGTATCGTCTGGCAAGATTGAGTTGTCCTTAGTGTTGATCCAGGTATCGTTAAGCGTGTCGGAGGAATTAAGGTGGAGATTATAGTATCTCTCGTAATCGAATAAGGTGATAACGGTACCAATCAAATAATATTGTTTCGTTTCTGAGTTTCTCAAGGGACAATCGTAATCAAGTTTATCGACTAGTATTTCCGCGTGATTCCAAGAACTCTCCTCATTATGAATGAAGGAACTGCTCGCTTGCTAATGAACGAGCACTTCCTTTAAGCTCGCTAGACTAGCAATAGCGATAGCACGCGGGTGAGTAAGACCATTACATGCAACGATTATGTCAGAAGCTATTATATTAGAAGTAACTTGGAGTCGCCAGTTTACTTACAGGTTCAATATAAAACTATACCCGCACGAGGCTCTCATCTTAAGGCTGGGTGGGTCAGGCCTTTCGGCCTTTGAAACGCTACCTCTGCCTCCCACAAATGCAGCGCGACGTGTTTATTTTACGATGCGCCGCCGATCATTTCACGGAAAATCCATGCCATAGTGTAAAATATTTGCAGTTCAACAATTGAATTAGTTTTTCTTAGGTCGATTTTTTTTCTTAGGGTTATATTTTTGCCGTATTATTACAAAACAAGGTTTATCTTGAAACCCAGGTTTAAACCATGGACCCTTTTTTGAATTTCGAACTATATTCCGACACATTAAGGTGTCAGTTTTGTATAAAGAACTGTATTTCTAACACAGCTAGGTTCTTATAAAAATATAAAACTGGCTCTATGGTTTAAACCATGACAGAAGAAAAACCTCGTTTTGTATAAGGCCGTTTGTGTCTACGATGTAGTGATCTAAGATTTATTACTTGAAATGTCGTAAATGAGTTTTCACATTATCAGATAACGATACCAACCTGATTCGATACCGATATAATTATTATCGGCCCCATGATATTGGTGAATATCGGTGACCATCGCGACGCGACAAACAACCACACTACTAAGTACCGACGTCTCGAAGTCGGCAGTGCCAAAAATTTTGCTCAAGTGAAAGAATGCCCGCAACTCTCACCCTGCACTGTCTTCGCCAGTAGATATCGTGCCGATATCGGTGCCGGTGTGTGTGGAAATCGGTTATCATGGTATGGGCGTGTGATGCGGAGAAATTAGGAAACTATCGTCAGAAAGGTTGTGAGTATTATTCTGGATGGCTATACGAGTAGGGGAAGACCAAAGAAACGATGGATGGTCTGTGTGAAAGATGATGTGGCTAGGAAGGAAGTGGAAGAACTACCGACATGACGACTAATAGAGAAGTATGGAAGAAAAAGACATGTTGCGTCGACCACAAAAAAATTGGCCGGACCAAAGAAACATAGAGCAACACGGCCCTGGCCGGACCAAAGAAACAACACGGCCCCGGCGCTCCGGTTCGCCGGGGCCGTGTTGCTCTATGCAAAGAAACGATGGATGGTCTGTGTGAAAGATGATATGGCTAGAAAGGGAGTGACTACCGAGATGAGGACTGATAGAGAAGTACGAAAGAAAAGACATGTTGCGTCGACCCCAAAAAAATTGAATGGAGAATGATGATGATTGGTGGATCTGTTCGGCATTTGTCCCTTTTCTGATTTTGTCTACAATTTAACATATCCATACAAATTGTAGATCTATTTGCCCCCTTTTTGGAATAATATATTTTTTATTCGCTTTTTGCCCACTTTCGTTGCTTGCCCCCTGTTCCAATGAAATAATAAAATGTTAGTGTTTAGTACAAAATTTGAACGTTTGCTTTTGTCTTTAGTTGTTTGTACACTTTTTGAACAGTCAAGTACAAAGTTCCAATAAATATTCTTAAGTACATATGTACTTTTTTGATAACACAGGCTGGGTTAAAATCACGGAGTAACGACCAATTCCGACTATTTTTGATGATCTCGGTCTCTTTCTAATATCTTGAAAGAGACAAAGAGAGAGAGAGAGGAAGTGAAGTGACAATTTGGTTAAAATGAAAATCCAAGATGGCGGCTGCAAAAATTTTCGAATTTTACATCATGGGTGTCGTTTTCATGCTTTTCGAGAGAGCCAAAGCCGGTAGTGAAGTCTTAATAAAAATTCAAGATGGTGGCTGTGATATTTTGGGTTTGTTTTAAATCATACATTAGAAGGAACTTCGTTTCTGACGGTGGTCCCCCGACCGCGGACGTTTTTATTGTTTGCAAATTTTCAATGTTGTTGCCGGAGTAAAAATTGATTATATTAGTATCTAATTAATCTACGATAATAGTATAGTATGTAAATAATGTAGGATAGTAGCGAAGACAGTTCGATGGAGAGTGAATATAGTAATATGGATGAATCTGATTAAAGAATCTTAGAAAAATGTGTTTATTAAAACTTCATAAACGACCACGATAACAAATTATAAACTACTCGCACTTGACACTATATTTTTATCGATAATAATTTGCTATATGTCTTAACACTATTGTAAGATGACAATTAAACGTCATCATACCGCATATAAATAATCACATTTTCTACAACAATATTATGAATTAAAACTATAATATAATTACAAGATATTTTTTCTGAGCTGTCGCAATTTCATACCTAATGGTAGAGATCGGATAATCGGATGCATATTAACCTAAAGTTGAGGTGTTGGCTAAGTATGGAGTGGGCTTTTGGATTAAAAAATCCCAGAATTCCGGTATCGGCCAATTTTGACTTCTGATTATAGAATCGAATGCATAATTTACTTAAGTTCAGATGTTAGTTACTATGGATTGCACTTAAAAAAAAAAAACCCGGGATTCCGGAACGAAAATTTTTAAGTTCTGATTTTGGAATCGAATGTTTTAGTTAGGTACTTGCGTTCAGGTGTTGGCTAATATGGATTGTACTTTTGTATTTAAAAAATCCCGGGATTCCGGTATTCACAAATTTATAGTTCTGATTATAGAATCGAATGTATATTTACTTACGTTTAGGTTTTTGGCTATTAAGGAATGCACTTTTGTGTCGATCGTCAAAATGTCGCGATTCCGGAATTGATAAATTAAGTATTTTTGAAAGGGTAACTTTTTTATCACTAAATTTTCATAGGGTGTTCTACTCATGAGCAACTTTCACTATGGGATCAACCCGTAAGTCACGAAACATAAGTCAGCTGTTTCATACATTTTGGTCGAGTAGGTATTGAACTTTTGTTTCAAACATCGTAATTTTTTTTGTGATTTCAGAGTTGGTCCCATAGTGAAAGCTGCTGAAAATGTACATCCAAGATGGCGGCTGCGAAAATTTTCTAATTTTTCGTCATGGGTGTCGTTTTATTGGTTTTCGAGGGTGTTAAAGCCGATAGTGACACTAAAATGTAAATCCAAAATGGCGGATGCGAATATTTTTTAATTTTTCGTCATGGGTGTCGTTTTCATGGTTTTCGGGGGTGTTAAAGCTGATAGTAACATCAAAATGTAAATCCAAGATGGCGGCTGCGAAAATATTCTAATTTTTCGTCATGGGTGTCGTTTTATTGGTTTTCGAGGGTGTTAGACACTAAATTGTAAATCCAAGATGGCGGATGCAAATATTTTTTAATTTTTCGTCATGGGTGTCGTTTTCATGGTTTTCGGGGGTATTAAAGCTGATAGTGGCATTAAAATGTAAATCCAAGATGGCGGCTGCAAAATTTTCTAATTTTTCGTCATGGGTGTCATTTTCATGGTTTTTGAGGGTTTTAAAGCTAATAGTAACATTAAAATGTAAATCCAAGATGGCGGCTGCGAACATTTTTAAATTTTTTGTCATGGGTGTCGTTTTTTTGTAGCCGCCATCGGATTTACAACCCTCAAAATATCCATTTTCGATTTACATTTTAACGCCACTATCGGTTTTACAACCCTCAAAACCCATGAAAACGTCACCCATGATAAAAAAAATTAAAATGTGGGCAGCCGCCATCTTGGATTTACATTTTAACATCACTATCGGCTTTAACACCCTCGAAAAGCATGAAAACGACACCCATGACGAAAAATTTGAAAATTTTGCAGCCGCCATCTTAGATTTACATTTTAACATCACTATCGGCTTTAAGACCCTCGACAAGCATGAAAACGACACCCATGACGAAAAATTTGAAAATTTTCGCAGCCGCCATCTTGGATTTACATTTTCACGTCACTATCGGCTTTAACATTCTCGAAACCCAAGAAAACAACCCCACCGTTATATTGACGGTACCTTCCAGGGACAACCATTTTAATTCGGCAGCTTTGTATTTCTCGCGGGGATCACGTGTACCAAACGGAATATTTACCTATGTGATCCCGATTTCCCGGTATTTCCAAATAAATAAAACCACGTTATTTATGAAGTCGTTTCCATACCATGTATCCGATTAGTTGTGCATTCCCACATTTTCTGGAATCCCGGGATTTATAGTAAGAAAAAAAATGTAAGAAGCCGCTTCCATACTTTGTTAGCAAAATATTAACTTTAGGTTAATATGCATCCGATTATCCGATCTCTACAATGAGTTCTTCTTTTATTTGTTTTTTTTTTGAACAGCTGCAGGAAGAGCAAATTTTTAAAAATTTTGACATAGGTCCAACCTCGATGACGTCCCGCAGGACTCTGAGCAAAGAGTAAAGTAAGTATAGAGAGAAAGAGTGACAACTCTGTGGTAAAATTTGCATGTATGGAAAGTGCTGCCACCTTAAGTTTGGTGGGTGAACTAAGGGTCTAATGTATATACCTACCTATGCATACTGAGTAGGTACTCATAGTATGCATACCAGCTATACGTAGGTACCTATCTATACAACTCGTACGAGTTTATAAATTATGGGCAATGGGGATATAATATAATTTTAAAACACACGTATGCAGTTCAGGAAAATGTCCGTTTATTATTACCAATCAATCAGTCTTGAATGTGGGATCAAAATGGTGATCACTGCTTTTGTTCTTAAAATCTTCATACAATCACTTTCTCTAACCTCGCCGCCAACAGCCGCTATCCAAGCAGCGAACAAATCGGGCCTCGTAGTGGTTGTCAGGGTTTGGGAACCGGTGAAGAGGTACACCATATGCCACTGAAATTGGAATGAAATTAATGAATAGCAGAATATGGCTAAATAAAACTTTTTCTTACTTTTATTAAAGGTACGGTACGGTACGGTAGTAAACACTTACATAAAGCATCACAGCCAAAAATACAATATCTTCTTGGGGGTTCACTCATTCTTGGGAGTTCGTTCAAAACAACTAATATGACTAATGAACATTGCTAACGAAAAACAAAGTATAACAATAATAGGAATAAAAACAAAACTCAACAAAACAAATAACAGTAACATGAAACAATTTTAACAGAATTAACTGAGATAAACTCGAAAAGCGCATCAACAACGTCGGGAACGAGTTGACAATTGCCGAAAATCCCACAGATTAGATAGCTAGAAAATCTGAAATGTTTTTATGACAAGCAAGACAAGATGGCTGCCAAGTTTTGTTATCACACCAAACTCCAGATGTCGCTGTCATCTATGGAAATTGATGACAGTGTTAAGTGTGCCCCCCCTGACTCTGAGCGCGAGCCAATTTAGCCCGATTTACTATTTTTGTGTTTGTTTTAAAAAAATGTTATACACAAAAAAAATTAACGGGTAGCCTCTGAAATACGATTACCTCATGGTACATGCTAGTTTCATATTATTATGTGCTGTAAATAGGAAATAAAACGAAAAATGGTTTTGAAATCGACCCTGTTTCATAATTTTTTTCTATCGAGCAAATTACAATTTATCGTGTTTTGAACGGGTAGAATGACTAAAGCAAGGATGTATCTATTACATTTTTTTTTTCAGAACCTAAATACACTCATTTGAACCGTTAAAATTGATTCTTAAACGGGTAAAAACGGTAACACGCCCCCTTAATGGGTGTAAAGTAATAATCTCCTCGATTTAAAAATCATAGCGCTGCATAAATAATTTCAAGTTTCAAGCTTGCCTACAAATATCATTAAGTAACTCGTCCTTCATTTTGCTCACGACATGCGCAGGATAAGCACTTATTGCCCTTTTTTCTTTGAGATGAGCATGGAATCTTATTTTATTTTGACAGGTATTTAGCATAACCTATGCCGTGTTAAATTCGTTGTGGTTTCGTTATTGCCTTAACGATAGCAGGCTTGGGGCTGCTAGAACGTCTTGTAGGATTAAGTCAAGACTCCGGTGCTGTGATTGATTAATGGTGAGATTGATTTTGTCAATTTTTAACCGACTTCCAAAAGGAGGAGGTTCGCAATTCGTCGGAACCCTTTGTATGTTCCCCGATTACTCGAAAATGGCTGGACCGATTTGGATTTTTCTTTTTTTGTTCGAAAGGGTATACTTCCCAGGTGGTCCCATGATCACCAAGTCAGAGTCTGATGATGGGATCCCATGGAAATCGAGGGAAACCCTTATTTTATGGGCACACCTATATCGATTTCGGTATTTTTTATAGTAACTCGTGCATTTGCTCTCGGAAAGTACCATTCGGTGAACTGGAACAGATGATGAAGACCACAGAGGGCCATCAGAAATACTCAATTATATCTAAGTATATCACAGGTTGCGATTCGATTACTTTATTATGGTTTATGCTCGTCAAAATGCATAATGGTAATGGTGACTTCACCATGAGCTCCAGTTCTCCTGGTTCTTACTAGGAGAACTCCTCAACAATTAACGGCCCTGCATCGGGAAAAGCAATATTTTGTAAAACGTGATGAGCAGTTGACATTGGGTTATTGTAACTTAGATAAATTACAAACTGAACCACTAAAAAGTGAAAAATAAAAACTTTTTTACAAAAACAAAAACCGACTTCCAAAAAAAACACTACAAAGTGAAAAATAACTTTAATTTCGGAAGTCGGTGGCAAAAAACTAAAATGCAGATCCAAAGACACCGACTTCCGAAATTAAAGTTATTTTTCACTTTGTAGTGTTTTTTTTGGAAGTCGGTTTTTTTTTTTGTAAAAAAGGTTTTTTATGATTTTGTCACTATATTATTGTCACTTTATTTGACCTCAGGTGAGATTGATGTAAACTGTCTGAAAGCTGGGTGTATAAAGACTCTTCCAGTCACCTTGGGACTTGTCTTCGGTCGATGCATAATCGTGACACGACAGTCAACATCTACCTGAAAGAGATTACAGTCACAACTAATCAGATTAAATAACGCCATGCTAAAATTCATGTAATCTTCAAGGTGGTAGGAATATTGTCACCATTAGTGGATGTTAGAAAGGCAGCTTGCCAGGCGAGTCGTGCCGGCCCACTCACGGAACTATTTCAGGCATTCGACCCATTCATACTAATACCACAAGTATTGTTCTTTGACACGCAGATTAGAATAGATAAGGTGCTTGAAACACGATTAAAACAACAGTAAATAGGGCTGGTTTTGTATGTAATTAAATAATATAGGATTTGTAAATTGTACATTTGAAATGAATGATAAGTTAATAATAATAATAATAACCCCACCGCAGTATCTCTACGTTGACGTCGTGGTGGGGCTTGCGCGCTCCGAATTCTAGGTCTGTTCCTGTAGAGTTTACTCTTCCGGAACAGGTCTAGGATGAGGAGCCAGACCAAGAGAGATACAGAAACCCGCAGGGCAGCATGTGGCGAGCTGTTGGGCAGTAGCGACCCCACGGACCCTATCTCCCGGGAGAAGTCTTGTTCCTCACCTCTCGCTTGCCTTTATTGGCCGGCTGGAGTGAACAATGACGGGAACAGAGCTCCCACCTCATTCTTGCCTTTATTGGCTGGCTTGAGTGGAGATTCGCAAGAGCAAACGTGCTCGGAGGAAGGAAGTATTCCAGTAAGTGTTTGTAGGGATCTTGACCATCTTCCGGGCTCTGGGATTGTTCTGAGAACCGTGGAATACCTCTCCACTCCTCACAAGCACCTCAGGACATGTTGCTCCCTTGCCGCTACGACACTATGTGCTAGCGACCGTTTTCGGGGGCCCATTATTGAGTGTGCAAGTCACCCCCTGCCATTTTTTTTCCGTGTATAATAATAAAACATTGATCAGGCAGGGGCCATAGTCCTTTCATAGTTCTAGGTAACCAGTCCACAGCCACCCAAACCCATAGCCCAATATGTTTTGTTTCCATGTTCTGCAATAGTCCTGCACCAACCGGGGGTTGTCCTTGGGTGCACTTGCATAGTGTATACAGGGATAATCGTCGGTTGGTGCCTCCTCATAATTTAAAATTGTCTAAGGGGCCTCTGCGAGTTGGCTTCGGCCCCTCGTACGCCTTCCAAAAGTCCGGGACCCCAGGGTCCCGAGATACGTCAAAGACACTTTAAAAATAATAATAATAATAAAATCTTTATTTTCAAAACTTTGAGTACAGGTTAACTTAAATACTACATCACGAGTGAGAGTTAGGAACGTCATAATGGATAGCGAAGCAAAACCCGTTGGATATGTAATGAAGTAACTAAAGGGTCTTTCAACAAGGACGGGTCGATGTTGAAATTAAATAAAACAAGCTGTATGTAAGATATTAAAGAAATTATTTTTTTTATTTTAAGGGCCCATTTATGCCATTATTTATGAAATATGACATCGTTTAAATGTCCACCGCGGCTTCGAACTTTGGCACGGATCCGAGAGGTCCAACTTTCAATTACTCTACTGCATAGATCCGGCTGAATCTGAGCGATGGCCTGCGTAATGTTGACTTTCAGGGCATCGGTTGATTGCGGATTATTGGCTTAGACCTGCGACTTGAGAAAACCCCACAAGAAAATTTATAGCGGGGTCAAATCGCACGATCTTTGTGACCAATTCACGTCACCAATAAATTGTTATTCATTGATCTTTAGCGCTCGCCGTTGACAGTAATGGCCTCGCCGTCATCGTTTTTGAAAAAGTGCGGACCAATGACGCCGCCTGTCATATTTCATAAATAATGGCATAAATGAGCCTTTCAAATAAAAAAATAATTTCTTTAATATCTCACATACAGCTTGTTTTATTTAAATTCAACATCGACCCGTCCTTGTTGAAACACCCTTTATAAATGCTGAAGTGCCTCTTGACTTAAACTTGAGAAAATAATCATTAAATCTGCAAGATAATGATTAAGTTAATATTAGTTTCCTTTAGTTATCTTAGACTGAAATGTAATTTAACTAGGAATCATTTTCTCTTCGTCTTCTTCAAAAGGAGGTAAAACTTTTATTCATGTCCTCATGCTTTAATTCACTAGTTTCTTTTTTGCCATTTATAATCACAAAACCAAAATTGGTCGTCTCGATGGACGTGTTAATCTTTAACACGTCACCTCCCAATTTCCGTGATTAGTTCCAAACAATTATATCTGTAGACCATCATTTGATTGATTATTTTATGTCTGTGACAAACCAAAGAATACACGAAGTAATTTTTTTTTCACAATATGATAAACAAAACTTTTTTCTCCATCATCAATGCATTGATGATGGAGAAAAAAGAGGCAACATAAAGCGAATAACTGTAAAAGTAATTGCAAAAACTGAGTTGAGATTGTTGAATCTAAAAGCTAATTAACGTTTCAATAACACACGAGGTATTATTATGCAGTGAACCTAAATTGAAATCAGTATTTAACTTCTAATCATTGAACTGTTAAAGATTTAATAGACGCAGTACATTTCAGTACCCGTTTTAAGGAGTGGTCACGCTGCTTAGGCTGGCGTTTCTAATTCTTTCTTGGCAGTTCTCATAGTTTCAGCGTTGCGAATGCGTTACTGCATTTGTGATGGTTGACCTATAGTGTTAGAGTTTGTTAACAAATAGAATTGTTAGTTCCCCTTCTAAAATATTTACCGTGAAATTTTAGCTGTATTTACGAGCTCATGGTAGTTTATTATCTGGCTTGTGTATGTCAATGACGAAATTCTTTACAGTGATCTTGAGCTATCGATATTTCCCATAAGCATCATGCTTGGGTCGCATCCGCTACAACTTCTACTCTGAGTTTTCCGTCTACGACGTTACTTAGGACACCGGTGCCCAAATGATACCTAGGCCATCTATATCACCGCCGCGCTGCATGCAATGAGTTTCCCCATTTCCTCAATGATATTCAGCAGATTAATTCTTATAACCTTGAAGCACATCTACAGAGTGTTGTTCAATTTATTTTCTAATTTAATACCATAATTATGCATGTTTATTTTTTTTTTTCAATTATTTTTAATATATTTTAATTTATAATATTATGCTAGATTTGCAAAACCATATTTGTACGCCTCCTGGCATAACATAGCGCTCTGTTCATCAAACATAAGATCTGCATTTTTTTTTCCTATGTTAACAAATAAATAAATAGAGTCCGCTCCAATGCCACACTGTGATCCGACCTGAACAGAGGTGCGGGCAGCAAGCTCACAGGCGGGCGACAGAGCGTGTCATGATCGACCGCGGATCTAGACCACAGCGCCTATCGTGGTATAGGCTAACATGCTCTAGTCGAGCGTGCCCTAGCCAGCCTGGCCCACTGCGAGCGTTGAACCTGATGTGCCTCAATGGACACGGATTAGGTACCAGACGAGCGGACGCAAACTATCAATCGATTGGTGTGAACAGTTTTATAAGCTTGGTGGTGTTATATTTCAAAATTTCTGGCGGTCTTGGCATTTGGCACGAACTAATTGGATTTTGCAAATGCTTTAAGGTGGCGATCTAGCAGCTTACTTTTAGGGAAAAAAGTTTTGTTGGCGCATGAACTTTCAGACACTTTATTATTGATCCTGTCTTGGATATCACTCCAAAATTAGTATTTTCTACATCAGAATCTTATAAACTTCTCGAGGAAGCTTAAATGTAGCTTTCGTAGAAAAGCAATGGCATATCTAGATAGGTACAGTTGCCCTCAATCAACTTCTTGATTGCTACCGTATTATTAAGTTGTTTTCTCATACGCATTCTACTTACCTTTAAGGCTGATTGATGATTTAAATTAAAAACAAATTAAACATAGAAAACGTGGAGAAACTGTAAAGAAGATTGAGAATCAAATTAATTGAATGTAATGAAATTGATCAGTGATCACTGGCTTTTATTTGTGCTTGCGCAATCTTTGCAAAAAGTTTACTTTTATTTAGGTAGGTATATCGAAGCTTGAAGGTGTGACTGTCGATTGAAGTCGGTAACAATAGAAAGTTAATTGTGTCTTAAACATGACAGTAGAAGGTAGGCATACCAGACATCTTGTCACAGTATATGCTTCAAGTTTAACAACTTCAGACATTTAGAAAACACGATGTCCCAAATTGGTCTTGTGTTTTTTGAAGCCATGTTCCCGTCTAGATCTAACCAAAACAAACAGTTCAACCCTCGCATTTCCAAGATGTCTAGATGTGAAATGTCCACTGAATTGGTGTGAAATAAATTGCCTCCTTTACAGAGAAAACATCGCGGCTACAAAAAGTAAGTTGACAGCAGGGTTAGAATTAACCGCCCGTTCGTGGTACGTGTTCAAAGAATTCAGTCTTTGTTGTCGTTCTACAAAACGCGCCATGGAATTCTTAAAAGTTCTATCGAGGTGAGATCGTCAGGGTCATCACTTGGACACATCTTAATAGTTAAATAACTAACTTAACTGCGTTGAGTTTCATTGCACATTTTGTGTGTTTTTCAATTCATCATTTTGTTGCTAAGCTATTATGTGTATAAGTGTATAGCTTGAAATACCTCTCATATCGTCCGATTATTTTCATTGGTAGTATTATACCTTTCAAATCAATCAAAACGATTGCTTTCTAATTAGTCGTAATAGTTCTGTCCCACATAAGCTTTTATTATCAAAAATCGATTCGTTAACATATATTTTCTTTTGTTGTGATTCTGTATTGGTCACGACCTCTAAAACATTCGTCGAGATCCGAGTCGCTCGTGCTCGCGCTTCCACTTTTTGTTAGCCACACGGTCGTCGCGCCGCCATCTTTCCAAGAACTGTCGCTTTACAGAAAAAAAAACCTCACCCGAATACTCAGTCGACAAAGGTGTGAATATAATTAATGGTTTATCAAAGGATCCGCCTACCTACTAAAGTTCTGCTCGTTGCAACTGATTTGGACATGAGCTCATTTAAGACCGACTCCCGAATTTTGATTCCTTGGTTTTTTACTGCACCATATGAAACATAACGTCAGTCATTACCATTAGCCGTTCCGAATATTATTTTGTCCTACATCAATCAAGATACGGTAGTCTCGAAAATTTAATTGGACTGCCTATAAATCTTGAATATGAAAGAGTGATTTCGTCGATGCACATCGGTGTCTGCTCTAACAACGTCATTAGTCGACACCTTGGCTGCATAATTTTATATCTGTCACATTTGTCGCGGTTATCGTCATATTTCTTGATATAAAACCGGCTATTTCTGTGTACAGCGTCTGGGTAATTCTTCGAGCGTTTCAACCGCCGTCATTACCCTCCCCAAAAGTTGATGTAAGATAATATATTTAATGAAATATTTCAGCAATTCCCAGAATCTGCTAAAGAACCAGAATCTAAGAATTCCTGAAATATTTAATTAAATATATTCTTTTTCATGAACTTTTGGGGGAGGCTACTGGCTAATGACGGCGGTTGAAACGCTCGAAGATTTACCCGTCTACTCTATCTCACTTTTCATATTGTGACAGAGCTTAGTTTTAGTTCCAGGTCACTTGATCGTTTAGTGGTCTGAGTATGCGACTCGACGTCATGAGTTGTAATACTAAGCACCTGGCTAATCTAAGCCATAATTTGTATTTACTGACTTGATTTTACATGGATAATATGTCTTGCCGTTGGATTATTCTATAATGCAGTCAAATGTAAGTTCTTAAGTTAATCTGGGCGTGCGTACTTTGGTTTATGTTGCATTTTTGCGTGAGGAATGTCGAAGTTGCTCCACGCAATTCGCGTTGGCAGACTGGCTTTGCGGAATGAGTTCCAGTGTATCCGTTAACGTTGGTGATTGCGTCTCCTGTGACAACAGAATGAGGCATTGTGTTCTCGGTGTCAGTGTGCTGATTACCTGGAATCATCGTCGTCGGGTCAATGGCTCAACGCGCGCGCAGCTCTAATTACCGTGATCGTTATGATTTAGGTAATGGTGCTGTTATGGCTGCCTTAACCAGATAACCTACGTGCCCGTTACGTTTTATGTTTCTTACGAACATACGTGATCTCGAATTCCCCAGTTGCCAGCCAATTATGTTTATCGTATGTGTATGTTATGTCTTCCTTGCAGGTTAACTTGATTTTCAGAGATGTTTTAATGATTTTTGTACATCCTGCGTCTGTAATTTTTCTTTATCCTCAAAACCTTTAAGTCATAAATCTCGTAAAAATATAAGTTTTTTCTCAAACTAATCCATCTTGTAATAAATGTCTTCTATATTTTTTCCTATACCTATTATAGACTTAGAACTATTATATTTTGATATTTATTTTATTTCGTTTTATGCTGGTCATTGAAAGGCACCTTTTATTTACGATTCGCACCAGCCCGAGCTATACAATAGCATCGCAGGTAGTTCTTTGTGTTAAGCGAAGTGTTCTCAAAACGGACGGTGCGGACCATTGTCAGTTGTTGAATCTGACGACACCGTGTCTGCCAGATGCGATGTTCTATTGTCAGAACCATGAGAAGAAGTACATTTTCTAAGAAATCTCCAGGATCGTTGCACATGTGCGTCGCGCAGGGATGCTGTACCTGGACCCACGGCTCGTAAAATGGTACCTTTTGTGGAATATTGTGTAGGGTTTTATTATGTTCAGCATTCGGTATTTCGGTCGGTTGCGTTAGTATTGTGAGGTTTTACCGGTTTTACGACTAGCAATCATTAGCTCACCTTTGTTCGATAGAATTTACCAATGCGCTAACAACGGAATTTTTCCTTTGAACGATGTGAATGCACCTTAGTAGAATATATATTTAGATTTAAGAGTTATTCTTTGAAATGTATTTACTGCGGAAATCTATTTCCTGTCCTTTCGTTAACATTCATCATTAGAAAATTATTTATGCATTGCTAAACGAGGCTCCAACTCCAAGTGGTTAAATATCAATACTGGATTTTTATATTAAATAAATAAATAAATAAATAATACAAGGACATTTCACACAACGCCATCTAGTCCCAAGCTAAGTAACCTAATGCTTGTGTTATGGTAACGAGATGGCTTATAAACTACTTATACCTATACATTTTTTTTTTGTAAATATATACTTACATATTATAGATAGAAAAACACCCAGACTCGGAACAAATACTTGCAGGTCGTACAAATATTTGTTCCGTGCGGGAATCGAACCCGCGACATGCTGCGCAGCAGTCAATCGCTCAACCACTGCGCCAACCGTGTCAAATTATATTTACATATTTATTCATATTTACACGAGATTTGAAATCTTACTTACCTTGTAAAGAAAAAGCAAAAAATTTATATTCCATTTATATCTCAAAACATATTACAATAAATATATCAAATAAATATTAATTTATTCTGTTTAATTTATCATACTAATGTAAATCTCAGTCATATCTGAATCGAGCACGGCAACGGCAGTATAAAACGATGTATTTCTAAAGCTTCTAAAATGTGTCGTTTTATTTAGAACGGCGCGACGGACGCGAGCACATCCAATATTTCAGTCTAGCCCACCTGATCTCAAGATAATGCCTATATCGGGCTCATACATAGTTTCGTCCGAGACGGCTCGGCGCGCAACTCTCGCGTTGGCACCGCATCGCCGATGCCGCCGTCTGTTGTGTCTACAGCTACAGTCTAGCTCCGAACACCTGCAACTTTACAGCATTTCATACTATAATAAATGATAATTACATACCACTATTAATGATTATAGTTATCTAATTGCACAACGGTATGTGCTTGCCAAAACAAACTCCGATCGCACGCTTGATTAACGTTGGCAATTACAGGAGATTAGACTTAATTTAAGCGAGAAGTGGGAAGATGGTGTATAATTAGAAAAGGATTTAAAGTTCCGTTATGTTTATATGTATAGTATATATGATTATTTTATAAAAATGTGGTCCTTTCGATCTTGAGTTCTCAAGACTAAGCAAATTATCAAGAAACTACATTATAATAGTCATGTTTCCGTTGATAACGTGTTACGTTTTAACGCCAAAGTATGTTTCATAAACCTTTCATTTTAGGAATCTGTTTTTGTCAAAGAGTCAGGTCTTACTCCCTTAAGTATGCACGATTCTGTTTCACCTTTAGATTTACAAAGCTATACACATAATTTGTATTTGGTTCTATTTCACAAGTTTCACGTATACATTGCGTCAAAGAACATCGGTCATATTTCTATAGAAGCTGGACCTGAGTTTTATTTTCAGTGTACAGAAGCAAATTATAGTGAGATTTTATTGTTTTATGTAGTAAACACCATCCCTTTCGAAAATAATATCTAAATAGCCAAGATATTTCAATAATGCAAAAAATACTTTTCGAGGTTATCGGTGTCCGGAAATCAAAAGCACAGAATAATCGTCACAAGCGGTACCTAGTTATCAGTCTGTAAAACAATGCCAAGGTCAAACAACAGAAAGAAATCCAAAACAGTACAGTACTTATCACAATATTCACACTAACAACAACAACACAACAACAATGCGAGATCGCCGGCTGCAAAGACTACACACTACAGTATATTAGTGTCAAATTGACAACCGTTGTAATTGACAGTATTGACACTGTCAATCCATGGCGCGCGTCGATGACATATTATGACGTTCCGTTGTACACAATTGAACAAAATGCTGATACTTACTATGAACCCACATAATTATTTTTATGACAAGAATCCAGTACATAATAAAAACAGCACTAGTTGGTTTGATACACAAGTATATAGAATTGAATTACATCTAATAACGTGAATAATTATAATCTTTGAGTACTAAATCATTTCTTAAGCAAAATGAATCGTCAAAGGTGCGTTCTGAACATGTTATTCTAAATAATTTGCAAATTATGCTATTAAAAAAAAATGTGTTTGTGCTTTTTTTTCTGGCGACTTAAATATCTATTTCTTATGTTTTTTAAGACCTTAAAAAATACTAGATTTTTACATATATATGGCATATCTGTACACCACCGCCTCGTAGTCAGGTACGATTTGACCGTCCTTCTTTAAGTAAACGTAAATAGGAAACGTTTCTCCGAAGTTATCCTCCCACAGAGCGTCACGAGTGGGTAAATAATTGTATGAACTTTTTGAACCATCCCACACAAGCTGATCTCGGTCAGCAGTCAGACACTTAACTACCAAGTCCAAACATCTGCACCACTAAGTGTATTCCCACGTACTTTGTGTAAAATTTTGTACAATTTAATAAGATTTACACGAATGTTAAGGAAACGTCTTGTAAATGTCAATGGGGGTCAGTCAATATCGTATTGAGGTAAGGTAATTGAAAGACGCAGAAACTTGATAGCTGGTCGTTGGGGACTTTAGTGCGCATAATGTGCGGTCGCAGTGTTCGTCTGTGCAGTTTACCGTTATCCTGACCGAGAGTCATATCTCGCAGATATGAAGGAAAGATTTCTCAGCATTTTGTAAAATGGTATGCGGGAAATGTTAAATACACCTACATAATTATTACAAATTTCTTTGTACTTAGATCATGTGCTGCGTGTGTTGGTTGAAATTCTGGCGTTTTGGATTATCTTTGCTGCTTTTACATTTTTGGATATGAGTTTAATTTGGGTTTCCACGAGCGATCACCAGTAGCCTTTTGTACGCTTAGATTCTGGCAAAGGAGGTCCATGCGACAAAATATTATGTAGAGCGGAACCATCTATCTTGCCAGCTGAAAATAAAGCAAGCCTTATAGCCGAGTACCCATGGCCTACAAGCTAGGACAAGCTCTGCATGATTCTACCCGAATTAGTCTCATTGGAATCATGCTTAGTTTTTTTGAATGACCGGCAAGAAAGTTCACCCAGTTTAACAGGTGTACAGTTAGTTAAACTAATGAACACTCACTTTATTAAATAATATCTAGGTGAGAACGAGTCTGGTAATCTAGCACTAGGCGGAACCAGTTGTCGGTGATTAACATCTTAAACTTAATGCCGCCCCGATCCCACGACAAGATTTGGGTCTGTAGGAAATTAAAGCGGCTCCGTTCGATGGTGGACACGAGCCGTCGGAAGCAGGGTCTATATCAGCGGCGAATGGCATCATCCGCTCTACAATCGTCAGTCAGTCGTCCAGGATCGCCGGATATCGACACGCGGTAATTAACGGTTCAGAATGTGAATGTTTCTGTAATAAGCACTCGCCATCTTTATGTTAGACCAAGATGACTTGGCCGGAGAGTGAATGAACGCATCTAACGATCGTGTTGCGAAATTGGTTTGACTGCACCTTGATAACTAAATTAAGCGCGGTATAAATAACTGGAACCTGTCTCAATTCATTTTATAAATACATTAGTAACATAAAGGACCCAAGGTGTCAATAAGAGATAAAGACCAACGTGTAGCAATGAAAACGCATGAACAACGGCCATAAAAGCCCGAGCGATTTAGAGAACATATGCGATCATAATACTGTTTTATTATTTACTCGTAAAGGAAACTCAATAAGATTTATGGTGTCTACGTACCGCAGACTAAATTATTTATCTCGGAAGCAGTTAAAATTATCTATAAATAAATTACTCTCGATATATGTATAAAGGCGATAGTAATGAAAGTCGTAATAGGTCGGGATGCAACACTGTTGCTCCAAACGTGTTGTTTTATGGTTGTATTAACATTCCTGTAGTCGAAATTAAAGCAGTGCCTATCTACTGAACGGTCGTCGAGAATCAGCTCAGCGCTGACCACAGGAAGGAGGCTTCATTTAAATTCTAGTAACGTAAGTTTAAGGGTCTCGTAGACACGAACTCACGATGTTTGTAATAGAAGGCAATTTGCATTTAAATTCAGTTCTTTTAAACGATCGGGCAAGAGTAGGTATTCGGCCATAAATACTTATGCTAATTTATTTCGAATTTATCAGCACTACATTGTCATCAAGTGTAGGGTTGCGTTTGAATAAATTTTAAATCTCCGTAAGTCAGTGGCAATCACTCATCTAAATAAACGTTTAATAGCGACACTGACAAAATCATAAATATTTAAATTTGTGGCAATGTTACCGGGTCGACGAATAAAATTAAAATGTCTTGACCTGTCGCAAAGTGCGTCGTAGATATGAAAATGTCTGAAAAGGATCCAGCTAAGCAGTACAAAGAGTTCTACGCCAAAAGCATTGGCTTGGCTCGCACCCACAGACGTGGAAATTGGTACAGTAATGACGTAAATAGTGTACCGAAATGATCGACAGTCGACCACAGAGCGGTAGTAAACATGCGTAAGCGTCATTCACAGACGCGGCCGGATATTGTGCATGTGTGAGTGTGCTCACACGTCACACACCCGCGAATGGGTGCGTGTGCGCAGTGAAATTATGAAGTCATTTCTATACTGAATACACTCGATTCCTGTATTATTGTTCGAAGATAGTTGCAACACGTTTCGCTTTTGAATCAAGTGTAATGTGGTCTATTATGCTTGCATGTAGCAGTCGTAGGGACTCCTTGCGTAATAGCTCTAATAATATTCATATCATCCGTTTGTTCTCGGGTGTACATATTATCTATGTTCTATGTGTGTCTTCGAACTATAATACTGGCTGTCTGATCTATTTGAGAATCGTATGTATTGCTATAAGTATCCATTTTAATTAATTCGAAACGTATTACGTCTGAACCGTTAACTAATCTTTTTTGATATAAAATCTATTAGCATTAGAGATGATACGATATAACTTTCTGCTCTGGTCAATGTACTTAAATTTATAGCTGCAATAACGTCTACACCAATTATTAAATTTCAACAGATTACATATATTATTTTCTGCTTGTGTTTCCGGTGGATTTATCTAAATATTGACTCCTCATTCATGAATCAATTGATTTATGTGCCGGATAACGGGTAGAAACTTCATAAGTTATCGCAAGCGTCTGGTTTGGAATCTTGTTAACGTGATTTTTAGGCCTTTGACATCTATCCAATAACCGTTTTTAAAATGTCAACTTTTCCGTTAATATAATGAACAACGATAAATACTTTAGACATATATTTGAGACAAGTCAAAGGGTTATTGGTTACTACATGTTTCAAACTGTCAATAATGTTGACCAAAACGCGCTCGCCATCGCTTAAAAGTGAATCTACTATAGCTACAGATTAATAATTAATCTGTGCTATAGCCATACACTATTTCATATTTTCATTGAGTATCTGGCCCTTGGCACATGTTATTTGAAAAAGGCTAGGTTTCCCAAGACCTCTCTTTCGGTAATCTTTCAGGTGGATTAGCAATGTCATAAATACACGTTTCATCAAAAAGAAAGTTCCATCACATCCCGACTAGTTGCGACTCGTCTAGAAGTAAGAGGTCACGACTCACGACTGACGAAACTAGTTTCGTATATAGCAATTTAAAATCAACACACCCAATATTGGACAAATTAATGTTCTCCCTTACATGGTCCGAGACTTGTCTAAAATGGTTTTCGGAGTCGTAATTGTGCGAAGCAATATTGTGATGGTGATTTATTGTCTTCCAAGTCTTCACTGTGGCTTCCGTTAATAGTTCTGCTAAATACCACACAGACATGTTGAAAATTTATATGGCTGTAATCATGTTTCTCTTAGGAAAGGGGTTATTGACTAACATACTTTGTAAAACTGAATGCATGCTAGAATCATAACACTTTTTTTGCTAGTTAAGATTCTGGCAACGTTGGTTTCATCATCAATTTCTCCCCCAACTCGTTTTGGTTATTGACAAGGTATTCAAATAAAAACTAATGTAATTTATGCTTTAATTTCTTTTGCAACTTTTGCTAGACATTTATTGCTTTTGGAAACAGTTGTGTCGGCAAGTGAACACCTGTGATTAATAAGATGTCTACTATAATTTTAAAGGGTAATTTCAGAGGAGACGTGACTCACATGCATCCAGTTCTTAGAATTGACATTTAGCGAAGCAGTTTCTGTGATTACCGCATACATGTATTGTTGGTAAAATTCAGAGACGTGTAAAAATACAACCAGGAACCAGGTCAACTGCTGATGCTATTGCTTCGACTGTCGTACGAGACAGAAACGATAAAGCAACAACATTACCTAATGAAAATCCACAATCACAGATTCTTGAATTAAAATCAAAATCGTTTAAGAACTTCATTTGGATAGCAGCCTGACTTGTCCATTGAAACAGTCTCATTCTATTACCCAACGTCGTTTAAGACAATCAAGAGAAGTTTGTCTATCTTAAATTGATAATCAATATGCATATATGAACGTGCGCGTGTTTATAACCGGCACACCGGTGGCACTGTTGCAGACTGGTCTGGGGCCCGTTATACTCTCAATGGGCCCCATCAATGGACCACGGCTATTTGCATAAACATCTATAGTAACATCTTGATCACCGCTTCATTCATCTTCACGAAACTTCGTTATAGCTGTACTTTGATTGGCTGACTTGTTTTTATTTGTATATGCTGCGTATCGTTAGTTAAATATCTTGAATTTGATTTTTGGAGAGGTTCCAGATATTGATAGAGTGTTGGTTATGGACATAGTTGCTCTATTGGATTTTCATTCATATGCTATTGAAGCAGTAGTAAAATCCGTCCGTTTGACGATTATGCTTTTGGCATGCATTATTCATTTTACTTTGTAAGTCACTTGGCAGCAGATAAATGTGATGGAACAAATTTTTACTAAAGTAAACTGCATAGATTTTTTGTCTAAATAATTTTGATTCTACACTTGCTAAAGGAAAAAAGAAAAAAGATTATTTTTGTGCTATAAACATGTATTTGTGGGTAGATCGCGTATCATATTACCTTTGAACCGGTTGTAATTTAAGACAGTTGTTTTTTCGCAGTCTAATTTGATTAGTCAGGTGGCTGGCGGCCACCAATATATTATCATCGACAGCCAATTATTATAATCAACTAGCATGTGATGTTTGGAGCAAAATATTATGTGTTCTGTTTGATTTATATATTTTAAATGTTGCTATAATATTGTGAATTTGTGACTAAGTTTTACGTCTACGTTGATATGCCTAATTAGTGACATAATTCAACTATTAACTAGAACTCGACAAGTTTTATGAGTCCGCGTATCACTAGTCATGCAGTTTCCCTCAGTCGTCAGTTTATTTAATTCGCCAGTTTCGTTGATTAGTCAGTTTCACTGTTTGCCGATTAGACAGTTGCGTTAACTCGACAGTATCCAGTGTTTGACAGTTTTCGTCAATTCGTCAGTTTTGTACACTGAAGGGAAAAAGTTTTTGTTGAATAAACATTATATAATTTAATCTGCTGTAAGGAATAATACCTACTATATATTTTTTTCGAGTTCGTCTTTTATAAAGACACCAACAATGTTTTTAGTTCGTTAATCCAATTTATATCTTTTTAGGGTTCCGTACCTCAAAAGGAAAAAACGGAACCCTTATAGGATCACTCGTGTGTCTGTCTGTCTGTCTGTCCGTCTGTCACAGCCAATTTGCTCCGAATCTAATGAACCGATTAAATTGAAACTTGGTACACATATGTATTTTGGTAACCCAAACACGGACATGTAACGTAAATAAATGAATTTTGAATATGGGGGTGGGATTTTGGGGGAAAATAAGTACAATTAAAAAAAAAGTTTAGCAAACTGTACCGTGTGACATATCAAATGAAAGGTCTTACTGTCAATCAATCTGCCTAGCCTTTTCCCAACTATGTTGGGGTCGGCTTCCAGTCTAACCGGATGCAGCTGAATACCAGTATTTTACATGGAGCGACTGCCTATCTGACCTCCACAACCCAGTAACTGGGTAATACGATACCCCTTGGTAAGACTGGTTGTCAGACTTTCGGGCTTCTGACGACCCGTAACGACTGTCAAAGATCCACGAATAACAGCCGGGACCAACGGCTTAACGTGCTTTCCGAGGCACGGAGGAATCTCGATATGTAAAGATGGTCACCCATCCACTGACCAACCCCGGCAAGCGTAGCTTAACCTGACGGATCGACCCGTGCGGCTGTTATTACTTAGCCACGAGCTCCTTTTAAGAAAATAGACGAAAATTGACCATTCCCCCCCCTTATCTCCGAAACTAATGAGCCTAAAATTTTGAAAAAAATACAGAAAATAGTTCTTTACCTATAGATTACAGGAAAACCTATCAAAAGTTTGTGGTCTTGTAAATCTATATATAAAAAATTCAAAGTCCTGACTGACTCATTGACTGATTATAATCAACGCACAGTCCAAACCACTGGACCTAGAGACATGAAATTTTGCACATAGATACCTTATATAGTGTAAACATACATTAAGGAAGAATTTTCGAAAATTCCATCCCTAAGGGAATAAATTAGGGGATGAAAGTTTGTATGAAAAATCTTATTTCTTGAGTTATTAGACTTGAAACTTAGCACGAATATTCATCTAAGTTAATTATAAAATTAATCATTTTTAGTTTTCCTAAACTACCCCCTTTTTTGTGGAAGGGAAATCATCAAATGACTTCTCCCGCTCTGGGTGGAGCGGAAGGGCGTGTCATACTTTTACTGACTAAAACCCACCCGTGTTTCTTCAGTTGCCTATGGCAGGGCCACGGTATCTCTTTCGAACAACCCGCGACCCCAGAAGACGGGATTGGTGGATGTCAAAGTTTGTTTGGAGGAATTTTAACACGCGATTTACTCAAAACTCAGTTTTTGTACTTGAGACCAAAAATAGAGACTAACTAACGAGTATCAGGGTTTTCCAAAAATCTAGCCCTAAGGGGTGAAAAGGGGTAGCAAATTTTACAGCGGAGGATTTTATTGGGGATTGATTAACTCGAAAATTGGTGTAAATAATGTTTGACCCAAGTTATGGAAACATCCCAGACGATTTTTGAAATTCTACCCCTGTGGGGGTAAAAACGGGGATACAGTTTATGTGAAAAATCTTATTGTTTTGGTTAATGAACTTGAAACTTAGCACAAATACTTGCTTATGTAAGTAATAAAGTTTGTCATTATTAGTTTTTCAAAACTACCCCTCAAAGGGTGTTTAGGGATGTTAAAGTTTGTATGGAAGATTTTTAAAACGCAGTCCGATTAACTTGAAAGTCAGTATTCCGTATTTTATACTTTTGGTGAAAAGTAAACAATAATAAGAAAATTAAAACCCATGAAATCAGACATCCTCGCCGGGCAAAGCCACGGGCAGTCTAGCTAGTATCTCAATATTGTGCGTACAAACTTACTAAGCCTCCGCTGTCCGTCCGTCCGTCCGTCCGTCTGTCACAGGGCTGTATCTCATGAACCTTAATAGGTAGAGTATTTTCACAGATTGTGTATTTCTATTACGACTATAACAACAAATAATAAAAATAAAGTAAAGTTAAAATTAAAGGGGCTGCCCCCTTTAATTTTAACTTTACTTTTTTATCCCCATACAGAAAAGTTTTCATTTTGAAAAAGAAAAAATAACCTGTGTGTGGGGATGTTATTGTGTAGAACTCGTCGAGTAGAGTACAAAGATATTTTTATTTTTTTTATCTTCTAAAATGAAGAAATAGGGGGCCGTAAAAGTTGTTAATTTTATACCATTTTTGTACGAGCTCTATTATAAATAATGTACCTTATACTGTACTTAATCAAGAAATACTAAAAACGGCGATTCGTAAGGTATTTTGTTTAAATATGGTCGATTTTCTGCAACCGCAAAAAATAACGTTGTAATTCACAATATCATTACGAAATACAAAGTTATCTTTGCGATTGTTAAACATATAAAATGGTACGGAACCCTTTGTGTGCGAGTCCGTCTCGCACTTGGCCGGTTTTTTCTGTTGCGTTCGCTTAAATAAATAGATTTTCGTCTAATTTTAAAATCAATGAATACAGCCTCCCTTTTGATAACATATCGCAGTACGCAGTAGGCATTGTCGGTAGTGGAAGAAACATTCCGCAATGAGAGCTGAAAGAAATACCTCTATAATAAAATAGCATTGCATTAATTGCTCCCAATTCATAATCGGCATGTATGTTTTGGGGTTTGAAGTTGGGATTTTTTTATTGCAACGAGCTGCAAACGATAATATTTGAATTGTTTTTTGTACGGTAAAAGGCAGTAAACAACGTTGTCTGTACTAGACATATTTGCATGAATAGATGAAAGCTGTATAAATGGCAATGGAATGCACTTAAACGTACCATTGCAAAATATTTCTTTAACAATGGCAGCTAATTTTAATGCATATTGTGTCATAAAAATTTGTCATGCACTGCTCTACGTGGTGCCGTGGCATTTCGGGGACAGTTACCTGTCCAGCAGCAGCAGTTTTTTTTGGTTTTGCGCATTTGTAGCGGTGACCTTTACTTAATAGGACTCCGCCATCTTTCACTTTGAAGGAAACTAAAAGATCTTAATATATATTTATATTAGCTGACGTGTGTGCAGTTTTCTACCGACTGTACTTTGGCTGACGAATTGAATAAAACTGACGAATCGACGAAAACTGGCAAACACTGGAAACTGTCGAGTTAACGCAACTGTCTAATCGGCAAATAGTGAAACTGACTAATCAACGAAACTATCGAATTAAATAAACTGACGACTGAGGGAAACTGCATGACTAGTGATACGCGGACTCAGTTATACCATTCTTTAAATAATTCGAATTGATTTTCTTTTATAAACAATACAATGCATGGAATGAGATGTTTCAGCATCAATCATTTTCCAGAAGCATTTTCGTACATAACCGGAAATTATCCTAAACATTGACGTCAGACTTCAAGATGTCCGACTCTCAAGATCTCCGAATTAAGTCTGTTACAGACAGAGGCGATATCGCGTCGCTCCTGTGTGTATGGTCGCGTGCGATTCCATAGAAATTGTTCTACGGATATAATATCGCAATATCGCGACGCGGCGCGATATCGCCTCTGTCTGTAAGAGCCTTTTCAAATGAAGCTTATAATAAAAAATGTAGCAGTTTTTTCTCATCGGACTTTGACACTAATTAAAAAATGCGACAGTGGTCTAATTGTTTCTATGTTATGGATCGCCGTGGGAGGGTTAATGGTACGTTTAACCCCACGTTATCGACGCTAATATGGCTTTACCAGATACTAGTTAGCTACTCAATGACTTTATTTATTTTTTCACTATCGCAGTTTATTCTATTTATGATTAATGGGCTATATATCTTGTTTCCTTTTTAGGGTTCCGTACCTCAAAAGGAAAAAACGGAACCCTTATAGGATCACTCGTGTGTCTGTCTGTCTGTCTGTCCGTCTGTCACAGCCAATTTGCTCCGAATCTAATAGACCGATTAAGTTAAAATTTGGTACACATATGGATTTCTGTGACCCAAACACGTACAGCTAAAGTAAATATATGAATTTTGAATATGAGAGTCACTTTTAGGGGGAAAATAAGAAAATTAAAAAAAAAAAGTTTTGTAAACTGTACCGAGTGACATATCAAATGAAAGGGCTTACTATGAGGGTCTCAAATATATTTTTTTAATAATTTTAAAATTTATTGTTTTAAAGTTATTTAAGAAAATAGACGAAAATTGACCATTCCCCCCCCCTTATCTCCGAAACTACTGAGCCTAAAATTTTGAAAAAAATATAGAAATTAGTTCTACACCTGTAGATTACAGGAAAACCTATAAGAAGTCTGTGGTCTTAAAATAACATGGTAAATCTATATATATATAAAAATCAAAGTCCTGACTGAGTCACTGACTAATATACCAACGCACAGCCCAAACCAATGGACCTAGAGACTTGAAATTTTGCACATAGATACCTTATATAGTATAAACATCCACTAAGGAAGGATTTTTGGAAATTCCATTCCTAAGGGGGTAAAACAGGGGATGAAAGTTTGTATGAAAAATCCTATCCCTTGAGTTGAAACTTAGCACGAATATTCATCTAAGTAAATTATAAAGTTTATCATTTTTAGTTTTCCTAAACTACCCCCTAAGGAGGGATCGGGGGTGTCAAAGTTTGTATGGAGGAACTTTATCACGCGGTCTGATTAACTCAAAAGTCAGTTTTTATACTTGAGACCAAAAATGAAGACTAACGTGTATCAGGGTTTTCCAAAAATCTACCCATAAGCGGTGAAAAGTTAATTTTATAGCGGAGGATTTTATTGGGGGCTTGATTTACTCTAAAATTGGTGTAAATAATGTTTGAGTCAAGTTATGGAAACATACCAGACGATTTTTGAAATTCTTTAGGTATCTGTGTTCGTGAAAACAGAGATACAGTTTATATGAAAAATCTTATTAATTTGGTTAATGAACTTGAAACTTAGCACAAATACTTGCATAAGTAAGTAATAATGTTTGTCATTATTAGTTTTTCAAAACTACGCCTCAAATGAGGTTTAGGTATGTTAAAATTTGTATTTTTAGGAATTTTAAAGCGCAGTCCGATTAAAAAAATGGTACTTTGAGTCAAGTTAGGAAACTTGCCAAACAAATTTTCACCGATTTTGACGGTATATAGCTGATGTTTTAAGGAGTAACTTAGGCTATTTTTATTTTAGAAAAATAATTAGGGTTCCGCGCAAGAAAATTAAAATCCATGAAATCAGACAACTACGTACAGCCCAGTACAAACTTACTAAGCCTCCGCTGTCTATTACGGCTATAACAACAAATAATAAAAATAAAGCAAAGTTAAAAATTTAAGGGGTCGGTCCCCATACAATAAACTTTTCATTTTGAAAAAAAAATAAAAATTTTAATCTAGCATGTGGGGTGTCATGTCATTATTTCATCACCGCTGCTGTCAAAACGGTGAAGTAAAACATCGCTGCATCGTGAGGAAACCGGCATGTCCTAGAACCAAAAATTCGAAGACATGTGACATCTACCAACCCGCACTGGGCCCGCGTGGTGGATTACGGCCCACTCCCTCTCACCGAGAGGAGGCCTGTGTCCCAGCAGTGGGAACATTATAGGCTGATTATGTGTTATGTGGGGTGTCATCGTCTAGAACTCATTGAGTAGAGTACAAACATATTTTTTTTAATCTTTTAAAATTAAGAAATAGGGGGCCGTAAAAGTTGTAGATTTTAGACCATTTTTGTACGAGCTCTAGCGCAACAATTCAACAAATTAGGAATTTGAAACTTCTTTATACCATGTAAGTACCATGAATACTGTATTTAATCAACAATAGTGAAAACGGCGATTCATAAGGTATTTTGTTTAAATATGGGTGATTTTCTACAACTGCAAAAAAGAACCTTGTAATTCACAGTATCATTATAAAATAAGTAAAAAGTTATCTTTGCGATTGTTAAACATATAATATGGTACGGAACCCTTCGTGCGCGAGTCCGACTCGCACTTGACCGGTTTTTTTATACAGCGTGCTAAAAATAAATGCTGCATCATTCTGTTTGATTGCTATGGAATCGTGGGTGCCTCCCTTGTCTTATTAGTAGAAGCGAGCATATCTTCACTCGTGGGTGTTGTAACTGACGTCTTGTATCAGCTGATAGACAGCAGCATCCATCAGTACACTGATAGCTGACTGAATCTGGTTCCACTAAGATCTGTGGCGACAGGAAAGTCGCCCTCGTGAAACTAGACACTCTATTTAACGAACTTGTAAAACATTTGCTAATGAAGAGTTATACGAATACCAACCCTAAGATCTATTAAACACTAAGAAGGAAAAGCGCACGTTCGTCTAGATCAAAAACATAATAGTTGATTAAACCGACTCTCCAGTTACTATCTAATTTTCTCTTCATGTTGTTGATCACATTAAAAATCTGAAATCTACTTTCCCGATGATAGATAACGATCTGGCCATCAATAGACTCGGTGAGAATACTAATATTGTTACACTCGGATAATTTAAATAGGAACAAAAGCGTATTATAAATTCTGGTGTCGATCGAAAGCCCGTCCGATTTGCACTTGTGCTGAGACTCACATCCGTAATTATATCGCACGTATTAACGCAAACGAACGTAGCCATTCAGAGCTTTCATCGTGTTGCAAATTACCTTCTGAATAACACTAATTATTTTTTTGCTCTGCTGTAGCCAAATATCGCAGATGCGGGGCGTTAGGCATCAATTTGTGGATCATAATTCGTATTTTGCTGCGTTTCAACAGGCACGCTCGCTAAATTGTGTACTGCTTTCAGTGCAGAAATTAGAAATTATTTTTGGAAAAAAATAGCTAAAGTTGTTGCTTTTGGCATACAAGTGTTAAAGTGCTCTCCAGAAGTCGTGGTTAGCAGTCACGATTCGCCTATTGGCTGATACGGTTTGATGTCATTTTAAATTGTGGAGCGCACTTATTTCCTACATATACAACGTAAAAAAAGAAAATGGCCTAATATTTCTCGAGATAATACATTTTTGCAGCTACTTTTACTGAACTGTACTTTTATTTGACGTTGATGCATCATCAGTTTCCCGTTCGGTATTAACTTCAAAAAAAGCTCGTCGCATCCATTAAGCTTGATGTAGTACCCACTTTTTTGTTCCGTTATCTTGGAGATCGTGGATCATATTGTTAGCGTTTTATTGGTGCAATCCGTCATGTCTTCAATCCGCCCTCGATCGCATCGCTAATGGCGCGCGCCCACCGCGCTGTTTCGCAATAATCATCAATTTACGGTAATTGGCCGACGAACACCTCCGAGCAGCTCCGAAGGCTTGTTCTCTTATTTCTCAATAGTAATCGAGGGGTAGTGTGGGCGGCGGTGACCTCTCGCCACGCGTGGGTGAGCTTTCTACGCCGATCCGATGCGCATGCGCCACGCTTCTCTAATGGTTATACGACCACGTATCAATACGTGAATTTTAGTTTTATGACAGCTTCAGCGCCTATGATCAATGACTCCACAGAAATCTTGACGATTCAATTCTCTCCGGTGTTGATTTGTTGAGAATATTGTCTATTTGTCGAGTGTTTGTTGTTGCAAACAGGTTGCAGAGATCATAATACTGAATAATTCAATAGGATAGCTTAGTCGTGAACCGCCTACTGCACTCAACTGCGCCGTTTTCTGTACTTCGGTACTCGGACTAAAACTAAGTCGTTTTATTCCTAAAGACTATTTAATGCATTGTTTATCATTAGTGTCGGTTCCACGGGCTGGAACAGGCAAGGTTGGTTACACCGCAGCTGTCAATAGGCAGTGTTTAGTTTCATAATAAAAAGCAGAGTATTAGTTGACGAAACCAAATTCCATGAGACAACGCTGGGGACCAGATTTAGAGACCCGCATCAAAAATTAAAATATAGAAACACTCTTACATGGTCTCACTCACATGGTACCAAGTATCTGTCGGTCTGCTTATGTAGTTTACCAACTTCTACGATTCCGTCCAAAATTGCCTTTTTCTCTTATGATCAAACACCCAAGCTTAATACCATATGGGAAACAAGAACTAGCTTGCCTCATTCATTTATATGCCCTACATTTCTAAAAGTAGTTGATTTGCAGTGAAGAACTCTTCAAAGTAATAAATGGCTCACACTTGACAGTTTTTGTCCTTCGATCCGGATAGTACGTTCCTTTCTGGTGATAAAATATCGTGTTACACATTTGGTTTCCGAAGCAAATGAAGTGTTATAAATCATATTATTATTTTACATAATATCTAGCAGCTCGGATTATAGAAATATTTTAATAAATTTTATTCAATCATCATGTTGTTAATACAAAAGGCCGAGGCTGGCGATCGTACTGTACGATCTGGCTGGCGGTCAGATCGTACTCAATTTAAGAGTGGCCTTACTTCTGAATAAGAAAAGGAGGACCAAGAAGAATGAAGTCGTAACAATAGAAACCTCTTTCTTGATGCCACTAGTTTCCAAAAACAAATCAAAAAAAGAGAAATGCTTAAAATTTCATGAATTTACATGGCGATGTTGCACGAGCCATTATACGAAATTATAATAGTAATGGGTATCGTTTGTCACCGTAGGTTCGACGTTAATGTCGTCTCCGCGTTTAATGTCGCGGAAGTCGCCTACGCGCCGAGATTTAAAACGCTCACGACTAAAGAGTCGCGCTTTACTTTATTTAATTTAATTTAATTTAATTTAATTTATTTATTTACATCAGAGAAAAACTCCATATCATAAAATAATGACAAAGAACATAAACACAGAATCACAAAATCATAAAAAACGTTAGTGTGTTAGTAACAAACTTCTACCTAATTATTATGCTAGTATTGTTAGTACCTATACCTAACTGATGCCTATGGCTGTCCTAATCCACTTCTTTTGGAAAGGACAGTCAAAGCGTGCAGAAATAGCTATCAGGATGCCGTTGCTGCTGCTTCGTAGACGGTGCAGCAAGGAGCTTGCTTTCTTGCGCATGATGGCTTGAAAGCCATCCGTACGCACTTCAGCAAACATACCAGAAGCGCTGCAGCGCCACGGCAGCCCCAACAGCATCCTGAAAGCGTTGTTATATTGGGTGCGCAGGGCTCTGTAGGTTCGCTGCGTATGTTTCACCCACAGGCCACTCGAGTAAAACGACTGGCAGAATGCCTTAAACAGTGTTATTTTCACCTCTTTAGTGCAACGTGCGAACCTGCGAGCGAGCATATTGCCTCTCACCGCCAAAGCCCTGCGCTCCCTCTGTATATCCTCGTCGTCCTTAAGGTCACCTGTTACAATGTGACCCAGGTATTTAAACCTGTCCACTACATTTAAGGCTGCACCATTAAGGACGACGGGAGGAACATACGTGGGATAGTATGTACCTGCTCTAAATACCAGTAATTTACTCTTTTCAGAGTTGTATTTAAGTCCATGCGACTTCGCAAAGGCCTCACACTGAGACACCAGATTCCTTAATCCACCGATTGAGGGGCTCAGCAGCACCATGTCGTCTGCATAGCTAATATTGTTAAGACATTTGTCATCAATAAAACAGCCAACATGAGTGCTACTGAGCCGCTCAATCAGCTTATCTATATACAAGTTAAACAATAATGGGGAGCTTAAACCCCCTTGTCTCACACCACATTCCAATTTATAGTCATCCGACAACGTACCGGCCCATCTCACCTGATTTCTCTGATTTGAGTACCAGTACTTGAGAAGAGAGGTACATTCCACCGGTACACCCGCGCTTCCCAGCTTTTCCCATAGCACGTCATATGCTACGAGATCAAACGCTTTTGATAAATCGAGAAAACACGCGTATACCGGTGTCCTCCTCTCTGTGTAGTACTTGACAGTATGTTTCAGGCAGAGTATGGCGCTCTCTGTCGACAGACCAGCTCTAAAACCGAACTGTGCGTCCTGTAGGTCGACGTGCTTAATGAGATTACCATTCAACAGACTGTCAAGCACCTTGGCTGTTATTGTAGCAAGTGAGATTGGTCGATAGTTAACTTTATCAGACGCGTCACCCGTCTTGTTTTTCACAATGGGTACCACAATTGTACGCATCAATGACTCAGGTAAATAAGAGTGGCACAAAAACAAATTAAATAACATGCTGAGCACTCTTGGTAAGTGTACCCCAGCATACCTAAAGTGTTCTATACTGAGAGCGTCGTGACCAGGCGATTTCCCTCTTTGCATGCATTTAATAGCGTTTGAAACGCTTTTAGCTGAGAAATACACACTTCGCTCAGCCACCACATCGTCGTCGCGTGTTGTTTCAGGAACAACACGCGACGACGATGGGTTCAACGGCGATTGCACTGTAAAATACTCCCTAAACAAGTTGGCAATCATTTTATGGTCATGAATGCCTTCAACGTTCACGGGAAGGCTAGGCCTGACATTTAGTTTGTTGGTGTTTTTCCAGAACGATTTAAAATTGTTGGCTGAGTGATTAGAAGCGAGTAAGTCCATTTTTATTTGTTCCTGTCGGTCTTGACACCACTTTAATTTAGCCTTGAATGCTTTCCGCGATTCTAACATTTCATTATAGACAGTCCCATTTTTTGGTTTTCCCGCCAAAATCCACAACCTAAATCTAAGCCTAGCCTCCCCATGTGCACCGGCGACGTGCTTATTCCAACCAGTTACATATCCTTTGTTTCTGGGACATTTTTTGTAAATATAAGACTTTTTAGCCGCGTCAGATAAAATACCTATAACATCATTATACATTTTATCCAGAATTAAAAAATGATCAGTATTACGACACACTGAATCACAACATTGTCCCATCTCCACAGGAAAATCAATATTTCGAAGTTTAGAATGACATAATGTGTGGTAATTATTAATTTGTTCCATTTGTCTATCACCCCAAATGGTACATTTACTTGAAACACCCGCTAATGTTGCTGGCTCAAATTTTGCATTAAGTTTATTTATGTTACATTCAATCACCAGAGGAAAGTGGTCGGACCAATACACGTCATGCTGAACCCATACTTTTTTAATCGCCGCCAGTGCGGACTGAGTGACTATGCAGTGATCCAACCACCTCTCACAGCCATGAGCGTCACTACGAAAAGTATACGTATTCGAATCTATTCCTAACTTACAGATATCTGCACAACACCAGGAGTAATCACAACAGAAATCCGACAATTCTTTGTAAAATATTTCATGAGGGTGGGCATTAAAATCTCCCAAAATGTAGAAGGCCTCTACCCCACAGCTTTCCTCTACTGCTATTATAGATTGTATGGTACTGAGGCACTCGGTAAACACTGGAATATTCTCAGTACAGTTAGTAGGCATGTATACACTAAATATCACTATAGATCTACTACTTACATATAGCTTTATTGCAGAAATCCTAACGTTATTACAGTTTATCACAGACACCGATTGAAACGCACTTTTTCTCCACAATAACGCTACTCCGCCGTATGGCCTGCCCGTCAGTAAGCCGGCCGACGTGTCAACGGCGGACGTGCCCGTAGCACCGAAGCCGTCGTCAATTGTGCTCAGCAGTGACAGCTCGTGCGGCAGCAACCACGTCTCCTGCAAGGCTACTATATCAGCTTGCTGACACAGAGTCCTAACACCTTCTATAGACCTCTTGATAGACTTGCAGTTATAGCTAATTATTTTACTATCACTGTTAGCCATTAATCTCGTTATCAATCATTGCCACACACTCCTCATTTACTTGCTTTTCTCGAAAGTTTATGAACCTCCTAAACGTGATCCCTGACGGCCACAACTTATCGTCTAAAAATAAGTCCTTTTTATATTTGACAACAAAAACTTTATAAGCATTGTAGTCCTTTTCCTTTCTCATTTTTATCTTTACTAATGACACTGACTCGCCTGTTTTTTTGTAAACATAGTCGGTAATGTCTTTCTCCGAGACTTCTTTGTGCACATTTGATATGAACAAGGCAATTTTAGTATCGGCCGCTTTAAATTTTTCTGGGTTTTCAGGCTCTGCAACTGCATTCCCTCTTTTAGTATAGAACTTATTCTTCAATCTTTTTCTTTGTACAGTAATCCACTTGTCACTTTGACCTGGTTTCTTAAAATCGCTACCGGAACTGGCTATTTCCGCAAAGGACAGATTTCGTGTAGGTACTGATCGCATTATCTCAGTATCCGCATTGTTTTGATGTAATTCTCGGCTGCCTTCGCTACTGCGTAAAGTACAAGTATTTGCTGTCTCGCTCGCACTCGTACCCTCGCTGCATGTTTGCTCACTTTCCATACCTTTCTTAGCTACACTATCATTACTCACACTCGGTTGTTTAGTACACGTGAACTGAGGTTGGTTTACCGTATTCAAACCGACAGATGGACTGCCAACGAAGGGGACATTACCGTCTACGTTCATTGATAACGCCATTGGACCGCTGTCTAACATATTTAAAAGTTGTGAGGCACATCTTGGAACAGTATTTACATTCCTCTTTTCATCAGATGTTGAAAACCCTTGGCAATTCTGCATAACACTACATTGCTCCTGTAATTCTACTTTTGTAACATAATTTTGTCGAATATTCTCAATAGATTCCTGCATTATAAGGATTTTCTTGAGCAATGGAGTTACGTCAATGTGATCAAAGGTCACAGGCGGTAATTTTTCTAAATCTCTAGCCACAAATATTGGTATCTTTTCTGGGTCAGTCCCTTTAAGTAACACGATAATATCGTCTAGGTTGCGTTGCGTTTTTCCTTGACGCTTTCGAACTTTGGCCGTTTTTTGCAGAGATTCAAAAAGCAACGACTTTGCTTCTTCAATCTCCTCCACACTAAACGCACTTTCACAAATACGAACAAGACTTTCCTCGTCCATAACATCAAGTTTATTACTAATAAACGATAACACTTCGCAAATAACTATATTGCAGTTCGCACACTTTAATCTTTTGGACGCCATTTTCGTAACGAGCGCACGGTGACCTTCGCTCGCGACCGCGGTCATGCGCGGACTCGAACTAAACTGACCGCTTAGATTGGTATATGATAATCGTAATTACTACCCGTTGTAGTAACTAGTAGCTGGCTGATTACTGAGACACCTGTCTTTTACGCAAATTATTAAAGCCATTATGGAATAATTGCGTTATTATATTGTAATAAATTTTATTAATAAAATTCAGGCCTTCACAGAAAAGAGGAATAAATACAAATATGTTAGAAATTCTTGCGTTTTTGTAAAGTACGATTACAACAGAAATATTACAAAGACGTGCTTTATCGTTTCACAGCAACACAGTGTTATAATAATGAATGTCCTTTTTGTTTAAACCAAAACGCAAGGTTTACACAACCGTTTTTGATACAAAAAAAGCTATTTTTCTGGTCTTTTACCTCATACTTTCATCTTCCCGATATAGTATGTGTCTCAATGTTTTTCTATGCTAATTTACAAATCAAATATACAAGTACCAAGTCTGTTTATTATTCCACTTAATCCATAAAATATGTAACTTGAGATTTGATAACTCATTTCATAAACCTTGCTACAGTATATCAAACCAAAAATGTATAATGCATAAAAGACAGAATGAAGTAAATATATGTTGGAGGAAGGCCTGGCAGTTACGTAACACCGGCCACACAGTGCGCCCGCGCCGGTCAAAAGTTCGCCTGCATACGCCCACGCAGATTCTGGAGCTGGCACATCACAAGAAAGTCGACTCAGAAGTACGACTTTTCACAACACTTGCAGATCCTTTAACATTCGTTGTACACACTTCATCAACTTGGAAGAGATCTAAGAAGTGACATACACAGCCATATATGCTACAAAAGAAGTCACTGTTAGCAATAGTTTATTTTAAACACAGAGCAGGGCTCCAAAAATTATGATAAGATTCAGAAAAAGAGCTTAGTAAAGTTCACCCTAGATGATGAGCTTGCGTTTGCCCAGTCTATAGAACAAATCTTCTGCCTTGACTATTTTGTGGATTGCTTATTTTTTCCAAGATTTCGGATCGCCACCATCGCGACACCTTATCGTTACTCATTATTAATGGTCTTTTGACTATAACGGAACCTTTAACTCAACGTAGTAAGGTTTATAACCGCTAGTTCAGCGTAGTTTTAAGTTCTATGGTTGTTAAAACTGAATTGTTCATGTATTCTAAGACGTGAGTTACGACAGAATTGTTATTTATTGATGTGAACCTTTGTTCGTAGGTGAATGAGAAATTGTACAAAACCGATACCTACATTACTATTTCGTTATGATTATTGATTTATTTGGAAATGTTTAATTTATAGCTTTTTTATGCAGAGTTCAAAAACAGTTTTGGTCATTCAACACCAAAAACGTATTGGGTCTTATTGCGATTCTTACACCCATATTCTAAGACGTTTCCTCGAAACTTCCTCGACCTCGATTCAACTGAGGTTACCTTAAGTATCACCTCAACTAATCCTCGAAATCGGTATTCTTAGTTAAAACTCGGTCTTGTCGTGAAGTAATCTTGAGGATCCTCGAGTGAGGTTGAGTCGAGGTAAAACGTCATTGAATACGTCATTGAATCATAGATTCAGCCGATTTCCTTGAATGAGATTGAGTGGAGGCGAGGAAGTTTCGAGGAAACGTCTTACAATATGGGTGTTAGACCTTCAGGAACAAGGAATTTGTGACTCCACTACGTTATTTAACGTGCGTTTTATATTAGTAGTAGGATTATTCAGTTCATTAGCTTACAGCCGGCTCGGCGCTTGTCGCGGCGATAGTCCAATAACTCAGCTACCCCCGAGGCCATGTATCGCCGACCAGACACGACTTTCTCGCTGTGGGCGTCACCTGTCGTGCCATACCGTGTCCATCTGGCACACTCGCATCTACACTCCCGACCGCTAAAATATATCTTATACATCTACATATAAGATACATATTAGACACAGCTCTAGCAAATGCAACCTTGCCAGGTTTCGCCCACAACCGCTCATTGGACTCAGATCTAGCTCGTCTACAGACGCTGCATTCATTATTTTGAGTTTCATTAAAAATTGTTTCATAATAACACTTTCTAAACTTGGCTTCTACAACTCATACTCCATTGTTGATAGAATCGTGTCTATTCACAAAAAGTATCAATTATTTCCATATCACGTACTTAATAGATATGTTGCCATTCCTGTCAGTTTAGTCGGCTAGTATCGCGTTGTCATGCAATGTTGTACTATTATACAATTTAAACGTTGCTTCATCATTTTTTCAATGTAATGCATAATTTGTTTCGTTTACATACTCGTTTAGTGTTACTGGTTCGCCTACATGTACAGTTTTTGTCTTGCCATTAAACATGATTGTCTGTTGTCAGTGATATACAGAACATAAAATTGCGACATTGATTCAAAGTTTGAGTGACGTTCAATTTGGCTGTATTTGTCCAACTATCGCCCACTGTCGAATTTGTACCTTTCAATCGTAATCTTTTCATCCATCTGAACGTTCATTGACAGATCATTAATTACATGTGTTACTGTCAAAACCATTTGTTTTCGTTTGTTTTTCTAATTCATTCCGAGCGTTGTCGAAATGTCGACTTCGTAATCCGTTAAAGTAATCTCTTTGATAAGATTATCTGTATCTGAGTAAATTATGTATCTTTTGTTCTCTATAATCTACTGATACGATATCGTATCCAAAATTCTACTGCGTAGTATTTGTTTACCAGTGTATGCAGAGCTGTCCTGTACCCTGGTGCACATTTGTAACGTGTCAATTTGTCATGCGCCACGTATACCTCGATGTGGCGGTTGCACAACGTCGCCCATCGCCACTCAGCATACGCTCGACCAAAATAAGTTGTTTATCACCTCAAGATAGGCACTAGGCAGACACCTGATAGTGTAGTTCTCTCCTCGCTGATAACGACCGCGCCCCTACAATTAAGATTATCACGACGTGATTAACAGATTACATTCGACCTCAAATTGCGCAGTGTTTGGGTTTTATAAAAGTTTACAGCCTATCGTGGTAACATTTGTGCTACCGAATTTATTAAGTGGCCTGATTATTTGGGACTGCTATCTCTTCAACGACTGTTCAACGTTAAATGTGAAAAGTTTACTCAATGACGTCTGAACATCGTAGTATCAATAGCCGTTATCGAGTAATGTGCAGTATGTTGACAATTAAACGTGTAATCTATCGCCAACAAACGGTGTCCATTCAGTACAGATAATGCTGTACCAATATGTTGTTGTTTTGATAGATTCCTTACAAATGGAACGAGTCGCGGTATCGTGCGGTTTACACTCTAACGCGTTGGACCTCTGCCCTCAGTTGCACAATTGTCACAAAAACACGGTTATTCATACGTCTATTTTTAAACGTCTAAATTCTGAATCAAGGTGCGAGACCCAACGTCAACCTCGAATATGACATTTTTATAGTCGCGATATTATTTACAAGTCGTTTACGCTATCGTCGAGTTTATTTTGCGACTGTGTTATGTAAATGTACAGGGAATAAATACATGATTGAATACATAGAACGTACAGGTCCAGGTACATTATATACAGCAGTGACCGGCTTCGTTACCTCGGTGTAACGGTCGTCGATCAATCGAGTGGGTCGCGCATAGAAAATGACATTAGTTGCAATCTGCGTGTGCGCATGAATATGCAGAGCAGATCCATCAGCATGCTAATGCAGTCACCTGACCGCCTCCGCGTGGCGTCAATTACGTATACGACGTATTTACGCAGACAGCCGACTGGAACACTATTTTAAGGGCTTAGATTACTTCGATGAATTTTCTCGAAAAACATACCATACAACTGCAATGAAACATTCGAAAATATTGAAAAACCTTTAGATTTACTTAGTACTTGTGTAGTTCAAGTACTAGGTAAAAGTCGATAGTAGTACTTATTTTGGGATCCATTGTAATATGAAATAGGTCTTATCTCAAAGTTCCCGTCGCTATTAAACGAGAAAATCGCTATTGAATTTTGGTGAATTGATCCGCCATTTGCATTCGATGTGTTTATTTTATGTATTTGTATATTTTTATTTTCCGCACTTTATTTTGTTTTCTCAGTAATATGCAATGACTTATGAAAGAGATATGATTTATTTTCAGCAACATAACTGATAGTGAAAAACAACATTTTGCATTCATTAGGTGCGCGATAAAAGACTTTTCTTATGAAAATCGTGAAACGAGCAAATACTTTAGAGGACGAAAGCTTCGAAACTATCAGTGGGAAATTAAACTATTCGGAAAAGAGCTTTCAGTAAATCCCAGATGCGCGTGATACTTGTGTGTATATGTATTTATCTTGGAAATTACGCCTCAAAAGTCAATAACCAGGTTGAGAATTAAGCGAGGAAACTCCCAAATACAATAATGTCAATGTATGTCTTCCGTCATCATCGTTATTCTCCTGCCCTGGGGACCTACTCCCTAAATACGTCCGTCTTTCAGTCCGTCCGTTCATCCGTCCGTCTGACATTCCGATCCATCAAAACAAGTGTAAAAGTTAAATTTTCCGGACGGGCAAAAACACATCGATAGTAGGGACAACTGGCAAATCATGTTGTCATTCATACTTCGTTCGGGCCCCGAACCAACGAAACGAAACGAAACCACGAACGAACCAACAACGCAACGAAACAACGAAAGAACGGCCGAAACTACGGGCTTCGTGCTTAGGGAGTAGACCCCCTGATCCCAATTCATTTGTGGTCGGCGCAACATGTCTTTTTCTTCCACACATCTCTACTAGTCGTCATCTCGGTAGTGACTACCTTTCTAGCCATGTCATCTTTCACACAGTCCATCCATCGTTTCATTGGTCTTCCCCTACTGGTATAGCCATCCACATTCATACTCAAAACTTTCCTGACGACATTTTCCTCATTCTTCCGCATCACATGCCCATAAAATCGATAACCACACAACTTTTCGGTCAGTCACCGGTGTCACTTTCAGACTTCCTCTGATGTAGGTACTCATTTCTTGGTGTACCTATGTCTTCCATAAATAACATTAATGCATAAATGAAAAAATCTGCACAAACTGTAATCAAAGCTCATAGAGCGGTGAGCGTGGGCTTTGTCACGTAATACCCTAGTTTTTAATTCTTTACTATTTTTGCATCGACCCTTATCTTTATTGAACGCTGATAAATATTGATTAGCTTTTTAAATACTTAAGTACATACCTGTCTAATTATAGATTGGTAATACTCGACACACTTATTACCTTTGTTTGTAGAACAAACGGCTCAATCACGGGTACATATTGAAAGTATTTATTAGTGGAAAATAAATCAGCTTCGGAGAAGATCAAATCTCTGAAAATGTAACCTACCATACCATGTGCACCTCTTTGAACTGAATTCGCCACAAAGGACCAAAAATTGTAATGTCTTTGCAAATGGTTAGGAAGGATGATGTGGCTAAACTAAAGTCATGAGACAATGTTTATTTGCTATGAAAGCTACTGCATATTACATTAGACACTAACACGACTGACGACCGTACTTCATCAAATATTAGGGACAGTAACGTAAGTAGAGTTCATTTTTAACCGACTTCTAAAAAAGGAGGAGGTTCTCAATTCGGATGTTTGTATTTCTTTTTTTATTTTTTTTTTATGTTTGTTCGCGCATAACTCTGTCGCTTGCCAACCGATTTGAAAATTTTTTTTTTTTGTTGGAAAGGGTATACTTCCCAAATGGTCCCATTTTTGTCAAAATCCAGTTCTGATGATGGGATCCTGGAGAAATCGAAGGAACTCTTCAAATATTATAGGCACACCTATTGCTCTCGGAAAGCACCACTTGGTGAAGTGGAACTGATGATGAAGACCACAGATGGCTACCGGAACTACTCAATGATAAATATTTCTCGGGTTGCGATTCGATTACTTTAATATGGTTGCTAAGCAATTTCCGTTCGTCACACAATGCGTGTGGTGAGTGGTTGTTGAGGAGTTCTCCTGGTTCTTACCAGCAGAACTGCTCAACAATTAACGTCCCAGCATCGGGAAAAGCAATATTTTGTAACATGTGATGAGCAATTGACATTAGACTATTGTAACTTATACAAATTATAAACAGACACAAAAAAGCGAGAAATAAAAACTTTTTAACAAAAAAAAAACCGACTTCCAAAAATCACTACAAAGTGAAAAATAACTTTGATTTCGGAAGTCGGTGGCAAAAAAAAAGACAGTAAATAAAAACGAAAGACACCGACTTCCGAAATCAAAGTTATTTTTCACTTTGTAGTGATTTTTGGAAGTCGGTTTTTTTTTTTTTTTGTTAAAAAGTTTTTATTATTCATAGAGAGCAACACTATCTCTGCTCTATGGTACCTAATGCAAAGCAGAACACCCGAAACACTGTTACGAAATAAATTTCACATTGGGAGAAGGAATGTTGATGTTAATTTTGCATGTTATCTCACAGTACAGCAGGTTAATAAACTTGAGAGAGTTTTCAAAGGAGATAAAGAATATACACAGTAATTCTCACGTCAGGTAACTAGATAACACTTCACACTCGCTTGGATTTCATGTAAATATTGATTTACTGTCGACTTTATCACAAATCCAATGTACTGTACTACGCGACTCTACCAGTCTTGAGAACTGGTGGTAGTTGCCATGTTCCCAACAATTTAGATATTGTTTCACAGCCAGTATCAATGGTCACGAATAAGTATGTTAATGATGACAAAAAACAGAAACGGTTTAGGTATAGATGCGGAGAAAATATGCATATTTGGCATTCTTGCGTGGGCCCTGTTGGTATATGGCATAACAGTTCCGTAAACGACAAAACGTGATCAAATGGATGATTACGAGTTAATAGATTAGTCCATTATTATTTATTTTCCGCTCTTTATTTTCTACAATGCAGTGGACTCGTTGATTGAAGTAACTGATCGCAACCGAGTGGCATGCGCACGCGCAAATATTGTCGCTGTCGCGCTCTTATCGTGCAAATGGGTCGTTAACAGGTGATGTTCAAACACGCTAAGCTCGTGAAATATGTCCCAAGCCCAACTGAACGCATAAAAATAAAATAAATTTGTAAAATACGACCTCGTCCCTAAGGCCGTGGAAGATTAAGGGTGTGTAAAAACTATTACGTAACCTGCGTTTAAGCCCGATACTCCTTAATCCCCGGGCCACAAAAAATAGTGACGGGATCCTGTTTCGAAAGGAGCCAGGAGATGCGCGGGGCGGGGAGCGGGCGCGGCACCTCCGAGGCGCGCCACTCTGCCGCCGAATAAATTATGTTCTTTGGCCCGTATCACGCGCCGCGCGCCCCGCGCATGCCCCTCGGGACCTTATCGATCGAGTTGGATAATCCTAGAGGTCGCTAGATCGCCGGCGCCTGCGCGCTGTGCGATGATGACCTTTCGCCTCGGCAGCATGATCGGAACCGAATGCCATTTGCAGTAGTCACGACAGAATTGTTTCCTATCTGGGGAGCGTCGTTTGCGTGCTGTGGCCCTGTTTGTTTTAATTACCTTTCCGCTAATCGTCAATTGTATCTGGATGCTCTCATTATATCGCGCTCTCCTCGCTATATGATGCTTATCGTTTAATCCAATTCGGTCAAAGGAAAGGCAGCCGAGTTTATTCATATCTAAAACAAGATTGAGTGCGATGCGGTGTTCCACATCGAATTCATCTTGATCGATTGCCCTTTTACTACTATCTTTAACAAATCGATTTATATGATCGCTTGCAATTGCAGCACTCGCAACGTCAATTCGTTCTCGTGTACATTAACCGATACCAGAAACATCTGCGCTGTTTGCCGAATCTAAAGGAACTAGTTTTGCACGTGCGCAGTGCGCTACACAGACAGCGACCTATTCCCATAATATCAACAATCAGTGCTGTGTGTAGAAACGTGAAAGTAGTTTGTACACTGCCACATAATTTATATTTAACGTCGATGCTGTTGATGAGGTTCTGATGGCGTGTTTAAACGCCGTCAGGAGATTTCCCACGAGAAACACCAGTATAAATCGCTCACCACGCCGGTAACTGTCGCACGGACGAAATTATGTCCGAATGTGATCAAACACGCCATCAGAAATTCAGAACCTCAATCGCGATTCGTATTAGGCTAATAACTACGATTACTTGCAAATTGATGTCACAGACGGGACACGAGAACAATAGTGTCGTTTCTTTGCATAGACGTATGTAATTTGAATTCATAACAGTAATTTGCATACGTTTTGGCAATCGACACGTGCGTGCCCCTGAGCATGTCTCATGTTTGCGGACATCCTTGAGATGCATTAGTGGGCAGTGGGCCCGTATAACAGATATTGATTGCAGCAACTGGCGGCGGTGTATCCAGTGCAGTGCCACACTGGCCACGTGAGCCACATGCGGTGCGGACGCACACGCTGCTCCTGCAAACAGAGATAACGCCGACGGATCACCAAATGTGTGTGACGATGCGACCGCACCGACTAAACATAATTATGCACTAGCAACAGTGTCGCAAAACATCCAGGAAGTTGGCACTAATGAACTCGAATTAGAAAAGGAAAATAAAATAGAAGTTGTGTTGGTCATAAAAGCTTCGGATTAATAGCGTTCCGATTAGTTAGCTCCATAAGGTTTTATTGCTTGCGTTTCTATAATAACTTGTGGAAGTAGGAGTATTACTGCTCCTCGTAAGCTATAAAAAGCTTCCGACAGATGTTGGTTTTCCAGAAATGCTACCAAAAAGTCTTGTGCTAAAAGTACTTGTATTATTATAACTGCTAAAGCGTTATGACATATATCTGAATCGGTTAAATTATGAACGGCTTCGTTGTTCTTTTAATATCGACATGATGTTTTTACTTTTCCTTATACCAATATAGTCGATCTCCTGTTTAATTTATTCAATGCTTCTTTGTTCCTATTATGTAATCTACCTTATCATATTTGGAGTTCTGAGAAATTGTTTCCTCGTCCGGTACAATAAGATAATTGTGTTGACTATTAGAGGCAGACAGAGTTCGCCTAATTCATTTCTAAGTAGATCATAATAAACAGTTGGCAATGCAGTGTTGGCGTCAATGAATTTCAACGCGCGCGCCGCAGTTGTGCATCTGATGAGTGTAGTGCGATCGCGGCTCGGTGCTCGCGTTATCTTGGCGGAGCCATGTGGAGGCTGTGCAGCGGTGCATACTGCACGGGGCTGCGCGGCGGACGCGGGGCCTGCGCCCAGGGGGACGCCGCTCGCGCTCCGCCCGTCATTCGCGCCGTGGGCGTCACTCCGCCGACACGTATCGCTCTCAGTGTTGTCCGCAAGTGGCTCGGTGTTACGCGCGAACCATAACGTCTCCCGTGAGACAGCGTGCGTTGTGACTGTCCACATATATAATCTCAGTGGTGTAAAAATAAAGCCGGCGACAGACGGCGGCGTCCCCAGTTATATTTAAATGATAGCGCGGACGCAGGGCCGGGCTCGCCTCGAACGCTCTCCGACGGCATGAGACGACATGATCGAAGTACGTGCAACACCTTGGTCCGACACCTAAACCAGATCGTAAATCTAAGCTACAGTTGTCGGCTGCTGACCTGAGCATTGTGTTTCCTCGAAGCGTGGTCCAAGTGTTCCATCTTTGCGCCAATCTACTTCTGAAGACGAATCCGCTGTGTTTTTGTTTGTTTTGTACAAGTGTTCGCATCTCAGGACCCAGTGGTGATCTCGACGTGTTTTAGTTTCCGCTTTCTGAACGGATTTGCTACGAGTTAAGGATGTGGACGTTGAATCATTCATAGTTTCCTGTCTTTGTTGTATTTATATTTTGTTCATCAATGTTTGTGTCTCGTCGTAAGTAAACTGGTCTTGATGTAATCATCAAAGTATATTTAGAAGTTTATTTGGGATCACTGTAAAACTGAACGTTTGTGTTACGAATATCTATGTAAGTAGGTACCTACCTAGTGTTTGTGTAAGTCATTCACAAACCCATTGATTCATAGTTAGTTGTTACCTCGTATGTGTAATTGTATGAGCTCAGCTCTCAGATTTCCTTACTGGCTATCGGCATTTGCTGACCGCAGCTTTATTACCTGAACATAATACAATTGTAATCACTACCTATAAAATAATACTGGTTCACTTGACTTCATATTGGAATTTCAGTTTTATGCTCAACACTCTTGACAAGCAGACTGCACTAAACTTGATAGTTTAAATTATTTATAACGTCTCGTCACTTTTCCGAGGAGTGGCGACACTAATCGATCAATTTTATGATTCCTTTAGCATTTTCATAGCTAAATATAGATTTATTTGCCGTCCAGAAGTGAATGTTGTAGAATACGTTCTATTGTTATTGTGTGAGGATGGTCCGTATCGTAGAGAGCGCGCCGGGTGTCGACCGGGAGGTTACCTGTTGCTCGCTGCTCCTACGTGCAAAAAATATATGCTCCGATGCTGGATGAATGTTTAATACCATTAATATTTATATTCCTGTTCATAATTCTTTTGTGTTCATATTCAGACGTAGCGTATCATGTTCACATCTTTAGATTATAAGAATGAGGACCTACTGCACCGTTCTGTAAAACAAAAACTTATATTCATTGGACGGAAAACATCATTTGCAATAATCCGCTTCGAAAAACTCAAGTGCAAGTTATGTCGAGTGCGAGTAGAGCTGCTAATTACGGCCACCTTTGAGAAAAAAATAATAAATCTGAAGTTATGGAACATTTTGAAATTTCCTATGCTCACATTTTTAGTCAGATGAGGTAGAATTTATTGGTACAAAAAATTCTACCTCACTCATCTGACTAAAATTGTGAGCATAGGAAATTTCAAAATGTTCCATAACTCCAGATTTATGATTTTTTCTAAATGGTGGCGCTAGTAAATAGCAGCTCTACTCGTTTTAATGTTCGATTTGAAGTTAATCTATAAAGTTAAGTGCAAATTGATTCATAAAGTCAAGCCAAAAGTACTCCAAAAATGCAATCCGTCCTTAATTTAGAAAGATGTATTGATGATTCTTATGGTTAAAATTATGTAAATAAGTACATATTTGTTATAGCCGCGAATCATATTTTGGTCAACATACAACGGAAGAAAATTTTAATTTCGCGGGCTACTACTGCGCAAACGCCTTAAGGCTGCTTTTCCACCAGAGATGTGCTATGCTACGTTGCTATAGATGCGTTTGATATCCACCAATCGTTCACATAGCACAGCACTGGTGGAAACTAAGCTATGTTTCTTATATGGAAGGATGCGTGCTATGGATGAGAGCTATGAATGCGCGAGTGGTGTAGCTGCCGCTCCCGGTACCTTCCCTCTGTCGATGCATCGCAAAGCTCGAGCTGCGGATCTTTCTCGCAGAGATACCTGGCGGCGGCGCTTCTTCACTCGCTCCGCTACATAGCTTAGCATCAGTGGAAACGGTCACACAGTTTCGTAGCTTAGCTTTCACACCCACATCACATCACAGCACATCTTTGGTGGAAAAGCACCCTTAGGCTAGCACAGTGTATCTGCTACTTGTAATCCAGGGTATAAGTTATGTAACATACCAAATTTCATCCAAATCCGTCCAGCCGTTTGAGCGTGAAGAAGTAGCAAACATACACACACAGCCTCTCTCAAACTTTCGCCTTTATAATATTAGTGTGATGTGATTGCGTATGATATAAGTTATTAGCATCTAAATATCTACTTATATTTTGACTTAAAAAAATCCTCGAGCGTTTTTTTTTTTTTTTTAATAAAACTACAACTGAATCACTAAAAAAGAAACATGAAAACGTACCTGTACCTAGACTATGGTGTACTAAATCTAATGAGACCAAAATTGTCTTATTTAGGTTTACGGGGTTGAAAACGTTATCGCTCGAAAAAATATTTCAAAAAGGAAATGTTTGTACTCGTAATTGCCTCCAAGACTTGTAAACTCTCTCTATCACGCCCGAAGGGAGGCAGAGCAAGTGGTATGATGTACCTACCTACTTGCACCGCGTATCGGCACTCCACAATCCCCTTAATTTACGTAGTATTTTCATTAAGATTCGTTTGAATAAACGATCAGCACGCGTAGCATTACGACGACGTTTTGTCGACGGAAGAATAAACAATATTGGTAAGAACACATTGCCATGCTTAAACGCGTAGAATGCGTAGAAATATTTCTAGAATCTGCCATTTTCTCTATTCTTCCGTCGACAAAACCCGTTTCTACGGCGGTCATGCTAAGCGTGCAGTATTTAGGGAGTGGACTAGTTGATACAACAAACTAGTCGATCCAGATATTAATTTATGTTTAAATGCCAAATATATCAAACACCTGCAACCAAATTGCCATTACTATTTAAATGCGGAATAATATATTAATGAAACAAGAAATGATTATAGCGCTCCTAATAGTTGGAGACTTGGAAGTCATTAGCGCGTCGGACGGTTGACTTGAATAATTATCATAATTGACTCTGCCTCACTGCATTTTCCACCTTGATTTATATGAACTATTAAGAAATTCTCGATTTCTGCCAATTTCTTTGTCATTTGTGTGTTTAAGCTAAGCCTCAAAATTCATTACTCCCAGTATTTAAGAACAAAAAATCATAAAACACTGAACACTGAATTTTTCACGATGTCATCCACAAAAAATTTCCAAGTATGATTGGTCAACATCCAGAAGAATCACTTCTGTATGTTATCGCAATTAACTTTTTTGCAGGAAGTAAATACCTGATGTCAAAGTATCAATGCCACAATAATGAGCAGGCGCATTATCCACGACCGTTGTGTCGTCTATGTATGTAGTACAGAACATTCAGATACAGACGGATACAGACTCGGCATTTTTTGGCTATATCCACCTAGCTAGCCTTTTGATTTTTCTCGGCATTTTTGGCTATATCCACCTAGTTAGCTTTTTGATTTTTTAGACTTAGTATATTCGTGGTTTTACCACAGAGGATGGCTTTATTTGGTACTTTTTATTAGGGTATGATGTGGTTATATTATTATCTTCTACATGATCATCACTTACTAAATAAGGTATTCTTGTCATCCCACTTCGAACTCTAGTATTAGGAATAAGCGAATACTATGAGTTGGCGTACGAACTTCTGTGTCCGTTTACGTCGACCTCGTTGTTTTCTTCGTCATAATGTCTGTCTTCTTTCAGCTGAATGCTATTATTATAGAGATATATTTATAAATGACTTCATAGTGTTATATCATCTTTCAGCAATTATTCATATCCTGTGGAAAGTTTTTTCTCACCTGTTAATATATCAACATCCTTGACTTACGTGATATCTACGATTCTTTCAGTGTAAGTCTTAGCTGTGTTATCTTAGATTCGTACCGCGTCGGACACGGCGCGATGTTATTGATAATTACGACGTTTGTGTAAAATTAAGGAATCACCAGTGGTTAATTAGATAGATAAATTGTGTTAATTAGGTTTAGGTCTAAGTCTAAGCATATAATTATGTCAATAGTCTTCTTTGTAAACATGTTCTGTTTTGGTATTGGTTCTTGACATTTTAAATCTTGTTCATCATCTGCCTAGCCTTTTCCCAACTATGTTGGGGTCGGCTTCCAGTCTAACCGGATGCAGCAATACTCAGCAGGTTTTGACAAAAGCTTTGATTTTGGTCCTTTGAGACATATTTTTTATCTGACAATAGGAACTACAATTATTGTTTAAATAATCAAGTCAATAATAATGTCTTTCCGTACTTGCAGGCCGGGGCCTAACGTGCGAGTGCCTGGGCGCAGCCGCGTGCCCCGATGGCGCGGCCAATGGCACGTGCGTCACGCAGCCCGGCGGCTACTGCTTCGTGGCCGTCGAGGAGGTGCTGGACGACAACGGACTCGTGGTGGTGGACCGCACCGCCGGCTGTCTGCCGCCCGATGAGTCCGGGTTCATGCAAGTGAGTATCTGTGTTCACTAGGTTCTATACACTTGATAGAACTGCATTATGGGCTCTTACCTCATTTTGTCTCTTTAAACCGTAACAAAATTTGACAGTTCAATTTGACACCATACACTCCGAAAACTCTTTTTTAACGATTTTTTTTTGTCAATTTCCAGTGTAAAAGCTCCCAGGTGCCACATCAACACCCTAAGGTGATAGAGTGCTGCTTCGAGAGCGACCTGTGCAACCGGCGGCTGCAGCCCGCGCTGGCCTCGCCGGCGCCCGATGTGACGGAGACGCCCGCGCTGCGGCCGCCCGCGCCCGCGCCCGCGCTGCTGGTGGCGGCCGCGCTGTGCGTGGCGCTGCTGGCGGCGCTGGGTGGCTGCCTGCTGCTGTACCGGCGCCGGCGCCGCGCCGGCAAGCGCCCGCCCTCGCCGCCCGCGCCGCACGCCGACATTTCGTCCGGCTCCGGCTCCGGCCTGCCGCTGCTCGTGCAGCGCACCGTCGCCAAGCAGATCCAAATGGTCGAGTCCATCGGCAAGGGGCGCTACGGAGAAGTGTGGCTCGCGCGCTGGCGCGGAGAGCGCGTCGCCGTCAAAGTATTCTTCACCACCGAAGAAGCCTCCTGGTTCCGCGAAACAGAAATCTACCAAACAGTGCTGATGCGACACGAAAATATCCTCGGTTTTATCGCCGCCGACATCAAGGGCACCGGCTCCTGGACGCAGATGCTGCTCATCACCGACTACCACGAGAACGGCTCGCTGCACGACTACCTGCAGACCGTGGTGCTCGACACGCACGGCCTCATGACCATGGCGTACTCCATCGTGAGCGGCCTCGCGCATCTGCACATGGACATCTTCGGCACGAAGGGCAAGCCGGCGATCGCGCATCGCGACATCAAGAGCAAGAACATCCTGGTGAAGCGGAACGGGCAGTGCGCCCTCGCAGACTTCGGGCTGGCGGTGCGGTACGTGGCCGAGCGCAACGAGGTGGACATCGCGCCCAACACGCGCGTGGGCACGCGCCGCTACATGGCGCCCGAGGTGCTGGACGAGAAGCTGGACGTGGGCAACTTCGAGGCGTTCAAGATGGCTGACATGTACTCGCTGGGGCTCGTGCTGTGGGAGATGTGCCGGCGCTGCTGCTCGGGCGACAAGGCGCAGCACGTGGAGGCCTACGCGCTGCCCTACCACGACAGCGTGCCGCCCGACCCGTCCTTCGAGGACATGCACCGCGTGGTGGTGGCGGCGCGCGCGCGCCCGGCCGTGCCCGCGCGCTGGCTGGCGTGCGAGCCGCTGAGCACGCTGGTGACGCTCATGCACGAGTGCTGGCACGCCAACCCGCCCGTGCGGCTCACGGCGCTGCGCGTCAAGAAGACGCTCGCCAAGTACAACACCGAGACCACGATCAAGCTCGTGTGACGCGCCGCGACTGTGCCGCTCCTTCCGTACATACGTACTGTGACTCAGTGCCGCGGACGCTCGCCGCCAGACTCTACCTAGATTAGGCTCCAACTTTAGTTCCTCGATAATATTTTATTTATTTTACGATTCATGTGAAAATCAATAGCTGTAAACCCCCATCGATGTGAAAATTTAGTTTGACCACCGTTTTGTTTAAATCTCAGTATTGTTAAGTTTATTCGGATAGCAGTTCACGCCACCAGTGAAATGGTACTGTTCATTATTATGAGTAACTTATGAATGTTCCCGATGGAATCTCCGCAACTGTATGATTTTGGTTTTAGTTTTGTCCTAAAAGTAATGTTTTATTTTATTACTGTTACTTAGATTTAATGATGAAGTGTTTTATAATGAAAAATTTGTTGTCTTCCGTTTGAATAAGCAATCGAAGTGTTCGCGTTGAGGCAGCTTTCTTGTCGATTGAGACAGCCGTTTCAAACATGTAAATAGCCCTCGAGTAGTGAGGACACATATTTATGACATAATGAGGCAGAAGGAGTGTAGATATGAAACAATACTCTGTTTATGTTTCATTTATAAAATAAATTAGGTCACTATGTGAAGTACAGGAACTGACGCAGCGTGGCTGAGCGACATGTATTGTGATATTTTGACAATAAGACGCCTTTATAATCGTACAAAACAGAGTTGATTTCAAAATTATTGACGTAGCCATGTAAAATGCATTTTATATACACGTTTGTCGGTACAGGTAGCTAATGTGGGTTGTACTTAAACGATGATAAAAAGACTAATAGTAGTGTGAGTATTAAAGATATGGGATGTAATAGCGCAGTGTCTTATGAGATGCCTTCGCAACGATTAGTATTAACAATTTGTGTTGTATAGCGACGCACTTGGTCATGTTAGTCTGATGTGCCTTACGGGGAGATTTGTGCCCTCGGCACATGAAAATAAAAAACCAGACCATCTTTTCTGTGATTAACAGAATAAGAAAGTTATTTGAACTCAATCGACGTTGTAATATTATAATATTTGTAGTCTAGAGACATTTATTTCAATGAAGACTAGTTTTCTGACTACTATAATAAATTCAGAAGTGTGTACCGACTAGACCAAGTGTCCGCCTAGCATTTACTGTGCGCATCGCACCCTGTACAGTGTTGTGTAAATATAGCTGGTAGCTGACATTGCATAGGTTTCTAATACATGTTAAGTTACAAATAAAACATTAATGGACATAGATTATGTTTACTTATTTACTAGCCTGAATAAGACCTCCCTAAGACCCCTCTCTCCCTCTCCTAAGACATGTGCCCCGAGTAGTAACTCTGTAGATACCGCTATCAACCCTAGCTATGATGCACAGCAACTCGTGATTCAACCAGTTTTCTGGGCAGGTGACCGTTGGACATACACTTTTATAGATGAGATGTTTCAAACTTTCCTAAGCAGTTGATCTACTAATCACCGCGCTAGAACAATCATTATCTTTGTGTATTGCCGGGTCCACACTATACGTCAACGTCAAAATGCCCATAAACGCTTTAAACATCGCGGTAATTGTTCCGGTGGCCACACGTGTGGCTGACACTGGCTTGGCCACCATCAGGGATTTTACTTTTGTTCAGGGAACTTACTAGGTTAGATATTAGTTGTCCAACGTTCAGTTGCAATCAATTGTAATTAATTGTGTTAGTTAGTTCTTAAATCTAATCAGATTACATCTTACTTGTTAATCTAATGCTAATATTAGTAGTAAATATTACTTTAAAATATCTGATTATCCCATTATATTCTTAAACCTATTGTGCATTAATTACTAAATCAATATCTTATCTATTGAGTACATTGTCATGACTAAATATGATTATATTTGATAAACATTCCTAATTATTACCATTATGACAACTACCCGAATTACACCTTACTTCACTAATATAGGCACAGATACAGTCTTTAATGTCATAATTATCACAATGATACTTAAAACATATGAAGGGTCCACTGCAATAATGATGAATGTCCATTGAACTTTGTTTTAAGATAACTGGGTTTTAAATTTATAATCGGTGTGAAAAAACTCGGACCGGAAGGTAATGAAATGTTGTTTATTAAAGTTAAAGTATATGTATTTATTTATTATTTCTTTGACAGCAAGATGGCGGTCAGTGCGAGGCGCCTGCGACTGGACATTCATCGTTATTGTCGTGAACACCTGTGACGTTAAGCGGTCTAGCCGTGTAGCCAAAATATTAAAAACGTTTTATCTCGGGACTGTCAGCGATATTGCTAAGTTTGTAAACGCGATTTCATAACTACATAGTCAAGTGACCGAATGGCATTACTGAATAAGAAAAAATGTTTTTTGGACATTCATCATTATTGCAGTGGACCCTTCATATGTAAACAAAGAATATGATTAATTTATTTATTTAACATGATCATTAATTATCATTAACAAGGAATATAATGATTTGATTCTAATTATTAAGGAACTTACATTACTTAAACTATTTAACTAACTACTATAGAGGAAATCAATTTGGAATAAATTACGTTTTAAAATGAGAGACCATAAATAGACACCAACTTCTCCCTTGATCTCTTTGCAGCTTCCATCCAGATACTGGAGTAGGTAGGATGTTCTGTTAGTCATGATTTTGAGCTTGATGCACCATAAAATCCTTTTCTCACCATCTAGGATGGGAGAGTTATATGCATTTTCCTGGTAGGGTTTTGTCTCCATAGCTCGCTGTTTTGGTGTTTTCTTGACCCATTCTTCATTTCTTTGGTTTATGGTCTCTGAGAGCATCATATTAGCATAAAAGAACACATTCAGTATAGTCATGGATTCGCCTAATGATGTTGGTAGTAAACAAGCCAGTGATGGCTGTCTACCTATTCCTGGAAACTCATCATAAGATAGTGATGATCTTATGGATTCTATGGATACGGCACCAGGCATATCAGGCACGGCTTCTAAACACCTAGCAACAACTTCAGGGAAAGCAATTGCAATCCTAGAAAGTGTGATGACAAAGGTTTTCCCACTAGCCCTGGGCTTGATTGCTAAGCTTTTGACCAAAGTTTCAATTTTGGCTTTAACCACTGAACTGATCACAGAGTCTTTAATCCTGCTCACATTCACATTATTTCCTCTAATCATGAAGAGCATGATCAGGAAATACAAATCACCCAACTCTCCTATCTGGGTAATAATCTTTGTCCTGAATGCTATCACATCAAATCCGGAGTATCCAAAAGCATTCAACATCCATAGTTTAGTATCCCCGACTGCTATGAGGACTGACTTTAGTTGGTTGTAAATTTCTAGAGGATCATTGGGGATTGATCCTAATCCTTTGAGCTCATTTAGGATCTCCTCCATATTTTCGGCCATTGTGCTCACTATTTAAGCTCTAGCTCCAAATCAGTCTCTACTGAGTATGATCCCCTAACTATTTGCTCCACTCTGCTCTTCCTCACAACTAAGCTCCCTCTTCCACTCACTTTAATCTTGTTAGGGTAGTTAATTTGTATTTGACTGGCTGACTATTCAAAGTACTCTGTGTGGCTGACCGATAGTTAGTACCGTAAAACGGGGCTATTTGGCTTTGAGGGGGGTATTTGGGACAACCCAGGTTTTTGAACAATTATGTCGATAATTTTCGTTTGCTGTTTGGTAGGATTTGTTTTATGAACTCTAGCAACACATTTATAGTTAACGTCATAATTGGACTTTTTGGCGGGAAGTCAAACGAAGCGGTAATTTTGATTTCGCAAAAAGTTTATTAAATATAAAATTATACGGAAATACCACATAAATAACTTCTGACAAGACCTCGAACCACCATGAGTGTCACCAGTGGCGGTGAGGAGCCGCCAGAGCCAGGGGAAAAGAAGAAAAGAAAAATTACCGGTACTCGAAATTCTGACTCTATAAATAAATACAATATTTTTACTAAACCAAACTATAAAAGATTGTTTATAGAAAATACGAGTTCAGAATATATAGTATACGTCGAGTCGACAGAACAGGAGAAGGTAGGGAATAAAAATCCTATCACACCCACCAACCTAATATCAGACAATGTTAAAGGAGTCCTAGGTGTACATAGAGTAAATGCGCATAAAATAGGAGTAACATTTAGAAAAGCGACTGCGGCCAATAATTTTCTAAAAATGGAAGAGTTCCTGTGGAGGAATAAATTTAAAGCATTCATACCATCCTATCTGACAGAAAGGATTGGTGTATTGAGGTTTGTGCCCAAAGAACTTTCCAATGAAGATATATATAAAAATATAGTGTGTGACTCTGAAGTAATATCAATTAAGAGATTCATGCGTAAGGTAGAAGGAAAATTAGTGCCTCTGAATACAGTTGCTGTCACCTTTGCATCAACATCTTTACCGCAATACGCCTACATACAACTATTTAGATGGTACGAGGTGAAAACATACATACCACCACTATTGCAATGTTATAAGTGTCTTAAATTTAACCACTCTGCTAAGACTTGCAGAGGCGAGCAAAACTGCTCTTCTTGTGCTGGTCGTCACTCCTACAAAGAATGCGATGTCGAAGAGATCACATGCATCAACTGCGCAGGTAATCATCTTGCCATTTCACGAGACTGTCCCATTAAAAAACAAAAAATTGAAGAGAAAAAGGCTAAATTTCTGCAGCAATCGTATGCCACTGTTGTGAAACCAACCCCTACATTTAATGAGAAATCTTTCCCTGTTTTACCCAAGGTTACTGATAAGGCTAAAACTAATGAAACTTTAGATATTAAACAAGTAGCAAATAATGATATTATAATTAACGCAATTGTTAAATCGTTGGTTGCATTAGGAAACAAGAGTGACTCTGATGGACCACTCACACATAAGAAAATAAAAGAAATATTTTTATCAAATTTAATTTAAACATGGATAATTATCTAAATATTTTACAGTATAATATACAAAGTTTACAGAGTAAAAGAAGCCTATTACAAAATTTATTAATTGAAAAAAATATAGATATCTGTCTTCTTAATGAGACTTGGTTCAAATCTAATTCTATAATTCCACACTTTCCCACATATAATTTAATCTACAAAAATTCCATAAATTCTCACAATGGAGTAGCCATTTTGGTGAATCATCGTTTAAAGTACAAAGTAGTTAATACACACTTCTCAGAATCGATTCAAAACTTATGTATCACTATAGAAACACAATTTGGAGCAATGGCAATACTTTGTGTGTACAGCCCTCCAAGTATCAGGTTTGACTCGGCAAAGTTAAAGGACATAATCAATAACATACCCAAACCTTGTATAGTTATGGGTGATTTTAACGCTCATAACATAGCCTTTGGATGCCATAGTGATAATAATAGAGGTAGATGTTTATATAATATAATTGATGAATTTGACTTATGTATTTTGAATGATGGATCACCAACAACTGTTCCATATCCTAATAGACAAGCTTCAGCGATAGATCTTGCCCTTGTTAGCTCTTCAATAGCTCATTTATGTAACTGGTATGTTCATGACGATCCCATGGGTAGCTATCATCTTCCAACCTTACTTGAGATCAACATTCAGCCATCTATGTATGACACATCACCTCCTGTGGATCAAGAGAAATATATTTATAGCAAGGCAGATTGGGACGAATATTATAGCCTATCAGAAACTTGTTTTTCCCACTTGGACTTAATAAATGATTCCCCTTGCAATGCATATAACCATTTTATAGAAACATTAAATGATTTAAGGAATAAAACAATTCCAAAACGAAAATTAGGTGCAAACACAGCAATTAAAAAACCAGTACCATGGTGGAATACAAAATGTAGTGATGCTGTCGCAAAATCAAAAGATGCATTAAAGTATTATTTTTCTCAACCCAACATTGAAAACTGGATAAGGTATAAAAAACTAGATGCAAAAAAGAAAATAATTCTGAAGGAAGAAAGTTCTTCTTCTTGGCAAAATTTATGTAGCAGCTTCAATAGGTTAACTCCAGTTTCTAGGATATGGGGATACATTAAAAAATTTAAAAAAATTGGAACAAATCGAAACAAAAACATCAATGATGAGTGGGTTCCAAGTTTTTTAGATAACTTAGCAGATTCTACTGAAATAGATGATAATAGGTGTGAGTATTTGTTCGAAAATGCTACAGAAAATGATGTAAATGTATTTCTCAAGAACAATTTCACTATAGAAGAGTTCAAAACATCTTTAAAGAGTAGGAAAGATACTACACCGGGATTGGATGACATACCTTACATGTTAATAAAAAAATTACATTTAAATGCACAAACAACATTAATTAATATTTATAATAAACTATGGAATGAATTAGTAATACCCGAGTCTTGGAAAACACAGTGTGTCATTCCAATTTTAAAACCTAATAAACCTGTAGGTAGTGCTTCTTCTTATAGACCTATTTCCTTATCATCTTGTCTGGGTAAACTCTTTGAAAATATGTTGAAGTTAAGATTAGATTATTTTGTTGAATCTCAAAACTTAATTCCTCCTATACAGTTTGGCTTCAGAAAAGGTAAAAGTTGCTCTGAAAGCCTTGTATCATTATTATCAGATGCAAAACAGGTTAAATTAAGTCACTCTAATGCAATCTGCGTGTTTTTAGATGTAAAAGGTGCTTTTGACAATGTAAATATAGAAGAACTCATTCAAGTATCTCACGATATTGGTATACCTGGTCATGTTCTAAAATGGCTTTATTCTTTTTTAAACAATAGAACTGTATTTGTTAAATATAATAATAAATTGCATGGACCTAGGACTGTCAACAAAGGCACAATGCAAGGGGCAACTTTGTCACCTTTACTTTATAACTTATACACTTCTGAAATATTAAAATATGTAGATGTCCCAGGTGTAAATATCCTGCAATTTGCAGATGACTTGCTTTTGTACAGCATAAATCAAAACATAGATATAGCAATGTCTAATGTCAATAAGGCTTTGTCTCAATTATACAGATATTACCATAGTAAACTTAAATTAGAAATTAGTCCAGAAAAGAGTTCAGTTTTAGTTATCAGTAAAAATGTAAATACTCCTAGCAATATTAAAATTTCATACAATAATGTAGAAATTCCTGTTGTTAAGCAGCACAAATTCCTAGGCGTCATTATTGATGATAAATTAAAGTTTGATGAACATATTAACCATATAAGTAACAAAGCACTGAAAGGTATTAATCTATTGAGACATTTAGCAGGAAGTTTTTGGGGATCTGACCCCAAAGTTATGAGTATGCTGTACAAAAGTATAGTGAGAAGCCATTTTGATTACAGTAGTTTAGCTTACATGAATGCCAATAGCACCTTGTTACGAAAATTGGATGTAATTCAAAATATGGGACTGAGACTTATTTGTGGTGCTATGCGCTCCACACCTATTAATTCTTTAGAAGTTGAGACATGTATACCTCCCCTGACATTACGAAGGTTGTTGTTGGCTGAGAGATTTTTATTAAAAGTCATGGCATCAGATGATAATCCTTTACTAAAGAAACTAACAATACATCCTGCAATCTCACAGTCAATTGCTCCCAATGCCATTTCTGCTTCTTCCTTGGTTGGTGGAACTCTACCTGAAATGCCAACAATATTTGGACATGTAAATAAGAATTCACAAGATATTGTTAAAAACAATATTTGGCCTATATACAAAATTCCTTATAATGGTATTATTAACAGCTTTGCAATCCATTTTGACACGGTGCACAATGAATTTGATTTTTTACAGTTTAAAGACAATAGACCAGAACATTATATTATATACACAGATGGATCTAAAACAGACCATAATGTAAATGCAGCTTTCTATGATCCACAGCTAGACTTCACCAAATGTATCAAATTAAACAGGGTGTGTAGCATTTTCACTGCAGAATGCTATGCAATTTATTGTGCACTGCAGCATGTAAATAGTCTTGTAAATAATGTACATAATATTTTGATAGTTACAGACTCCAGAAGTGTTTTGTCTGCTCTACATAATGTACCGTAAAACCGTACAACTTTGCCCTGATTTTTTATTCCACTTTAAATATTTTTTTAAATAATAATACTTTTAATTTGTGATTGTGCTACATCATTCATAAATGCAATGTTCTTTCCATAGAAATATGATAATATCAAGACAATGAATATTTATGTGCTAAAAGCCTCAATTTTGGACAGTGGGCCAAATATATAGTACTTTTTACAAGTTTGCCCATTTTGCAGAAAACTCCTTAACTTCAGTATTTTCTACCTAAGAACATAATATTTAAGTATCATTTTTAGAAAAATAGTCAATCTGACATAGGACCTTAATACCAAACGTTGTAGAGTTCATATTACCTGTCAAATTTGAGTGGGCAAAGTCACAACAATTTTTTTGTAATTTTTCATTCAAATAAAACGATGAACTAGGGTTGTCACTTTTTTATTGTAAATCAGTACGGGGTACATTAATCTAAAAATATTTGAACAATTATAAAATTAGCAATATTTTATAGCAAATGCTTACAGCTTTAAAACAAACAATATATAATATTAAGATTATTAACTCTTAGAAATAATAGGAATATTGACTTTTTAGACTCAGACAAGTGACATAAATCTATATTCAAGCTACAGCTTCAAAAAATTAACGATATAATACTATAGATTAACAGCAACTCTTTAGCATATCTTAAGTAATAGGAACATTTTTTTAGGCTCATCAATATTAAATAAAATATTAACTTAATTTCACTTTTAGTGCAGCTTGCAGTTGTACCTACTATAGAAGTGATTCAAAACAGGGACCTGCACTATACCTGGGATTGGACTGTGTTTCACAACTATAGTGCAGGTCTATGTTTTCAATGACTTCTATTTTATTAGTAACCTAATTCTGTAAAGTATAATGTTGAGTGCAGTAACCAGCTGTACTCAACATTATAGTTTTATGACAGCTGTGATACAGTAACAATCAAATTAACATGAACTATGCAAAGTAGATCTACTAATAAAACAAACTAGTAAAAAAATCAACAATTATCATAGAGGTATTTCTTGAGGTTAATTATTCTTAAACAATATAGAAAGATTTTGGCTTCACGTGTTCGAGATTCCTTTAGGTATATAAATTAAAACATTTTATTATTGAATGTTGTAGGAAGGATTAAAGGTAATACTAAACATTATTTGGCCACGTCTAAAACGTAAATCTATATTCAAGCTACAGCTTCAAAAATCAACGATATAATACTATAGATTAACAGCAACTCTTTAGCATATCTTAAGTAATAGGAACATTTTTTTAGGCTCATCAATATTAAATAAAATATAACTTAATTTCACTTTTAGTGCAGCTTGCAGTTGTACCTACTATAGAAGTGATTCAAAACAGGGACCTGCACTATACCTGGGATTGGACTGTGTTTCCCAACTATAGTACAGCAGTGCGATTCTGTAACCATCTCACCGTGAAAACTTAGGTGAAGTGAGCGTGGAGTGAGCTGTCAATAGTGTCAATTCCTAGCAAAAACAAACTCACTTCACCTAAATTTTCACGGTGAGATTTTTACAGAATCGACCGGCAGGTCTATGTTTTCAAGGACTTCTATATTATTAAAATTAGTAACCTAATTCTGTAAAGTATAATGTTGAGTACAGTAACCAGCTGTACTCAACATTATAGTTTTATGACAGCTGTGATACAGTAACAATCAAATTAACATGAACTATGCAAAGTAGATCGACTAATAAAACAAACTAGTAAAAAAATCAACAAAGGTATTTCTTGAGGTTAATAATAATTATTCTTAAACAATACAGAAAGATTTTGGCTTCACGTGTTCGAGATTCCTTTATACAGGGTGTTCGGCGCATGGACCGACACAATTTTTTGGGGGATTGGGGGGGTCATTTGCTAGGTTTCACCTAAAGACCTCCATGTCCTAAGTGTGACGGTAATTGAGATATGTTTTTTTTTGTTCTTTCTTTGAATTACCCAAAATCTCGCCTTTGAATCTATATATTTTTTTTGTTTATGGTTGTAAAAGAATAAAATAATTTTTATTATAGTCTACAATGTATTATTATTCGAAATAAAATAAAAAAATATAATTACCTTAATAAGTCTTTTCTTAAAACACTCCATAACTGACTCAACTAGTATTTTGACTACATTTGAATTGTTTTTCATAGCGTGTAGCATACCCTTAGAAAGGGTACAAGCTAAAGAACTTTTTGAGATAAAAATAAGGTCAAAATGGCTTCATTTAAAAAAAAAATGAATTTAAGAGTAGTAATTTTTCATACATTTAAACATTTTTAAGACTTTGGAAGCACATAAGTCATTTTCTACTGATCAATTACATCAAATAATAATTTATTTAGAATAAAAATACATTGCAGACTATTATAAAATTTATTTTGTTCTATTGCAACCATAAACAAAAAAAAATATATCGATTCAAAGGCGAGATTTTGGGTAATTCAAAGAAAGAACAAAAAAAAACATATCTCAATTACCGTCACACTTAGGACATGGAGCTAGGTCTTTAGGTGAAACCTAGCAAATGACCCCCCCAATCCCCCAAAAAATTGTGTCGGTCCATGCGCCGAACACCCTGTATAAATTAAAACATTTTATTATTGAATGTTGTAGGAAGGATTAAAGGTAATATTAAACATTATTTGGCCACGTCTAGAAATATTTGGTGGAGGTAACACTAATTCCACATCATCACGATTAACTTCACACACATCCTCCACGTTCGGGTACGTGAAAGTAATTATGTACCATCTTTCGCATTTTTCACTTTTCTTGCAAATTTGACAGTAGGAAAACTGTTTTTCATAAATAAAACACGACCGACAAAGTGCTTTATGCTTTTTTTGTCGCAAATTTTACACCAACCCAGTCCTCTTTTTTTAAATCTACATCCCCTGTAAAGTAGCTGATATCACTGAACCCAAAAGTTGCAGTAAAGTTTTCTGGCTCACAGTTTTCCTTGTTGTCTATCTCTTGCAAACAAGTTGATAAATAGTCATCAAATGTCTCATAATCAGAATCATCTGTGTTTGCAATACTCAGAATATCTGATTCAGAACTCGTTTCACAATAATATGATCTCAATTTCTTCCGTTTCGTAAATTTTGTGTTTTTTCCAGTAGCCACATTTCCCCGTTTTCTTTTATTTTTTTCATGTGTTTTTCCGTTTTCGTTGTCCACTTTCTTCGTAACAATTTTCACCTGTAAAGCTGATTTTCCGATGACTTCAGCACCTAATTTAGTATTTTTCTTGATGTCCTTCATTTCAACATTATAACGAAAGTTTCAATGAGATCTGAGTACAAAAATACAAAGAAATCAATAAACAAACAAAAATAATAAAAATTATAGAAATTCACTTGGTGCTCATTCTTGTCAATTATTTTGCAAATACTTTCAATGTACGTTAATTTTTGCAACAAAATTTACATTTTTCATTACTATTGTAATCCTTTGTATACAGAGAGTATACAAAGGATTACGATAATTTATCTATCAGCAATACTTAAGTTGTACCGAAACGAATGTAAAAAAGTACGTACTTACCTCAGATCAAATTAAACATTGAGGTGACAACCCTAACGGCAAAATTTTGGTGGGTAAAGTCGTAACAACTGCCTTAGAAAAACTAATTTGACATTGCCCACCATCATATTTTCGAATTTATGAGATATTTCGCGTTGGATATTCGATCATTCATGTGTATTTATTAAAAAGTAGCAGTAGTAAAAAACTTACTAACCTGGTGTAATTACAAATCGAGTTTTCCAGAAAGTTTTTCACACGACATTTGGCCCGCAAAATACACCACCAACTTCTACACAGTTTGACAGCCGACTGAAGTGACATTAGGAAACATCAGTTACCTAGTGTTGCCAGAGATATGTTTAAATTTCTGCCCTAGATTAAATAATAGACGCAACTAAAAAATGTTGCCAGTTTTTTGAATAGTTGTGAAAAGTACCTTGCTGGGCAAAGTCGGATTAGTTGGGCAATCTTGTAAGGTTTTACGGTAAATATTTCTTATAAGTTAAATTATATTATTTGTAATATTAGACTTATAATCCAAAAACTACTTGATAACTATATTAAAGTAGAATTTGTATGGGTACCTTCACACAGTGGCATTCGTGGAAATGAGGTAGCTGACACGGCGGCCCGTTCAGATCATGATGAGGATCGATCGGAGTTGCTCAAGGTTCCATTCACTGATTACTACAGCCTTTTTAAAAAACTTAATAGACACTTATGGAAGGAGTATTGGGACATAACCCTGGAAACGAAAGGCAGATGGTATGCTGAAATACAAAATGAATTACCGATTAAACCTTGGTATCATAACTTCAAATACATCACAAGAAGATTTATAACTATTATAGCACGCATGAGATTGGGACATTGCTTAACACCAGCTCACCTGAATAGGATTCGCATAATTAACAATAGTCGATGTCATCATTGTGGAGCAGAGGATGCTGATTTGGATCATATTATCTTACAGTGTTCAAGTTTTAACATTCAACGTTTGATTTTGGTCAGTGAATTGAGTGAATTAAATGACAATGACAATGACATTGAAAGTGAACGTCAACCGTCACAAAGTGTTCCCCGCCGCGTTCAGGATTTGTTAGAAAATAAGAAATATTTTAGTGTGTTGTATAAATATATTTGTAATACTATAGAAAAAATTTAATTAATGTTGTTATTTAAATGTCTAGGTTTGTATGTTTAGTATGAAAATAACGATGTTAACATAATATCACTGAGATGTACCCACGCAACCCGAAAGGGTGGCCAGTTGGTAATAATGAACAAAACTATTGATGTAAAAACTGATTAATATGTTAATGTTATTTACTGAAGTGTAACTCGTACCTTATTACCTTTGTATTGTAATATTACCATTTATGTATGCGACTGAAAGACTTGTATCTATGGTCATGAATAAAAAATATTAAAAAAAAAAAAAAAATAACGTCATAATTGTCAACTGTCAGTGTCAGTATATTAAACAGTTAAGTAACAAAGAACATCGGTCATATTTCTATAGAAGCTGGACCTGAGTTTTATTTTCAGTGTACAGAAGCAAATTATAGTGAGATTTGATTGTTTTATGTAGTAAACACCATCCCTTTCGAAAATAATATCTAAATAGCCAAGATATTTCAATAATGCAAAAAATACTTTTGAGGTTATCGGTGTCCGGAAATCAAAAGCACAGAATAATCGTCACAAGCGGTACCTAGTTATCAGTCTGTAAAACAATGCCAAGGTCAAACAACAGAAGGAAATCCAAAACAGTACAGTACTTATCACAATATTCACACTAACAACAACAACACAACAACAATGCGAGATCGCCGGGTGCAAAGACTACACACTACAGTATATTAGTGTCAAATTGACAACCGTTGTAATTGACAGTATTGACTCTGTCAATCCATGGCGCGCGTCGATGACATATTATGACGTTCCGTTGTACACAATTGAACAAAATGCTGATACTTACTATGAACCCACATAATTATTTTTATGACAAGAATCCAATACATAATAAAAACAGCACTAGTTGGTTTGATACACAAGTATATAGAATTGAATTACATCTAATAACGTGAATAATTATAATCTTTGAGTACTAAATCATTTCTTAAGCAAAATGAATCGTCAAAGGTGCGTTCTGAACATGTTATTCTAAATAATTTGCAAATTATGCTATTAAAAAAAAATGTGTTAGTGCTTTTTTTTCTGGCGACTTAAATATCTATTTCTTATGTTTTTTAAGACCTTAAAAAATACTAGATTTTTACATATATATGGCATATCTGTACACCACCGCCTCGTAGTCAGGTACGATTTGACCGTCCTTCTTTTGGTGAAAGAGTCAGAGACCGTTTTTTACGTGAAAATTTAGGCGGCAAAACTTCTCGCACAGCGGAAAATCCTGACTGGTAAGAATTCTGTTGTTTTTAAATGACGAGTATATATATTATCACTATGTTTTCTTACTGGTATTTAATTTTGTCATGCTTATAGTTTTTGATTTATGATTGATAATGTGTCTGGGGCTTTTTGGGACATCGTTGCGGGGCTTTTTGGGACAGTGTCCCAAATAGCCCCTTCACTTTTATGCATTTGTGTACAATTGATTTTTATTTATTAATATATCTATCATTATGTATTTACAAGGTTTTTTGTGGTTTTCAGATAAAGTACAATTGTATAATGGTTCGAAAATATTCAAGAACATATAGAAACTTAAGAAAAGGTAAACGGTACATGCCATACTTATCTTATAGTAATGATGACTTAAACACGGCAATATCAGACGTTAAGTCTAAAAAACTGTCTACTAGAGAAGCAGAACAAAAATATGGCGTACCTAGCCAAAAGTACAATTAACCGTCATTTAAAATCGGAAAACTTACTGTATTCTAGGCCAGAGCACCCTACATTATTTTCAGAGGCGGAAGAAAAAACGTTCGTCAATTATATTAAACATATGGGGGACTGGGGATTCCCCCTAGATCTAATGGATTTGAGAGTCTTCGCCCAAAAATATTTACAAAGAATAGGAAGGACGGTTTATAGTCTTAAAGACAATTTACCGGGACGGGATTGGGCGGCTTGTTTTATACAGCGACATAAAGATGAAATATCTAACAGATGTGCTGCAAATATATCGTCGGATAGAGCAACCTTAAGTTTAGAGGTGATTGATGCATTCTTCGACCACTACGAACGAAATTTGGAAGGTGTTGAAAATGACTGTGTAATAAATTACGATGAAACGAACCTGACCGACGACCCTGGATGCAAAAAGTACATTTTTAAGCGTGGGAAAAAGTAAATAAGCTTTAATGTATGTAAATAAGCTTTAAGTTTCGACATTCTTACCGTTCATTGAAGTTTACATAACCTAGTAATAAACGAGTTTTTGAAAAAAAAAATTTTTCTTCTTAAAATTCTACCAATCCCTAAAACAAAAACATTATTTTATGTAGTTTTTGTCAGTCTTTGTCCCAAATATCGATAGACTTGTTGAAAGTGGCTGTTTTGTCTCAAAATATGCATTTTATATCGGTTTTTCAGTGCTGTCCATAATAGCCCCAAATATGCGATATTTGGGACAGCCTCATTATTTTTTTATTTTTCTGTTCCTGTTACATGTAGCTACTTCAAAAGTATGTCTGCAGAAGTAAGGAGTTCTCCGACACCCGTACAATTTTTTCACCATAGTAATTTATGTGAAATAAACAAGATATTTGGTAAAGTATCTCAAAATATGTCCCGAATAGCCCCGTTTTACGGTACTGTTTTATAGAGTAAAAAATATTATTTAAGTGGGAGTGAGTGACTGATTTGCGATTTCCACAAGTACGATTGGTATGGAAGCTTATGAATGTATTATGTGACTGAATGTAAATAAGTGAAATAAATATCATTTTAAGTACAAAACTGTTTTAATTTCATGCACAACTACACCCCTAATCATTACTTTTGTGCTGCCATTTTTTTCCATCTAATTTGTCATCGCAGACAGAACAATACAACAGACTGACTGCTTGTCTCATGGAAATATTCTATATAAGACGATTTAGCTGTGATTTGATAAAAATTATTTTAGCGTAGCTACTGTTATCAGAGGGGCAATTCTCGTATTTTTAACAACGTTCGCAATATCATCTCAAGACTCAATCTGACAGAAATTGTATAGCGTTTACCTTCATTTTTGACATTTTGATTGACGCTGGCATGAGATTGTGAACGTTTTTAGGTACGAGAATTGCCCCTCTGACCTCAATAGGTTATTGCCTCACAAGAAAGTTGTATCCACCCAGATAGTGAGTGCGACTGAAAAGAATATAACGGCTGCTTACATACGCCCCAACACAGTCATCAGTGTTAGCTAGCGTTAGGTAGGTACCTACTTTTGAAGCGTAGATAGAGAATTCTCCGTCTACGTTTTGAAGTCTAGTGTTGACAATTTTCAGTTGTTAATTTGCAAATTGTTGAGTAGAAAGAAGTCTTGCAAATTGCAATGCAAAACACTTTGTTGTAGGTATACTGCCTTTTAGCACAGCCCAATCATAGAAAAATTCAATAATTAAACCTACACAATTCTACCGAACTTCCTCAAAATTTCGTTAAAAAATGTTGCCCATTTTGTGACGAAATAACCCCTCATTGCCCCTCATGAATCACCAGGGGGCCTACTCCCTAAGCACAAAGCCCGTAGTTTCGGCCTGCGTTACGGGTGTTTCTTACTCCGTATCACCTACGGATGGATGATTGGTTCGGGGCCCGAACGAAGTATGAATGACAACATGATTTGCCAGTTGTCCCTACTCCCGATGTGTGTTTGGTGTTTGCCGGTCCGAAAAAAATAACTTTTACACTTGTTTTGATGGATCGTAATGTCAGACGGACGGATGAACGGACGGACGGGAAGACGGACGGAGTTAGGGAGTAGGACCCCAGATTCGCAATTCATGAGCTACCTATTGTGTGTCGTGTCATCGTGTGTGCGTACACTGCAGCGAATTAAGTCCGACTATTATATAGGCAACATGGGGGGGCAATACCTGGATGAGCTGGCACAAGAAAATAATACAGAAGCCTATGCTGGGCCGGTAGTCTCGACATTATTAACGTTGCTCTAACGACAGCAATCATTCGCTAAGTTGTAATGGGGTCCCTAGACGGTCAAAATGGTTTGACAAGCATGAAAAAATCATTTACAGTTTCAAACCAGTTGCGACGAGGACCGTTTTAACGACTAGTTTTCGTTTTATAGAAAACTGTTGCGTTTCGTCGTCAAAATAATTGACTACGACCCATAACAAAAATCACGTCCACAGTCCAAAGTCCAAACGATCCGGATGTGACGATTTTTGGTAGTCTCGACACTCAAAATTAGCGATTGCCCTCTATATTTAACCGATTCTCTATGATTTTCCTAATGTGAACGACTGTAGTCAGCGACCAATTTTGAGAGCCCGCTAAGTGATTCGGTAGCGTATTGTAAACTAAGTACTTATATTTTTTTGGTTTTTATGTCAATACAAGCATAAATTATACGGAACAGGCTCGAAGATGTGTCTGTAACTCTGTACAGATTTACGTCCACATGAAGCTAAGACATGAAGTAAAGGTTCGGAATATACTCGACATAGGTACTACGTGCGAAAGCGTCGCCCATATTAATTGCATTAGAGGGAGCCAAAGACATAATAATCTCTTTGAAGGGAGCGAATCGTGCTATTTTTCGTATCTCTATAAATAACACACAAACGTAAATCATGTTTTCAACTTTATTTAAATATCCATTATGTATGACAATCATCTCCCAAGTTCACACATTCTAATAATCTAGATCTAGGCACTGTTTATACGACAGATGTTGCACCTAACCATGTATCCACATGACAAATAACAATAAGCAGTTTAATAAAGTGGGTCGAAAATCTCCAAAAACCAAAATCATGCACTTTTGCCAATGGGTATCCATGAGATAATTAATGTAAATTACACTAGTCAAGTAGAAAAAGTGAATGTCACAAAATTTTTAGGGATCTTAATTAACAGCCAGTTAATGTGGAAGTCACAGCCAGAGGACATTATTGTAAAAGTGTATGGCTTGAACCGCTATGTACTTCCTACATAACGGTTCAAGCCATTCATAACATTTAGTGTGCTCACATCACGTAATGTTTTGTTTTACAACTTACTACCGTCAATTTAATTTGATTCCTACTTAACTTTTCATACAATTATGTATTAGGTATACTTATTTATTCTTTTATAAGCTGCATAGTTTATCAAAAAGAGTAAATCTGCCAACAATATTGGTTGCCTTAAGCGTACCATGGTTTGATACTTTACAACTTTGAAGTAGCCGCATTTGTAAAACCTATTAATGTATTAAAAATTTTCATTTTCTACCTCAAATGAAACTAGACAATGTGGTACAGATATGAGATCTCAATGTCAGAAATTTTTGTGCACGGTATTCTCAAACTTCTATAATCAAGAAAAACTATTAGTTAGGTATCTGTGCCATACAGATACATAACTAATAGTTTTATATGTAATTTATAATAAAATACCTAACAATAATAAAGACTACAGCTATTGCAGGAACTTAGAAAACAGCTAACAGTTTTTATTATTCTGTACAAGATTTCATAGCCAATAAATTAACTTCATTGAAATTTAGTTTTTGTAATTTGTTTAAATGTAGGTACTAAATTTGCATTCTATATTAGCTAGAATGTACATGGATTCCTCAAAACTGATTTCAGTTTCAAATGCAAATAAATAAATCTATACTATTGAGAAATAAATAACAACCACAAATCATGTTCTCAACTTATTAAATCTCCAGTATCACAATCATCTCCTAGTTTACACATTCTAGACACTTTTTAACGAGGCATGTTGCATAGCTATTGAAAAATCTTTCAAATTACATTTTAAACTTTCACTACATAGTCACTTAGTTCAACGTTTTCTTCTAAGTCGTTCCTTTACTACAGGAGATAGCGACCACAAATGACGCATCTCCAAGCTGTGTGGTCTTCCGAAGTGTAGACCGCTTACTTCATGCCGGCTCCCAGTCCTCAGACAGACTCAGGGGGGGCACACATAACACTGTCATCAATTTCCATAGATGACAGCGACATCTGGAGTTTGGTGTGATAACAAAACTTGGCAGCCATCTTGTCTTGCTTGTCATAAAAACATTTCGGATTTTCTAGCTATCTAATCTGTGGGATTTTCGGCCATTGTCAACTCGTTCCCGACGTTGTTGATGCGCATTTCGAGTTTATCTCAGTTAATTCTGTTATTTGTTTTGTTGAGTTTTGTTTTTATTATTTCCTATTATTGTTATACTTTGTTTTTCGTTAGCAATGTTCATTAGTCATATTAGTTGTTTTGAACGAACTCCCAAGAATGAGTGAACCCCCAAGAAGATATTGTATTTTTGGCTGTGATGCTTTATGTAAGTGTTTACTACCGTACCGTACCTTTAATAAAAGTACCTAAGAAAAAGTTTTATTTAGCCGTCTGCTATTCATTAATTTCATTCCAATTTCAGTGGCATACGGTGTACCTACCTCTTCACCGGTTCCCAAACCCTGACAACCACTACGAGGCCCGATTTGTTCACTGCTTGGATAGCGGCTGTTGGCGGCGAGGTTAGAGAAAGTGATTGTATGAAGATTTTAAAGAACAAAAGCAGTGATCACCATTTTGATCCCACATTCAAGACTGATTGATTGGTAATAATAAACGGACATTTTCCTGAACTGCATACGTGTTTTTAAAATTATATTATATCCCGATTGCCCATAATTTATAAACTCGTACGAGAGTTATATAGATAGGTACCTACCTATAGCTATAGCTGGTATGCATACTATGAGTACCTACTCAGTATGCATAGGTAGGTATGTGTATACATTAGACCCTTAGTTCACCCACCAAACGTATGGTGGCAGCACTTTCCATACATGCAAATTTTACCACAGAGTTGCCACTCTTTCTCTCTATACTTACTTTACTCTTTGGACAGACTAAAGATGGATAATGGATAACTTTCTGTAGAATCCCAAGTATCATTACGCAGCTATAAGTACTATATAGTGAGAAACTATAAATGCAGTGAGGTCGCCGCTTAAGCTAGAAATGTGTTAGCCGACTAATATAATCTGCTGACGAGTTATTTGTTATTGTCAATCAATGAAACAATAATAGGAAAATACCATTCAAAATATTAGTTTCCAAAGACAACTAATCAAACTATAGACTTCACCTTGACCACAGAGTACTTTTCGACTGACAGAATAAATAATAGTGTTGCAAGGAGGAGAAGTTGCAACTTCCATAGAAAGTTACCCCACGTTCGACAGCTGAGAAAAATATCTCAAAAACCGGCTAAGTGCGTGTCGGACCACGCACAATGAAGGGTTCCGTTGGTCGGGAACATTGTTACCCAAAAAAAATTTTTTTTTATGTGATAAAACTAGAAATGAATAATTTTCGGACTTTTGTCTTTAATTGTGCTGTGTGTGAGACCTTGCTTCTTGCCAAATTTCATAATTCTAGGTCAACGGGAAGTACCCTGTAGGTTTTGATTTATTTGCGAGTATCAAAATATGTCGTACATAGGGCCGTATTTTTTATCGCAATGACTTAGAAGCTTGATTTTTAAGAGCTGCAAGGGACTATAGACTGACGTATTTGATATTTATTTCAACATGATACCACAGTATAAAAACATACAGTAGGACGACGCCTTTGATCTCGTGGTAAATGCCGACAACGTCTAGACATTGTCGCAACAGCAAGGGTTGTCCCAAGTAAATGATATTAATTAATTACTTTTTTTATTTGAGATCAACATTATTAAGCGACATGAACTGAGTGCCTGCTTATTTCTTAAGGTTGATGCGCCAAGGTAGCCCGCGAAATTCAAAATTTCTTACGTTTTTTGCAATTTGTAGGTCAGTGTGAGCTTGTATGTTGATTAAAATTATGATTCGCGGCCGTAGCTAATATGGCTTTACAGAATTATAATCATTAGAATCAGCAATACAACTCCATACGTTAGCATTTATCTCAAATCTAGCGATTTCATGAAATCATGAGGTTTGAGGTAAATGCTAACTTATGGAGTTGTATTGCTGATTCTAATGATTATAATTCTAAAAAGCCATATTAGCTACGCCCGCGAATCATATTTTAATCAACATACAAGCTCACACTGACCTACAAATTGCAAAAAACGTAAGAAATTTTGAATTTCGCGGGCTACCCTGGCGCTTTCGCCTTAAGTTTTTTTCTAATTAATTTTTATTTTTCTTTTTAGTTTAATTATTATTTTTCGACACGGATGTCATTCTCATGGTTTTTGAGGTCGCTGATAATGATAACGAGGTTAAAATCAAAATTCAAGATGGCGGCTGCGAAAATTTTAAAATTTTTCGTCATGGGTATCGTTTCCATGGTTTTCAAGGACGGTAAAGCCGATAGTTGCCATGTTGGATTTTCATTTTGAATTCACAAAATGAAAATTCAACATGGCAACTGCGAAAATTTTTAAATTTTTCGTCATGGCCGTTATTTTCATGTTTTTGAGGTCGCTGAAAACGATAATGAGGTCAAAATGAAAATCCAAGATGGCGACTGCGAAAATTTCAATTTTTTTTTGTCAAAATCCATTTTGGTTTTGACCTAATTATCGGCTTTAGCGTGTTCAAAAGCAATAGAAACGACAACCATGATGAAAAATTTAAAATTTTCGCAGCCGCCATGTTGGATTTTCATTTTGATCTCATTGTCGTTTTCAGCGACCTCAAAAACATGAAAATAACGCCCATGACGAAAAATTTGAAAATTTTCGCAGCCGCCATCTTGGATATTCATTTTGACCTCATTATCGTTTTCAGCGAGCTCAAAAACCATGAAAATGACAGCCATGACGAAAAATTTGAAATTTTTGCATCCGCCATCTTGGACTCAAAAATCATGAAAATGACACCCATGTCATTATTATTATTTCATTTACTTATTTAATTTTATACATACTTATATGTTACATTTTTAAATAATATTAGAATATAAAAACAAAAGGGTCGTGACGCTACACATCAAGCTATACATTCCCAGTTTACTCTGACCTCTCACTGTAAGGAAATCTTATACAATGCGAGATCAACTTATACTGGAAATGTATAGCTTGATCTGTAGCCGTGCGTACCTACCGTCCAAAAAAACTTAAGAAATCACCAAGCAGGCACTCAAATGTTACTATGTCGTATCTCTGTATTTTTCTATGTAAGTACATAAATTAAATAATAATAAATTAAAACAATAATAAAATCAACATGATAGCCCTGAAAATCGTGTCCCGAGCTACGAACATGGTGGATGTATGCAGCTCGGGCTCGCGCCTCCCGGGTCTCGCCCCTCACGCCCCGCACGATTGCCCTGTCTAGACGGCTTCGTCGGACGACTGTATGATTTATAGACTGTGATGATACCTTCTCGCGTTTTTAAATTAACAATTTTCGGACTTTTGCCTTTACTTGTGCTGTAATATCTTGCTTCTTGCCAAAGAACATCGGTCATATTTCTATAGAAGCTGGACCTGAGTTTTATTTTCAGTGTACAGAAGCAAATTATAGTGAGATTTGATTGTTTTATGTAGTAAACACCATCCCTTTCGAAAATAATATCTAAATAGCCAAGATATTTCAATAATGCAAAAAATACTTTTGAGGTTATCGGTGTCCGGAAATCAAAAGCACAGAATAATCGTCACAAGCGGTACCTAGTTATCAGTCTGTAAAACAATGCCAAGGTCAAACAACAGAAGGAAATCCAAAACAGTACAGTACTTATCACAATATTCACACTAACAACAACAACACAACAACAATGCGAGATCGCCGGGTGCAAAGACTACACACTACAGTATATTAGTGTCAAATTGACAACCGTTGTAATTGACAGTATTGACACTGTCAATCCATGGCGCGCGTCGATGACATATTATGACGTTCCGTTGTACACAATTGAACAAAATGCTGATACTTACTATGAACCCACATAATTATTTTTATGACAAGAATCCAATACATAGTAAAAACAGCAGTAGTTGGTTTGATACACAAGTATATAGAATTGAATTACATCTAATAACGTGAATAATTATAATCTTTGAGTACTAAATCATTTCTTAAGCAAAATGAATCGTCAAAGGTGCGTTCTGAACAAATGTTATTCTAAATAATTTGCAAATTATGCTATTAAAAAAAAATGTGTTTGTGCTTTTTTTTCTGGCGACTTAAATATCTATTTCTTATGTTTTTTAAGACCTTAAAAAATACTAGATTTTTACATATATATGGCATATCTGTACACCACCGCCTCGTAGTCAGGTACGATTTGACCGTCCTTCTTTCATGAGTCTAGGACAACGGAAAGTACCCTTTAGGTTTTGATTTACTTGCGAGTATTAAAATATGGCACATTAATGGCCGTATTTTTTTATTGCGTTGACTTAGAAGCTTGATTTTTTTAGAACTCTAAGGGACTATAGACTTACGTATTTGATATTAATTTCAACTTGATCCCTGCACGCGTTCCTGAGAAAAAGGGTCTTATAGGCTGACAGACTTGAAAATATTTTTTTGTGTGAAAAATTAAAAAGTAACAATTTTCGGACTTTTTCCTTTACTTGTGCTGTAAGACCTTGCTTCTTGCCGAATTTCATGATTCTAGGACAACGGGAAGCACCCTATAGGTTTTGATTTACTTGCGAGTATCAAAATATGGCGCATTAATGGCCGTATTTTTTTATTGCGTTGACTTAGAAGCTTGATTTTTTTAGAGCTCCAAGGGACCATAGACCTACGTATTTGATATTAATTTCAACTTGATACCCCACGCGTTCCTGAGAAAAAGGGTCTTAACAGACTGACAGACAGACAGACGGACAACAAAGTGATCCTCTAAGGGTTCCGTTTTTTCCTTTTGAGGTACGGAACCCTAAAAATAGGTAAAAATGAGTATTAATAAATTGCATACCTCCTATTGCCATCCTTACTGGCTACTTACTGGCTATCATACTTAGAAATTGCTACAAATATTCTTTCAGGCACAGTATTACCTACTTAACTAAAAATATTTTACTTTCATCCATGCAATACCTACTATTCTAACGACTACCATAAAAAAAGAGCGAGTCGGACTCGCGCACCGAGGGTTCAGTTCCGATTTCTGGAAAAGTGTGCTAGATAAAGAAATCGTTTTATTTTTCTTGTAATCTTTACATAAATAGCCTCCCTGGACTGTCTACGGCCTGGTGTCAATGACCACCAATGGTTGAAGGGAATGGGTACGATTGGCTTAGATTCACAGACAGACGTGCTGGATGCTCTCCTAGCTAGTACGTCAGCTCGTCGTTACCCAGCGATCTGCTGTGTCCTTTCATCCATTGCAGTGTCACTATGTTGCGGTTAGATACCGTCACACGTTCGAGTACATTGCGACATTCTAGTACTTATTAATCTCGTGGTAATTTATTTTTTCTGTAAGGACTGGAGCACTGAGGCACTGTCTGAGAGTATACGTATATGGTTATCCGTAACTCTCCTGGCTTCTATGATGTAAGCCGCTTGTATGATACCCACACACTCTGCCTGGTAGACAGTGTTAAATACTCTCAGCGAGCTGGATATGTTTATGTTGAGATCGCGTGAGAAGACTCCGACTCCGGAACCGGAGTCGGTCTTTAATCAATCGGTGTCATCGTGGGGCTCTCAACTCTTGCGGGCCTGAGTAGTCAACCCATCCTTCCGTGAGTATTATGTTGTAATGCTTTTGGACAGGGCTATGTCGCATTGTGATGCCATCATTGGCTGTCGTTTGATCGCATCCTCCTTTATGCGTATGTGCTCGACTTTAGAGTCTTTGCTCAGGGTTCCTGTTAGATTGAGCATAGAGGCGGCTAGGGCCGCCTATTCACACATGATGAGGTGTAGAGGCGGCAGTCCAAGCATTGCTTGTAGAGCAGCAGTGGGTGTAGTTCTCATGCAGCTAGTTCTCTACTATTTTCAAAACTTGGCGCATGAGGTCGCGTAGGGTATTTTCATGGATGCCATTTATTATTATGGTTATGTCGTCGGCGTAGCCTACGGTGAAGTTCGGTGGTGGACATATCGTTCACCAGCCCCGCTCTGTTGCCACACTTGGTTGAGTGGCGCGTCATGGAGGGGGTGGAGACCTATTCCGATCACCGGTACATCCGGTTTGATGTCTCCGCCCATACCTCGAGCGCGCCGGTCCGATAGGCCCCGAGTGGTCCGCGGTGGGCGCTGAAGGAGCTGGACCGGGAGCTCCTCCTGGAAGCCTCGATCGTGCAGGCCTGGGTGTCACCACCGGACAGGCCTGCCGACATCAACGACGAGGCGGAGTGGTTCCGGGAGGCCATGTCCGAAGTGTGTGACGTGGCAATGCCCCGGGTCCAGCCCGGTCGCGGCTTTCGCCAGGTGTATTGGTGGTCGCCGGAGCTGACGGCTCTGCGCGAGGCGTGCGTTGCCGCGCGGCACCTGTACACCAGGCACCGCAGGCTCCGTCCGTATCCGCCCTCCGGATACGGAAGCCATTCAGGCGGAGCTGTACGAAGGGTACAGAGCGGCGAAGACCGCCCTCCGAGCGGAGATCTTGCGGTCCAGGGATCTGGGCCACGAGGAGTCGCTGGAGACTCTGAACAGAGACCCATGGGGGCGCCCCTATAAGATGGTGCGGGAGAAACTCCGCCCATGGGCGCCCCCGCTGACGCAGAGTCTCCGGCCCCAGCTCGTGGTGAGCGCTCTGTTCCCTTCGCGAGGGGAACATACTCCCCCGCCTATGGCTCCGCCTCATGCGGTGCCCGCTGCGGACCAGTACACCGACGACGACGATGATGCTCCGGAAGTGACCGAGGTGGAGTTGAGAGCGGCGGTACGTAGGCTCAGTGCCAAAAATACCGCCCCAGGACTCGACGGCTTACCTGGAAGAGCCTAGGTTCTGGCCTTTGGGGCTCTCGGGCCTCGACTAGGGGGGCTCCTAAGCGCATGCTTGGAGAGGGGCCAGTTCCCACTTCGCTGGAAGACGGGGAAACTGGTCCTCATTAAGAAGCCGGGGCGCCCTGCGGACTCTCCGTCCGCTTACCGACCCATCGTGCTGCTCGACGAGGTGGGCAAGCTCTTTGAAAGAGTTATTGCAGACCGCCTCGTCGGGTGGCTGGTGCAGGAGGGGCTGGATTTGGCAGAGAGCCAGTTTGGTTTCCGCAGGGGGCGCTCTACGGTGGACGCCATCATGCGCGTGCGAGCCCTCACGACGGGGGATGCAGTGGCCCGGGGTGGGGTCGTCTTGGCGGTGTCCCTAGACATCGCCAACGCCTTTAATAACCTGCCTGGAGTTGCATCAGGGAGGCATTCCGGTATCACCGGATGCCGACCTACCTCTGTCGAGTGGTCGAGGCCTATCTGACGGACAGGGCCGTCATCTACCCCGGTCATTAGGGAGAGTGGAACCGGCGAGAGATGTCGTGCGGTGTCCCACAGGGATCGGTCCTGGGGCCGCATTTGTGGGACATCGGTTACGACTGGGTGCTGCGCGCTGACCTCCCTAGCGGCGTCAGCGTGGTATGTTACGCTGACGACACGCTGGTCCTGGCGCAGGGGAGGTCGCACCAGGCGGTGGCTGACTTAGCGACACGCGGGGTTGCGATAGTCGTGGAGAGGATCCGGCAGTTGGGACTCGAGGTGGCACTGCACAAGTCCGAGGCCATGTGTTTTCATGGTCCTCGGAATGCGCCACCGTCGGGTTCCCAAATAACGGTGGGAGGGATTCACATCGGAGTCGGGTCGACGATGAAGTACCTGGGACTCGTCCTCGACAGCCGGTGGAACTTCGTGGAGCATTTCCGACGTTTGGCTCCCAGACTGGCACGGGCTGGGGCTGCTTTGAGGCGGCTCCTGCCCAATCTGGGGGGTCCAAACGCCTCCTGCCGGAGGCTCTACGCGGGGGTCGTGCGGTCCATGGCCCTTTACGGAGCACCGGTGTGGGCGCGATCCCTAAGGCTGAGGCCAGCTCAAAGGTTGAACGCGTCCCAGAGGGTCATGGCCATCCGGCTAGTCCGGGGATACCGCACGGTCTCCCGGGAGGCGGCGAGCCTCCTTGCCGGATTGCCGCCGTGGGATCTGGAGGCAAAGGTCCTCGCGCACGTGTGGGAGTGGCGCGAGGAGGCGAAGCGCTGGGGCGTAACTCCGCTGCCGCGAGAAATCACGGTACAGCGGACAGAGCTCCGGCGGGATCTCATGGCGGCATGGAGAGCGCGACTGTCGCAACCCAGCGCTGGGCACGTCACAATTGCGGCGATAAGTCCCCTCTTTTAGGAGTGGTTAGAGAGGCGCCACGGCGTCCTCACCTTCCGCCTGACGCAGGTCCTCACCGGACACGGTTGTTTCGGGAGGTTCCTGTTTCGCATAAGGCGGGAGGAAACGCCCGGGTGTTACCATTGTGTGGATCGCCCGGAGGACACGGTGGAGCATACAGTGGAAGTCTGCCCGGCTTGGGCAGAGCACCGCCGTGTTCTCACGGAGGCGATCGGCGGCGGCGATCTCTCGCGTCCGAGCCTGGTCCAGGCCATGGTGCGGAGCGAGAGTGCATGGGAGGCCGTCACCTCCTTCTGCGAAGCAGTGATGCTCGCGAAGGAGGAGGCGGAGCGCGTGAGGGAGAGGCAGCCTCACGGCCTCAATCGCCGCAGGAGACGCCCTGGGCGGCGGGAATCGCGGGGCGATTTCCGGCCACCGTAGGCGCGGGCCTGCGGACGGTGAGCAGCGGGTAGCTCGCCGTCCGGTAAGGACCAGCAGTGCGATTCTGTAACCATCTCACCGTGAAAACTTAGGTGAAATGAGCGTGGAGTGAGCTGTCAATAGTGTCAATTCCTAGCAAAAACAAACACACTTCACCTAAGTTTTCACGGTGAGATTTTTACAGAATCGACCGGCAGGCCCGAGTCGACGGCGCGTTGTGTTCCACGCGCGCCTCAAAGAGACGTCAAGCAAGTGACGGGGTCCAATAGGGCCGACGCCGCTGGGGTCGCGGGTTGTTTGAAGAAGATACCGCGGCCCTGGCATAGGCAACTGAAGGAACACGGGTGGGTTTTAGTCAGTAAAAGTCTGACACGCCCTTCCGCTCCACCCAGAGCGGGAGAAGTTATTTGATGATTTCCCACCCTCAAAAAAAAAAAAAAAAAAGCCTACGGTGTAGTATCCTTTGTCATTGAGTGTTTTGATGAGGCTGTCTACGACCAGGTTCTACCAGGTAGGACCAGTCAGCGGAGAGAGGATGAGAATTGATCAGCAAATAAATTCGAGATAGCTTTACTTCCAGATGCAGTTACAGTACCTAGGGTAATTTTAGAAGGATATGAAGTGTTACTTTTCCAAAGGTTTTTTATATGTGACCAGAAGAATTTGGGATGAGCTTTTATTTTATTTTCTAATTCGTCTATGTAATTATTGTAACATCTTTGCGCAAGTTTTGGACAGTCTTTTCTTAGATAATTAAATTCAATTACATCTAGTGGATTATTATATTTCTTTATTCTGTTATGATATTTTAATTTTTGTTTGAGCAATTTTATTAATTGGTTTGAATACCACGGTGGGTATTTTCCTCGCGTGAACAAAGTTACTGGCACATATTTTTTAATGATGTCCCTAACTATACTATAGAATTTATCCAGCATATCATTTACATCATTATAACATAATGCAAATTCATTTTCCCAGTTGATATCCTTAAGTGCTTCGTAGTCTGCTTTGTAATAATTGGGTTTGTTTAATAATATGAAATCATTTTTAACCCCTCAAGTGTCTGAGTTTGGCTAATTTTAGACCCAAAACCCCAGCTAGTGGGGAGGGTTGGGGGTTAGTTGCGAACCCCATAGGTTCACAACTACTGATGATGAAATGTTTTCCATCGGATGATGTTTTTTTACGTTTATATATATGTGATCTAAGCTTATATACCTATTATGTAAAGTTTTGTCCTTTTGCACACTTGGGGTGCATTTGACACGCGGGGGGGGAGGGGGAGTTAGCTGCGAACTCCATAGGTTCACAACTAATGATGATTATTGGTTTTCCATCGGATGATGTTTTTTTTACATTTATATAAATGTGATATAAGCTTATATACCTAACAAAAAAAGGGTTTTTCTTATGCACACGTGGGGTGCATTCAACACTTGAGGGGTTAATAATTACAGGTAGAATGGGCATGAATTCTAAAGCAGGGTGAAACTTATCCAACTCTCTTGATGATGTGAGGCTTATAGGCCAATTAGCCTTGTGTTGTGTATAGTCGGGTTTTCAGGTTTGGGTATAAAAAGGACTTTCACTTCACGCCATGCGAGAGGTATGTATCTGAGTGCTATGCAGGCTCGAGAGATCTCCAGCAACCATGGTGACAAATGAACCACCCCCACTGTAGTAGGGCTCGGAAGATGCCATCCAGTCCTGCGGACTTATATGGCTGGAAGGAGTCTATAGCCCACTTTATCCGGTCTTCTGTTACTATATTGTGTGCTCTAGACTAGTCTTGATCAGTTTGGGGTCCATCCTGGTTCAGCCTCCCACCTACTGTCCTCTGGGAGTTTACAATGTACGGTTTTTAACTACCTGATTGAGGCCGGACCATTGTTAAATAGCCGTCCGTGTGTAATACCTATATTTATTTTACAAAATAAATAGATTTTATATTCAGTAAGCGTTACTTTAAATAATACTTTTTATATGTTATTATTAACCTAGTATAATAACTATTATCAAACAATCACAAATGAGTTAATTCAGTGTTTAATTGCTTTTTAATCATATTGTAAAACTAAAATCAGAAGTTAGTATATTACAAGTATTCTGCCCCTGAATAATATTCACAGCAATTTTTTAATGTGCTAGCCAGTAAGGATGATCACCGGAAGTATATCATTTTTTTATACTAATTTTTAGCAATTTTTTGAGATACTTATCTTTGCAGTCGGAAGTGGGGCATTGTTGCTACTTCTTCTTTCTAAATCCTTAGATATCTAACAAAAGTTATTGCTACTTATTAGTTTGAACTAGAGATGTGCTAGAAATTACTTTTCTGTTACCAAATACCTAGTAACTGCAGCTTAACAGATAACCTAGGAACTGAATTCACAGTTCCCTGTTACCATTTCACCGTTTACCATACCATGGCGTTCGTTTGTTCATCGTTAATTTATCAGTTATTTATTTTATTTTATTAATTTTAGGAAAGCTTATAGCTAATATAATTTCCATATATATAGTAGGTACAATGTGTAAAAGATGGCCAATTACAAGCTTCCACCAACGATTATAATGAGTAACATTAACAAATACGAGAAAACAGCGACGTGAGAAATAACTAAAGTCTCACGCTCAAAGAATACAGTAAAAAAAAAACAAAAAAAAATGGTTATCGAAAAAACAATTATTCAAACTTTTCCTTACTTCCTACCAGCTGAAGCCGTTTGACACTTGAAACGTCACATCCGTCAAGCCGCGGGCGGAATTCCCACTGCGCGACATATTTATGACCCTGCTTAAGGTTGATGCGCCAGGGTAGCCCGCGAAATTCAAAATTTCTTAGGTTTTTTGCAATTTGTAGGTCAGTGTGAGCTTGTATGTTGATAATAGCTAATGATTATAATTCTGTAAAGCCATATTAGCTACGGCCGCGAATCATATTTTAATCAACATACAAGCTCACACTGACCTACAAATTGCAAAAAACCTAAGAAATTTTGAATTTCGCGGGCTACCCTGGCGCATCAACCTTAAACAGGGTCATAAATATGTCGCGCAGCGGGAATTCCGCCCACGGCTTGACGGATGTGACGTTTCAAGTGTCAAACGGCTTCAGCTGCTAGGAAGTAAGGAAAAGTTTGAATAATTGTTTTTTCGATAACAATTTTTTTTTTGTTTTTAACTTTTTTATTGTATTCTTTGAGCGTGCGACTTTAGTTATTTCTCACGTAGCTGTTGTAATTTTAGAGCCTAGGAACAAGTTACCTGTTAGCAGTATTATCCTGTTAAATCCCATCTCTATTTTGAACCATGAAAAATAGTGTTTTCAAGATAAGGTAAACATATTCACTACAATTTTCAAGAAAAAACAATTATTTTTATTAAATCTTGAGCTCCAATTTTCCCCGTTATTCAAGGAGATTTTGAAGTGGCAATAATTGTATTTGATGAAACCGAACTATTACCATTTGCCCGTCTAGAGGTGCCATTTGGACCATAGAGCATGTAAGTAGGTCCGACCGAGCGATTTCAGGATCGTTAAAATGTCGAGACTGCCGGCCCTGGGCTTTATTTGTCGGCAAACGGACATGTCATCTCAGTAATCACTTCCTTTCTTTCACACAGCCCATCCATCGTTTCGTTGGTCTTCCGCTACTCGTTTAGCCATCCACATTCTATCTATAATATGTATATCACAAGCATTAGGTTGCATAACTTAGGACTAGATGGCGTTGTGTGAAGGATATTATTATTATATTAATATACTCAAAACTATCCAGGCGACATTTTCCTCATTCCTCCGCATCACATGCGCCTCATACTATGACAACCTATTTCCACACACCTCTTCAGTCACTTTCAGACTTCCTCTATATACTTAGGTACATATTTGTCTTATTTTTATCCATTCTCGTAACACCACACATCCCTGTTAGCAATATCATCTCAGCTGGATGCAATTACAATTGCCTGTCATTCATTTGTGTGTTTTTGCATGTTTGTTACTTCACCACGCTCAAACGACTGGGCCGATTTAGATGAAATTTGGTAAGTAGATAGCATATACTCTGAATTAACACATAGGCTACTTTTTATTCCGGTCTACGCGGGTGAAGCCGCGGGCGCAGCTAGCTATGTTATAAATCCCGCCATTTCATCCATACAGTGTCTGTGCTGAATAGTCAATTTACTTCGCCATCTCTTTGCAACTGAAATTCGGAGAGACCCGGCAGGGAGGTATTGCGTAACACACTTTTATGCCAGGGCTACACTATACGACCATCGCCGTGCCGTTGATTATCGCGTTGAAGGGCGATAACCGTAGGTGTAGCTAGCGTTGCCGGAGAGTAATATTCCGAAGTATTCCCTTCGGAAGTATTCGGAAGTATTCGCAAGTTTTGAGTAGTTTTCGCAAGTATTCCCCGAGCTAAGTACATGTGCGGTCACGCAAGTTTATCTATTAAAGTTTGACTATTGACCGCTAGATGGCGTTAATTAACGCCATCTAACGGTCAATAGTCAAACTAACATTACGTCGTGTGTGTGTCGTGTGTGCTGTTGTCGTATGAGTATGTTGCGTTCATTCATGACTCCGAGTAATATTCGATTTGAAAACTTCGCAATACTTCCGAATATTTCTTTACATCTACTTAGATAAGTACTTACGTAATAAGTTTTTGTATGCGGTTTAGGTGTGAAAGTGGTAGAGAGGTAAATACATAGGTAGATTACTGAGTTTATAAAATAGTTTAAAGTAAGTATCAAGAAAGAAGTCAAGGTTTGACTTCAAGTGCAAAAACACACCGTTTTCGAGATATAAAATACAGTACATTTTTTTTCTTTTGCTTATATCTCGAAAACGGTGTGTCCTATCGCAAAAATAATGAAAATTTGGCCCCCCTTTATAAAACCCATAAACCCCTAAACCTCTACATGTAGGTACCAAAAAAAAACCATAAAGAACACGTTGAAGCTGCCCCCTCCTAGCGCCCCTCCATGTACAAGAGAATCGACACTAATATCGGCACAAAATAGACATTTTAAACTCAACCATACAAAAATAAAACAATAATTACCGAGTCACTGGTAGATAACTACTTACAGGGAATTATTCGCGCTAGTAGATAACTACTTACGCGGAAATATTCGCGCTAGTACGTAGGCATCGAATAATACTCGTTGATTTTATGAATGAACGGGCTCGAGCTTCATAAATCACGTGTGTAAGTGAACGCCGCCGGCTCGCTGCTGGCACCGCGCGCCGACCAACTTCGGGTACTTATTGGATTATCTTTTAAATGCGACTATTGACCGCTAGATGGGGGCGCAGTTCTCATTGCAAATTACATATATTATGTCCCGCATTGGTGATAGTGCATTCATTAATACCCACGAATCAATCTTCCACCATTCATAAGCTAATCAGCAAACCTTGGTCACTGCAGTAGCAGAAAGCGTCGCATTAACACGACTAATCACGCTAGTTAATGCTACGCTTCTGTGGCACCATCTTGCGGATTCTTGCGATAACAATAGAATAGTCGGCGCACTGCATTTTTGCCCTTGAACCCCCACTTGTCCGACACTGGATTCGCCATAAAAACGTGTACAGGAGCGCTAATACTTCGTTGACTCATGAATGAATGGCTGCGAAGCTCGGTGGTGTGCCACTTTACTATCAAGCCAATGCCAGGCGAGCGCTGGCGTCGCCGAGCGACTAACGAGAGCAGGTGTTCATTTACAATTCTACCATTGCACGCTAGATGGCGTTAATTCAAGTAACGGTACGGCGTAATATATTCGGCGAGTCGAGTCTCATCAAGCAACCTACGCAAGTACGCGTACATTCGTAACTAGGTACCTACTGGCAATAATTTCATTCTTAATAGGTAATAAAAAGTAGGTTACCTACTACATTCTTACTAGTAGTATTCCTTCAAATCGAAGTATTCCTTTGAATATTTCGCAATTATTCCGAATACTTGCGAAAACTTGCGAAGTTTTGCAACGCTAGGTGTAGCCACCACTACGGCGATAATTTGACAACGGCATTCACATTGCCGATGGACGAGGGGTGTGAATTAAATGGGCATTGACCGTTCAAGTGTGGCCAGTGTGGCCGACACTGGCTTGGCCACCATCAGGGATTTTACTTTTGATAACACAAAGATTTAGTCGTTAATTAGTCGAAATTTGTCGCCAAATATCAGAATTTGTCGGCCACTGGTTCAAAAGTTATAAGGGGTCATTGGTGGCCGATCTGGAGAGAGTCTCCCCAGCTTGGCCACCTTTATATTTCAAAAACTAGGGCACCTAGCGAAGATCTGTTTTCTCCCAGATTTAGTCGCTAATTAGTCGCCAAGTCACAGATTTAGTCGGGTCTTAGTTTAGAAGATATAATGAGTTCAATTTTTAAGTATAGACCAAGAGCTAGATCAAAGATACTCTTCAATCTAGCTCTTGAACTATACTTAAAAATTGAACTCATTATATCTTCTAAACTAAGACCCGACTAAATCTGTGACTTGGCGACTAATTTCGACTAAATCTGGGAGAAAACAGATCTTCGCTAGGTGCCCTAGTTTTTGAGATATAAAGGTGGCCAAGCTGGGGAGACTCTCCAGATCGGCCACCAATGACCCCTTATAACTTTTGAACCAGTGACCGACAAATTCTGATATTTGGCGACAAATTTCGACTAATTAACGACTAAATCTTTGTGTTATCAAAAGTAAAATCCCTGATGGTGGCCAAGCCAGTGTCGGCCACACTGGCCACACTTGAACGGTCAATGCCCATTTAATTCACACCCCTCGTCCATCGGAAATTTGAATGCCGTTGTCAAATTATCGCCGTAGTGGTGGCTACACCTACGGTTATCGCCCTTCAACGCGATAATCAACGGCACGGCGATGGTCGTATAGTGTAGCCCCGGCATAAAAGTGTGTTACGCAATACCTCCCTGCCGGGTCTCTCCGAATTTCAGTTGCAAAGAGATGGCGAAGTAAATTGACTATTCAGCACAGACACTGTATGGATGAAATGGCGGGATTTATAACATAGCTAGCTGCGCCCGCGGCTTCACCCGCGTAGACCGGAATAAAAAGTAGCCTATGTGTTAATTCAGAGTATTATGCTATCTACTTACCAAATTTCATCTAAATCGGCCCAGTCGTTTGAGCGTGGTGAAGTAACAAACATGCAAAAACACACAAATGAATGACAGGCAATTGTAATTGCATCCAGCTGAGATGATATTGCTAACAGGGATGTGTGGTGTTACGAGAATGGATAAAAATAAGATAAATATGTACCTAAGTATATAGAGGAAGTCTGAAAGTGACTGAAGAGGTGTGTGGAAATAGGTTGTCATAGTATGAGGCGCATGTGATGCGGAGGAATGAGGAAAATGTCGCCTGGATAGTTTTGAGTATATTAATATAATAATAATATCCTTCACACAACGCCATCTAGTCCTAAGTTATGCAACCTAATGCTTGTGATATACATATTGTAGATAGTATGTGGATGGCTAAACGAGTAGCGGAAGACCAACGAAACGATGGATGGGCTGTGTGAAAGAAAGGGAGTGATTACCGAGATGACATGTCCGTTTGCCGACAAATAAAGCCCAGCATAGGCTTCTGTATTATTTTCTTGTGCCAGCTCATCCAGGTATTGCCCCCCCATGTTGCCTATATAATAGTCGGACTTAATTCGCTGCAGTGTACGCACACACGATGACACGACACACGATAGCTCATGAGTTGCGAATCTGGTGATTCATGAGGGGCAATGAGGGGTTATTTCGTCACAAAATGGGCAACATTTTTTAACGAAATTTTGAGGAAGTTCGGTAGAATTGTGTAGGTTTAATTATTGAATTTTTCTATGATTGGGCTGTGCTAAACGGCAGTATAGGTCCTACAACAGTGTTTTGCATTGCAATTTGCAAGACTTCTACTCAACAATTTGCAAATTAACAACTGAAAATTGTCAACACTAGACTTCAAAACGTAGACAGAGAATTCTCTTTCTACGCTTCAAAAGTACCTACCTAACACTGATGACTGTGTTGCCGCGTATGTAAGCAGCTGTTATATTCTTTTCAGTCGCACTCACTATCTGGGTGGATACAACTTTCTTGTGAGGCAATAACATATTGAGGTCAGATAACAGTAGCTACGCTAAAATCATTTTTATCAAATCACAGCTAAATCGTCTTATACAGGCTGGCCGGAACATTGACGTCCAAAAATAAAATTTCGGTCCCTCGTATCGTGGGGTAGGTATTCGAATCACCCCCATGTATGTTCCGCGACTTTTCATAGTTTTCGAGTTATGAATTTTTTTCTGAATGTTTGAAAATTTTCGACCTGACCAACCTAAAAAAATTCTAAAAAAAAAGTAGAGGGTTTTATCGAGTTTCTTTTTTTGCAACTGAATTTTCATAAGTAGTACTTTTATGCATAAAATAATCAGCTTCGTAACTGTGATGAAAGTTATGAAAATGTTGATCTAAAGTGAAAAATTTACGTTCGGTAAATTATGACTCAAATTTTCAACTTTAAATTAAAAATCTTAACAGGTGACTTCATAATTCCTAAGTAGGCTTCAAGAATGCGCCAGACTCTCAGCTTTCATAATCATAAAAAAAAATGAAGTACTTAATAGGGCTACTTTGTTTAAAACCGGCCTTCAAAGACAGCGAGGTGGAAAAATTCTTAAAATTACCCATCTGAGTAATTATTTTTTTTTGGCTATTTTCTCGTTTCTAAGGTTAATTAATGATAAGAATACTAAAAACTAACCAACAAATAGTTTCAGAGTTGGGTAAGAAAAGTTTTACGTAAAAAGTGGTTTTGAATAAAACACAGATGATAATGTGAAAAAAGTACTTAATTTATTTTTAACATTTACAAAAGGTTTTCAAAGTGGCCACCACCAGCAGCAATACACATTCTACACCTACGTAAGAAATTGTCTGGCAATCGTCTAAAAGCGTCTCTGTTCTCTCTCACAACACGTTCAGCTTCTGCAATCAACTGCCTCAGCTCTTGTTCACTTGAACAGTCTCGGGCGTATGCTATTTCCTTGTAATAGCCCCAAATAAAGAAATCGATGGGGTTGAGATCAGGTGAGCGTGGAGGCCACCTAATTGGTCCGCTGCGTCCGATCCATCTGTTGGGGTATGTTTCATCTAAGTAATTTCGGACCTGGGTTGCATAGTGACACGGGCGCCGTCATTTTGCAACACCATGGTTCGTCTGAGTTCGAGATTCACATCTGCCAGCAACAATGGAAGTTCATTTTCCAAAAAGTTTTTGTATGTTTCTCCATCAAGTCTGGACGGCAGTTCAAACGGACCAATTAGTTCGCCATTGAGGATACCAGACCACAAGTTAACGCTGAAGCGATGTTGAAATGTCGAAGCTCTCACTTCGAGTGGATTTTCATTCGCCCACGTGTGGTAATTATGAATATTGAATATAATGTGGTTAGTTTTCAGTATTCTTATCATTAATAACCTTAGGAACGAGAAAATAGCCAAAAAAAAATAATTACTCAGATGGGTAATTTTAAGAATTTTTCCACCTCGCTGTCTTTGAAGGCCGATTTTAAACAAAGTAGCCCTATTAAGTACTTCATTTTTTTTATGATTATGAAAGCTGAGAGTCTGGCGCATTCTTGAAGCCTACTTAGGAATTATGAAGTCACCTGTTAAGATTTTTAATTTAAAGTTGAAAATTTGAGTCATAATTTACCGAACGTAAATTTTTCACTTTAGATCAACATTTTCATAACTTTCATCACAGTTACGAAGCTGATTATTTTATGCATAAAAGTACTACTTATGAAAATTCAGTTGCAAAAAAAGAAACTCGATAAAACCCTCTACTTTTTTTTTTAGAATTTTTTTAGGTTGGTCAGGTCGAAAATTTTCAAACATTCAGAAAAAAATTCATAACTCGAAAACTATGAAAAGTCGCGGAACATACATGGGGGTGATTCGAATACCCCACGATACGAGGGACCGAAATTTTATTTTTGGACGTCAATGTTCCGGCCACCCTGTATAGAATATTTCCATGAGACAAGCAGTCAGTCTGTTGCATTGTTCTGTCTGCGATGACAAATTAGATGGAAAAAAATGGCAGCACAAAAGTAATGATTAGGGGTGTAGTTGTGCATGAAATTAAAACAGTTTTGTACTTAAAATGATATTTATTTCACTTATTTACATTCAGTCACATAATACATTCATAAGCTTCCATACCAATCGTACTTGTGGAAATCGCAAATCAGTCACTCCCACTTAAATAATATTTTTTACTCTCTATAAAACAGTACTAACTATCGGTCAGCCAGTCAAATACAAATTACAATTGATTGCAACTGAACGTTGGACAACTAATATCTAACCTAGTAAGGCGCGTATCTTCTGGAGGGAGACGGTCCTCGCATTCCCGGCCTGGAAGCAAGAAAAGTGCCATATTAATGCTACATCAGTTTTTAAATTAAATTATTAAAGTAATTGTGGTTGCCGTACCTTCTGTCATCAAAAGTGTCACGGCTGAAGTCTTCATACATTCTGTAACAAGAGGAAATTATTGTTAATGTTACATTACTCAGGTAATAACATGATAGAAATAGCTTAAACTTCAATTTGTTGAGATAACAATTTAGCTAAGGAAATGGAATGGAAATGTACTAGTGTACTTAAGTGGCAAACCATTTTATTATTGCAATTTATTGTATTTATGGAAAGTTGGGGTACAGTTTACTCTATTCCTAAACTATAGGAAAAGTGGTGTCCGTTGTGTTATTTTGAAACTTTTTGGTATGGGGATTCTAACTCATACACTACAACCAATTTTGTATGAAGCAAGATTGAGAGCTTAAAACACAACAACATTGACACAAGTCAATTCTCACCCCCGGGACATTTGAGGTCCTTGAGGGGGACTTCTTCTGCTGTACATAGCATCATACGACGACCTCATAGATCCCATCCCGCTGCGCATCGGCGGCAGGCTCGGCATGGGCGGCATCGGCTCGCGGCGCAGCGGCGGCGACACGAAGTCCCCGCGACCGCCGCGCGACGCACCCATCTCTAGCCCGCGGGAAGCTCCCACCGGGTAGCGGCGCTCGAACAGGTCCCGCGGCGACTCGAACCTGGCGCGGTCGTAGTACCCATCATAGGGATCCTGTGATTGCAAATCAGTATTAGTAGTGGCAGCCAATTTGTATGTAACTGTCAAAATAAAACCAACTCAAAACAAAATGAATGTTATTTTTAGTTTAGGCATGGTTTTGTTTGTTTTGGTGGCGAGCAGCGACTGTAGCATCACCGAGCCCGATCATGTTATTTCGGCCCGAGTTAGGTACCGCGTGCGAAGACAGACTCCACGCGCTCGGCCTACGTGATGCATCGAAAGCAGTCAGATGGAAACCGACGGTTCGGATAGTAAGTGATAGCGCGTTACCCCAAATCCTCCCATCATGCGATCGCGAAGGAACGGCGGCGGCGGCGGCGGGGGGTAGGGGTCGCGGCCGAAAGCTCGATCGCGGAAACCGTTGCGGTCGGGGCCCATCGCCTTGGGGCACTCCTTGGACCAGTGGCCGCCCCGACCACAGCGGTAGCACTGCTCGGGGTCGCCCATGCCCGGCCGCTGGCGGACGCGGCTGGTCGACATCTGCACCTTCATGGGCTGGCCGTCCACCATCATACCGTTCAGCTCTTTGACAGCCTCGTTCACGTCGCCCGTCGCGTCCAAGTGCACGAAGCCATAGTTACGAACGATATCGCACTCGACGACCGTGCCGAACTTCTGAAACAGCTCGCGGACTTCGGGCGCGCGCGTCTTGTCCGTGAGGTTACCGACGAATATTTTTGTGGTCGGCGTCGACGGCGCCTTGCGGCTCTTGGCGGCTTCTATTTTGATCGCCTGGCCATGAACTATCTCTCCGTTTAAATTCTGAATGGCTTCGCGGCCGACTTGCTCGTTTTCCATGTGTACGAAACCGTAATTTCTGACGATATCGCATTCTACGACCGTACCGTACTTTTCGAATAGCGGTCTAAGATCGGCGTCCGTTGTTTTATCGGAAAGATTCCCGACGAAGATTTTGAAAGTACCGGCGCCCGGCATTTTAGGTTCTGAAACGCATATAATTTGACGAAATGAGTCAGCAGCGTCCATGACAATGGATTATGGGAGTTCGTAGTTGTACCGAAAAAATAAAAGTAATAGTTTGACGGCTGGGGACAAGTATTGGAGATACTTACCTTACACCAATAGTACGCGCGAACAAAGCACTATATAAAGAAAATAACACACGGTTATTACTGCTACTAATTTACAAATTATGCCACAGCAAAAAAGAACTTTTTCAACTTGTCCACAAAATGGCGAAATGAACCAAATAGAAAGACCGAGAGAGAGCGTCGTTCACGATCACTACAACGACACGACAACGCAAAAATGGCGTATCTTTCATTCATTCCATTCTTTTCCGTTTCCGACAGACCATAGATAGAGAAAAGTGAAATGTAGACGATGGGAATGAACGAAATGCACTAAAATATTAAACTGGAAACACACGCTTGCTTGCCAAACCTCGCGAAACCACATTGAGTTAGGGCCAGCGCGGTGCGTTTCTGCCGCATTGGGGGGGCCTAACAGTAACAAAACCTCAGAAGAACGACTAAAGTCGTTCTCAGAAGAACGACTAAAGTCGTTCTTCTGAGAACAAAACGCATGACCGCAGTGCGCGCACTTCAAAGACATTCCATACTTCACAGATTATGCGTTAGAAAAACGCACCGCAGTGCGCGCTCACCCTTAGAAACTTAGGTTGTTATGTGAGTGAGAAACCACAACAAATTCAAACGTGTAGATAGGGCGATTGTTTTGGCTAAAGCTTTGGTTTCTAAGGAATGGTTCCGTCATATTCGGCGGGCCGCCGCCGTCGTGAAAATCGGTAATTTTTACCAGTTTTTGACATCCCTTTTGCCATCACCCTACCAAGTGTTATGAAAAAGTTTACTTTCTGTTACAAAATAGAAAAAAAATTATAAATAAAAAATAAATGAAGAGTGAGCTCACTTAAAGGATGTTCGGCCCATGGACCAACACAATTGTTTGGGGGATACGTACTATATAGGGCGACTGGTAATTAGTGACCGATCACATGATTGTGCTCATGCTAACAAATAACTTTTAATATGGGACCAAACCTTCGCTAAAAAAAAAAAACCAGCTGCTCCCTACATTTTGACGAGTTATGCGAACATGAATGTATGGGGGAGCTGATTTTTTTTTCGAATATCTATTAGTAAAGATGTTTTTCTACTAATAATAAAAAAGCATCCAACCTGTGAAGAAAAAAATGGTTTCTTTTCAAATAACCATCACATAATGTACCTTTTTTGACAAGTAACTTTACATCTTGTTTATCATTAGCAAAAATAAAGCAAAAATTTAATGAGTTATGTTTATTTTATTTATTTATTTAAACTTTTCGCACTATCTAAGCTAAGTATACATTTACATTTCAAATACGTGGTCAGTTTACACTTACCTCTCATTGTAAGGAAATCCTATACAATACGAGATCAGCTTATACTGGATATGTATAGCTTGATCTGTAGCCGTAGACAGAGAGAATTCACTGTCTTCGTCTGTAGCCGTGCGTACAAAGGCGGACTGGAGTATATTATTTATATTCTGTGGGCTGTTACCTCGCTAGCAGAATGAAGTACAAAATGTAAACAAAATGCAATGTTACCGAATTGTACGCATTTCAACGAAGACAGTGATGGAATTCTCTGTCTACGCATTTCAATATATAATATTGTTTTCTATCCATGGGCGTACCCAGGGGGGGGCAGGGGAGGGCAGCTGCCCCCCCCTGGATCTTGTATGCCTAAGTAATGTTGTCGAAAAAGAAGAAGAAGAAGTTATTTTAGAGCCACGTCACGTTGTCGTCGTCGTTGTCGTGTACTTACTTTACAATTAAGTACAATATGAAGCATTAATTTTAGAAAAAACCACGCTGCGCGGCCATAAACCTGCCTTTATTCGTCTATGAATTAAGCGACTGCATGCTAAGGGCACCCCCTGTGGGGTACGTACTTCGGCTTAGGGCTTCACTGGGGGGAGTACAGCAAGTAGGAACAGGCTGGATAATTATTATGTGCTTGCTACAGGCTCAGCTACGCCACCAGCTGGCACTCCTTCACTGGTCAAGGGTCGGGGGAATTACGTGGCGGTCGTCATCGCAAGGGACCTCGGCGGCGAGGTCGGAATGAATTTTTGTGTTTGTAAACTGTACTGGTGGCCCTATTTTTCTCCTGGAAGAGGGTTTAGGGGTCATCGGGGTCGGTGAGAACATGCCTTGGACGGCGGATTTTACTGATTTTAGAGGGGATATAACTATCGGATACGACCAGAGGGGTTCGATGTTTCGCGGGGGTATCGAAGAAACGCTTGGAATTGCGTTTCAAGAATTGATTGATAGTTGGGATTTTAAGGTCTAGTTGGAGGATTTCATTCCGAACGATCCAAGGGGATCCCGTAGCCGTTCGGAGGAAACGATTTTGTAAGGTCTGCATCATATGGATGTTTCGGGACTTTGCGGTTGGAAATACTGAACCCGCATAGGTCATGATTGGGAGAATGTACACGCTGTATAGATGCGCAACTTGCACTTAAGTGACAATTTGCTACGTGCATTCAGAACGAGACTTCATTATGTGCTTAGAGGTCTCATCAAGGTCACACCTGGATATTTGATTTTTTTGGATTGGATCGCTTCTCAGAAGGGATCGGCTTGCTAAACATGGTGATTGGTCGGTGGGGGGAGATCGATTGAGACGCGGTTTCAAAAAGAGAACCGCTTGACTTTTGTCGGGATTGACTTCGATTCTCCACTTTCAAAACCACGCGCCGAGTTTATCGACTGCGGTTTGGAGAGTGCGAGCGATAGCGCTCCTTCGATATGATAGCGAAAAGTGCGGAAAGACAAAAAGTTTCGTAAGATGAGCACGAGAAGGTCTGGCACACCGAGTTTGTAAAGCTTATTATAATAAACCGTTGTTCTAGACTTTGTCAAACGCTTTCGCTTTATCGAAGAAAACAGCACCCGTCATCGAACCACGTTAGAAACCAACGCTTATGTGGTGGACTTGGTACGCAAGAGTGTTGGGTTCGACAGCCAAACTGCTCGTTAGGAATTAGGCCTCGGCATAATCTTTGAGGCGTTTATAAATAAGTCTCTCAAAGATTTTACCGAGGACAGCAGACTGATGAGGCGAAAAAAAAAACATATGGGGGACCCGGCTTAAGAAATTTCTGGTTTGCCCCCCCCTGGGCCTAAAGCTGGGTACGCCCATGTTTCTATCTATGAATGTATTTTCAAAACTGAAAGTGATTTTGACTACTGGCAATACAAAGACTGCTATAATTTCCTGTGGCAACCATACGATTAATGTCAAAATCCGTCACTCTGTCGACGTCTATTCACAAAATATTGAATAATTCTCTATAAAATCAATTTAAAATTGTGAAAACAGTGAATTTGTGGCAAATCATTAATTTTCGGGCGGTCGTCACACGCCGGATTCTGTCGGTGAGTGGAATTTTATATCTTCATTTCAGTTATCGTGGGATGCGAAAATAGATCAAATGGCATTTTGAATTATTAAATTATTGTCGCTTTTGCTAATTGTGTTGTCGGCGATAGTTGTGTGTTGTGGAATGCGGCGGCGGTATTCGAGTCTAGCCGTCGACGACGTAAGTTTTATGTCAAAAGAGTAATAGGAATTTATATCGGGTGCGTATGTATATTTTGAGATCTATTGATAGCGATACGGACGTCGGTGTTGTGATACGAAAGTCAACTGATACAGTATTACAACCGGCAATTCTACGGCTTCTATTCGCGAATAAATATGCAGAATAAACCTTTTACTTTTTAAAATACGGTCTTTTCGTTTTAAATCATATTGGGAACAGGAGCACATTGCCCTGCTCCTCAATGATTTAGAATAAATAGGCCATTACACACATGATTTTATAAAGTGTTTCACATCAAAGGGACACCAAGGTCTTAGAAATAACTAGGCACTTTGCAGCTATTATTTCTTACTAGCTTTTGGCTTGAGAATGTATTCAATGGTATTATTCCATTTCATAGTATTTTTGCTTACATAATTTAATGCTGGTATTTCATTTCATACTTACCATTGGATGAGAGAGGAGCTCGTGGCTAAGTAATAACAGCCGCACGGGTCGATCCGTCAGGTTAAGCTACGCTTGCCGGGGTTGGTCAGTGGATGGGTGACCATCTTTACATATCGAGATTCCTCCGTGCCTCGGAAAGCACGTTAAGCCGTTGGTCCCGGCTGTTATTCGTGGATCTTTGACAGTCGTTACGGGTCGTCAGAAGCCCGAAAGTCTGACAACCAGTCTTACCAAGGGGTATCGTATTACCCAGTTACTGGGTTGTGGAGGTCAGATAGGCAGTCGCTCCATGTAAAATACTGGTATTCAGCTGCATCCGGTTAGACTGGAAGCCGACCCCAACATAGTTGGGAAAAGGCTAGGCAGATTGATTGACTTACCATTGGATGAATAATAATTAAACGATTTTAAATAAACACAATCAAAATGAAACTAAGAACATTTATTTTAGAACTGTGACATCCTAATGAACCTACAGGGTTTTTCCAGACCCATCTTATCTCATAGCATTGGATTTAACAACTTACCTTGAAAATATTTTCTAAATGTCATTTATTAATCTTTGCTACTAGTAAAGTGTACTTCGTAATAATTATATGTATATAATATAAAACTATGAATAATGAAAAGTTTGGTGAGACAATTTAATGGTTTGTATCAAATTAATTTTAAATGTCTCAGGATACATTATTAGAGAGCTGCTGGTGGCAGTGAAGTCATTTATGCAAATTAATGTAATTATAATTTTTTTTTGTATTGATGAATGGAAGTCGACCCCAACACCATTTGGATAAAGGATAGACAGCTGATGATTGGTAAACAAAATAATAATACACCCAATTTAGATCAATCTGTGCAATGATTCACTAAGTGGTTTTTTGATCAAAATATTATATTGAATGGTTGCAGAAAACTGTGATCGTTTTAAATTTGTTTTCCAATAATTTTGGCTAATATTATGCTACTCTACTCCGAGGAGCTCGCGGCTAAGTAATGTCGCACGGGTCGATCCGTCAGGTTAAGCTACGCTTGCCGGTGTTGGTCAGTGGATGGGTGACCATCTTTTCATTCCTGCGTGCCTCGGAAAGCACATAAGCCGTTGGTCCCGGCTGTTATTCGTGGATCTTTGACAGTTGAGACCGTCACTCCATGTAAAATACTGGTATTCAGCTGCATCTGGTTAGACTGGAAGCCGACCCCAACATAGTTGGGAAAAGGCTAGGCAGATTGATTGAGTATGCTACTCTACTATTATACCTAACATAACTTAGAATAATGCTAGTTTCAATCAGTATAGCGTCTGTGACACTCAAATCAGGTCAATCATTTCAATGATAAGAAATCATTTGTCTGCCAATTTAAAATTGATTTCATGATTGAATTTTGATTATTGTTAAACATTGTATTATATTATGTAAGCTGAATGTTAAAAGTTGTTAAACTAGTTGTTTTCAAAATAATCTGTTTCCATAGGTTTCCTATCAATATTATCTTGAAGGTCTAATATGAAGATAATGATTTGCATGTCATAAATAATACTGTATGTTTTATCATAAATAATACTGTATGTTTTATCATAAATAATACTGTATGTTTTATCATAAATAATACTGTATGTTTTATCCAATACAGTCTTCTGTTCAGTACATTTTTGAAAACAGGATACCTCTCTTCTGCCATGTGACATTTTCTTTGTCAACTTTACAATATTGTTCACACAATACATAAGATTTTTTACTGTACTGGACTTTACAATAGCCGTTCGCCGCACGCGGCACTGAAATCAATGTCTTTTCATGAAACTCGCTCAGTGTGCACGGTACATCGGTGTATCACCTACATAGGTTTATCACGTGACGCGTTCTGCGGCAGCAATGAATGGCGTCCATGGAAAGGATCGGAGCTGTCATGTCCGGTGTGTTGGTGCGCGAGTGCGAGTGAGAGGCTCGTGTGCGAGAGGGACGGGCGTCGCTCGATACTGCTCGTATTGTTGGGGCGTCCCTCACCCCGCGCCGCGTTCAAGAGGGTTATGTAATTTAGGCGAGGCTTCGAAGCCAGCGGGAAACTAACGAAACTTGAGATCTCTCCTGGGATAGTTGTAATAAGGAGGAATCTGGTTTCGTAAGAATGGGATCTTTCTTCGAAACGAGATGGACACGACACGTCCTGCCACATGATAGATAGGGCTACTATTAATACTACATACTCATTAGGACGCAGATACATACGCCAATAAATAATAATAATAAATATCCTTGGACATTTCACACAACGCCATCTAGTCCCAAGCTAAGCAACCTAATGCTTGTGTTATGGTAACGAGATGGCTAATAAACTACTTATATACATTTTTTTTTTGTAAATACATACATATTATAGATAGAAAAACACCCAGACTCGAAACAAATACTTGTAGGTCGTACAAATATTTGTTCCGTGCGGGAATCGAACCCGTGACATGCTCAATGGCCTTGAGTGGTTGCGTGTTCTGTTCTGAGCTCACGCAACGCGTCGTACGTCCAGCCAGTAATAGGACTAGCCCATCAAGGAGCGCTGTCCCAAATTAGGCGCATTGTTAATTTATCATAATACAAAAGGTATTTTACACGTATACTAAAAGATCATTGAAATGGTGACGGTTTCATAAAAATACGCTTAAAGTTTTTGCGCGATTCTCAGTTTTTATCCGCGTTAGACATACCTAACTTTACAAATTAATTACAAAATAGGTTTTAAATAGGTTTAAGTCCTGAACAAATAAATATTATTATTATTATTTTTTATTTTATTTATTTTTATTATGGTTCAATAGTCATACAATTTTAATCTGAGGAAGAAATATGGCAGTTTGACAGCTTTTGTAAAGAAAATATGCCAAACTGTAACATTTATTTTCAGATGAAATTTATCTACCTATTGAAAACTCAAGTTATTAAGAAAATGCTCTAATTTAACATAAGTATCTACTTATATTTTACTCCAAATCATTAACACTACTCGTTTAGGACGTGACCTTCAGTTTAAATTCATTAAAAGGCGGTTATACAAAATGTGTACTATGTGTAGTCGCCTTAATATTTCAAGAAGAAACCTGCTACTAGTCATCGTCATAATTTTTATTTATTTATTTTATTTATTCATTTAAATAATGCATATTTACAATATTAAGGCTTAAACTAAAATGGTAGGTATATAATAATGGGATTAACCTGTATCTCAGGTATCATAAGTGCAAATTAGTTTACATAAATATTTCCTGAGATTGATGATAATACATAAATAATGAATAACATAACAGACTAATGAAATGAAAACATTGAATTAAAAATAATTATCCATACAGATATCTTTACGTCTTTTATCAGTGACAACTCTATTGTAAGGCAATTTTGAGTGCTGTTTTAATAAAGTATTCATAATAAATAACTGCCGCACTGTCAGAACATTGCAAGATTGATATAAAAGTTGGGCCGGGAATAGGATAGGCCGGAATGTGGATACTTTCAATACAGCTCTTTGAATCAATTATATTTGTTATCAGTAGTTAGCATTTTGGTATCAATGGGTCAATAAACTTAATAGCTAGTTATAAAATGATTCACACTAATATTTTATTAGTAGTTTACGATCATAGAAATATAAAAAAGTTCTTTCTTACTATGTCTACGATAGATTGAAATATGACACTCTTAATCTATTACGATTATACTACTCCAATTAGCAAAAGTTTCAAACTCGTGTGACAATGTATTGATTTCCATAATTTAGTAGGTAATCAGTGCGGTTTGTCTGAACTCGCTCGCTTCGATGCCAAGCCTCACACCTCCATGGGATGGCAGGAATGGATCCCTGCTACTATAGTAATTGGCTCGTGATATTCGCAATTTGAGACACAATATGCCGTATTGTTTCACGTAATGTACTGAAAAGAGGATAACCGCTCATCTCCATTGTCTAGGGTTCTATGTAACACTGCCTAGGGTTACGCCTGACTTTGGAAACAGATTTTCCTCTCAGCCTGAATATTTTACATAATTTGTCCATCTACGCTGGGACCTTCAGCCAATTTATTTAATGTCGTCGTGTTTGTGTCGTCTAAATGACAAATTTATGCGTTACCTAAACTTTACTCAGAAATACAGAATTAAAAACTCGTTCCAGAGCTGGAGTCCGGCTCCCTGAGGATTCATTGCCAGCAGTTTGCCATCGAATGTCTTATATCCCAGTACTTCATCTAAGTCGTGACAGTAAAATACAGGCTTTACATATTAAAAAGTGCAGTTTTGTAACTCGCAGTTTTTATCGTAATTTTTGTCGGAGCAAGGTCTCGCCCGCCAGCCGTACAAAAAATCTCTCCTGAGCCACGTCGCAACACTGTCCATTTGGAGTGTTGTGTAAAAAATATAATGTTAGATGAATCATGGGTGACAAAACTTATTTCTTTTGTTTGTTTGAGCAAAAAACCATTGCGGAATCTAGAATGATTCATGTGTAGAGTGGACTAGATTTCTAGTCCGGGCGGCCGCCGTACGATTACTTACCTCATCGAGTTACTGGATAATACCACATTCTACGAAAAGTAGACTTAAAATAGGTAGGAAAAAATTTGGTCTGCCGGGGCTCAGCTTGGAAAATCCGTGGTGGTACCTAACTCGATGAGGTAAGTAATCGTGCGGCGGCTACCCGGACTACAAATCTAGTCAACTCTACACATGAATCATTCTAGATTCCGCAATGGTTTTTTGCTCAAACAAACGAAAGAAGTAAGTTTTGTCACCCATTATTATAATTATTATATGCTCTGGCCCGGCAAAGTATCGTAGGTAATTGTTGTGGAGCGGTGTGCCGCGGAAGATAATCTGTTTATAGAGCAATCACACGAAATGAGGCTGCGAGGATCCTAAATGGACGCGTATTTTGCGGAATTAGAGCTTGAACCCCACGTGATGCCGACATGAGGGTATGCTCCACGACATAACTATAGATATTGGGTGGATCTGAAGATAGGTATTTAACTTCCTGTTTTGGTAGAAGTTTAAGTAGAATGTTATTCATTTTAATTGACTCCTAATGAACTTTTTAAATGTTTGAATAAGCAAAGTAATCCTGGATTATGTATACAGTTTCGTTCCTGTGGGTGGCACACAAAAGTAACACGAGAACCCTTGTCAATGAAGTTTCTAGAAGTTCGGTGTCTGAGAGTCATTCTATTCGCTGGCTTGAAGGAGTTGGAGACACGTTAGATTGAAAAGTTAGCTGTGCAGTCGCATAGAAGATACAGGGGATTTAGAACGTCCAACAACAAGCATCTGGGCAAACTCTAATGATGTACCGATGCATGTGATACTCGGATACAGTCGGTGACTCGGTGTCATCCGAATGAATAACTCTCATTGTATTTGAAATGTAAAGAATGCAGACTACTTGGCTTTTCAGTGTATGATCATATTGATTTTCGTTTAGAGGGTTATGTTTTGATTTATTTGGATTCACGTTTCCATCAAATGATAGAGACAATTTGTTTGAAAGGTGTTGTAACTGGGGAAAATAATATATAGCATCCCGAAGATTCGATCGTACTTCTGGCAACCTCCCGATGGCCAATGAACCCTGTTTTCAGTTTATAAACTAGACAAAGGCTAATGCAGTTTACGTGTAAGCTTGCAAGTAGTTGCGCAGACTGCTTTACTACTTGATAACTTATTCGTAGACTTGAGCAGAATTTCCAAGATAGGAAAACGAATACCGAATGCTGTATAATAACTACTTTGTTAATGCTGTAATGTATAACTGTTTTTGTCCCAAATAAATAAAATAAAATAATTTATCCACGAGGCAGTCAGCAGCAACCCGCAATACCTTACCTTGTTCGTTATCCTCACGAGCAGCCGAGGCTCCTCCAACATTAAGTCATGATCACGATACTATCCTGCCCTACATTCAGTCAGCAGCAACCCGCAATACCTTACCTTGCTCGTTATCCTCACGAGCAGCCGAGGCTCCTCCAACATTAAGTCATGATCACGATACTATCCTGCCCTACATTCAGTCAGCAGCAACCCGCAATACCTTACCTTGCTCGTTATTCTCACGAGCAGCCGAGGCTCCTCCAACATTAAGGCATGATCACGATACTATCCTGCTCTACATTCATAATCTGGCAGCATCCACTCAGATAATGTCCGGATACGGCGAGCGCATATTTTCGCACTGAATCAGTGCAAAAGGCTTATCTGATGGTTTTAACGCTATAGTACCGTTATTGGTTGTGTTTAAAGTACCTACGATGAAAATAACAGTCACTGTTATTAATTTAATTAGTAACCGTTCTGTAACATTTGCTTGTGCATCATTTCCTGCCATTATAGCTCCGTAGTGTGTAATAAGGTGCATTGTCATATTAACCTATTCATGATGTTAATGCATGTAATTCCTCGTGAGATTTCCGGTTAGTCGTGATTTCAGAAAATCTTGTTCATTAAGGCTGCAGTCTTGCAAAATTCACTCGCGGCGAATTATTTGCGCAACTTTGTGTTTTTTTTTAAACAAAAGTAATGAAATAACATGAAATATTATTATAGTGCGTGAATAACCATAATATATCTAAGTAATAGATGGTAGTTTTTTTTAAGTTCATCTGGGTGGATTATGTTAGGTAAATCAAGCGTTAAATACAGCTCTTTCGCGCCAACAACGATTCGAGTTATGTTTGTGCACTTGCATTGGACAATACAAACTTTATTTAGAAAATCTGTTCAGCGCATAATTGTTTCCATATTCTTGTCTTCAAAATGCGCTGATTACTTTTTTTTTATTATCTTTCATTTTCTTAATTCAGGTGTCACAATGTCATCGAAATTCTCTGTTTTTATCTCTTAATAAACGGTTTGTTTCATAATAACAAAGCATCGTATGTATGTAAGATTTGGTTGGTTTAATGCCAAGAGTTCAATAAAGCAAATACTAAAAAAAATAGCATCTAAATCACCTTAGTCTAACAATAATAATAATCTCAAAAGACATCCAAAACGCTCCGACCCACTAAGAAATTTCCCTCGCAATTCTTGTTCATAAACTCTGTTTTGGAGGTCTTTTGAGATTATTATTATTGTTAGAGTAAGATGATTTAGGTGCAATTTTTTTTAGTGTTTGCTTTATTGAACTCTTGGCATTAAATTAACCAACTTTTACATGCATACGATGCTTTGTTATTATGAAACAAACCGTTTATTAAGAGATAAAAACAGAGAATTTCGATGACATTGTGACATCTGAATTAAGAAAATGAAAGATAATTAAAAAAAAGTAATCAGCGCATTTTGAAGACAAGAATATGGAAACAATTATGCGCTGAACAGATTTTCTAAATAAAATTTGTATTCCCCAATGCAAGTGCACAAACATAACTCGAATCGTTGTTGGCGCGAAAGAGCTGTATTTAACGGTTGATTTACCTAACATAATCCACCCAGATGAACTTAAAAAAAATAACCAGCTATTACTTATATTATGGTTATTCACGTGCTATAATAATATTTCAAGTTATTTCATTACCTTTGTTTAAAAAAAAATACAAAGTTGCGCAAATAATTCGCCGCGAGTGAATTTTGCAAGACTGCAGCCTTAACAAGACGGATATTTTGCAATCTTTGCAACATTAAAGATTCTTGTGAAAACCCTGTTAACCATTTAACTTTTCTTAAAAAGTTGGAAGTTACAATAAAGGGCAGGAAATTGTTCACAGTAAACTTGGAATTAACGGAAATTAGCCACTGCCAAAAATGTTGCTACTTGTAGACTTGTAAAATTTTCCAACGTTTTTTTAGTAGAGTACATTTTTGTTTCGGATAATGTAGATATTCTGTGCCAAAAAACATGCGCCAAAAGGCGGAAACCTCATAAGTGCTTATTTTATCCATCGCTATGATAAAATATTACGTGTGAGTTAAATCTACATCGAAAATATGATCTGAGCCACGAATAGTGGTGGTACATTCGGTACAGGATTAGATTGAGCAATGCCTTAAGCGGACGCCTGCCAGAGCCACGCGAATTTCCCACGGAGGGAAAACGGGGTGGCAGAGAGAAGTTCTCATTATGGAAACGCAAATTATATGAAGCTTTAATTCCGGGAAAGGAGACACTGTTTCTCCTGTTGCAAATTCAGACGTTTTTGTGCTACAACACCCTATAATTTAGCATTCTGGAGCATTTGCTCTACAAGTATTTCGGTCTTATAGGCAGTTTGAAAAATATTTGGGGCTCTTACAATAAATAGGTTGGGTTTTGTTTGACAAGGATCTAAAGCCAACCTTTTTTTGGGACCAATGAATAGGTTTTCTAAATGTTTTGAGGGTTTCCTATTGCCAAAGGGGTATTGTTGTTGTATTTTGGAATGTTTCTACCATGTGTATGTTTATAGATGTCCGTAACTTGATCCATTTATTTCAGAAAGTTAAACTTTTTGCTTTTGTCAATTGTATTCAGAGTTTATTGGGAAGGTATTATTTTATTTTGTTCATTGTTTTCCAATTTCCACGCAAATGAGTTAGGATTACGTTTCCTCACTGTTATGTCGGTGTCAATTTGACTTGGTAGGAGTTAATGCTTGTTTTTATAAGGCTGATGGCCCGGATATTGATTCCGGTCATTAACTTTTAATGGGCTGATCGTATTGTGTTACGATTGTTTTATTTATTGCAAGGGGATTATAACGTTATTGTTATGACGGAGCTACAAAAAATTAGGTGATGTATGAACTGTTCAATGTATTGTATATGCTTTTCTTTTCCAAATGATTTTCAGAGAGATTGAATCAGTTAAAAAGATTTTTTTTTTTAATGAAAATGCATATTTCGTTATTAATTCTGATAAGCATAAGTGAAAAGACAATAATTGTGTAGTGTTATGGCAAGATTTCGCCGGGAAATATAAGCTTTACTATAAGTACCAATAAACAGCTCGGGGGTTGAGGAAAATCGCATGCAATATGTATGTGTACGACTACGCAGGTAGAGAGGTAATCTACGCCGAGGCTGTGGTTATTTTAAGCCGGCAGCAAGTAAGGTTAATCTGTTAACCTTACTTGCTGCCGGCTTAAAATAACCACAGCCTCGGCGTTGTAGGAGACCTTACGTAATACATAAACTGAAAAACAGAATAAAAAAAATGAAACAACTTTTATTAATTACTCTTCGAGTGCGAAGTTTCGGAATACCCTCGTATCAATAAACTTAATTAACAGTACAATAAATTCCTGTCGCGTCCCATTCGAGGCAGGCCGGCAGCAGCAGCCGGCATAGTGGCGGGGTGCGCCCGGGCCGGCGGGGCGCGGGGGCCGGGGTACCAGCTTCGACGTCAGTTCCATTGATCGCGTGTGACGTCACGCCGCCGCCGCCGCTACTGCAGCGGTACCGTGGCCCGACGTTCGCGCCTTCGCCCGGGGCGCGTTTGGAGAGCTCGTTGTAAATGAGGCTTTGGTTTTCTGCCCTTGCCTGGTTGCGGCATGTAAAAATAGAATTGTCGATGGTTTTGTGTCAATGTTAAGTACGTTTACTGTTAGGGTTCTAGCTGTTCCGTTTTAGTTGTTAGGTTAAATCTATATAGGCAGGAAGAAAGTTTTGAGTATGAATGTCGATGGCTATAAGAGTAGGGGAAGGCCAAAGAAACGATGGATGGACTGTGTGTAAGATGACATGGCTAGAAAGGGGGTGATTACTGAGATGACGACTAATAGAGAAGTATGGAAAAAAGAATATGTTGCGCCGACCCGGAATAGTTTGGGATAAGGGCAGGAGAATGAATGAGGCAGGTATGTATTTGATTCTTAAAAACTTTGAGTAAAGTGTCCTTAGATTAGATACTTTTCAAGGTGTTCCAAAATACAACTACAGCACTACTAGCTACAGCTTTGGTTTCGTTTCTATTCCGCGATTGCTTGGTCACCTTTGTCTTTTGGAAGGACTGGATATCATGGAGAAAAATTCACACATATTTTATCTGGGTGACATACCGACTAAACATACCTGGAATTTATTTTGTCGAATGATGGCCGGTTTAAATTAACTCACCAAGCGCGCCACAACGCGGGTGCTCTCCACCAAAGTTGGTCGGTGTTTGAGTTGAAAAGTTCTCCGCCCATGCTAGTTTCTACTTTTACCGCTTAATAAGCTTGCGGAAATACTTCCATATTTAAATTATGTAATTTTTTTTCGTTTCATCGGGTCCACTTACTCACTCGGGGTCACTCTTCAGTTTTGGAGAATATAATATTCATGATAGTGCTTCATTGTACAGTCAAGTCAGGTTTCGGAGTCGCAGACCTGTAAATAATACAAGTCGCTGGCCCTGGATGACCGGCTAAATAAAGGCTTTTGTCGTTCAAAGCTTCGTAAATTAAGTATATAAATAACTAACAAAAATTACCTACTACTTCCTAGAAAGAGTCTGAAACGTCAATATTTGACTACCAGAGTAAATAAATAACCAGGTCTTACTCATCTCGAACCTTTACCGGAAATTAACATTTGAAAAAATGTACGGTAACGTGAAATTGATGTTGCATATTGTTGAGATGCCCTGATTGCCTCTGTAAGCCATAGAGCGTAGTTTTTACTTCCTGGGGTAATTAATGAACATCCAAAATGTTATTTAATAATTGGGTAAAATATCTCCATGATTTCATGTACTTATTATATATTTATTTTTGCATTCAATAGTACTATCACAAAAGCTTATTAAATACACAAAGCTTTGTTGTAACCGTGTGTCACCAAGCAAACTTTAATGGGGCTTTCACTCAAGAACCTCGAACACCACAAGGGGTGGTTAAACATCATTACCCACCCCTGACAAAGCCAGGGGAGAATACACAGCTTTAAATAAAACATAGAACTGGTCCAGAATAAATCGAGCTTTTATAAATTACCAAAATATTACGTTCCGTTCGATGTCCAAAACGTTTAGTTAAAAAAAGAGGATTGATTTAAAATTTTACCCAACCGGTGTCAGATTTACCCCAACCTCCCTTTTATCGTTCCGGGGAAAAAGGGCAAAGTTGATTACTTATTACGACACTGGTTGTCAAACAGTTTTATCGTTTCTTTTTCGGATCTATTTAACATGAGACTGTACTGTAGATAAATTTTATTACATTTGACGGTTTTTGTTTGTAAGATGGGATCGAGTTTTGAAAAAATTATATTAAGGTTTCTTTTTCAAATACTTAATTGAAATGTAAATAAAATTGATGGCAAGTTGCAACACATTTACCGCGATCGCTTAACTTCAACATTGTATTGCCACCGTATCAATCAGACTAACGATAATGTCACAAAAAGTCGGATTCGATTCGAATTTGAAAATGGCGCCCAACATGTTTCATTTTCGGAAATAAAATCAATGCTAGATTTATTAACTTAAACATTCTATTGCCACTGTTTTGATTAGAAAAGCGTTATGTTATATGAGGTTGCAAAACTTCGCATTCCGTACCAAAAATAAAAATGGCGCCCAACATGTTACGCTTTCGGAAATAAAATAAATGTCCTACATTTTTGCCAATTCACAGTTGAATTTCTGTTTCACTTGTATTTATTCAGTCTTTTTCCGTAATCAACGTCTTATGTAAGTTTCATTGCTTACGGGACTGTCCTTCGTCCGACCCGCTGTTTTAGAATTCATCCTTTTCTGGTGTTTCAGTATACTCACAGTTTCTCATTCATATTATTTACGCTCCTACGAATACGCTTTCATCTCCGCAATGTTGAGCATCGCTGTTTTACACGTACGCAGATAATTTGATGAAACGCCCGGCGGCACTCGCTACCTGTTTGAATTTACCCGGGGTCGGTGACCGATGCACTTAATGTTATTATCAGCATTGGGTTAACCCTCTTATGAAGATGTTATAATAATGATGCTGTAAATATTTTGATTGCACTCCATATTTTGCATTCGTCTGATGGGGAACTTTCATCTGGTTTCGCATTGCAGCTTATTTAGTATCAGGAAGCTGAATGGTTAATTTGATTTTGCATTAGCATGGCCACGTCCCTGGGGTCGAAGCCAAGATCTTTAGAATCGACCTTTGTCTGTAATTGCTTGCCTGGATAAAGTAGGGCCTAGGCAGTTGAGTAGGTATTTACTGAAAAATATTTCAGTTTGTGCTGTGGTTGAACTTGCCCACATCAAAGTTGTGCCAATCAAAAATGAAAAAATCAAAATCAATCAAAATTGTGCAAATCAATCTGCCTAGCCTTTTCCTAACTGTGTTGGGGTCGGCTTCCAGTCTAACCGGATGCAGCTGATTACCAGTATTTTACATGGAACGAATGCCTATTTGACCTCCACAACCCAGTAACTGGGTAATACGTTACCCCTTGGTAAAACTGGCTGATAGACTTTCGAGCTTCTGACGACCCGTAACGACTGTCAAAGATCCACGAATGACAGCCGGGACCAACGGCTTAACGTGCTTTCCGAGGCACGGAGGAGTCTCGGAATGTAAAGATGGTTACCCATCCACTGACCAACCCCGGCAAGCGTGGCTTAACCTGATGGATCGACCTGTGCGGCAGTTATTACTTAGCCACAAGCTCCTCATCGAAGTTGTGTATGATGATTAGAATTTCGGTTCTTCATAATTATTACATGTATCCTTCTCTTCGCAGACGACTTTTACGGGTAAAATTGCTAGGTAAATTGTATCATTGAATTAGATAACAGGCTGGGTAACTTTCTGTAGCCGCCCACGCATTATATGAAGCTTTCCACCCACGTACACAGATATGATAGATGTTTTGGCAATGTTTGGAGAGGTTTCGGTAAGAAACGATATTAGCATTGGGCTGCCTGAAATTGTATATTTTATGCGGCAGATCCGAATAAACGATATAAAAAATAATGACAACTGCTAATGTGGTTTGAAACTTTTTCGTTAAGCAGGGACTTCTCAAATATTTCGTTTTATGTTTAGATAGGCAGCATTTTCTTGCATTAGGTATATGAATCATAAACCCACCTCTTTTCTCGTGGGTGTTTACGAACTAGAAATAGGATACAACAGCCCTCTATGCTCTCAAAACATTTTACTGTGATCCCCATTTCTGTTCCGCCAAACTGTACACCGGTGCGCGGTGGTGATTGTGGCAAAAATACTCAAACGAACATTCAGTCGATTTTGGTGATATGAACGGAAAAGTATTAGAACAGGCACACGCTAGGCATCACCTATTTGCGATTTAGGCCCTGAAATATTTCCCAGCCACTCAACAACATTGTTCCTATGAAAATAGCAGAGTAGGGAGACATTTCCACTAACTTTACCTGTTCCTTGCATATTTGAGCGTTTATTTTAGACACGCCGCCAACTTTATGTACTGTTCATACTGCTTGTAATAACATGGGGTCACAATGTGCGCTGACATTGTTTCTTTTGTATATTGTTGTGGATATACTTATGGGGTTCCCGCAGGTTTGTTATAAGCATTTTTTGACGACACGGTTGGCGCAGTGGTTTAGCGATTGACTGCTGCGCAGCATGTCGCGGGTTCGATTCCCGCACGGAACAAATATTTGTACGACCTACAAGTATTTGTTCCGAGTCTGGGTGTTTTTCTATCTATAATATGTATGTATTTACAAAAAAAAAATGTATATAAGTAGTTTATCAGCCATCTCGTTACCATAACACAAGCATTAGGTTGCTTAGCTTGGGACTAGATGGCGTTGTGTGAAATGTCCGAGGATATTATTATTATTATTATTTTTGGAATGCCTATGGGTAATTGCTTTTCCTATTGATCCTTTAGAAGTGTTTACAGTAATTGCCTTTGGGGTTTATTCATAGGATTTGTCAGTAGGCATTACTGCGATGTTTCGTTCGGCCCTATTTGGATGTAGATAATTAATATTGGCCAATGTAAAAAAAATAAACAGGAGAATGAGCTAAAAATGTTGTGAGAGCTCCACTTCCTACGTCATCCATCATAATTTCAGCCGAAAGGCGTCCACTACTGGACATAGGCCTCTCTCAAGCACCGCCACTTTGACCGGTTCTGTGCTGCCCGCATCCAGCGCACCTTGCACTACCACCTTGAGGCTTGTCTATCTTCCTACATAGCTCATCAGAACCATCTTTAACTAATCCGACTAGAAAACACATTTATTAAAAACTAAGTTCGCAACTGTTTTAGCTCAAAATATTACATATTATTATACTAATCCGTTAACAATATTCCCGGTGTCAAGTTTTATGACAAACCGTAGGGTGGCGACCCCAAAATTAATTAGCGTAGTAGTATGAAGTTGATCGTAAATAAAGATCCACCCTCGTTACTCATTTACTTTTCTTAGTGTTGACGAAGGTTGCTGTAACCTTACAAGGTCGATGACCTTAACCCTCTGGAAGATTATGCTTGCCGAGATGAATTCAATCAAGCTTCGATAAAAAGGGTTTCGAAAATCTTCTTAGGTATTCGTTTACAAAGGTAATGTAAGTTACATTACGTTGTCTTGGTAGATAGATTCGTTTTTTCTACGTTCTAGGTAATCCACTTTGCTGACAATGCGATAAAGCTTTGACGTTGAAGTAGAGTGCGTAAATAGAACATTAATTTGTTTTATTACCAAATCTGAATAAGTGTTATGGCTATACAAATTCCATTTCTCATATAAAAGCATTTATAGTACAATAAAGGCTAGGTCGCATAATCAGTTATTTTTAATGGTAAACATTTTCCAAGAAAAGACGGCAGTTGCCCCCATTAGCCAGTCTCGGTTTCTGTAGCAAAGTAAGCTTGGCTTTATCTCTCGCTGGTGCAACTTGTATTGAAAAATACTTAGAAAAAGTTTACGTAACACTTGTCACATGGAGTCTTTTCATTAACAGCAGCCTTCGGCCGCGTTTCCACTGACGCGGAGCTGGGCGGAGCGGAGCGGAGACGTGCAGGAATCGTCCAATTACAGACGAGACAAGAGACGCGATGAGGATTTCAACCATTATGATTGGTCGATTCCTGCACGTCTCTGCTCCGCTCCGCCCAGCTCCGCGTCAGTGGAAACGCACCCTTCTTGTAGCCTTTTGCAGCACAAAGGTCATAGAAAAGGATGATGCTATTTTCATTATTTATTTTTATTACTAACCTGTGTGGTCCCACTGTAGGGAAAAGTACTCCCTTCCCTCTTACCACTTTTCCCGGTCTACTGCGATTGCGGGCCAATCCTTTAAGAAAGAGTCCAGCTCATTCTGCCATCTCTTGCTAGGCCAGCCGCCTAGTCGTTTCCTGCCATTTAGGATCCACTTACGAAGGAAAATTTCAAAAACAAATTTGGCAATATAGGTATTGACAAACTCAAACTCAAAGCATTTATTTCAAATAAACCAATTACAGGCACTTTTGAATTGTCAAGGGGTCGGTCTTCGGTCGGTCAGTCAGAAAAATTAAGCTAGTTGCCCATTCCAAAGCGTAGTAGATCCCTATGGAGAAGAACGGGCAAGAACCTCAAATATTTTACAAGATATTGGTTATATCGTTCATATTGAAAATATACATGTGAGAACAATGTAGAAAGACGTGCACGTTAAAAGCGTCCGTGATGAAAAAGATAAAAACTAAAAAACAACTAAATAATAAAAATAAGCCGTGGCAGCTAAGAGACGACATGGAAACGAACTACTAATATTATAAACACGAAAGTTTCTGAGGATGGATGGATGGATGTTGGTTGCTCTTTCACGCAAAAACTACTAAACGGATTTTGATGAAATTTGGCACACAGATAGTTTATTTATTTATTTATTTATTACATTTGGGAAAACAAACAGTAGTATACTAAGCATAAACAGTGTTGTCTTACAATTAAAACTTTACAAATATACTACCCACAACATTTTCCACAGATTACTACATTATATATTAAAAACAAGCTATTAGCAAACAATAAACTGTAGCAGGGCTTATTAATGAAAAAGAAGTTAAAAGGAAAAAAAAAAGAAAAGATAAACAATATTCTCTATGTATCAAGATGTATTATATTAATGATACCCAGATTGAGTAAAACCTATGTAGCCCACTGCTGATCCTTTAGAATTTTATTTATATCAGTTTTAAATTTATATCTGCCTAGGAATAATATGTCTATTGCACCAAAATGCTTATTGTACGTGTCGACTAAGCGGTATAGTGGTGAACGTACACCAGCATTCGATCTACAAAAGCTGGTAGCGAAAAGACGCCTGGAGCGTATCTCCCGTCCATGTACTTTATAACCTGATTTAACACATATGATAATTTTTATCCCGATATTATTACGGGTTCGATACTTAAGCGGGTGAAACCGCGGGGTGCTGCTAGTATATCAATAACCTTTCCAGTTAAGCTAGACGCATAACAACAGCCAATCTAACCTAATAATAGGTTTTGCTTTGATTGGTACCGAATCATGGAACTCAATTACCAACGCCCTATATTAACACGCGTACAGAATAGTTTTCCTATATTAAGGCAAGGACACCAGCCTGTCTTACCTATTACCGTATTACCAATTAAGGCAAGGCGATTAATATTCTATTAGTCAGCTTAATAACTCTGTTGATCGTTTTCTTATGCGGCATGGTCTAAATAGATCGCGAAGGCGTTCTAGTTAATCGGTTTCTGTGTTCCTTTGCTCAACTTAAGAGCGTTGCGGGAAGGGACCTAATCTAAGCGTTGAACTCGTCCTTTTAAACGATTTTACCGCGCATCTGAGAACGCTTCTTCGTTCGTTTGATTTGGTTTTTAATTGGCCCTATTGACCCTTGCTCTTAAAATCTCTCATGTTGCGCATTGCTTCAAAATGCAGGACATTTATGGCTGTTTCTTGGTTCTGCGCTGAGATTGGTTAAGAGTCCTAATTGATCCTAGAGTCTTAATTAAAAAAAAAAGTGTGCATTCTTCGAAGCGTGAAAAAAGTTTGTAGAGGTTCATTTATTTAAAAAAGTGCCAATCATTAGAAGCTTATTTAGAGGATTTGTTAAACATTTTTGAAAAAAAGTAATTGCTACGAGTTGTGAAAATAGAGTTTTTAGAATGTTTATCCGTCTGTTTGTCTGAATGTATGTTCCGGATTGGCGCAAAAACTGCCAATGGCGGATTTGGATGAATTTTGGCACACATATAGGCACCTGACAACACATGGCAAAAGTTAGTTAGAAATATCCAAAGGAATAAGCCTATCATCAGCATAATTATGTCGATGATAAACCTTTCAGTATTTAATGGAAGCTCTTTTGCTTTGTCTTTGAATATTTAACCACACTAACTAGTTTCAATTATTGCTTTATTCCTATGAATAGGATGCTACATCAAGGCTCAAGGGTCGATAACCCTAAAAGCGTGAACGAATGTGGCGTGTCGCTTCACTCCTCGTATGCAAGAATGTCATTTCAATCGGCAGCTCTGACGTATAACTTATGTGGTGCTATGTGCCACTTAGGAACGTTTTATGTGTGGTTGCCAGAACTGGGTTACTATATGCCAAAGGTAGGGTAGTCACTAAACTTAAACACAATTATAATTTTATTTCTATAATAGGGATGTTTCCTGGGTAAAAAGCAAGAAATTTTATTTAGTCCGTCGTCAGTCAGATAATTAAAAATACATGAAAAGAATTCATCCCAAAAAAAAAAAATTATGTCATAAAATTACAAATTCACAATTTTCGGACTTTTTCCTTTACTTGTGCTGGGAGACCTCGCTTCTCGTTTTGATTTACTTGCGACAGTTGTGAGTATCAATATTTATGTCGCAAAATGGACGTATTTTTTTATTCCGTTGACATAGAAGCTTGATTTTTTTAGAACTCTAAGGGACCATGGACTTACGTATTTTACAGTAATTTCAACTTGATATCTCCAGACGTCCCTGAGAAAAAGGGTCTTGACAGACTGATATACTTACTTGAATTTTTTTTTCATGTGATAGAATTACAAATTAACGTTTTTCGGACTTTTTCCTTCATTTGTGCTGTGAGACCTTGCTTCTTGCTAAATTTCATTATTCTAGGTCAACGGGAAGTACCCTATAGGTTTCGATTTACTTGCGACAGTTGCGAGTGTGAAAATGTGTCGCAAAATGGCCGTATTTAGGGTTCCGTACCAAAATGGTAAAAAAGGAACCCTTATGGTGTGACTAAGTCTGTCTGTCTGTCTGTGTGTCTGTCTGTCTGTCACAGCTGGATATCTCAAGAACTACTAATGCTATCAACTTGAAATTTAGAATAGTTTTAGATGACGTTTACCCAACTATTTTGCAAATAAGAAAGAAATAAAAATATTTATATTTTTTTTGCAACAGGGACTGAAAGGGGGTCTTAAAATTCAAAGTGGGCTACTAGGGCATGTGGGGTATCATATGAAAGAGCGCTGTTCTCAAACATTTTTTTTAGCCCGCATAGTTTTCGACTTTTGATGAAAAATGTAAAAAAAAATACCGTTCCCCCCCCCCTTATCTCCGAAGTTTGCAAAGCGAAAAATCTGAAATTATTCTATGTGATAGAAGTTTATGTAAAGATTACAGGAAAAATAAAACGGTCTCTAAATAGCACAGTTTTTCAGAAATCATCAACAAAAATTACATATAAATGATGGTACGGGACCCTCGGTGCGCGAGTCCGACTCGCTCTTGACCGGTTTTTTTTTATTGCGTTAAGTCAACGCAATAAAAAATCTTGCTTTTGCAGCTTGATTTTTTTAGAACTCTAAGAGACCATAGATATTTGATATTAATTTCAACTTGATACCTTCACGCGTCCTTGAGAAAAATGGCCTTGACAGACTGACAGACTTGAACATTTTTTTTTATGTGATAGAATTACAAATTAACAATTTTCAGACTTTTTCCTTTATTTGTGTTGTAAGATCTTGCTTCTTGCCAAATTTCATGATTCTAGAACAACGAGAAGTCCCCGTAGGTTTTGATTTACTTGCGAGTATCAAAATATGTCGCTTATATGGCCGTACGTTTTTATTGCATTGACATAGAAGCTTGAGTTTTTTAAGACTTCAAGAGACCATAGACTTACGTATTTGACATTAATTTCAACTTGATACCTCCACGTGTTCCTGAGAAAAAGGGTCTTGACAGACTGACAGACAGACAGACGGACAACGAAGTGATCCTATAAGGGTTCCGTTTTATCCTTTTGAGGTACGGAACCCTAAAAATAGACATGTATTTATTGCTTTATCATATTGATAAAAATACTTAGAAAAACGCAATTAAGTTGGGGAGTGGGGGCTCGCTACGCCACAATCACAACTATAACAAACTACGTATAAAATCTAGCAAGGAGTGACGTCATGCCACATTTGAACTCAATTTATCGCCGTAATCTTTTGCTTACGTAAAAAAAGAAAAAATACATGTCCAATATTTTTTAATAACCTCATGACGGACAAAAAAGTTTCTTTTGCAACATACCTATTGGCTTGTAGTCCTGACAGACCTGAGGGTGGGTGATTATTTTGAGATAGACAGGTCCTAAAACACATAATCACTGATTATGTGTTTTAGGACCTGTTTGTCTGAATTGGTGCCGACTCTGTGGTGCACAAACTAAACTTAATTTAGGCTATTGCTAACTTTTTCTTTCTAATAAAACAAGAAAGAGACGGACGTAAATTAGAGCTGTCAAATTTAGTTGAACTAATATTTCCATACAGATTAAGACGACACGTAAAAACATGTCGACAAAAAACACGGTGAAGCGCAAGGCGTGAACTAGTTTGACATCTGTAACTTAGTTCATCATAGCTATAGCCGAAGCCGTCCTTTTCTCGCGCTGCTTGTTAGTAAAAGATAGCGATTCTCTAATTTTGGCTTAGTTATTGAACAAGAGAATCGGCATCGGTTTGTAATTCCATTAATCCGGCTCGAAGGACCAAAAAGATGTATGCGCTGCTGAATGGGTCGCACACACCTTGGATGTTAGCATGAATGATAAGTCACGGATAGCCAAAGATGATGGTTTATTGAATATACTACACTATAATTTCTGCAAGGCGACGGAAAAGTGCTGATCTATGAAATGCCCGCGTGCCATGTACGATACATGACTCGTAACGACTCGTAACCATTGTATGGAGTAGGTTTTTATTTATTCTCTATCACACCGTCTTCACAAAACAAGTAGGTACTTATTTCATATAGGTAGCTACAAATAATGGTATTTATGTTAAAATTAAAACACCAAATAATTGACAAAAACATAAACCCTTTCTTTTTCCTGTATTTGAAACTATTCGGGCAGCTACACACGATTCGTAACCCAATCCGACATTACCATTTAGGAAATCCAATAACCCGGGAAATATATGTGAACTGCGGATATTTCAAATTCATTATCGACGAGAAATACGACTCTTTCACAATCGGATCGAAATATCTTGGCATTCTAGAAAATTTTAATAAACGAGTAAATAGATCCTCTCCCGTGAAATTGCGTATCGAATTAATGATTAAGGCCAAGATCGCCAACAATTTCGGAATAGATTCTGAGAAATTGTTACCGTATAACTGAAAATAGGAATATAGTAGGTTTTATTAGGCGATTTGACTTTGAAGAGGTAGTAGGCATAGGCACGGTTTGTGTTTGACATTATGTATTTCTGATTTGGATATTTATACATTCGAGCTTCTGATAACAATGCCGGGATAATAAAACTAAGTCTAAGAAAAGCCTTCAACGTACTTTATTAATCGCAATCTCCTCGATTGACAGCTGCGGGCTACAAATCGCTGAACATTGTTATTAGAACACAGGTGGCCTTGCTGACTATCCTACTAACATAATCCTATGATATAGCTGACTATATCATAGGCTAAACTTACCAACAAATTAATTAAATGAGGGTAGTTGAAGTATAATACCAACTTAATGATACTATAGTACATCGAACAGAGTAACTGTCAAAGTTACTTCATTAGTAACTACGTAGCAAGTACTCGCAGAACGTCTCACGGAGAATCTTTATCTATTTGTGGGTAAAGTAACTCCTAACTTTTTGAATCATCACAGTTTTAGGGATCTTGGCCACTAGTCTCTAATTTAATTGACTGTCCATCATTTAGAAGTGAGTTGTAATGTGTAAATAATACTGTTCTACAATTTTGTCTACATTTTTTATATGCATTCAATTGCCATGTGTCATTTTGGTTCAAGTTGACCTTGATTTGCCTACCGGTGGTGACTTGGAGAGTGAAAGGTGTCAGTTAATTTATATCAAACTATAAAACTTCTAATCTTCTCATCCTCAACGAAATAATTTGTAATAAAGTGGCGCGGAAATTCAAGATTATTGTTTCAAAGGATATTTTATATTTAGAAAATCAACAGGCTGTTACAAGGTTACAACGGAGATTATAGGGTCTCCCTTGTTTGACCGAAAGAAATTTTGTCTACATTTTTTATATGCATTCAATTGCCATGTGTCATTTTGGTTCAAGTTGACCTTGATTTGCCTACCGGTGGTGACTTGGAGAGTGAAAGGTGTCAGTTAATTTATATCAAACTATAAAACTTCTAATCTTCTCATCCTCAACGAAATAATTTGTAATAAAGTGGCGCGGAAATTCAAGATTATTGTTTCAAAGGATATTTTATATTTAGAAAATCAACAGGCTGTTACAAGGTTACAACGGAGATTATAGGGTCTCCCTTGTTTGACCGAAAGAAATTTGCCAAATTTTCACTTCCCAAAAAATTTTTCGCATAATTTCATTTGCCAAATTATTACTTAGCAAAAAATCTATTGACAAAAAATTGTAACGCAAACCTAATGTTTGGCAAATGAACGTTTAAACTATAACTTGTTTACCAACTAGTACTTTTAACATTTTTTATTTAGTCAAATGTTTCAGTTGGAATAGCAGTTTTTACGCAAAATCAAATAAGCCAAATATTTAGTATCGTCAGTTTTCAATTGACCTTTTCCTATTCAGTCAAATGCTTCAATGACATAAATGTGAACGGCTATTTTTTTTTTTTCTATATAATGTAGTCGTTCCTGGCACTCGCCGGCCGCTGCCGCGGCACCGCTCGCTTCGCTCGCTCGGCTCGTGCGTAGGAGGTCACAGTTTTAACCTAACCTAACCTACCCATTTTTTTAAGAAGAAATTAACCTAATCTAAATAGTTGAGTTCCGGGTAACCTACAAAAAACAATATCTTTTTTTCTATTAATGCAAGTCGTGTCTGGCACTCGCCGGCCGCTGCCACGGCACCGCTCGCTTCGCTCGCTCGGCTCGTGCGTAGGAGGTCACAGTTTTAACCTAACCTAACCTACCCATTTTTTTTAAGAAGAAATTAACCTAATCTAAATAGTTGAATTCCGGGTAACCTACAAAAAACAATATCTTTTTTTCTATTAATGCAAGTCGTGTCTGGCACTCGCCGGCCGCTGCCGCAGCACCACTCGCTTCGCTCGCTCGGCTCGTGAGGAGGTCACAGTTTTAACCTAACCTAACCTACCCATTTCTTTAAAGAACAAATTAACCTAATCGAAATAGTTGAGTTCCGGGTAACCTACAAAAAACAATATCTTTTTTTCTATTAATGCAAGTCGTGTCTGGCACTCGTCGGCCGCTGCCGCGGCACCGCTCGCTTCGCTCGCTCGGCTCGTGCGTAGGAGGTCACAGTTTTAACCTAACCTAACCTACCCATTTTTTTAAAGAAGAAATTAACCTAATCTAAATAGTTGAGTTCCGGGTAACCTACAAAAAACAATATCTTTTTTCTATTAATGCAAGTCGTGTCTGGCACTCGCCGGCCGCTGCCGTAGCACAGCTCGCTTCGCTCGCTCGGCTCGTGCGTAGGAGGTCACAGTTTTAACCTAACCTAACCTACCCATTTTTTTTAAGAACAAATTAACCTAATCTAAATAGTTGAGTTCCGGGTAACCTACTAAAAACAATATCTTTTTTTCTATTAATGCAAGTAACCAATAAATTTCCATTGCAACAAATTTAAAATTGTAATGTAAAAATATTTTGCATTAAACAAATGATTATATTAAAATAAAATTGCATTTTTTAATTATATAATTACAAAAAAATGCTATTTTTGCCTTAATATTTTTTGTCTTAACAAATCATTTCACCAAACGTTTATTGTGTGAAGATTGTTTGCTGTAATAAATCATTTGATTAAAGACCAAATGACTTAATGACATTATACTTAGTAATATTTTGCCAAGTAAAAATTTGACCAAATGAAAATATGCGTACTAAAATCATTCGAAATATTGCAATGGTATAAAAAAAGGTTGCTAAAATTTGTTTGGGTAATGAAATTTTGGCAAAATCTTTTCGGCAAAACGGCAGGCACCCGAGATTATAATTATTAAGGTCTTTCTGGACTTCTCAAGTGTCTATCTTGTCGAAATCTTAAAATTAATAAACCCTTTGCAGTTAAGTCCGTTCGGCTTTAATTTACCTTTTTAAAACATTTGTAATTTTATATTCCCTTTTCATTCCAGCCTTCTTGTACATAAAAAGATGACTGCTGACTGTAGTTGCTTCAAGGTAAATTCAATTATACCGGGCGGAAACTTTATCTTGGCTACTTAACTTATATAAAAATAAAATGCTCAAGAGTCAGCCGAGCTCTGAACCCTTCTAATGTAAAAGAACTATAAAAGTTTCAGATGTGTAAACACGAAAAAACGTTGTATGTTCTGCTAAATAAGTACCATATTCGTGTAAATGTAAGACGATAGTTATGGCTAGATAGTTGGTGCAGTGGAGTGGAAGTTCCTCTGGTCGTCCGGCCGTAAAACCGTTAAACTTCAGGGCTTTGAAGTCGGTGCGACAGTTGAAAATTGAACCATTTTTAAGTTGCCGGAAGATTGCTTTACTTTTACGGAAGCTGCTCTTACGCGAGATTAAATTGCAATTCCGTGTATTTACCTATTCACTTCGCTTAAATTAGGTTCTAGAAGGTTTTTCTCTTCTAACAGTAAAATAAGGTTAGAAAATATAAAGCTGTTAATAGTCTTAATATAAAAAGGGCACACCGGACGTTGTTATAAGTAAAATATAACAAAAACACTTGTTCAATAAAACTGTCTAAATAAATGAAGTTACGATCTGTCCAGTGGAACAATGAGTGAATTTACAACGCTTTGTCGACTCTTTATTGAGATTAGCGTCATGTTTATCTGTCTGCTTCTTTCTGAGAATCTCTGTGTCAACGAGGGGCTCAAGACTGCTTTATGCCTCTTCATTTTCTTTCTAATCTAAGGCTGTATCACAAGGAAAATGTTTGTTTTATTATTGAGATAATTTTTATTAACTTGAAATTCTACTATACACAATGTAACAACCTCAGTCTCTACCTGTTTCTCTAATAGGAATCTAAAATTAGGAAACGTTAAATGAAGTTTCTATTTTCGACTTACTACAGAAAATAATTACATTTCCTTTCTAATTTTATCTCGGCCTAAACAAAGCTCGGATCGCATTCGCAATCTAAAAAAGTCTGCGAAAATCTAAAACGATTTATTTATTGAAATAAAAGTGGGTATTCGGAGACAGGTGGCTCCAGGCACTTTCAACAAAAACGCTAATGGCCGCTGTTACCTCAGTATTTTATTGGATTTCCGTCGACGAGAGCAAATATCGAAAGGTTAAGGGCTGCATCCTCCTAAAAGATTGTTGCTCTAACTTTATTTACGACGCTTGCAAAATTGAAACATAACGTGAAGAGTATAATCCCTTCCGTCCTCCGTAATGCGGATTTTATGGCACAGATGATCATCTTGTTTGGAGGCTGGTTGTAAATGCGTGTCAGGAGAGTATGGTGTGTTTTGTACATTACATATTTAGATGTTGTATGAATGGGTAGGGGCGAAAACTTGCTGTGAAGTGTATTGATTGATGCGGTAAACTTTCTGGCCCGTGAGGGAGCCGTGACGTAATTAGTAAAAAATGTTACGATTTAAGAATGAGGGACACTGAAAATAGGACGATCGTAGGATCCGAGTTTCTTTTTCAGATCAGGATTTCTGATGACTAATTCGTATTAATACCTAAATACTACGATCAAACAAAAGGTTTTGTTTTTCTACAAACATTTTACTGCCAGTTACTCAAACTTATAAAATTAAACACCCATAACGATGTTAAAGTCCTAGCGGAAGGCCCATCCAACACAATGATGGGGCAGTTCGACACCGCGCTCAGTCCCCGTCGCGCCATCGCGAGCTATCATCCATCTCGCGCGCGGCCCGATGCAACTACAATATTTTTGCTGTCTCACCGACGACTTCATCGCTTCCAACTCTTCATTTATCACCGGATAACTCTGATTTTGAAAACTTATGCGACCAGTTTCAACTGCATCAATCCTTACGTTTGTAGGAGTTGAAATGTAGTGATAGTACGTTCGTTCGGACTACAAAGGAGTTGCAACTGGCGGTAAATGCAACCTATTTGAATATTGAAAGTCTGTTTGGTTGAATTCGGGAGAACAGTTTCCGATTTCCCTACGGCATACTCTGTCCGTTACAATAATATCTTTCCCGAAATTCCGTGTTTCACTTCCCAAGTTTGACGTGAGCTCTGATGAGTCAGTCAATTAGGATAATCGGTTGAGTATACATTCCTAGATCGTTGCTAAAGGCTTGGTCGGCAATTCGGCATTAGATTGGCAATTCTGGGTAATGTCCTAAAACTTTTAACTAAATAGGCTAGACCTCGTAGCGGTAAATACTTTAGGGACACATAATCCATCTACTCTAACTTTGAAAGTATTATTTTAGGTTTGAGCCTCTAAATAGCCACTTCTAATTATGAACTGTCTCTAAGGTCATTTCATTAAGGTATAAAATGTCGGCAACATTTGTGTCTAAAGAAGTTTATTATTAAACTTTGAAACGTAAGAAAATTGTCAAAGGCAGGTCCTATCTCCTCCCTAGTGTACATGGCTATTTATAAGTTTGCAAATATCAGAGCAGCGTTCAACTAAGTCAACTGAACGAACGTACGTCCCTATTTGAATGTCCCTAACAGAGGGTAGGAATAATAAAATAAGTCTAGCGGTTTTTTTCGCGCTTTTTTTCCGCCCCACCGAGGGATGCGATGTTTTATCGCAGGAAGATGCTGAAAATCCAATTTCTCTCGGGCCCTATTCACAAACTGGCCAGCATCAAAGCGATGACTCTGAAGGACCTAATATGTCGGTCATCAATATTTTCCGTTCAGTTTTACGACAATAGTCCTTTTCTTGATAACATTGATTTCTTTTTATAGCTCGAATATTTTCCTATATTTCTCTTGTGTATTAGAAAACTGAAATTCGTTGCTTATCGTGATATTGTTATACAAAAATGTTAACATCATCTGAGGCGGCTTCTCATGAATTCTGAGTACAACTTGGTATGAAATTTCACAGCTTTCTATTATGAAAGAGGGTTTAAAATCTGAGATAGGACAATATTCGTTTACCGAAATAAATTAATTCAAAGTGAGTGTCGAATTCTGTACCTACATAGCTTGCGTTGTAATTTGTTACAGTAAAATTAGTATCTTATCTTCTCTTTGCAGATACCTGGGCCCTGAGAACTATCTTAACAGAATATTGTTTTAATTAAAGATAATGTTCTAAAGCTTTGTTTTCTTTGTAGTTAGAATCAGAAAGATAGTTACTGAACTATGTATAGTCAGCGTCAATAATATCGGGAGGAACAGACTGTTCAAAATGATCTAAACAACTATGAAAATGAAATATTAACTCAATGACACAAGGAATGTTTCAGAATGAACACTGTGTTCATTCAGCAACACTGTCATTCTGACAAAAACATTATCCATTTGAGATAGTTCAATTTTCTTAGTTGTTGAGATCATTTTGAACAGTCTGTTCGTCCCGATATTATTGACGCTGGCTGTACCAGCCATTAGTCAAGAATAAGTTTTAAGTTTCGTATTTTGTTATTAACTCTTCAGACGAAGCCGTTTATTGTTCAGTAGAGTAGCTTATGTAGGAGGAAACGATATTAACATGATAAAAAATAGATCCAGAAATAACAGCTATGTCAATATCAGGAAAATATATTATTCTACACATTGTTATAAACATGTAAATACTTCGCTTTGTGTCTTAATTTCAGCGAAGTGCTACTAATTATACAAAAGACCAGAGATCCAATTTTCCTCGTCTCTTAATATTACCGCGAGCACAAAGAGCTCATACATGTTTTTCTTTAATTCCGGAATTAGTATGCTAATTCAATTTATCCATTAAGATGTCACGGGAATACGATGTAGGAACATCTTTTTCATCTTTATGGCCATGATGTTCCGGAGTAATAAAATTATCGTTAGTCCGTTTTACGTAGGTACTGGAGCCCGTTTTGTGCCGATATGAGGCATACCTACAGCAAGATTTTGTTATGGGGAGCGTCTGCCCAAAGCTGCATTTAGATGTAGCTTGGTGGTCTACTAATGTAATTATGTACCGTGGCTCCAGCATTCTATAAACTCATCATTTCTGTCAAAGCATAAATCTTGTCGAAATTCAAGATATATCAGCAAGTTATACGTATCGGTACGTTGGAGGGATAATGTCTCCTGATAACCTCACTCAGGAAGGGATAACTGTCCAATGGTCCATAAATAACGCGTAGACTTGGGGACCAGCCGCCATTTATACGCTGAATGTAAGGCTTTCGTTTTGTAAAGACTTATTGGGATATTTTCCGTTAGGCTTACCTGAGCACTATTGCCGGACAGATATTTTATCATGAAGACTAAAACTCTAAATCTAGTATTAGTCCACTCAACAAATGGGTTGTAGAGTGCGTGAGCTGGGAGGTAAGCAATTTTTTCAGAAAGCTGTTCAGGGTGCTTAGGGAGTTAACATAGTAAAAATTGTAACACATTTTATGAGCTTTCATTACATAGGATATATTTTTTCTCTACGACGCGCGACGCACAGTTTTAAAGATATTAGCGAAAAACTCAAAAGTGGGTACTTCTATTTCTCCCCCCCCACTCCGGCGCACCCCCTAGACGCGGGGACTTTTAGTATGTTTACTCCCTAACCCGTCGCACGCCAATTAGCAGACATAATAGATTTTCTATTGTTATCTGAACACCTGGGTGTGCAATCGACGTTCAAAGAGCTAAGCACCCTGAACATACTTTCTGAAGAAACCGCTTACGTCCCAGCTCACGCACTCTACACCACCCTTTTTGGTCATTTGTTGAGTGGACTATATGCGTCAGACTTGGAAAATCAATGGTTAAAGTTCCTAAGTTAATCAAAACCATGTCTTATAAAACGTTCTCATAAATTCGTAGCCACAGTGCAACTACAGTGAATAATATTGTTCTCATGAACACTGTAGCTGACAGCGACATGGCCGCATCGCATTCATATTAAATGCTTCTATTGTTGACAGGACCAGAAGAACTCTTCAATACACCACTAGAATATTCTAAAAACATATTAAATACATAAAACAAAGCTCATTATGACGTAGATGACGTATTAATTCAGTTTCTTGAAATATTTCACAAAGGATTCTCGATCAATTTTCTTTTACACATATGGATTACAAAGTAATTATAAAATAAATAAATAAAATAAAATAAATAAATATAAATATCCTTGGACATTTCACACAACGCCATCTGGTCCCAAGCTAAGCAACCTAATGCTTCTGTTATGGTAACGAGATGGCTGATAAACTACTTATATACCTACATTTTTTTTTTGTAAATACATACATATTATAGATAGAAAAACACCCAGACTCGGAACAAATACTTGTAGGTCGTACAAATATTTGTTCCGTGCGGAAATCGAACCCGCGACATGCTGCGCAGCAGTCAAACGCTCAACCACTGCGCCAACCGTGTCGTCAAAATATTATCTTTCTGTATCGTCTCAAATTATGTATATGGCAAGTGTTCAGAAGAACCAATCTTGTCATGATAACTCATTTATTCTCATTATCAAAATATACTTGGGCTCTGTTCAGTCGTGAAAAGAAGTTATATAAAGCACATGAGATAGTTCACTTTTGATGAGGAATCTATTTGAATGTATCACTTTATATACAGGAAGTTTCTTTTAAGGTGTCAAGCCAGTGCGAGCTGATAGCAGAGTACCATACCTATCGATTTAACCCCCATGTATGTTCTACGATTTTTTGTAGTTTTCGAGTTATAATTTTTTTTCGATATTTTTCCTGATTCAATTATATCTTTTTTTTGGGTCAACTTTGAACAATAATGTACTAAATAGGGCATTATTTGCTGAAATCGGTCGTTGAAAGTGGTGTATCTGAAATCTTGTGATTTTCATATTTTATAATTTATTAATTTTATCTTTGCATATTTTTGTCAATCCTGATATTTACTATTCCTCTAAGTTTAAGCAGAGCTCAGTTGATAATAAAAACAAATTTTATACCTACTACTATCCTAATACCAATCCTTAACCACTACCATTGATATGAAATGAGGGATCCAAAATAACTCGAGAATTACAAAAAATCGTAGAACATACATGGGCGTTAAATCGATAGGTATGGTACTCTGCTAACAGCTCGCACTGGCTTGACACCTTAAAGGAAACACCCTGTATATAAACAACAGTGGAGGTAAGAAGTACTTGTTTACGTTGTTTACGTACCGGCTGGGACATTAATAGAATTACTTGACAGGTTTCTCTTATTGTATTGACTTGAAGATAACGCTTACAGCGATGCACGTTTTGAATCTACTAATTATAGAGGTATGTAGCCTTTTTTGTAAATTAAACTCCCTTGGGATAACGCTATTAAAACAATGAGAAATAAATAAATGAAGTGGTCCCACATTTCTTATTAAATATATTTTTTGTAGATTTTATTTCCGTAGTATATTAAATTAGCATTTACTTGTACTAGAAACTAGTACCTAGTCCTATTGTATTCATTTTATGATAATCGAAGGTTAAGTTCCGTCAAATGGGGTTACTTTGATATCAACTTTCGACTATGAAAAACGAACTTTATTAGGTGTGTGAATAAGGTTTTGTTGGTGTACTGGTTACTGGGCATTTTTAAGGTAAGAAAAACTTTTGATGTCTCCAAAAATCTACATATTACCTATAGATTTTTTTCATAAGACGAAAGCTGTTATCAAAGTAAACTCGTAGTATCAAAGTAACCCTATTTTTACTGTTTTCGTCATGATGTATTGACAGTCGTTCACAATTAAAAAAAAAAAAACTTTTGTTCTCTCACGAAGCCTCTAACGTTACAAATCTGTCTTCGAAATTCAAAACAAGCGCTCTCAAATTCAAAATGGACGCCATGATTTAACGGTCATGTAGCCTATTCTAAACTCGGTAGCCTGACTTTGTCCCGCAGTTTCCTCGATAACTAAATCCATTAGGACCTACCCTGGCCTATATCGTAACTGTAGTTAGAGCTTTCTAGGTCAATGAGGGCTTCCGTAAGCCATCCGATGAATATATCGTCTGGCCTATCATAATGTTTTCCGTAAGACGGCTATGTTAAAGAATAGAAGGCCCTAGCTCTTAGGTCCATATTACAGAAAGAAACTCAAGCACTGATCTTTGTTTAAATCTAGTTTTCAACCAATCAAATGACTTGAATCTAGTTTTAAGTAATGCTTGAGTATTGAGTGACGTTCTGTAATACGGACCTTAGTCTTTATTCAGTATCATGTAAACTTTGGATACATAATTTTTAGCTCTTTGCGTGGTTGGACGTTTTCTAGACGCATAAGTCAAAGTATGAATAATTGGATTTTTGCATAACTAATTAATTTATGAAAACTATACTTTGCAACTTAAAAAGATTCGTTCTAAAACTGGAGTGTTCAACAATTTGATTAATTGTCACTGTCACACATTCAATGTAATGACCGACAAAACTTATGTTTACTGGTCGACTTAAAACGAAAGTTAAAAGCAGTGCCATATCTTGACTTTCGCATACTCTTTGGCTCGGAAAACTCGGAACGGGGTTAGGTTATGGCGCGCATGCCGGGGGCGCATCGCGGGGCGCGCCGCGGCAGTCCACCCGCGTCACCGGCCCGCTCTGCACGACTGTACCTGCCCCTCGCGACACTCACTGTACTCAGAACACCACATACTACCCACAAGTACACTCGCGTGCAGAAACAGTGACCTATCTTGTGATTATGAATAATTGTGAATAATCTGACGACTTACAGTGAGTGATAAAACATTTCTCTGATTGAAGCTGTTGTTTAAGTTCATCGGTTCATACAGTATCGGTGAGTTTTTAGCAAAATAAGGTTTGCGGCATGTTCGTGAGGGAATGTTTGGCGGTCGATAGATGGCGCTGCTTCCGCGCCCGTATTGCAGTTGTAATGGTTTTGTAACTTTTCAGTAGAAAAAAGTTGTTTATTATGTAACTTTAGAACTGTAGGTAGTACATACCTAGTTATGTATACGAGTAATATGTATTGATCCGTTATGTAGTTATTTATTTAAAAGTTAGGTTAGTATTGTACTGAATTTACCGGCCGGCATTTGGTTATGCAGCCGTAGACTGTACTTAAGTTTCATAGATATTATTTATTTTATTAATATTTTTCTTTTTTTTGTCTCAAAATGCAACTCTTCGTAATTCCAAAAAAGTATTTGATCTCATTACCTATTCTAAATTTGCAAAACAAAATTCATACTTTATATGGCACCTTACCTTACCCAAACCTTGCATTACACAAAATATATTGTATTATTGATATTGTACATAGAAAAGTACCTACTACAAACTGTAGGTAAAGGTTAACATAGCGTGCTTCGGGCTCGTAAAAGCGTCAAAATCTCAATCGTACGTATATGGTAGCCCAGTTTCGGTATATTTTATCAAGAAATTGAATTACCCACACCCACCATTTACTGGAAAATATAAAAGTAAAGCAAACACAATAAATACAATTTTATTAAGTACCTCATGAATGTGCTTGATCCCAATATATTTATCCAGATTTATTTTTAACTTAGTCGCAAAGGTGATTGGGGATTTTGGAATCTTGATTTTGCCGGCTGATATATTTGACAAAATGAGGATAATAATATACTATAAGCAATGAAGGACATCTCTGCCTAACTCTTTGAAGAAAACAGGCGTAATGTTATGTGATTTTATCGACTAATGTTTAGCTCTCTATTTTACCAACTAATGTTTAGCTCTCTATTTTTTGGACCGATGCAGATGTCTTTATTTAAGTTCCAATTCCCAACTCAACGACAAATCGTCAAAAAAAAAGCAGAAAATTCTTTTACGTAAAGACAAAAATCCCTTTTTCTCCAAATGCTCAATTAAATCACGCTGTATGTAAATTAAGGGACAACAAGAGAAACCCCACATATAAATAACTCTTTTGCCTTAAAAAGAGCTTGTCCCAATGAATTATTTCCTAACCTCGTCGCTTTGTCAACGTTAAATTTCCGTTAAATCCGAGACTCCCGCTTCATTTTAATTGCTAAACATTTTTCGTTTTCAGTGTAAATCTGGGCATTAAATAAATCAAGTTGATAAAAACCCAAGTATCCATCGTAATAGATGTAGCATGCATGTAGACAGTCCGTATACTCACATTCCCCGTACAACGCTCACATTGCACGCTATCAATGTCCTTAGATCTATTGTATAGGGATGCATTCTATCAGATGAGTTAATACACCATCAGTGGCATTGTCGAACCTCACCTCGAACAAATAGATTTATATAGTAAATTATGTAATGATAGCTTAAAAGAAATTGATTTTCCGCCTGAATTCAGTAACTGTAGTGATAAACGTTGTGACAATCGAGACCACATGCATATTATTGACAGTATGTATCATAAGGTTGTTAATGCATTGTGTAAAGCCGCCTCTGAGACTCATACTATTGTTAAACCGGCAAGAAAACCACCAGTGATCGGGTGGAACAAGCATGTGCGTGACGCTCACGGGGTAGCTCGGTGTAAATTTATGGAATGGGTCGAGTGGGGTAAACCGAATGAAGGACGTGTTTGGGAGGAGATGCGGGAGAGTCGTAGAATCTTTAAGTCACGCTTAAAGTGGTGTCAAAATAATAGGGAGCAGATAAAGATGGACATCCTCGCTTCTCACCATTCGAAGCATGACTTTCGTAGCTTCTGGAAAACTACTAGTAGGCTAAATAATAAGCCGGGCTTACCAGTGAGCATCAACGGTGTGAGTGATCCGAAATGTATTGCGGACATATTTAAAGATCACTTTATGGTGAAGTCGCCTTTGGGGCCATCACGGTCATCCAATGTGGAGGGGTCTCATGGACAGGAGATAAACACCAGATTCACAGCGAAGGATGTTCGGGGTGTTATAATGTCAATGTCGCGTGGAAAGTCTCCTGGCCATGACAGTCTGAGCATTGAGCATTTAAAGCATGCCGGCGTTCACCTGCCCAGAGTTCTTGCCATGTTATATACATTTTGTTTAGGACATGCGTACTTACCAGCAGAGATGATGAGGACCGTGGTGGTACCAATTGTGAAGAGTAAAACCGGTGACCTAAGTGACACGAGCAACTACAGGCCAATCTCACTAGCCACAGTGCTTGCTAAAGTTCTTGACAGTTTGCTTAATGCACAGCTTGACAGGTATGTCAACACTCATGACAATCAATTTGGTTTTAAACCGGGACTGTCTACTGAGTCAGCTATTGTGTGTTTGAAGCAAACTGTCAAGTACTACTCCGATAGGAGCACACCTATTTATGCCTGTTTTCTCGACCTCTCGAGGGCGTTTGACCTGGTTAGCTATGACATCTTATGGCAAAAGTTTTATAACATCTCTATGCCTCTCGAACTGATAGAAATTTTCAAGTACTGGTATCTTAACCAGGTCAACGTCGTTCGATGGTCGAGTGTTCTGTCGGAGCCGTACAGGTTGGAGTGCGGGGTGAGGCAGGGGGGGTTGACCTCATCGAAGATCTTCAACCTGTACGTAAACGCACTGATAGAGGAGCTCAGCAGCATTCGTGTCGGCTGCCATATTGATGGTGTTTGTGTCAACAATATTAGTTATGCGGACGACATGGTGCTGCTGAGCGCCTCGGTGTGTGGTCTGTCCAGGTTGCTGGGCATCTGCGAGCGTTACGCGCTGGATCATGGTTTGCTCTATAACGCAAGAAAGAGTGAATGCATGGTCTTCCAGGCCAGGGGTCGGAGGTGCCCGGATACTGTTCCACCTATTGTATTGAACGGTGTTGCGTTAAAAAGAGTTCAACAGTTTAAATATCTCGGGCATATCGTGACCCCTGACCTGAGGGACGATGCGGACATCGATAGGGAGCGGAGGGCGTTGTCTGTGAGGGCCAATATGATCGCCCGCAGGTTTTCTCGTTGCTCGGGGGCCGTCAAAATAACTCTTTTCAGAGCGTTTTGTACGTCCCTGTACACAGCTAGCCTGTGGGTATCATATACCCAGAAACAGTACAACGCTCTCCGTGTTCAGTATAATAATGCGTTCAGGGTGTTGTTGGGGCTGCCCCGGCACTGTAGCGCGTCGGGGATGTTCGCCGACGCCCGTGTCGACTGTTTCTACACGACGATGCGGAAACGGTGCACATCTCTGGGGCGCAGGCTCCGGACCACCTCCAACACCATCCTGAGCGTATTTGCGAACAGGTTTGATTGTCAGTACATTAACCATTGCTATATGGTTAATGTAATGACAAACAAACAAATGACTCAGAGGCAGGCATATTATTAGTAATTTTAAATTTTTATTTTATTGTAATTTTTTATTTTATTTTAATTTAATTATTTTGATGTGATTTTATTTTAATTTTGTGTTTTTTAATTTAAATTAATTATTTTGATTTGATTTAATTTAATTTTGATTTAATTTTACAAATTTTAATTTTATTTATATTTATTACTTAATTTGAATTTATTTTATTTTATGATCGATGGATTGAAATAAATGATTTTTGATTTGATTTGATATTGTTCATGCTCCTTTGTTGGCAACAATTCTGATTTGAGTCTAAGTCATGATGGAGTACTGAAAGAGGCCGCCATAATGGTAGCTAAAAGAAGCTAAAAAACCGGTCAAGAGCGAGTCGGACTCGCGCACCGAGGGTTCCGTTCAGATTTCTGAGAAAATGTGCTATTTAGAGACATCGTTTTATTTTTCCTGTAAACTTTACATAAACTTCTATCACATAGAATAATTTCAGATTTTTCGCTTTGCAAACTTCGGAGATAAGGGTGGGGGAACGGTATTTTTTTTTTTACATTTTTCATCAAAAGTCGAAAATTATGCGGCCTAAAAAAAAGAAAAAAAATGTTTGAGAATGTGCAAACAGCGCTCTTTCTTTCTTTCTTTTCTTTTATGATACCCGACATGCCCTAGTATCGCTACTTTGAATTTTTGAGACCCCCTTTCAGTCCCTGTTGCAAAAAAAATATAAATATTTTTATTTCTTTCTTATTTGCAAAATAGTTGGGTAAATGTTATCTAAAACTGTTCGAAATTTCAAGTTGATAGCATTAGTAGTTCTTGAGATATCCAGCTGTGACAGACAGACAGACGAAAGACAGACTGAGTCACACCATAAGGGTTCCTTTTTTACCATTTTGGTAAAAAAGGAACCCTTATGGTGACACGGAACCCTAATGAAGTTAGTTATCATCAATACACGGACTGAGGTGAACCTTCTAAAACAAATAAGAGTAAACTATGAAACAGTCGTACAGTATGCAATCGCTGCTGTGACTAAAATTTACCAGTAAACTGTTGGAATTCATTGTCAGTTCCAAATGGACCGGCCGGCGGCGGCGCGGCGAATGGATGTCCGGTGGGTGCCCCACACTACGTTTGCCCATTCACGATCTCCACTCGATATATTCACAATCATCTGCCTATAGCCTTTTCCCAAGTATGTTGAGGTCGCCTTCCGTCTAACCGGATGCAGCTGAATACCAGTATTTTACATTGAGCGACGAAGTTTTAGGCATTTTTCAACTTTAAATTTTTAACAAAGATCTGCTACGGCATCAGCTATGATAATAACTAAAATTACAGTAAAGTCGCGCCGTAAATCATTTTTGAATTGTATTGTACATAAAAAAAAAAAAAACTAAAAATCGAAGTAACTCAAAAACTATTGAATTTTGGTAGAACATTTGGTGGCTTAATTTATTGCATTTTAAAAACGAAAAACTACAACGAATTTGTTTAGTTCCACACCCTAATTGCTTTTGAAGAATATTGCTAAGCCATTGCTTCATATTTTCGAAAAATTTGTCCGCTCAACACCGTAAATAACGCAATAAATGTTGTTGAAATGTCAAAATGAAAACCACTGCTACTGTAAGTGTGTTACGAAATTCCCCCGAAGTATTGTGTTGACTCTTATATTCTCTCCGCAAGTCAAGAACCTTCAACTTTTTGCTAAGGGTTGGGCTGTAAGTACTTATCTACTCTAACGTGCATATAAGTATAAGTAGGTGGGCCTACGAGTTGACCTAAAACCCTCCGCCCGAAACGCTGTATTTAAAAATCGCGCCCAATCAGTCCGAACAAAGGGCTGCAGGTACCCTCGTTAAGCTCCCCTCCTAAACTGTGCCATTAACCTTGTTTAGGTGTCACCCTTCGGCTCTGCACTCCGGATGTATGTTTACCCTTCAGGGATTTGCAGATCTGCACGCCAAATAGAGTAACATGAACAAATACTGGGACTTGTTTAATAGTCTGTGAGAACCCTTTGTTCGGAAGTCTAGGAATTCAATGGTGTAATTTAATTTTACTACTTGGATGAATATTCGTTTTGGTTGATATCTTACTGAAATTAAAAATGATCAAGGCATACAGCCGGTCTTTGCTCACAAAAATTCAAGTCGATATCTAAAGAATTTTGCCAAGCACTTTCAAAGAGCGTACTTGTTCCAAAGTGTACTTAATGGCAGTAACCGAGAAGCACTAGGAGTTCTCGTGTTTTACGTCTTCAGTAACAGATGCTCGAGACACGATGACCGCTGGTTTCTTGTCCTAAGTCTATGATTAATTGCTTTCAACATAAAACGGCTGGGCCAAATGGTTTTTGTTTTAAAGAGAGGATTTGATATTGAGTTTGACCCTTGTTTAAGAGATGAATTTAGAGTACTTTGGTCGCAACTCCAGCTTTTATAATAAGGGTCCAGTCTGCCACACTCTCGAGCTCAATTAAAGTAACATAAGATAGTTATGTTTGAATATTTTTATCATACGCCTCATACTTTTTGTATAAGTTGTTAAATTGTTGTCCTAGCACCTATTTCATAAAACCAGATGCGCAAACTGTAGTTGTATTTAATACTACACTAAAACCAGTAACAAATAGGCTGAGTTGAGTGGGAGAATGGTCATATAAATACTCCTCTCCAATTGTAAGTGGTTATATAATTGAATTCCTGGCAGAATACCAAGCGTGCCTGTAACTTATCTAGGCGCGAAGCAGTTTCTCATCGAAAAGGAATGGCCTCATGTAGTGGCCCGGAGGCAATAAGCTGGAAATCGATATGCACATTAGCGACCGTTTTGGTAGTTTTGTTATTCAAATTGTCTTATACGTAGGTCCTCCATATCCACGTTATCCCTTACCATTTCTATTTATTTCTACTAGGAATCGTAACAATTATGCTTTTGCTTATGGATAAAAATAGTTTTCCTAGTACACAGTTCTATTTCTGAGGAACTGTAGTCAGTAAGGGCAAAGGCAGTAAGTACCTTCTATTAACAGTAACCCTGGAATTTCATCTTATGATGATAAAAAGAATTGCTGGTATTTACTTTGAGAGTTTCAAAGCAAAGAAGTAGATCACAGAATTTAGAGATGAAAGTGAAGAACACTAAGTTTATATTTGATCTTCCCACGCTAATGACTTGCCCTCGTGGAAACATCTTAATTTTCATGAAAGCTTCCTTAACATTTTCATCAGCGGGACTTGGAAAGGAGTTGGCGTCGAGATTTTTTTTCTAAAGGATCAAGACACACTATACGCGTGTGCTAAATCGTCTGCACTTTCCTTTTTTGGCTCTGAGATCTTCTAATTGGCGACGAGATTATGTAGCCTTCTTTTGTCGAAATGTAATGCTGCGGACATTCCCGAGGTCAGATGCCAAGGACAGGGTATCGGCAGTCTACCGCAAGCTTGTTGCCTAATGGAGATCTGTCAATGTTTCCGCTAGGGCCTTTCTTTTATTTGCGGACAAATTGGGGTCTGGAACAAATGTGCCAGTTTAGCTGTGGTGAAAGAATTCCGTTGGCAACATGAAAAATTCTGGCAAAGAAATTTCGAATTCATTATCCTAAAAGAACGAATACTTGTGTGGCTTTTCGTTTAAATTGCTTATCTGGAAACGGGCACTTAAAGCTGTCTTAAAATTAAGGTGGAGTTAATTTCAAAGCTCCTTTGTTATTTAACTCATTTGAGATACCGGATAAAGTGCATAGATTGCGGAAGCCAAATATTTGGTGACCGTCCATTGATCAGACGATTCCTTTTGAATTTAGCTTACACTCAATGGCTAGGGAGCATTCGTTTGATCTCCATACTAAACTGACCGCCGAGATCTTTTGTTGGAGGGAATGCTTTCAGTTTTTGAAAGGTTTTCAATTTTAGCATTTGTATTCGTTCTAGAGGTGTTTTTCTAGGCCCTATATTGATACCTAGGTTGGCCAAAAATATCTCCAGAATTTCACGAGAAATTCCATGCATCATTTGTTGTAAAATACTTACCTTAATTTCATTAGCAGAAATCGAACGAAAAATTCTATAAATTCGTATAGGACCGTTAAGGCTAAATGTAGCCTTGTACACATTTGACAATGACGTGCGTTGTTTTTATGTGACCGCCTATTTTAGTCGCTGGTAACACCATGCCCGGGCGAGGGTAGATACACAAATATAGACTCTCACTGACGATAGGATAGCTTGGTCCTTATATTATGTGTAGGCAGTAATTAAATACAAAAGAGGACAACTTCTTTTACATAACATCACATCTGAATTTCTCGAAGGAACATCAAAAGGTGTATTATATAGCACACCCACCTTTTAAAAACTGTTTTTGTTTTTAGTGTTAGAAACATTTTATTTATTTGTATAGAGTTTATATGTATAGATGAAGTAACAGTATGTAGCGGGCTCAGCTGTGGAACTAACTAGTCTATAAAATTCTGATCGTCAAACTGAATATTTTAAAAGCTAACGAATCTCTTAAGACTGAACAGACAGCTGTGCTGCTGGGGAGTTTTGTTGAGCCACTCTTCGTCCTTCCAGCTAAAGCACTAGGAAGTGGGGAAGAGCGGGCGTGCCGGGGGGGGGGACTGTTTTATGTAATTTTGAGTTCGAAAAGTGCTGATTAGGCTGAGAATCAGTTTCAATAAATGACATGATTTGATTTAGTTTGCGTATTAAAGTTGACAGTTACGCTTATTTTTCGGTGACAGTATACACACAGAAAATACACAAATAAATACTTACCGTACACACACTCATACACGCACACACTACCGCACACACTTAAATTTGATTGTAAGAATTGTTTGTAGTTTTCGCCTAGATAGTTTATTGGTTTGTATATTTATTTTATTTGATTTTGTAGTCTCGATGAGGCTAACTAGCTAAAGTGTAGCCAATTTCAACTTTTATTTTAATTTATTTAATTCTAAAATTTTCATAAAATAATTAGCTTAGTATTTATTTAATGGTGCCCAAGATACAGGCTGTGCCTGGTTTGGGAGCAACGATACCTCCTTATTGTATTAATTTTCGAATGTTGAAATAAACGACTTTACTTTTACGACTTAATTAAATAATATTAATAGGGCTGAAGCCAGCTAGTCACACATTGTATAGATGTGTATTATTTATTGATTCCGATACGGAAATACATGAATGTCGGTTATCATATTATTTTGTTAACATTTGGGTCAAATTCGTCCATGTTTGTACCGAGTACTTGATAGAAATGAGGATGTTTTCGTGTATTGTTAAGTTTTCTATAGTTATCGATAACAATGGTGTTCTTCCTCGGCGACCGGCCCACGCTTTGGAACGAAAATAAACCTTATTTTTAACTGTCTATTTTATGATCAACAGACAACAGCTCGTATTATAATTTCCATGTTGGGGTACCTACTCCATTTAGCGTCTAATTTCATGGGCCAAATTTTTAACATTACATTATCAGTTCAATTTTATGGAAACACAGAAACTAAAACGATTTAAATAAATACAAATATAGTTACTCCCTGAAGTTTCAACCGGACTACACCTTGGTTCACTGTATTTCTTGCCAAAGTGCCATTTAAACTTCACTTCAAATAAAACCTCCGTATAAATCTCCATCGCTGCCAACGAGGCTGTATAGAATGTTTACCTTTCACCTGATACGATACGATACGATGCATGTTTAGAAAGGTGTGTCCATTCTCCCCACTCTCCCGGCTAGACGTCGTTAACGTGACGGCACACTCCCTCGCGACACCTACTACCAGTGGTGTAGCGTTTTTTTTTTGCTGAAAAACGTTAAAATATTTTCGACTGTGGGCAGAAGTCAAGGCTGTCTTTAGGCTGTGCACACACGCAATAAACAAGACCCATAGTCAAAGTTGTCAAGACCTCTTAAATCTGAAGGCGTCAATAAAACAGTTCAAAATCTACAGTTCTTTCACAGTTATTTTTACCTCTGGGGGGCTATAACGGCCTGAATCATATTTGAAATCGTAAAACGGTCACAAACTGATAATTCATAATTTATCTGCGTACAATTCATAGCACGCAATTCATCTGTTTGACAGTTTTGTATGGAGATTCGTAAAATGGTCCACAAATTATGAATTGCTTTATTGAAGTTTAATGCCAATTAGCACAATCATAATAAATTGCTGGGAATTCAGGAAATTAATCGCTTTTAGAGGAATTGCTTAATGTGGCCGTTTTAGGCCCCTGATCTTGCATCACTGTCAAAATGACAGTCATATTTATTTTCATTACATTTAGGTTGCTGTTGGATTACTGCCACTGACAAGTCTGTCAAAATCATAGTGATGGTACGTTCAGATTTTGTCAACAAGTTTCACATTAGTGTTGTTTTTTTTTTTTTTTTTTTTTTTTTTTTTTTTTTTTTTTTTTCTCGGCACGTTTTCTCACAACACATCTGACATTGGCAGAATTGTCGACATCGGCACCATTGCCATAGAGAAAAATAGAATAGAGTTAGTTATTTAGTCGCAATTTCATTTCATATACAATCAATGGCAAAAATGTGGGTTTTTGACAGATTGATTCGGATGCGGAAGTTCTTAAAAATATGTCGCACACGCACTGATTTAATAAACAATACATATCGCAGAAATGTAAGACTGTCTGACTTCATATCTCAATCTGTATTACCTATCATCGTATTCTCATAAATTCTTAGTATCATTAGGGTTAATGTTCCTTCTGGTTCGTTCTACAAAATCGAAGTGACTTCGAGGCGAGTATCAGTGTTAATGCAAGATAATTATCATCCACATATAAACGCTCATTGAGCCGAGCCACACCTCGGCCCACCTGTAAATCCTATGTCTACGCCCTCTCGTAGCCCTCTACGCGCTACGCTGCTACGGCGTAGACAAAGCTACGGACATAAAAACTTAATGATTACGGATAAACATTAAAAAGATAAGCACAGAAGCTTCACTGACATTACGACATACATTTAACTACCCTGCACAAATGTATAGATATATTTATGTGCGTGAAAAAGTCTTGGTACTACTGCAGTAGCGGAATGCACGTGTAAGCTATATTTTTACTTTGATTTGGTATTGCTACGTGAGACACCAAGTATTAAATGTATAATATCGCGTAGTGGGTCTTCTGTATAGCTTTGTCGAATTAAGGGCCAAGCCACACTGCAGGAAATCCTTTCGGCTTAGCATCTGTTGTCTCTTTCGAACATTGCATATTGCCAAAAGGCTGTGAGGGGGACAAAAACGTCGTTACAAAGTTTTGTCGCAGTGAATCTTGTTGTACAGTTGGCTGCTTATCTGATACTATCTTATTCGTTTTATGTTCCAGCACAATGTTTATTTACTATTTAATTATTTACGTGCTTTGTAGGACTTTGTAAATGTAGTTTATACAATGAGTAACTGAATTAACGCACATTATGAAAGTAGTTTGTTCAGAATCCTTTACTGAATCGATCGTAATTTTTAAAATCCCAAAAATAATTAAAACTACGTAAATTATAGCCAAACTTCCCTGTACAGTCAAAACAAATCAAAATGGACGAAGTACCTCCTAAGCTACGTGTGTGACTGTGTGCGTTCGTAGATTTATTTGTAACTAACTTTTGCCAGCGGCTTCGCCCGCGTGGATGACGGGAAATATTCCACTGGAACGTACTACTGGAAATTCCTCTCTTATTCTTTGTCTACATTATAGAGGGAGCCTCTGTGCAAAATTTCAGCTTTCTAGGTCCAAGGGTTTGGGCTGGGCGTTGATGAGTCAGTCAGTCAGTCAGTCAGGACTTCTCCTTTTATTTATCTAAATATATAGATGACTACAGGTTATAATAAATAAACAACGTTGTTGTATACATAATATTAAAAATTCAGTGAATAAAATAAATAAAATAAATATTTTTCACTTTGTAGTGTTTTTTTTTTGGAAGTCGGGTTTTTTTTTGTAAAAAAGTTGTTATTTTTCACTTTTTAGTGGTTCAGTTTGTAATTTATCTAAGTTACAATAACCCAATGTTAACTGCTCAACAAATAAAAATAAATAAATATCCTTGGACATTTCACACAACGCCATCTAGTCCCAAGCTAAGCAACCTAATGCTTGTGTTATGGTAACGAGATGGCTGATAAACTACTTATATACATTTTTTTTCTCGACTCGGAACAAATACTTGTAGGTCGTACAAATATTTGTTAATAATGGGGAGGAAAACTAACTTTTTATCACGCTAGGTGGCACATGATCGACTGTACTTTTTTCATTGATTTGACGTAACGAACGATTGTCAAATTGTATGGATTTGTTTGTAAAACAATGTACAGTCGTTCAGAGCGCCATCTACAAACAGCTTTGCGTGTGGCTCCCCATTGTGAATGTATTAACAACACAGTGAATGTATTAGAAACAGTTTAGCTTAGGCCGAACAAGTTATGCCTAAAGTATTTATGGCAAACAGCGTTGCCAACTCAGCACTTAAAGTGCCAGATTTGGCACTATTTTCATGTGTCTAGCACTGAAATTTAAGAAACAGCACCTATCGCAAAATCTAGCACTAATTTTGATATGTTTGCTTACTCAAAAATGCAATAACAAAACGCAAATTAGTGTAGTCCTCTGCACTTCGGTAGGGGATTCCCGTAAACATAAAAATAAAAGCGATTATGGCGGACGGCGCGGACTCTGCTATATTTGTCTCTTTCTCATAAGATAACTCCTTCTTTGTCTTACCTTGCTTGTTTTTCATTCGTTTGTGTTTTTATGTTATTTGATGATTTCCCACCCTCAAAAAAAAAAAAAAAAAAGCCCTCCACTTCAACAGCTGTACAAGGAACCGCAGCAGAGACAGACGGTACAAGTAGTGAGGATGATGATTGGATTTAACGATAATAAGATTTTTAATATTTCGATTTTTTTAAATTTTGATGGTCACATCCTCCAATTTAACTATATATTTTTTTTATTTTTGTTTAAATGTAACATAACATAACTTTGATATTAATGTCATGACAATTTGAAAATTAAAACTTTTTATTCTACACGTTATTTTTCTTATTTTATATATTTGGCACTATTGTTAAAATTTTATACCAATTTAGCACTTTTTGAGATGTTACTTAGCACCCAACCGTGGCATTGAGTTGGCAACCCTGATGGCAAACTAGATTGTCGTGGGCTAAACTAGTATATCCTGACACGCGTAGAATAAATCGCTTTGGCCTAGGACAAACTAGTTTGGCCTGAAATCAAGTTTAACAGGTAACATTGTATGTATAAGTAGATACTGGTTATAGTTTTTGAATAGTAATTTGTATAACAATAGTTTTATCGTACTAATGGCAGTTTTCAATCGTTCGAAGTTTTTGGAATTTAATGTATTAGTTTTGTACATTAGTATGAAGGTCTCAATAACAGGAAATACTATTGTTTTCTTTTTCTAAGCCAAATGTTTATTTAATTGATTCAAATGGATATGAGATTTATAATTGAAGTAACTTTTTGCCACAACGTCTCTCTGTTGGTCTGGCTGTTAGAGAGTGCTTATGCTATTTATGATCTTAATATAAATACAAAATGTTGGAGATGCAAAGTGTTGGCCTTCTGTCATATTCCTATGTATGCATCGGTCATGAGTTCGATATCCGCCTCTCACAATTCAATAGAATCCTGCAGGACGGCCGTCCCGCGGGCGGATGCATGCCTGCTCGGAAGTTCACGGAAACCGGAGCTCGACCGGCGTCATTAGTCCTGGCGTAAAAATAAGAGCTGTTTGTTATCTGTGTTTGTAAACGGCTGCCGACAGACTGGACTGGTCAGCTGTAAACTGTTACGGCTCATAAACGACACGAAATCAAAATGAAAGACCAAGAACATAGGATACTTTTTATCTCGGTAGTACGTTCCCGTGAGATAATTTCCCGTGATAGAAGTGAAGATATTTTCACGTGGGCGAAGCCGCGTGCACAAGCTAGTTCTTTCGACGACACGGTTGACGCAGTGGTTGAGCGATTGACTACTGCGCAGCATGTCGCGGGTTCGATTCCCGCACGGAACAAATATTTTTACGACCTACAAGTATTTGTTTCGAGTCTGGGTGTTTTTCTATCTATAATATGTATGTATTTACAAAAAAAAATGTATATAAGTAGTTTATCAGCCATCTCGTTACCATAATACAAGCATTAGGTTGCTTAGCTTGGGACTAGATGGCGTTGTGTGAAATGTCCAAGGATATTTATTTATTTATTTATTTACAAAAAAAAAATGTATATAAGTAGTTTATCAGCCATCTCGTTACCATAACACAAGCATTAGGTTGCTTAGCTTGGGGCTAGATGGCGTTGTGTGAAATGTCCAAGGATATTTATTATATTATTATTTATTTATTATTATTTTAAATGGTATAAATACCGTGTGGAAGTTTTACGTCGTATACTCAACGGCTTCAATGCAAATAGGAGACCTGCTAGCAGCAAATAGTTGTTATAAATAAACTCACACATTTAACTGATGCTCGTACACTTCAAGTTAGCAACTAAAGCTAACTTGTAGTTATACAAAGCTCGGAGTAAGTTACACTGCACAGCAAGTTATACGTGTGGTGGTCAAGCGAGCGAGCACAGCGACGCGTGCTTATTGCATTACTGCGCACGGCCGCCTGCACTCCGGCGCCAATTAACAGCTTTCAGACACTTTGAGATCAAATGAAAGTTCTTTTGTTTATAAGTTTACTAGCGGACCCGACAGACGATGTCCTGTCTGAACGATCCTAGAACCCGACTGCAGCGCCACTTACCGGGTCCAATTGTGTTTTCAAACCATCCAGGAACCAATTGAAATATATACACAAAATTTCATCTAAATCGGTCCAGCCGTTGTTACACCACGTCTTATCCGTTTTTTTTAAAGTATCCTATGTCCGTCTCCTGGTTCTAAGCTACATCCCCACCAATTTTCAGCCAAATCGGTTCAGCCGTTCTTGAGTTATAAACAGTGTAACTAACACGACTTTCTTTTATATATAGGGTGACTGGTAATTAGTGACCGATACTTAAACACATGATTGTGCTCATGATAACAAACAACTTTTACTGTGGGACCAAACCTGAAATCGCGAAAAAAGAATCAGCTGCTCCCTACATTTTGACGAGTCGTGAACATGAATGTATGGGGCAGCTGATTTTTTTTCGCGATTTCAGGTTTGGTCCCATAGTAAAAGTTGTTTGTTATCATGAGCACAATCATGTGTTTAAGTATCGGTCACTAATTACCAGTCACCCTATATATAGATTTAGTTAATAGTATTTCTATGATAATTTAGTTAGTTGCCTATAAACAGTAGGTTGATTTGATAAGTCGAATTTTCGCAAAAACCATAGGGATATTGCGAAAACACCGATAATCAGACAATGCTGAAAACATTTCTCAATCTTACTGGAAAAAGATACTTACTAGGTAGTAAACTTGAATATCCTTTGATTGGATAGATTTTTGCTTACTGACCAAATCTTATTCTGATTGGTTCCGTTTTACTCTGTGAGTTTTGAAGTATTATATCATACACTTTTAGTAGACTGGTGTCTTAACATAAATTACTTATTTATCAGCCTCAAAAATGCAAACATAAACAAAACAACGTGCGTGAATGATTGACATTTAAAAGTCAACCAATCAGAGGAGGTCTCGTTTTCCGACGGGCCAATCAGCGTTCTTATTTCATAATAGCTAACGTTTCGTTTCGCAATATTACTAGAGCGACTCGTGTTTTTGCAAAAACCCTATCTTTTTCCAGTAAGATTGAGAAATGTTCTCACCATCGTCTAATTATTCGTGTTTTTGAATTACCCTAGGGTTTTCGCGAAAATTCGAATTATCTAATCATCCTACGATATATGCATTGCAACCTAGCTATCAGCAGCGGTGCTACTGTTCGTACTATGCAAATTAGTACAGCATTCAGACGATATGCTGCCCGTTTTGCGATTAATTGAGATCCTGCCTTTTGTACTACAGTTTTTATTACACTATCCGACTTTAATATTTGTCAGTATTTAGCAATTCATTGGGTTCATATTAATGATATAAAATTGATTGACATTTACAAATAACACTTATTCCTTCTTATTTTTAGGTCACTGATTTATTTAATTCTCACTCTATGCTGTTTAAGAATTAAGTTACGAACATCAATAACGCATTAGGAGCTAATAGAAGCAAGTTATCGTCGGCGTCGGCTGAAACAGCAAGTCATTGTCGTCCCTCTCTGTCGGTGGCGACCTCACCGAAGTAATTAATGATCTTTGGGTAGTCGCAAACTCTCAGCAGTTCATTATTTAGTTAAAAGTTTGAGACTAACTTTTAACTTTATAAACAACTAGTAAGACTAACCTACATGTGATGGGGTTTTGCACTTTCGTAGGTGTAGTAATGTCAACTATGTTCCGCTACTCGAATCGTGATTCGAGTAGCGCTCCTCTCCACTCCGCCTAGCTCCGCATCAGTGGTAACGCAACCTTAAGCTGTAGTATAACCTAGGCTAAGCTGAGTTCTACGTCGCCGCCGATTTATTAATTAAAATCTATACTTTTTCTTAGTTTCGTTTTTATCCACGCCAACGGGCGCGGCGGGTAGTTTGTAATTAGCGATCGAGCGATATTCCGCGAGTTAGTTCATTATGTATACCAACTTTATTTATACGAGCTGGGAGAGACTCCCTTCATTAAATTATTTACTGAATGAAAACTTGAATGAAAGCCGGTCTTGTTGACAATTTGTGGACTCGTTATCGTGCAAGTATCCAGATGATTCAATGTAAACCGACTTCTATTTCGTTTTGCAAATTAAATGTTCGGAAAGGTCAAGCTACGGCTGAAGGACTTTTTTTCTGGGAAGGTGGTCTTTTTATACTAACAAGACAGAAGATTACGACTGTTTGCCTCGAAAGGTTAGGCAGCGGTGTACAATTATATAGTACACCCACATTTACTTCAACTATGTAGGCTCATTACGGTTGTAATAAGAGTGGGTCATTTATGTAACGGGTGAAGGACTATTATAACTTAAGGTTGATGCGTCAGGGTAGCCCGCGAAATTCAAAATTTCTTACGTTTTTTGCAATTTGTAGGTCAGTGTGAGCTTGTATGTTGATTAAAATATGATTCGTGGCCGTATCTAATATGGCTTTACAGAATTATAATCATTAGAATCAGCAATACAACTCCATAAGTTAGCATTTACCTCAAACCTCATGATTTCATGAAATCGCGAGATTTGAGATAAATGCTAACTTATGGAGTTGTATTCCTGATTCTAATGATTATAATTTTTTAAGGCCATATTAGCTACGGCCGCGAATCATATTTTAATCAACATACAAGCTCACACTGACCTACAAATTGCAAAAAAACCTAAGAAATGTTGAATTTCAAGCAAAATTGCCTATCGTAAATTAGATGTTTCAAGAAATTGATAAGACTTTGATACAGATAAAAACGAATATGAGTAACTGCATACCAAACAAATGCAAATGCATTTGGAAATGCATTTCCAAACTTAAGCCTCAAGTCTAGAGAGTTAAGTCTCATTTATATTGTACCTAGCTTCTGCCGGCGACTTCGTCCGCGTGAAATTTCTTGTTCCCCCGACCCACGTCGCGCGTCGCTTCGTATAGCCCGATACTTTGTTTTCGCTTAGCGTTCTTTCTTTTTTACTTTTTGCTCGGCTCCTAAGGTTTAAGCGTGATGTTAAACATCTCTCTTCCTCAAGAATTGGGCTATTAAATTCAAAAATAATGTCTCAAATTCGACTAGTTCCAGAGATTAGTGTATTCAAACATACAAACAAACTTCAGCTTTATTATTAGATATAGATTTTTATGGTGTACATAATCTAAAAATATAAGCCAATCAGCAAGGTACCTACCGTAACTATTAATAATATAGGAAGCTATTAATAGGATATTATCCCTCCACCAAGGGTAGCAAAATGTAATTAACTGCCAGCACAAGGCAAACGCGGCAACAACCTGTTTTACAGTAAATAAGTTTAGCTGCTCCAGCCAGGCCATCTCGAGCGCGGCAACGTAGTTAGCCTATGTGATGAACGAGCTATGGCTTCCACGAACGTTAATTACTAACCCTCCATTTAAATAGTGTTGAATTTATTGTTACGTGTGTTGGATCATTTAGCTCCCTTCAAAATGGTTGAGCTAAATGGTGCTAATCCATGCGTCAGTTTCGTGAACGGGCGATGTCTGTGGAGGCTGGTCATGTCTTAGCTGCCACGACTTCGATTTTTTTATTTTTTATTACGGACGCTTTTAACGTTTTGCATCGCTCTCACATGTATAATTTCAACATGAATACTTTGTGTTCATATTTTGATTTAAAATAGTGTCCTTTGAGTACAAAATATTTATTTACTTAAACAATAATGCATATACATATTTGTAATGTTCTTCTCAAGATCTTTCTTTTGATACCAAACATGTCATTATTATCTCAATTTAATTTTTTTCGAGGTCAGTACGTGTTAAGTCCACCATATTAAATTAAAGAAGAATGTATATAGCCTATGTCACCCGGAGCATTATTACAAATCTATCGATACCTCATACATCAAAATCGGTTCAGTAATTTAGGCGCTACGATGGAGCACACGTAAATACATACATACATAGACTACTAAAATCATAATCCTTCCTCTTGGCTTTGCCGTAGTCGGGTAAAAATAAGAAAGAACGCTAAACAAAAACGTAGTAATAGCTCGGGCAGGCGATGTAATGCGACGGGGTGGGTCGGGGGAACAAGAAATTTCACGTGGACGAAGTCGCGGGCAGAAGCTAGCTACTCATATATGAACTCTGTTTTTATGTGAAGCTCGTGGCTCGGACTGCGATAATCTGAATCAGATCAGGTACATTTGTACTCGAACCAATTTCTAAAAAGTCGTAGGGAGGATGTTTTATTTTCGGCGCGTGTACATATTAAAGGTTACCTGGCGATTTTCTAAAAATAGTTTTACCAAGGTTCTTTAAAAATGTTGTACAAAAATATGCATGTTTTCACGTAATATTAACCTAACTTCTTCTATTTTCAGGTAAGCACCAACTTCAGAACTTAGCACTCACAGGCCACAGCGCACGTAAGACTTAAAACTAATTCATACAACTTTACTTTATACTTCCTCCCGTAATTTTAATCTCTCGCACGAGCGACTACGGAATTATGAGCAAGTTCGTAGAGGCCGCTACGGTGACGCGTAGCACTTTGCTACGCCGTAGCGGTTTATCGTAGCAACATAGATGTTAGTTGAAAGCTGTCATAAAATTGTGGGTAGTTTTATACGTGTCTAAATGCAGTGTGAATGAACTTAAAATGTTTATCTACACCCATGCTATAAATTCTCTATAAAAGTTTCTGAAACAGTTAGCTTATTGCCAACATTAAAACAGCCAGTGTCATAGTAACCATGGTAACCATAATAGCATCGAAACGGGTGCTTTAATGTTGTACTGAATTTCATAATGCAACTCGTTTTCAAAAAAGAACATTGTAATGCACGCGCGTTTCACTACAACAGCGCCGTAATTTAAAAAAGAACTTATTCGAATTCACGTCGTATACTATGACGCCGGCCGCCATGTTCGATACGAGTATTAGTATTGCAAAAAACTGTTTCTGAACCTTATATAGAGAATTGATAACATGGATGGTAGATAAAGTCTTGTATGCAACTGTACATAATTAGGTATTAAAACACTCATGTGATACTATTATTACACTCGGCTTCGCCTTGTGTGATAAACCCACATTCGTGTTTTAGTACCCCTTATTATACGTCAGTTGCATAAATAACTATTATCTACACCCATGCTATAAATTCTCTATAAAAGTTTCTGAAACTGTTAGCTTATTGCCAACATTAAAATAGCCAGTGTCATAGTAACCATGGTAACCATAATAGCATCCAAACGGGTGCTTTAATGTTGTACTGAATTTCATAATGCAACTAGTTTACAAAAAATGAACATTGTAATGCACGCGCGTTTCACTACAACAGCGCCGTAATTTAAAAAAAGAACTTATTCTATTCTATATGAGTATTAGTATTGCAAAAAAACTGTTTCAGAACCTTTTATAGAGGATTGATAACATGGATGTAGATAAAGTCTTGTATGCAACTGTACATGATTAGGTATTAAAACACTCATGTGATACTATTATCACACTCGGCTTCGCCTCGTGTGATAAACCCACATTCGTGTTTTAATACCCCTTATTATACGTCAGTTGCATAAATAACTATTATCAATTATGCTATCTTTTTATAGCATAACCACATGTTTCGGTTTTCTGAATGGTGTCAATTTTACGATATTTTACGATAGTTGTATTAAATACAGGTTCAATTATGAATTATGCAGAATGTTTGGTAATTCATTTCATTTTAATTCAATTTATTTAATATTGCTAAAAGCGGATGCTGTGAGGTGAATTTCGCGTAATTACGAACTAATTGTCTTATAATTCCAGGTACAACTATTATGTACTTTTGAACCTTATTACTATGGTAATACTGTTCAAAATGTTCACCGCTAATGTCCGCGATGGTATACAAAACGTGCTTCGAAAATCTATAATTACATTGATGAGCTGTGTAGTACAATAATTATTAATTGGAACTCATTAATACGTCCTCGTATTTTCCGCTAAAATACATTTCAATAATTAAAGCGGTCATTGAACCCATTCCGATTGACGTCCCGTTCCATAGGTCCCAATGCCGTCGTTTTTAGTTTGTACGTTAAAAAAGTGCAGCACTTTTACGTCCGTATTAAATTCTCATTTGTTTTATGGTGGGGTATTAGGGTTGGCAGGCGGGAGAAAGCGTCTCTCAATATTGGGGAAGTCAGTTTGCAAAAATCAAATGCAAATGTTTGCAAAATGGTCCCCCCATTTAAAAAAATACTCGAGTTGCACCTTTGTAATGTTAGTGTTTTAGAAATTAATATTTGATTGGATTGTGTTCAATTGACGGCTAATGCTCGGTTTATGAAGTCTTTAGATAAGGTCATAATAGTTACTTATTCGTTAAGTCATCTATTTAAGCGAAGTTATTCCTTAGCTATCTACACATTGTGTTCAGAATCGCAATGTGTAGATATATCCAACAAATAGCATTGTCGAATAAATAAACTCTGTTTATGAATACCTCGGAAACAGGGCCCACAAAAAGTTACTCACATATTTTAAGCATTGCCCGTCGTCCAATAGATATAGTTTCGGGAATGCGTCCATCTCTTTCGCGCTCGAATGCAACAAACAAAGCGATTCAGTAAATGACTTTTGGAAGTAAGGGGCCGCCCTCTTCAATCCCGTTCAGCACAATAGCCAGAAGCCACTCTTCACTCTTACAATTTTTGTTTGTGTTATTGTTTGTGGCGACTAACAGACTGTGACTCTTCTCTATAAGCGGGTTTTCCTGACCTAGATAACTTGGCAGAATTTTCTCACGTAATATACCAAAGCCTACCCGTGTTATGATCCTCGAAAAGTGGGACGCTGTCTTTAAATGTTGCGTAGGTGTCTAGACTAGCACCTGAACAGGACCGTGTGGGCAAACTGGGTGTGGAAGGTGGAGAACGGCGTATGATGAAAGTAATGAGAGGTTTTCTTTTTGAGTATTAAAAAAATACATAGTTTCCAAGAACTCGGTAGATGGCGTTGAACTGACTACGTTACTAGGTGCCAAAGCCAAAACGCTTGGTGTCATTGTCATGTCATTTTGATGTGATGTGACAACGACATGACATTAATTACTTTTTTATGTAGGTACGTTTCTTTTTACGATATCAAAATGACATCCAAGTGAAATGATGTGACGTTCCGTTCCTTGCAGTAACTTACTAAGTTCAGCGCCATCTATCCAGCGACTAGGGAAGAGTTTAAAAAGAAAAAATCCCTCAATGCTGACAAAGTTTTTATTTTCTTTAAATATTTGTTTGTATTAGCCGGCAGCCCTGTTAGCTGAACTGTTTACGAACCGCTTTAGAACACATTAAGTTGATGGTCTCGGACGAGTACCATATTACGACTGCTACATCACAGAGAGGATACAGAAAGTCCATTGCGAACAGCTCACTACACAAACGGAGTGGGGATGTGTGCAGCATCTCTTTCGTATCAACTTCTTTTGCTGGTTGCTGAGTGAGCGACAGCAGAGCAAGAATTAAATAAATAGGGTACACCTTAAGACGCAGATAAGTACCAACGTCCTTGACTCGCCCATCAAGGAGCGCTGTCGCAAATTAGACGCATTATTAAAACACATACTTAAAAGATAAATAGTTAAATTATCTTTACACTGGTGAATGTTTCATAAAAATACGTTTGATAGTTTTTGCGTGATTCTCAGGTTTTTATCCGCGCTAGACATAACTTTACAAATTAATTACACTTTGTAATATAAACATAATCTAAGACATTCACATTAGGTTATCAAGAAAATGCTCTAACATAACATATAATTTTTCCAAATACATTAACACTACTCGTTTACACGTGATCTTCAGTTTAAAATTATTAAAAGTCTCTTATCGTCGCCTTAATACTATGTTGTAAAAGACTTGCCAACTTATGAGAGAGTTATGATTACCAACCAGTATTAACTCCCTGTTATATAATACTCCCCCTTTTCTTAACACACCGGCTTCAGGCATGTGATGCTACACATAACCTTTTTTATGGGTACGAAAATAGAACAAACTTTTTTAATTACGCATGGGTATGTGTGAGTAGACCTTTTGTATAATTTTTTGTGGTACTAAGTATACATCAGTACTATGATTGTATTGTTCTGTGCATAATTACAGTTACGGCGAGTGCATTAGGACTCGCCTTAATGGACGCAAGATGTCTGCCGCCGTGATTAATGGCGGTATTTCATGTCAATGGTGAGAGGTGCGTTGTCTGTCGAGACACTTAAATTATAGCGGCTTCTACATTATCGTGATTTGTTGTTTAGGATTGACAAGTAGCAAGAATGAAAGATTTATTTAATCTGGTTAGAAGTGGTAAGGCTTATCAAGAAAACTTTAATCGCCTTTTACCAATAAAAAAAAACCGGTCAAGAGCGAGTCGGACTCGCGCACCGAGGGTTCCGTTCTGATTTCTGAAAAAGTGTGCTATTTAGAGACATCGTTTTATTTTTCCTGTAATCTTTACATAAACTTCTATCACATAGAATAATTTCAGATTTTTCTCTTTGCAAACTGCGAAGATAAGGGGGGAACGGTATTTTTTTTTACATTTTTCATTAAAAGTCGAAAACTATGCGGCCTAAAAAAAAATAAAAAAATGTTCGAGAACGTGCAAACAGCGCTATTTCATATGATACCCCACATGCTCTAGTAGCCCCACTTTGAATTTTTAAGACCCCTTTTCAGTCCCTGTTGCAAAAAAAATGTAAATATTTTTATTTCTTTTTTATTTGCAAAATAGTTGGGTAAACGTCATCTAAAACTGTTCTAAATTTCAAGTTGATAGTATTAGTAGTTCTTGAGATATCCAGCTGTGACAGACAGGCAGACAGACAGACAGACAAACAGACAGACAGATTGAGTCACACCATATGGGTTCCTTTTTTACTATTTTGGTACGGAACCCTAAAAATAAAAAAAATCATAACGGCAGCCATTTCTAGAAATAGATGATTCATTGATGATCCATATGGCATTGTTAATTGACACCATACTTAACCATGCATTCTCCTATCCCTTTTCTATAATTCGAATGAATAAACATAACCTAATTTTTTATTTTTTTTATTAGTCTACATTGTGTCCCCCTGCTGGGCAAAGGCCTGCCCCTTTTTCCTTCCATACCTCCCTGTCTCGTGCGATCTCTGGCCATGTTGGCCCTGCAAACCTAATCAGATCGTCACACCACCTTCGCCGCGGGCTACCTCGACGGCGATGTCCCTCAGGCGTACAGTGAGTGACGATGTCTGCCCATCTCTTGTAAAATACCCGACCATCATACATACGGTACATCACGGTTAGAATGATACACGTTCCGTTGGTGTGCAGCTGAAAGAAGCTGCCAGTTTCCTTAGACAAGCAGCCGGGAACTTATCGTGGAAATAAAATAGCTGGAGTTTTACGTAACCAATGCTTTGTGAATACTCTGAATACTCTGATAGATTCTATGCATCTTTGTGTTGCAAATATAAAAAACGTAACAAACGTATTGGTAGGGGTGTCAGACTTTTACTGACTAAAACCCACTTCCTTCAGTTGCCTTTGCCAGGGCCACAACAACCCGCGACCCCAGCGGCACGTATTGGTTGGGGGGGTAAGGGCCTATTTGGCGATGTCCGAAAGCCTCTACTCACCGAATAAATTCAAAAATGGAATAGAATTTGTATGAAATTATCTGCCAAGTAAGTTTATAATGAACTTAATCGTAAGTGGTGAAACAGGCCCTAATTCTGTGTGAAGCCAATATTTTAGAGTAATATTCAATCGCTTATTTACTAAACATGCTATTACTAAAAAGTAATTTCACTCTATTGCGGATCGTCGGCTTTTAATTAAGATTTTCGTGAAAAACCATGTATTTAAGTGATATCTGTGACAAAAACTCTCTTTAATTAAACAATTTATACTCGCAGGATTAATTTCAGGCGACAAAAACAATTTATCATTTACTTCAAGAGTCCCCAGACACATTAAATAAAATAAATACAAAATCTGGAACAATTAAGTACGCATAATGAGAATGTAAGTGCCAGAGACAAGGCCGTCTGTCCGCCTGTCTGGCCGGCAGTGCGGTCCGTGCGCGAAACTATTAGCGAATCAGAATACGTGCCGCGATTTAATATTGTTTGTGGACCGTCGCAACTGTCTATGGTTTCATATTTGAACATGGAATAAACATGTGCTGCTGAATGCGCAAGGTGGAAATAAAAGTTTATTGTTTTGATATGGTTTTTATGTGTTGTCAGCTGAAGGAATTTTATATAGGTAGAGTTCCAACTCTACCCTATATAATATTCCTTCAGCTGACAACACACAGAACACAGAATTTCTGTTGTTTCATGTATCCTCTAGGATACATGAAACAACAGAAATTCTAAATGACTGCATTATTTATGTCTCTAAATCTTAAATTAAGGTAGTAAAAGAGGAATTAATAATGGATTTGTAATTTTGAAAATCCATTAAAATGTTAATACTTCCCTGGAAAAAATATTCAATTAAACTTCTCCCAACCCTTACAATATCCAACGTTATGATCCATTCTAAGCAAAGACTACACGTCCGCAAATTCGCCACCCTACCTTCGTAACATAAACCCTAGTTTACAAGCTATGATCGATAGGGCCCCCGCACCGTCAGCGCTGCGTCGCCTCTCAGAATATTATATTGAAGCTAGCTCAAATATTGGCTCAGTACACGTCCCAAAACTTAATAACGGATAGACAAGATTCTTTTAAGCTCTGTTTTGATCTTGTTTTAGTTGAAAAGCCTTTTTGGAAGTTATAAAGTCTCTAAAATTGGATTTTTGATGGAATGTTTTTCTGTACGTAAAAAGTTTTGATTAAATCCTTGGGATTATTAGAAAATATTGGTTCATCGGGTTAAAAGCTGTGCCCGCTGCGTAAAAGTTTAAAAAACGCATCGTCAGTTATTAATTTATTATAAACACAATCGATCAATACTTATACTTCATGAAACAATATTGAATTTCCGTGGCATTGAACATGACAACTAGCAATTTACCATAGAAATATAAAAAACAAGAGAAGTGGCAAGCGGGCGAATCTGTGTCTGCGCGACATGCTTAGTATTAGCCGTTCATGTAGGTACAAATTCCGTCTCCGCGAACTAGTGCGCTTTCGACTGTGACCGTGACAATTTATAAGAATGCCGTGTTGTTCAGTGGTTTCTTGTAAAAACCGAAGCCATGTAAATCATGGAATCACTTTCCATATGTAAGTATTTTACCGTATTTGTCTTTAAAATCATGAAAGTGACAAAGGGAAAAAGTGGAGACACAGGGCTCCGATACATTTTAACATACTGGGCACATCTCCTTCTTTCTTATATTTATGCAGTTTCTTATCATTATTTCCATACCAAGAATAAATCGCCTACGTATCTTTGTACCACACAGTTGTAACCTAAATGAATGAGTGTCGTAAACAAAACAAAAACACGCCAGTTAAAAGTAACCCCGTAGTCCCCGACGCAGCAGTAACCTTACCTCAGTCAATGAAGTGTAAGACTACCCTCAACCCTCTGCCCGCCGGGAGGGTTGTCGGCAAATTAGTGCCTGTTCTCGCCGAAAGGGCGCGCTGATACGTGAAATATTGTTATTAGCCGATATGTTCTGTGCGTAGGCTACCTGAATAGACTTGTTATAGCGAGGGTAGCAAGTTTTGGTTAGTTAGTCATCTGTGTTTACTAGGAGGTTGCCAAACCATGCCTATATATGGAAAAGGAACTTGTTTTCTTACACAGATCGTGCTTATCGTGAGTCATTCTGGGGAAGTAATAAACATAGGCTTCTTCTAAAAGGGAAGATCCATGCTCAACTATTTTGGTGAATACTGAGTCATTGTTTTCCTGAGAAATTCTGAGAAGACAAGACATAAATATTTTTCCTTGTTTTTGCTATTTTTACACTGGCATTATTGCCATTTCTCTTAACCAAATTAATAGAATAGTCCTTCGGGGATTTCTGAGCTCACACAAGAACAAGAATTATTAGTTTTACTCTTGGAACTGGAGCTAGAAATTAAATTAGACAATAATGCTCAAAACAATTACTCGACAGGAGTTTTTCTAAGAATATTATTTTAATGTAAGCTTTAATAGAGACAGAAGACGGGTCACCTAGCCGGTGTGCTTTTAAAATATTATAAAGAACGTTTTCACTAACTTAAAAGCTGAAAATGAAAGTACGTATGATAAAAGTGAGCTGAAAAGATGTAGGTTAATAGGCTATTCAAGAAAAGCTAGTGAAGCTTTGACGCAAATATTATGCCTAGGCTTAGGTAACAAATAGGCCGACATGTTGTAGTGAAAGTTGTCCAAAAAAAATTTGTATTGTTTTTGTAACATTACTTGTTCGGATAAAGTGTTTCATGTGCGTTCAGGCTCTAAGCTTTTATCAACTATGTTGAGTTCGAATCCCAGTCTAACTGGATGCAGCTGAATACCAGTATTTTACATGGAGCGACTGCCTATCTGACCTTCACAACCCCGTTACTGGATAATCTGACAGGACATTTCATTTAATTTATTCAATAACAATTTACATTGTGTCTGAATGTTTTACAAATATAGGTACCTACTCAAATAATTAAAATAATAACAAGTTGAATAAAGAAATTAAATTAGTTCAATACAATTTAAAACAATGTCAACGAAAAAAAATAAAAATAAAATAAATACATGTCCTACTTCACTAATAATACCTACTTCACTAATAATTTCATTTAATTACCAATGATAATAATAAAAAAAAAAAATCATAACAATGTGCACTATCTAGTCATACCTACATTTATAAGCATAGACAGAAAGTCTTGACGAGTGTGACGACTGTCAAAGATCCACGAATGACAGCCGGAATCAATGGCTTTGCGAGGCGCTTTAGTTCAGGCTATGTACCGAAATAACTAATTAGTTAATTCAAGATGGCTGCAGAGCGCTTAAGAACATAAAGAGAAACGAGCTTTTTAAAACCTAAATTCTGCGATAAGACTAATTACATTCTATTCTTATACATTCCTAATACCTAACCTATAAAATCTTAATTTTAATAAAAACCTGTCATGAAAATTTTATGAATTTAATAAAAAAGATTAGTGAAATGAAATCGGTGGCCGTCTCGGAAGGAATTAAACCTACAATCTAAGTAATCGGATCAGAGGGATTACACCCTTATTGACCTGAAAGGTATGAGCGCTACTCATATTGTTTTATTACATTTTCACATTTTATCGCTCTTTATTATTAGATCACGGAGGTAATAAAATAGGTTCTCTTTCTTCCTGTACTTTGTTACGTAGAGTTAAATAAGTCATCTTATTAAGTACACGGCGCACAGAGTTTTTTATACAAACAAACCCGTTATTTGAAGTAATCATAAAAATAATCAAAATCATAAATCTTTATTTATCTTAACATCATCATTACTGGCACTAGTTATTAAATGCAATGCGATCTTAAATACAGAAATGTGTCTGTGGTATAAGAGCCCTGAGTTACAGATCATCCGACTCTTTTAGATAGGACATGTTAATTTACAAAATGACTAGTCAAGATAATGTATTAAAAGAGTAAACAATTAAATTAAAATCTAGGGAAAATTGATATTATAGGGATAGGATGGAAACACGTTGGCTCGAAAGAATAAATTCGCAAAGTTAACTCTTGCGAGTAATTTTTTTCTCTATTTCCCTACTTTTTTATACAAATAAGTAAGTAATTTGATATTATGATTAATTTAGGTACTATATAATTAGGTATGAACTTTATTTTAATAAAGTTCATTGACGAATGGAGCGTTTATACACGATAGTTTTTTGTTTAAGAGCAATATGATAAAAATAACAACGAAATACATTGGAAAAAGTGCAAAAGTGAGGTTATTTTTTTTACACGTAAATAAAAATACAGAGACAAAGGCTCGGTGCGCCCTGAAGAATTTACGTTGCAGAAAGAAATTCAAAACCTGTAGTGTGAAGTGAGCTTGAAATGAGCTGTCAATAATGTCAATGTATCAAGAAGGTACAACTTCCGAATATTTTTTTAATTCTAATATTTTTGTTTCCCAAATCAATCATTCGCTTTGATTTGACTTTGGAATGTTTCCATTGAGTTTGACCTTTCCTCTTTCCACCGCGAAGCCTTATCAGACGTTTGAATTTGCGTTTTGTTAACAAACTTGTTTTTTTTTCAGGTTTGTCCAACTTTTAAAAAGGTCGTCCTTGTTTTTTGAATTAGACGACAATATAATAGAAAGGTGTTTTTAGGGTTCCGTACCCGAAGGGTGCTAAATGGAACCTTATTACTAAGCCTCCGCTGTCCGTCCGTTTGTCTTGTCAGCGGGGTGAACCGTAATAGGTAGACAGTTTAAATGTTCACAAGCAACAGTCAAAGATGATGGTTTATCTATATAAATAAAAAGAGAAGCCCTGGCTGACTGACTGACTCATCAACGCCCAGGCCAAACCCTTGGACCTAGAAAGCTGAAATTTTGCACAGAGGTTCCCTTTATAATGTAGACAAGGAAGGAATTCCCGGTAGTATGTTCCTGAGGGATATTTTCCGACATCCACGCGGGTGAAGCCGCTGCCGATAGTTGAATATATTAGGTCTTTACCTATGAAATTGCCGTTCTGCAGTACTGGCCATTTCAAATCAAAATATTTTTTGTTTGGCTAAGAATTCTAATTTCAAATTAATTTTATTTTAAAAACATGGATTTTTTTTTACAAAAGTAGTCATTTGTTTATTGATTAGTGTTACATTTTCATCGCATTTCAATCTTTTTCGTCATCATGGATACGTTAAAAATTCGAGTAATTATGGAATATGAGTACCGTCGTGGCAGCAACGCGGCACAAGCGGCACGCAACATCAACGACGTTTACGGAGCTAACACTACAAACCAACGCACCACCTGTTATTGGTTTTCTCGCTTCCGTTCTGGAAATTTCGACCTGAAAAATGAACCTCGCGGTCGTCCGAAGACTTTGGTCGACAATTACGAATTAAAGGCGATTGTGGAAGCTGATGATACACAATCTACGGCTGAATTAGCAGCAGCTTTCGACGTTAGCGTCAAAACAATATTGGTCCATTTGCGTCAAATTGGCAAGGTAAAAAAGCTTGACAAATGGGTGCCCCACGAACTCAATGATCGCCAGCGCGAAGTACGCGTCGAGACGTGCCTTGCACTGCTCAACAGACACACAAATGAAGGAATTTTGAACCGCATTGTTACCTGCGATGAAAAATGGATTCTGTTTGATAACCGCAAGCGCTCAGCAAGTTGGTTGGATCCTGGTTCAGCACCTAAACAATGCCCTAAACGAAAACTTACCCCTAGAAAAGTGATGGTCACTGTTTGGTGGTCTAGCGCCGGTGTGACTCATCACAGCTTCTTACCAAAAGGGGTGAGCATTACTGCAGATGTGTACTGTGAAGAACTGAACACAATGATGGAGCTTATATAGATACTCATACTGCACAGCAGACGGTCTCCAAGTTGCAAGAACTGGGGTTGGAAGCTCTCCGTCATCCGCCCTACTGACCAGACCTTGCGCCTACAGACTACTACTTTTTCCAGAATTTGGATAACTTCTTGGCGGGAAAAAAATTCAATACCCGAGAGGCAGTACAAAATGCCTTTGAAGAATTTGTTGCCTCCCGACCAGCTGATTTCTTTAAGAAGGGCATCAATAAACTGCCACTGCGTTGGCAAAGATGCATTGATTGCATGGGTGATTACTTCGATTAATACAAATAAAAAATACATGAAAAAAATTAGTTAAATTTTTTTCATACAAAACGGCAATTTCATAGGTAAAGACCTATTATTTAACTACCACGTAACGTATACCATATTATGAATGTTGTGTGAATGAGTACAGCTGATTATGAACGCTAAATGTGTGCTGTCGCGCTGCACTATAATTTGTGCACGGCGACGGAAAAGTGCTGACCTATGCAATGCGCGTATGCCATACATATACGATACGTGACTCGTACAGATTATGTATTTCTATTGCTGTTTACCTGGGAATTAGGAAGCCATTCATGATGATTATCCTTAGGAATTCTATTCTATACAAAGATGGGGAATCAGCCGTGATTACTGTATTCAGGTAAGACAATGCCTGTTCATTACGATAATAGCACGCAATTAATCTATCAATGCACCCACAAGCGCCTCGACACCATCTGATACCTTCAAGCGCGTAGTTAAACCATATAATGACTTACAACTGATGGAAACATTAGCCTATCAGCAGTATCTGTTTGAAGATAGCGTGCGCCTCGCTCGAGTGCAAGTGGTTCACGAAATAATTATACATGCACACCACCCGCTACGTCTCGTATCTCTCTCTCTCTCTCTCTGTGTCTCTCGGGGGACTCGGAGATCCACAGTGAGGGGTACAGAAGATAATAGCAGCGTGCGATAAACTCGCACATAATAGTAGATGGTTTTGATTAGATTGTGCACATTGTGCCTAGACACGGTTTGGTAGCTGTTAAGGCGATACCAAAATAAATTGGGGGATTTTTCGTAACCATTTATTTCAGTATTGCAGCATGTATGGTTTTAATTTTTGGATATATGTTTATTGACTATTTGATTAATACTCTGATTGAAGGAAAACATAATTGGGTTAAATTTCCTAGATAGAATTTAATTCCGAAAAGACCTCTACTTTTTATGTTTTTTTCTGTGATGCATTCAAAATGTGCGAACTAAGTAATTGAAAACTGGCTGAAAATATTTTTCACAGATAGCTTAATTTATTTTTAAACTATTTTTATTTGATTTGGCGCTTTTGTTTTGATTCCAGCGCATTGTTGCGCTGTTATGTGTTTTGTATAATCTGTGCCTACTGCACCTGTATTTGTGTTGGTAGTCTCCCGCGCGGACAGCCCTCTCGCTTTAGCGCGAGAGTGCGTGCTCATTGTCGGGAACGCTATGGCGAGAATTTCAATGATGTTTAATGAGGGTCTTTTATTTGGTAACTGTGTTTATAATCATACTAGCACTTCCCGCGCGGTTTTGCCCGCGTTGATGTCGGAAAATATCCCACGGGAACGTGCTAACGGGAAATCCTTCCTTAATCCTTGTCTACATTATAAAGGGAACCTCTGTGCAAATACCAAATACGTCTGGCGTTGATGAGTCAGTCAGTCAGTTAGGACTTTTCTTTTTATTTATATATATTTGCGACTTATTTCGTAGTGAATATGACTACATATAGTATCTAGTTAATTGTATTGGACAGAACACCACAGTTAAATGTCCTTCTTGTCGATAGTTAAGATAGTTTAAAAAACCGGCCAAGGACGTGTCGGACCACGCACAATGAAGAGTTCCGTAGTTGAAAAGAATTTATCCTAAAAATAAACTTAACATTGTAATTCCAAAAAATTTTTTTTTTGTTTTTGATAAAATTACACATTAATAGTTTTCGGACTTTTTCCTTTACCTTGCTTCTTGCCAAACATGATTCTAGGTCAACGGTAAGTACCCTGTAGGTTTTGATATACTTGAGAGTATCAAAATCTGTCGCATAAATGGCCGTCTTTTTTATTGCGTTGACATAGAAGTTTGATTTAGAGTTCCAAAGAGACCATAGACCTACGTATTTGATATTAATTTCAACATAAAACCTCCACGCGTACCTGTGAAAAAGGGTCTTGACAGAGTAACAGACAGACAGACAGACGGAAAACGAAGTGATCCTATAAGGGTTCCGTTTTTTCCTTTTGAGGTACGGAAGTCTAACCCCCCCCCCCCCCCCCCCCCCCGTCCTCGGTCGTACTGAGGAAAGCCCAGCCATTACCAATCTTCTGTTGACAAAGTTAACCATAACAAACAAACATATTTTGCGTCATAAAATATCATATTTATACACAGATATAAGTAGCTAGGATGTAGTAGGTATAGCTGAAAAATGCAACGTATAAGATGCTTTTTCTTTTTGCCAAAGTATACTCAAATACATATCGCGTAACAACGCAAACACCGTCTGCTCCGGGACGACGTTCCCCCTTAACTTTGGCACTGGGAGCGCCGAGTAATGCCGAATCGATTACTTACAACACCCGGGCCTTTTAAATTCCCATTAAACTCTGCCTCGGTGTGGAAACTCTGTATATTCCGTTCAATTTTAAGTTTGTGGGGGTCATTTGTGAAGATGTTGTCTAGCAGAATTTTATGTTGATTTGATTGCATTCACACACATCATTCATCAAAAGATTTTTTGTATTTTTGGGTCCTTTTGTTTATAATGAAATAAACTCTAAACTTAATATTTATCCCCTAATTAAGACCAACTGTAAAAATAAGGTAAAAGAGTACCTTTTAACGTTAACTTATGTAGAAACAGAAAAGCTTATAACTGTATCCAAATAACTAATTCTTACGCGTAGGGTAGACCGGGGACAATTGAAACAATTTTACTCAAACCGTGTGCTGTGAAGTATCTATAGTACCCACACCCCTCATATTTATATCGTTGAAAGGGTCGTTATCTAGCTCCTAAATCAAATATGATCTGTACCTCTATTTCGAATATTTAACCTACCATCAGCTATTAAAGAAGACCGGGCGCAGTGGTTCTATTGACCCCACCCCAAGGACGGTTGAAACAGTATGTAGGGATAATTGAAACACTGAAAATATTTTAGGAACTAATGAAGTTTTTTAATCAGTCTTCACAATTTGCCTTACCACTAAATTATTTATTGAGATCGTGACAAGTCTGTCAACGTAACATTAATATTTGGACAATTATAAATACAAAAAGTTCTTCAACTTTAACAACTCAAAATATCTGTTATTTATATAATTATAGTGCTCTAATTTGTGCTATTGAATACTATTTCACATAATTGATAGAATTAATATCCTAATATGCTGTAATCGCACTAAATGGGGGAGAAAAAAAAGGTAATCCAGTCTCATACAAAACATCTTGTTTCAATCAAAACAATGTTTCAATCATGACAATGTGTCAATCATAATAATGTTTCAATCATAACAATCGTTAACCCGTATAGTTTTAACTATTCTTGTGAAATTTTATTTCAGAGATCAATCAACTTGGCTAATTATAATATTTGGGACTTAAAACTTAAAATATTTTTTGGGAATGTATACCCTAAAAGTAGTCAAAAATAGGTACGTATGTATTTATAAAAACGAATCTTAAAAAAGAAAAAAAAAATCATTACAAATTCAACAGTTACTCAATATTGAACTTTCGCAAAGATTTTTTAAATTCAAAAACAATTACTCGCCTACTATTAGATTTAATAGTAGGTTTGTCAATTTTCTTCACCACTTGGTGCCGAGCAATTTCAGAAATGTCATCATTTACGGGCCACTTAAATTTGTAATCATCAACCTTTTTAGCGAATTTTACAATGTATCCGTGTTCTCCTATTGATTTAATCTGCCCTACATATCGGTGTACCCGATTTTTCATGGATAATATATTGACTATCGCCCAATCTTCTATCTGAAGATATGGAGGCTCTTCTTCTTTTTCTGATGCAGATGATTCATAACTTGATGAATCAAATTGAAGATCTTCTGTGAAGTCATATGTAGACTCAGGAGATTGCGGAATTTCTGTGTCAGTATCTTCATCTTCTGAACTAGAAGTCTTTGGGGTTCTATTTGATGATTTCTTTTTATTCTTGGTAGTTTTGTTCTTCTTTTTCTTTTCTTCCATATTCATTTTTGTTTTTATCTTGCTGGCTTTTCTTTTTCTGTCCCTCTCTTCGGTTTGTATTCTGATATTTTCTTTCTCCGGAGTATCTGTGTAAACAGCAGATTTCCTTTTTGTTGCGTTTCTTGCAGTTTTCCTGGGTGGTGCTTTTGGAAATGGTCTGATGCATTCTGGCAAAAAATTACTTGTTGAAGGTTGATTGTTATAGTTGGTAACATCAAGAGGACCAAGTTCTACAGCAAAACTTGATTGCGAAGTCATGGAGAGGCTTGGTGAAGCAAAAGATGGTGCTTTTATTCCTACGGAAAACTCTGGCTGTTGTGGCGTCGTCGGTCTCGTAAGGTCATGCTGTATTTCCGACAGAGGTATGACGGAGGAACTTGGATGTGGAGTCACTGAGCGTATCGGAGAAGATGGAAAACTGGCTTCAAGTCCTGCGGCAGACTCTGGCTGTTGTGGCGTCGTCGGTCTGGTAAGGTCATGCTGTATTTCCGACAGAGGTATGACGGAGGAACTTGGCTGTGGAGCCACTGAGCGAATCGGAGAAGATGGAACAGCGGCTTCAATTCCTGCGTGAGAATTTGGTCGCGGAGCCCTCAGGCTTGTCTCTGTGGATCCCACTCCAGGTTCAGCTGCGGCAGAAGAAATTGGCTGTGAAATCTCTAAACCTTGAATATTTGGGTTTGGTCTGTCCGTGACATATGAGGGTGCAAAATCCAAATCACTGAATATTTGCCTATTATATGGACAAATTCCAGAAACTCGAAACCCAGCTTGAATGTTACTTAGAGTCATGGCCCGGGGAAGCGCAGTGGCGACTATGCCTGGAATATTATATATGGTCATTGTTTTTCCAGGATTTGCCCTCATCCATCCATCGCATGCCGTATTCACGGCTTTTTTGAAAGGTCCATATACGGAGCGGTCCAATGGCTGCAACTTATGGCTGCAGTGTGGAGGGAAAGAAAGCATGACGATGCCATTGTCACGGCAATAGTCAATGCATTTGATTGACACGTGTGAAGCATGATTGTCCAGTAGCAATAAGACTTTGTGATCTAAAGAACAATTAGTGTGTCTTTGAAAATGCTGTAAAAATACAAGAAAATCTTCTTCTTGCATCCAGCCAGATTTATTTGCGGTACCGACACTACCAACAGGACCATCTCTCAAAAAATGGTTTTGATAACGAACTCGTGGAAACGTGAACATTGGTGGAAGTACATTGCCAATTGCGTTAGCTGCTACAGTGACTGTTACCAGAGTTCCACGTTCGGCAGATGTCAGTGCACCCACTTGTCGAGTTCCTTTCTTGGCCACTATTCGATTCGGTTTCTGCACTGTTGTTATTCCCGTTTCATCTACATTGTATATATCCTTGTGCTCAAAATGGTCTCGATCAAGAACCATCGCCAAATTATCAAAAAATTCATTTACATTCGTTTTATTAAAACTCGTCGCTCGTGCCAAGCTTGTCGCTTGAGCACACCTGACAGACAATTCTGGATGGCGGCCTAAAAATCCACGGAACCACTCTACTCCGGCAATCTCATTTTCGTCCCATGTAGCTGGCCTTCGGAGTTCGTAGCGTACAGTCAAATCATATGCCAGCTTTCTCATGTCCTTAGCGGTTAGCCCAAAGTAAATATCAGCTGACTTTATTGCATACGTGACCATCTCGTCTTCTTGAGCAGGTGTAAATATTTTTTTTGCCGAATTGTAACCCATTGTTATATCTTCGACAGGAGTATTTTCAGGTGCACTTTCTCTCTTTTTTTTATATCGTGCTAATGAGACGTGATCTAAATCGAACATTTCTGCAGCCTTCCTCAACGATTTACCAGATAACAATTCATCATATGCTTGTTGATATGCAAATATGTTCTTGGAACTTCTGTCCGTAACGTGTTTTCGTTTTCTCGGCATCTCTAGAAAAGATGAATGAATAAACTTAATGTCGCAGGCTCAATTATAGGGTCGTTGGAGTTACCTATTAGATGTTATTTTATAAAATAGCGATTGTGAGTTCAAAGTGGTTTAAATGGTTATATTTTCATAGCATATCCTTAATTTTTTTTAAATCGGTTCGTTAAACTTACAAACATAAATTATTTACACTCTAGAAAACACAACCTTCTTCTGTGCAGTCGGGTAAAAATGCGGAAAATGCGGGGACGTTTGAAACGTTTCAAACGTCCACAGACAAGTTGTTTCAAACGTACCCATCTCACATCTTCTACTTCAACAACCCATATTTTGTTTTATATTGACTTTAACATTAATTAAAGGTAATAAAAACGCTCTTAAATAGCTAAGCAACACTCCAAAGTAATAAAAACGGTCAAATAACAAGATTTAAATACGTAAATAACAACATCAAAAAAATCGTGAATACTTACTTTTTGGCGCGAAATTCGTCGAGGCGTCCTGTGCACGTCTACGTCGCTCGCTGGGTCGAGCCGCACTAGCCACGAAACCGAACATGGCCGAAGAAGCAACGAATGACGCGTCACACGCATAGGTATTATGGTTTTCGAGAAATTGAAGTTGTTGTAATCATGACCTGTTTTAATTGTCCCCGGTCTACCCTACATACGTTAATATTCTTCGGCACTTACTTTGATATATTTAATTCACTCTCACACTTCCAAACTCCCATACATTCATTCATACATCCACTCACACATTTAAGCACCCACACATCCACACACACCACATCCACACTTACAAAAACTTTACTCACACACCTACACTCTCCAACACATTGTTTTTTTCTTCCTTGTTATTTTTAGTTTTTATTGTATTAAAATAGTCCCTAAGACATTAGGTTTGAAGCAAAATTGTACTTGTTGGCTTAATTTTTATTTATATAAATATCTGAGAGGATTGGCGCTGTATGCCGAGATACAGGTTTACACCTAGTTCGGCTGCAGATGCTCCCATTATGTATTGTTTTATAATAGCCCACTAGTTACCTATGAATATTTGTTTGTAACAAAACTTATTAGTGTCAATAAATAATTTTTATTTATTTATTTTATTTTATTTATTTGTTTAGTCAATAAAGTTAGTGTTGTCTATGCTGTTAATGATGAATGAATTAGATAAGCTACTTTTGCGATTTCGAGTATCATGGTTTATTAAATGGTATCAAGAAATATCGCGTAGCTACCGATTCTATACCCTGTGACGTTCTCAACCGTCAAATTAAAGTTTGTCATTGTCAAAATTCGTAACGGTTATGAATAAACCATTTATGCGATGGAATTCAATCTCTACTTCCATTTTACAAAAGCCAACTACGAGATCAATCCATTAATTGAAATTGGGTTGGAAATATGCGCCAATAGCCGCTGTGATGATAGATTGTCCAGATAGTCCCGAGGGCGCGGGGGCGAGATACGGCGCAATCCATTACGTATTCAGGCGGCACATAAACAAGCCACCATCACTCATAGTCCCGCTATGACAACCGTGTAATGGCGACGACAGCAGCCTTGAAAGCCTAAGGAGATTAGTGGATACTGGATAGTATATTGTTGGTTTTATTTTGACTCCACTGTACAACCGCGCGTCCGAAAGCCTGCGCGTCCTAAGGTTCGTGGTTATTATTTTTTTTAAACCACCCAGTAATAGGAGAGCGGGGCTTCGTCGACCACGCTTTACTACATTTTTTAAATATTTATTTGACCTTGACCTTGGAGACGTTTGACATGACCTTGAAAAAAAATTTTTTTCCCCGGGCCTTTGGTTTTGAGCACTGGGTTTTTCAAAAATACATTAAAATTAAAAAGGGTCTATTCTACCAAAAAAAAAACCGGTCAAGAGCGAGTAGGACTCGTGCACCGTTAAAATACAGTGGTTCCTTCATTTTGTTGAGGTTCCTATGGTGTTGGAAGTTGGAATTTAAGGAAACTATGTTATCCCAATCTAATCTATACCTCCGTCTATGCTTGACTTATAGAAGGACGTGGTTTAGGTGTTTTTATTATTATTGACTGGCCGCGACTTTGTCTGCGAGCCAGGATGAAAAGCAGTATATGTCCTTCTCCAGGTCATGGTCTAACCATGTAGCAAATTTCTTCCACATCCGTTCAGCCGTTTTACCGTGGAAACGTAACAAACAAAGAAACTCACTTTCGCATTTATAACATTAGTTAGGTTAGGATTAGGATAGGCCTGCCTTTGACCATTACAAGTATCTTACCTGTTGTTGTCATTCACACCATTAAGCAAGATGGATTTCTTCTCTTTCCTCAACATTTCCCAGCATGCTACTGAAATTCGTCTGGTCACGCTGTAGCTATGGTTTATCTGTACTCACCGACTAACGCAGTGGTAGTTATCGGCTGAGACTAAATAGGGTTAATTCGCATGAGGTTTAGATTGAAATAAGTACACAGAGGTGGTCTTCTCAATTCACTTTACTGCACGGTACAGATGGGTCCTCCATGAATAATAATACCGCAGGCACAGTCAGTCGTGCAATTTTTCCGATCGCGACAGGTTTGTTTTTGACGTTTAATTCACAAGAAACTCCAGTTTCGCACACCAAGTCATTTCAACCTCTGTGGTTTATATCTTACAGACAACAAAAGAGATATCTAGGCAGGGCAATCAATCTGCCTAGCCTTTTCCCATAACAGGCATACTAACATATTTCTATGTGTATTGCTTCATGTTCAATTTCGTGACAACATACAATTTTGTGTTATTGTGTTAGAATTTAGGACTATTGCAAAAACAACCCTGGTAAATATTGGTATTCAGCTGCATCCGGTTAGACTGGAAGCCGACACCAACATAGTTGGGAAAAGGCTTCGCAGATTGATTTTGCAAAAACAAAGTAATATACAGGGTGACATTGAACACATGCGACAAATTTAAGGGGCTGTTCTACGCATCAATATGAACAACTTTTACTATGGGACCAAACCTGAAATCGCGAAAAAAAAATCAGCTGTTCAGTACATTTCGACGAGTTTGATGTAGATAAATGTACTGAACAGCTGTTTTTTTTTTTCGCGATTTCAGGTTTGGTCCCATAGTAAAAGTTGTTCATATTGATGCGTAGAACACCCCCTTAAATTTTGTCGCATGTGTTCAATGTCACCCTGTATATAAAATTGAACATGAAGCAATACACATACAAATATGTTAGTGTGTCGACCTGCCTAGATATCTCTTTTGCTGTGTGTACAAGAGCATTTATTTCAGCGACAAGTTAATAAACCAGTTGAGCAGTGATCCAAGATTCATAGAAGGGAATTGGTGTAAAGTGCACTTATCGGTCCCCAGTGCAAGTAACGACATCACGTGCGACTGGGGCTGCACCGCCGCCGCCGACTCGGCGGAGGTTATCAGCCGAGTCGTGACTCGACTCGGAACTGATAGCGTTAGCTACCATATAGCTGCATCGACTGTATTGTAATAGAGTTTTGGATAAAACAGTGTAGGTATGTTTCTTCTTCTTCTTCTTCGTTGTTCTCTCATTAATGAGAATCGCGTCTACAAATGATGAATGATGGTCTTCCGAAATATGAATTGCTAATCAGTACATAAAGCTTCTGACAGATTTCGTTCTTGCGTCTAACCATTTTGCAGATGCTCTGCCTTGTTTGAAAGCGCTTTTTCTCAGTCTGTGTATGTTTACATAGCGTAAACTATCAGATTCTTGAAGTTACTAGCTTTTGCCAGCGGCTTCGCCCGCGTGCATGTCGGAAACTATCCCACGGGAACTTACTACTGGGATAAAAAGTATCCTATGTACTAGATCAGGTCATGGTCTAGCCGTGTACCAAGTTTTATACAAATCCGTTAAGCCATTTTAGTGTTAAAGCTTAACAAATAAAAAAAAAACTCAATGGTTAGGATGAAGGCTGAGAATAACGTATATTAATAATTTAGGTTAGCCTGATGTAATATAATTAATACATGAGATCTAATGTTAAAGCGCTTAATCTTATCTGCTACACAGACAAATGTCAAATACGCTTTCAATCTCAAAGCATTTATTGTCTGTGGTGAAAGTGATGGTAAGTGATGTGTCCGTATCTAATAATCGCGAGTAGACTTAAAACACAATCGTTGTATCATACAGTTCCAAACTTACATCGAAAAACGCTTTAACATAAACTTTATCTGCCGTATCTTAGCACAACTTTGAAGTACACTCATAAAGTAGCTATAACTTGTTATCAGTACTTATCTAATAATTGTTGTAATTGTTTGCGATAGGCGCCTCTGTACGCATGTTGAACTTCGCACAAATAAATTAGTTTAAGGCCCTGGTGCCAAGAGGCGCCTCTGTACGCATGTTGAACTTCGCACAAATAAATTAGTTTAAGGCCCTGGTGCCAAGAGGCGCCTCTGTACGCATGTTGAACTTCGCACAAATAAATTAGTTTAAGGCCCTGGTGCCAAGAGGCGCCTCTGTACGCATGTTGAACTTCGCACAAATAAATTAGTTTAAGGCCCTGGTGCCAAGAGGCGCCTCTGTACGCATGTTGAACTTCGCACAAATAAATTAGTTTAAGGCCCTGGTGCCAAGCTTGGTTTAGCTCTGTGTGTAAGTGAATGGCGTTATGGCTGTCTAGTTTGACGCACGAGATAGAAGATTCTCACGCGCACCGGAATTATGTCGTAAAAGTGCAAATAAAATCGTATAAAATTAGAAATTAACTATTTAATAAAAAGTAATCCATCACTGGATGTAGTTTGGAATTTGACATTTCATGGTATATTTTTAATCATAATTATAATTGCTAATGAAGGGATAAACAGCTTTTAAAGATTATTAGGAGGTATGTTTAAAGATTTTTTTGGTGCATTAAAGTATGTTTAATTATGTTTTGGCTTCCATCACTGTATGCGAAAAGGACTTTAAAATATCATATTTTTTTTACATGTCAAAATTATTTACGGTTTATGAGATACGCAGCTTTAAAAAACCACCTTTTTGATCGTTTTCAGGAAATCTGCGCCTTAAAAGATAATGGTGCCGATTCTGTTGTGCACAAACTAAACTTAATTTAGGCTATTGCCAACTTTTTTTTTCTAATAAAATAAGAAAGAGACGGACGTAAATTAGAGCTGTCTTTAGTTGAACTAATATTTCCATACAGGTTTAGACGACACGTAAAAACATGTCGACTAAAAACACGGTGAAGCGCAAGGCGTAAACTGGTTTGACATTTCTAACTTAATAGCTATACCCGTCCTTTTCTCGCGCTGTCTGTTAGTAAAAGATAGCGATTCTCTAATTTTGGTTTAGTTATTGAACAAGAGAATCGGCACCAATGTGTATGCATGTGCTTTATCCTAAATTGTATGAGAAAATAAGGTGTAGTGCGTCTTCTAAGCTTTTTCGGTAGTTGGTAGATTGCTAGCGACAGTTTATTTTAACTAGAGGTGGGAAAAAGGCCCGTTTTCTGCTATATAATAATCCACGTACCACCACCCATTTATTCCATACATACCAATAATACCCAATTGAATTTTCAGTTTGCTATAAACAAATATCCGGTGAATTCCAACGACCCAAATAAATGGATACATTTTCATTTTCAATTTTTCACGAATCAGGTTTTACGCATACTATTCTGATTTAAGCCTTCGAATATATTTTATTCCACTAACATAAAAGTTTTTCACGAGTGTTTTTATGACACAGTGCGTCGTTCGGCAGATTATCTGCTTTGATAGCTGTTCGTTGAGTAAGCGGCTTTATTTTCGTTCAACCCTATAAGTTCGCGTTCCAATCTAAATCAACGGAACATTTTTAGCATAAAGATTTTGAGAGATCTATCGGATTTTGGAGTCATTGACCCTGTATAAAGACCTATATTTTTGCTAGATATTTTAGTCAAATATTTTGAAAAGAAAAAAATAACTAGCGACCCGCTCCTACTTCGTTACGACTTGACAAAAGATCGGGATTCCTTCATTACATGTAAATTTATTATTAATGTACTTACTAGCTTGTGCCGCGGCTTCGCCCGCGTGTAGGTCGGAAATTATCCCACGGGAACTTACAACCGGGATAAAAAGTATCCTATGTCCTAATCCAGGTCATGGTCATGTGCCAAATTTCATCCAAATCCGTTCAGCCGTTTTAGCGTGAAATCGTAACAAACAAATATACTCAGCTTCGCATTTATAATATTGGTTAAGATAGTACGGACTATACATATACCTAAACCTTCCGGAATCAATTGTCTAAATGCTGGTGGAAACCGCATCAAAATGCGATGCCTAGTTTAGAAGTACAACGCAGCCACACGGACAAACACGAAAAGCGACTTTAAGGTACAGATTCGATTAAGTACCGTATTGGTAATCAATTTCACTTTTAAGGGTTTGCATTATTTAAACCTAAAGTAAAAGCAATTATACGCAACATTCCACGCATGTAACCTTTTTAAATATTTATAAGTTACTTATTTTAAAACAACATTAGACCGAAGGGTTAGAATTCCCTCGTTATTACTGGCAACACATTAAATATTCAGCCGTGGTGTACACTGCGGTAACACACGCCTTTCTGCGTCCACATTAACCCTCGCTTCTAAACCTAGCTTTACTTAGCGCTTTCTACAAACTGTTGTGATGACTTAATATTTTATTCATTGTCCAGTCTGCGTCGCTAAAATGATTAAAAAACTCAACTGAAAAAATCCGGGTTTAGTTATTACTCTGCTATTTGAAGTAAAACTCTTTGTGTCGCTGTCATTGCTTTAAAAAGTCTCATTAAGTCGGTACTGTCTGCCTAAAATGACGCACAAAAGTAATGTCACTTTATTTTTCTTAATAAAGTTTTTTGTTTACTACTTAAATTATCTAAATACGTTCCCAAAAGATCTTTTTGTCTGCAAATGATTTGTAAGGCGCCGTCGGTCTAGACAACAGTGTGCCGATCACCTTGACTCCCTGAGCCCCGTGCCAAATGTTCACCGATAATACCCTTTGACAAAGGACACTTTAGCTTACTTCATCTCAAAGTCTGGCGAAAAGCTCTCAAAGAATTTCATGACATATCAATATGGAGATAACTCAATTTACCCAAAGTGTCTACACCTTTTGTTATAAAGACGTTTTTGAAAATCGAATTCTCAAGCCAATTCTCGTTTGTACGCCCTACAAAATAAATGGCGCAAGTACACATTAAGAAAAGTTCCCAACTCCCATCTTGGAAATGGTTCTAAATTTAAATAAAACTAAGCCAATTTAAGACCGTTGCTGCGTCGTTTCGGCGTATCACAAAGTTTGTGCGGCATAAGGAAACAGTCCCCCTAACATCGGCTATTACTGCCAATCTGTATATTTGTCCCGGGGGGCACGTTCGCCGTATATATCAGGTGGTTGCGGCGCCTGTAGCTGTCTGCTTGCCCGGTCTAGACGCTCGTGTGATATTAATAACACTAACTGGTCTGGACTTAGACGGTTGAACTCTCCGCGTCAGTTGCTCCGACGCTCGTTATTCGATTGAGAGTTTAATAACACTAGGAACTTTGTGTTGTATCATTTAGCATTTGAAACTTTAAACGGTCTTTGAGATGTCTTTTTGGTTGTTTATTTCCGACGCTTTCATATTTTGTTGCATTTGTTGTTAAGTTTATAGGTACATCATCATTATTTTGTCATTCAAAACAGTTAATTTTCACTTTGAGCAACACTTTGTCCTGCATGATACATCATAGTTAAGAATGTTACAGTGAGTAACTCACTTTGTTAGCATAAACTAAAACTTCTGACGCTTCGGGCGACTGTTTGAGCACGAAATAAACTGCGGTGAGTGCTCACCGTGCGGTCCTGCGGCCAGAGCCTAAATTATTGATTACCGCGATACAGTTCACGTGGCGAGCCGTAACGTCACTCCTAATATTGCGCCAAAATTCTCCGCTTGTGTGCCCGCAGCTTTACCGGCCGCGTTCCATGACTGCTCGGCGTTTAATTTTTAACATTAATAATACTTTACGGAATGTTGCCGGCCAGCAATCGAGGACCTTTGAATTGTTTTTTTTTTGTTTTGACGAATGCTTTGACTGAACATTGCCGGCTGTTTTAATTGGAATATTTTTACGAACTTCGAATGTTTTGCGTGTATCCGTTTCAGTTGTTTTTCAATCAAAGGATATGGTTATTCACTACTCGAATGTTCTGTAAATTGCAAAATAATTCGTTGTTACGTTCCGTGTAGCAATCTAAACGATTCCCATGGTAACACAAAATGAAACGACTTATTTGCTTTTACCAAGGCTCGACAATGACCTTTACCCACCGGCAGCTGATGTTTGATCGATAAATAATATATGAGTTAGTCTAACCGATGGTGGTCGGTGGCCGCTGAAAATGCAATTGAAACAGACAGTACAGCGTATACTGAACTCGCCGGCAGCATTAAATATTTGTAACTTTTGACTGGCATTCGTATTTGTTTGAATGCCTTATTTCCGTAAACGGAGTTTTACAGAACTTCAGAACGCTCGTAGATAAAATCGTAGCCATCTTGCGTTGCCGACCCTAACTACACTCGAGAAACTAAATCGACTGAACTCTTAATCATGCATTTCGACTCAAATAGCAATTAGGTACTCGAAAGCAAGTAAACCGATAAAGCTGAACCGTCAGGCTTAAAAAAAAACTTTTTAATAAATGGGATAAAATCTTTTTGAAAAAAGTAAGAACAGCCGCACGGGTCGATCCATCAGGTAAAGCTACGCTTGCCGGGGTTGGTCAGTGGACCATCTTTACATACCGAGACTCCTCCGTGCCTCGGAAAGCACGTTAAGAGCGTTGACTCGGTACGGCATTTCATACAAACTTTCAAGTCCTTTTTTATCGAAATGAATGAACCGATTTCAATGAAACTTCATACGCATAAGTAGGATACATAGGTCTAAAAAGTTAGTTAAGAACATTTTCTAAATGTCTTATTTAAAAAAAGATAAATGGAAATCTCTGTTTCTATGGAATATTTAAAATCGGTCTAATTTAGCTGCAACACTATTTTTCGAAAATGTTCTTAACTAACTTTTTAGACCTATGTATCCTACTTATGCGTATGAAGTTTCATTAAAATCGGTTCATTCATTTCGATAAAAAAGGACTTGAAAGTTTGTATGAAATGCCGTACCGAGTCAACGCTCTTAAGCCGTTGGCCCCGGCTGTCATTCATGGATCTTTGACAGTCGTTACGGGTCGTCAGAAGCCCGAGTCTGACAACCAGTCTTACCAAGGGGTATCGTATTACCCAGTTACTGGGTTGTGGAGGTCATATAGGCAGTCGCTCCATGTAAAATACAGGTATTCAGCTGCATCCGGTTAGACTGGAAGCTGACCCCAACATAGTTGGGAAAAGGCTAGGCAGATTTGTATGCACGAGTTGTATGGGGTTGATCTAACACCTAAGGACACTTGATATTTTTATCTGATAAGTACTAGATTTCTTTTTTTTTATTTATTGTACTGTGTTTTTTAACCCCCGACGCAAAAAGAGGGGTGTTATAAGTTTGACCGCTATGTGTGTGTGTGTGTGTGTCTGTGTGTCTGTCTGTGGCACCGTAGCGCTTAAACGGATGGACTGATTTGGATGCGGTTTTTTTTATTTGAAAGCAGGTTTTCCAGCGATGGTTCTTAGACATGTTTGATCAAAATCGGTTCAGCCGTTTCAAAGTTATCCGCTCTTTTGTTAGCTGCGGTAGGGATCTTAGACGCGTAATGGGTATTTACTTTACTTTCAAACCTTAGTGTGACCTTAAATTTGAAACATCCATGTATGCTATCTATCTATGCAAGATTATGGAATTCTCGGTCTGATGCTGCAGCCAGGATATCCAACACTAGTGTGCTGGATACACTCTTGAAAAAATAATAGCAGAAATGTCGTGTTTGGATTCATTTACATCAGTATTTGATTCTATATACAATGCAATGGTGGCAACACGATGAGCTGATGCTGCAGCCAGGATGTCCAGCACACTAGAACACTCTTGAAAAAGTAATAGCAGATATGTCGTGTTTGGATTCATTTACATCAGTATTTGATTCTACATACAATGCAATGGTGGCTACACGATGAGCTGATGTTGCAGTCAAGATATCCAGCACACTAGTACACTATTGAAAAAAAAATTGCAGATAGTAGTGTTTATATTTGTTTTTTTATCAGTAGGTATTTATTCTATTTGCAGTACGATGGTGGCATCATTATAAGTTAATGTTATGTGCAGAGAAACTTAACATTGTGCAGTAGGTAATAAAAATGCATTTATATATTGTTAAATTGTTTAAAAAGTTTAAAAATGTTAAAATAAAAATTAAATTAAAAATTTAAAAAACCCCCAACGCAAAAAAGAAAAGGGAACATTTAAAAAGTCAAAAATAATACCTATCGTTGAGCCATCAAATTCAATTGAGTAATACCTATATATATTTTAATTTCAGAAATTGATGGATGGCACGATAAGGTTTGCTCATTGAAATGGCGCTATAATGTCACGGCGGGGTACCGCATAAGTAAGTCAGACCCTTCACTTGATTGACTATGTACATATGCGGTACCGCGCCGCGAAATTATAGCGCCAATTCAATGAGCAAACCTTATCGTGCCATCCATCAATTTCTGAAATTAAAATATATATAGGTATTACTCAATTGAATTTGATGGCTCAACGATAGGTATTATTTTTGACTTTTTAAATGTTCCCTTTTCTTTTTTGCGTTGGGGGTTTTTTAAATTTTTAATTTAATTTTTTTTCTGAACTGAATAAAGTTTTTTTTTATTTGATTGAGTCGATTTGGTTGCTCGCGTGTGTATGAGGGCTAAATTGACAACACTCAAGCCTGCCTAATTCTTCAATTAGTTTAGATAGGTTCATTTCACCTTTTAATAAGTTAGGTGTGAAGTAGTTAAATGTTCGGCTCGGCATGGCTCGGTACAGCCGGGCGGTAAAATATACAGGGTCAAATGAAATTAGCTAGTGTAACTCCGCAGTCGTGATGGGTATCGATATACAGGGTGTTTCTTTTAAGGTGTCAAGCCGATATATCGATTTAACACCCATGTATGTTCTACGATTATTAGACACTCACATTATGGAAGAAGCTATCACAGGTAAAATTAGCTTACGAATCTTTTTATATTCCCAGTTTGAAAATAAAAAATGCTAACATTGGTAAGCAAAACGATTCGTTTTTGTTTATGGCAACCAAGCATTATGCGATTCTCAGAAGATGGTTCTACTAAAATCATATAAATACTAATAAAAGTGAGAACTGCATTACAATGCGTCTTATAGTTTCTTCTGTACGCGTAATATATAACCACTTTTATAGAGATACATGTATTTGCTTCTTTTACGAAGCAAAGACATGTATCTCTATCAAAGTGACATTATTTTCTTCATTATAAACATCGACTCGCAATTTTTTTTCATTTCTACGGTGGTCATGCTACATGTGCTGATTACGACTTGGCATGGATTCTTGCAAATTATTTAAAAGGCAACCTTCGGCCTTACTGTGTCATGGTAACAAACACCGTCAAGTGAAGTGCCGACAAGGCCTCAAGGCGGCAAGGCTGTACACCCTGGCAACAAGCCCAATAATACCGTAGCCTTATAGCCTCATAGGCAAGTTTACGACCTCACTATGATCGCATAGCGACGGCTATCTGCAGGATATTGCGTCATAGTTGACGTCACCAGACCTACGTCACGACATGTGGATAGCTCGCGGGTGATAGCTCGAGGCTGAGCTATTTTAGATTTTAGAAGCTATCCCCAGATTTTACCTATTGAAGTTTTTGCTTTCTTATTCACACTTCTTCTCGATACAAGACAGAGACTTTTATAGAGGATTTATGGCATGTGTGTAGATAAATGAAAATACATACGTTGAAAATACTCTGAATAACAGGTCGTCAGGTGTTTTTCATTAATATTAAAAACATCGCAAAGCATTGACTCTTTAATTAGACTTATAATTAAAATTCTCAACGTTTTGTTAAAGGTGCAAATAATTTGTTTTAGCACAATGAAAGTAACGCTGTTATGAAGTAACTTCTAACAGTGAGAGAGGGCGTCAACCCCACCGATCTATTAGAATGCAAGAGATGAAACACGATTATGTACAGCTATTATATTTTATTGTTTAATATGTACTTTTGTAAAGTTTCATTTTTTGTTGTAATGTGTTGAATGTAACCAGCTGTATAATTAAAGTAATAATCTCGCTCGGCTACCCTACAATTGTGTCATTTGAATCTAATGTCTGGCTTTATTATAAGCTTTATACAAAGAATTAACCAAACTGTCATGTAAATCACAAAAAAACATAATAATGTTGCGGATTCTGTTGTGTACAAACTACTCTTGATTTAGGCTTTTGCTAACTTTTTCTCTAATAAAACAGGAAAGAGGCGGACGTAAATTAGAGCTGTCTTTAGTTAACTAATATTTCCATACAAATTTAGATGACACGTAAAAACATGTCGACTAAAAACACGGTGAAGCGCAAGGCGTAAACTGGTTTGACATCTGTAACTTAGTTCATAGCTATAGCCGTCCTTTTCTTGCGCTGCCTGTTAGTAAAAGATAGCGATTCTCTAATTTTAGTTTAGTTATTGAACAAGAGAATCAGCACCATTGTCTGTAAAAAAATAAATAACATAATGAAAAAGTAAGTGTTAACTTTAAACAGAAACTCATAAGAGAAATACAACAGTTGCAGACAGACGTATTTGTTAGTACAAGTAGTCTGGCAAAATTTACTTTCGTCTGTCAGTTAGTTGCTACTCCTCTACAGGTCGTATTTTAGAACCGATCTGGATGGAAACTTGGTATACAGGTTTTACGGCTTTATAGATTTTTTTGTTCCTGTCGGGCATTTTTAATTGGCGGGGTACTTCCTCCAAAAGGGGGCCTACTGGATATCTCCGCCTGATGAGATCCAATTTCATGGTTCTTTTTTGATTTGAAAGATAGTAACTTTAAGTCGGTCTCATAAAAATTTGGTGAAGATCTTATGAAAAAAAAACATGTTCTCGCGAAGTCGAAGTTCGCAGTTTTAATTATGTGAGAGTTGTACATTATATCAACATTTTACGTTTATAAAAGACATCTGTAACAGTTTACTCAGGGGTGAAACTTTAACATCTTTAAAAACACAAACTAATATTTCTTCCATACACTAAACATTTACATTCCATTCAAAAACAATTGAAGCATCATCCTCTGTCATCCATCGTTCCCTCCATTAACAAACAATCAAAACATACAATGGCGGGAGTTTATTTTTATAAAATCCGGCCGAATGTCCCACAGAACGGTTACATACGCACACTACGAAATATCAATCCAGGATAAGCTGACCTCGCACTGTTTAGTCACTCCCTACTAAAATGGATCCGCTTATACTGGAAATATGTAAGGCTAGGTATTTCGTACTGCATACGAACTGTTATTTTAGAGGGTTAGAACGAGGGTTGGGGACAGCGAAGTTTAGTTTTTGAACTAGCTTTCATGCTGCGGTTTTTGGAGGGTATGTCGTGTGTTATTTGGATTTTTTATGTCTGAACCGAAGTTTTTCATTGCTTTGGAGTTTGTAAATCAAAGTTAGTGAATGCGACTGGCTGTACGTTTGAGCTTTAAGGAAAAAAGTTTGTGATGATTAGGGTAATAATAAATTCTTTAGTAAAATAATAATAATAAACCTGCATTTCAGAGCACAGAGAACCCATGCAGTAGTGTTAGTAAAGACTAAAACTAATGTTAGTTTCCAAATAATAATTTTACGCTAGATCTTTGCAGCCCGTCCATAATCCATACTAATATTATAAATTCGAAAGTAACTCTGTCTGTCTGTCTGCTGTCTGTCTGTCTGTCTGTCTGTTACCTTTTCACGCCTAAACCACTGAACGGATTTCGATAAAATTTGGCAAGGCTATAGATGGTATCCTGGGGACGGACATAGGCTACTTTTTTTTTCAAAAATAATCTTACAGGGGGTGATATAGGGGATGAAAGTTTGTATGGGAAAATCAGTATGTCTTAAGTTAGGGATGTGAAAATTAAAATGTATGCTTTTGATAAGAAATTAAGAAATATGGGGTTCAGCGTTTTTGAAAAATCATCCCCTAAGGGGGTAAAATATAGTAAAATAGGGGTTGATTTTAAAGTTTACAAAACTGCACGGATTTCGACAAAATTTGGCAAGGCTGTATATAGCATCCTGGGGAATGACATAGCATACTATTTTTTTCAAAAATATTACTACAGGGGGTGATATAGGGGATGAAAGTTTGTATGGGAAACTCAGTATTTCTTCAGTTAGGGATGTGAAAATTAAAATGTATGCTTTTGGTAGGAAATAAAGAAATATGCGGTTCAGCGTTTTTGAAAAATCATCCCCTAAGGGGTTAAAATAGGGGTTGATTTTAAAATTTACAAAACTGCACGGATTTCGATAAAATTTGGCAAGGCTTTATATAGCATCTTGGGGAAGGACATGGCCTACTTTTTGTCTTAAAAAATAATCCTATAGGGGGTGATATAGGGGATGAAAGTTTGTATGAGAAAATCAGTATGTCTTAAGTTAGGGATGTGAAAATTAAAATGTATGCTTTTGATAGGAAATAAAGAAATATGCGGTTCAGCGTTTTTGAAAAATCATCCACTAAGGTGGTAAAATAGGGGTTGATTTTAAAATTTACAAAACTGCACGGATTTCAACAAAATTTGGCAAGGCTTTATATAGCATCCTGGGAAAGGAAATAGGATACTTTCAAAAACAATGCTACAGGGGGTGATATAGGGGATGAAAGTTTGTAAGGGAAACCCAGTATTTCTAAAGTTAGGGATAACAAATTCATGCTATTGGTAGGAAATTAAGAAATATGCGGTTCAGCGTTTTTGAAATATTATACCCTAAGGGGGTAAAATAGGGGTTGATTTTAAAATTTACAAAACTGCACGGACGTCGATAAAATTTGGCAAGGCTTTATATAGCATCCTGGGGAAGGACATGAACTACTTTTTGTCTTAAAAATAATCCTACAGGGGGTGATATAGGGGATGAAAGTTTGTATGGAAACTCAGTATTTCTTAAGTTAGGGATGTGAAAATTAAAATGTATGCTTTTGATAGGAAACAAAGAAATATGCGGTTCAGCGTTTTTGAAAAATCATCCCCTAAGGGGGTAAAATAGGGGTTGATTTTAAAATTTACAAAACTGCACGGATTTCGACAAAATTTGGCAAGGCTTTATATAGCATCTTGGGAAAGGACACAGGAAACTTTCAAAAACAAACTACAAGGGGTGATATAAGGGATGAAAGATGGGAAACCCAGCATTTCTTAAGGTAGGGATATGAAAATTCAAATTTATGCTTTTGGTAGGAAATAAAGAAATATGTGGTACAGCGTTTTTGAGGGGGTACAATAGGGGTTGACAAATGTTTGTGTAACTACCTCTTTTTAAGAGATTTAAGGGATTGGAAATGTAGTCATAGTTCGAATCTTGAGGTAACATTTAGTCTTTATTTCATTCGAAGTTTTTACGAGGAAATTATTTGAACGAGTGGTCACTCGGACAAAAGTTATTTGTTATTAGAGCGTGACTGGCATAATAAATTTTAAGTAATTAACAAAGTCCCCCCGCCGCGTAAGTGTGTCTGTTTGAATGCGATAATGTCAAAAAGTACCGAACGGATTTTCATACGGTTTTCTCCAATGAACGGAGTGATTCGGTGTAATTCATTATGGTTTTGTGTAAATTGGTTGAAATATGACGACGACTGTTGAAGATGTCGGAAAAAATCATGCCGACTGGTAGCTTTATGCCTACTATACACGGTAACGATATATCGTAGCGATTTGAGTTTGCACAGTTATATCGGACGGCCCTATGTTTTCCACATGTACGTTCCCATGGGATATTTTTGCCGACTTCCACGCGGGCGAAGCCGCGGGCAAAAGCTAGTTATCCATAAATAAACGTAGCTTACCTACTAAATTGCGGTTTTGAACTGCTGCCATGAAAAATTTTTTGTAGAATATTTTACAAAGGACCACTAAAGCATTTCAAAAGAAGCATATATTATGTAGGTATACGTTTTTGTAAACCTGAGCTTTTTTTTTACGTGAAAAGGGTTTCATAAGAATTTGCTCCGTAAGAACACAGAGTCATTAGCGAGCTGACAACGCAACTTTTGAACTTTTGCACACATAAGGTTTTCGCTGACACAGGTTTCTTTGACGTTTTTAATTTGTGTTTAAACCTATACCTATTAAAAATTGTACGCACCAGCATGTAATGTATAGAAAACTAGCTTTTGGCCGCGGCTTCGCCCGGGTGGAGGTCGGAAATTATCCCATGGGAACGTACTAACGGGATAAAAAGTATCTTATGTCCTAATCTAGGTCTTGGTCTACTCATGTTATAAAGTTCATCAAAATCCCTTCTGCCATTTTAACGTGAAGGAGTAACAAACAAACTCACTTTCGAACTTCACAATTTATAATATTAGAGGATTTTCAGGAGGTTAAAAAGAGGTCAGAAAGTACTTATCCAGCAATACATTTGCACAGTTAACAGTTTGTAATATGTTTTTGATTCGTATTTGATGGTTTTCTGAAATCTAGAGTAATCATATTCAAAGGATTTACCTAGATGAGACGCCGTCGTATTTTTAGAATTATTTTCGACGTGATTGTAATGTACAGTGGGCTGCATCAATTGGGTACCCCAGTTGTATTCAAATTTAAATACAACTGGGGTACCCAATTGATGCAGCCCACTGTACACGCTTGTTTTCATGTGAAAGACAAAAGCAATCATAGAAAGTGTACAAGCTACTAGTAAAACCAGTTACAGAATGGTCAATGACTTTCTACAAACTTCCAGAAAAGCCAAGAATTTGTGTGGAGACATCACAAAAATGCGAACCGTCTCCATACAAGCGGTAAATCAAACAATAAAATGAACGATGGACATAATTCATTATTATTTATCGCCAAACATTCCTTAGGTCTACGCCGTAGCTGCTACGGCGTAGAGGTCGTAGACACTGCGTAGCATACACTTGGCAAAGAGAACCCTAAATTGAAATGTCTTTATAGGGTAACACTACACGTGTTGTTTTTAAGTTTGTAAATCTTGTATGGCATGGATATTATTTTAAAAAATGCTAAATCATTACAAATAATTTAATATAAAATCTAGTGAATGATTTATATTATGATAAATCATTTATGAATCTGTCACAACTTTTTCTCGTTAATTACGGTTCACTCGAAGCTGAATAAATATACAATCATTTATTTATAACAAGTCGAATATCCTCTGAATAGGACACTCGCTCCTATGAAAAAATATGAGTTAAAATTTAATGTTAAAATGTCTGATTTATTTATAAAGATACAAAAAAATAAATTGGTTTTAGATAGATAGAATACTTTTTATTATGCACACCATAAAAATTACAGATATAAATGTTGAAATTTTACATAGGGTGACACAATGGGCGGTCTTATCGCTAAAAGCGATCTTTTACAGACAACCTTTGGATGGATTATAAATTGGTTTTCATCATTTCATGGGTATGAATAATGTAATTGCCAATGAATGGAATTTACGTTATTCGATGTATAACAGAATCTATTTTTTTTTTTTGTAGAAATGTACCTGGATTACTTTAAGGTTCTGTAGAATGCTTTCTTAAAATTTCTTGTTGAAAATAAAATTAATCAAAGTTACGGTTTTCTCGTATTGGATCTTATTGAAAAAATCTGTCCGAATGAAGTAGCTCAGCTTGTGTAATTTAGCCAGAAATGTATCGTGGTACCTTTTTGAGATACAAGCGTAATATTTAGTTTCGTTTGAAGGGTTAACATAAATTAACCATACCTACACGTACAGTGCACGTGCATGGACAGGTACATACAACCTTAAGTTCTAAGTTGACAAGCGACACGATCACTGACAAGCAAGCACTGACTGGACAGGTCCACTCAATCTGTGTGGTTCTTTCCTCAAAAGACCATTTCAGACAGCAATCTACATGGTCCTCACATGATCTGAGGGGCAATTCTCGTACCTAAAAACGTTCACAATCTCATGCCAGCATCAATCAAATGTCAAAAATTTAGGTAAACGCTATACAATTTTTGACAGATTGAGTCTTGAGATGATATTGCGAACGTTGTTAAAAATACGAGAATTGCCCCTCTGACTAAGACTATGTCTGGACTTTAAAAGATACTGTGACCTCTGAGTTTGTGTCGCTGTTACTTCTCGAAGTAGTCGGCAACTAAATATTATTATTACTTTTTGATATTTAAAAGTGTTTTTAGGGTTCCGTACCTTAAAAGGAAAAAACGATATGTATGTCTGTCTGTCCGTCCGTCTGTCTGTCACAGCCAATATACTCCGAATGTAACGGACCGATTAAGTTGAAATTTTATACACATATGGATTTTTGTGACCTAAACACGTACGGCTAAAGTAAATAAATGAATTATGAATATGGGGGTCACTTTTAGGGGGCAAATAAGAAATTTAAAAAAAAAGTTTTGCAAACTGTACCGTGTGACATATCAAATGAAAGGGCTTACTATGAGGGTCTCAAATATATTTTTATTATAATTTTAAGATAAATCGTTTTAAAGTTATTTAAGGAAATAGACGAAATTTAACTATTCGGCCCTTGTCTCCGAAACTACTGAGCCTAAAATTTTGAAAAAAATACAGAAAATAGTTCTATACATGTAGATTACAGGAAAACCTATATGAAGTTTGTGGTCTTAAAATAACATAAGATAAGATAAGATATTTTATTTTGCAAACATGGGTAGCTACAAAAGATGGTGACATAAAAAATATAAGTAGCAACAACCATATTTGACCAGATGATGGCATGCAAAAGTACAAGATTACAAAATAACATGGTAAATCTCTCAATATTGTAACAATGAGAACATGTTTTTCAACTACTTATAGGTAATGTTAAGTTTGTTCTTGGGATAATTTCTTCCCAACTACGGAACCCTTTATTGTGCGTAGTCCGATAATACGCACTTGGCCGGTTTTTTTAAAATAAAAACAGAAATAAAATTCCGCATCGTTAACATTATCGACCACTGCTAAAATTCCTTTAAACGACAAAAATATGGCTGACTTTAGAACAATATTTTCACCCGACATTTTGAATGGTCGGCCTTTTCTAAGTACTTTTTATCTGGATGTATGGTTGTACACAAAAGGTCAGGTAGACGCGGTAAGAGGTATTTTTATTTTGGACGCAGTTTGTGAAGGGTTAGCCTTCGTCGATGTCATGTGGTTGAAAATGGCTTTTTTTATTATTGAATAAGTGTCTAAACACACTATGCCGAAGTTACGCGACCGAAGTTCCGCGGCTGATGTTACGTTCCGACGTGTTCGGCTGATATGACACACCATAAGCGCCGAACTTACGCGGCGGAAATTCAGTTGCGGAACTTCAGTGTCTTGAACGCTGTCATGGCGTCGTGTCGTGTTATCTAAACAGGCGACAGACGCAAAAGAAAGTGATGCTGTTAGGATTCCGTTATTACTTTTTTTTAATACTTGCATAGAAAATAGAGCCATGTCGTTACATAAATAAGAAGCACTTTCGTATTTGCAAATAAAAATACTTTGAACTTCCAAGGATTTTTTCGCTGATACGATTATGCTCTTTATTTAAAAGGGAACACGAATCTATTTCCTATGCAACTATTTTAGTATTTTGGTGGTTCATCCATTTATTTAATCCAAATGAACTGACCCTGAGTGCCCAGCTTAAGCTATAGCACCGTGGGGCGGACACGCGGGGCGCGGGCATGCCTGCCTCCCGCTGCTCCCCGCCCCGGATCTTCTTCGGCAATCGAACCTAACTTCGGTCGCGTATAATGTGTGCTCTACAGAATACGTTGCCACCGAATTGCCGCTGAACTTACGCCTGACCGAAGTTCGGCTGTACGCTAGAACGCAACGTAATTTCGGCATAGTGTGTCGTCAGTAATTCAATAGCATTGCAGGCGTAATCATGCCGAACTTCGGTCGCGTAACTTCGGCATAGTGTGTTTAGACACTAACCGTCTTACTAATAAACTCAGAATAAAGTTATTCCAAGTTTAAACCTATGAAAATGTATGGTTATTCCTTTGTTATACCTGATGTAACTTTATTCCGTGTTTTATTTGTAAGAGGGTTAGGGTTATATTTTGGGTTCGACAGATTTAGCCTGACATCATTAGAAGATATCGTTTTTTTTAATAATATTTAATTTACATATATTTATACACACTAAGCAAACTAAATACAAATGTTAACTAGTACCCTGAACATGAATCAAAACTCATTCGCAACTGAATGAAATGTAAATTGCCCACTGAAGTCTTAATTACTTTCCCGATGTCTGCCTCAGGGACATTTGCATGTATAAAATTTTTACTCATGCACATTAAATCCCCTAATTAATGCACAGTTGGGCGCCTGACGTGAATAGACACCAATTGGTGCCACTACCTCTACGTGCCTACGTGCTACGCTGCTACGCGCTACGCCGTAGGGGGCTACGAGCGCTACGCATTCGTAGCAATGATTTATGACCCGTTATGTCTCCCGAGAAATCCTTGGAGGCGTATATTTTATTGTAGCTAAAATATAAGGATTCCACAAAGGAAAAGTAACGGCTTGTATAAAATAATAGAAGGGACTTACAAGAAATACGATTAAGTGGTTTTCTTTTATGAAAATGAGTTTCTTTTTTTGGGTTTATTACTATTTATCATTTTATGTATTCGTACAAGTATTGTTTTATATAAAAAAAATATATTTCTAAGATAAAAAAAAACTATATTTTTAATAAGGTTTCTGTTTTTGTTTCAGGTTATCGAGAGGTCGGCCAGTGAAGTTGCTTCGGTGAGTCTCAAACTTTGTGTCATCTTTCAGAAACATTTTGACTACCTATTGCTACGTTTAATCAAATTATTAATTAAACAAGGATATCTACATAAAGTCAAAGTCAAATTATTTATTTAAAATAAGCACTTATAAGGAACCTTTGAACGTCAAAATTTACAAAAAAAAGAATAGAAGTGATTCTATATTTTTTTTTGTCAATTTTGACGTTCAAAGCCAAGAAAAAGGCGTTCAAGAATCTCCACCGTTAATCTTGTAAAACTGTTTTACAATATTTTTATACATTAATTATATCATCACCTTGAATAAAATTACTATACCACGATATGTAAAAATAATTAAAATTGAAGCAATGACAGATAAATTAATTATGTGATATAGATACATGGTGCTTTAATATTTACAAACATTGTAAAAGTAGGTATAGGATTTTCTTAAAATTTTAACAAGTAATAAGTCAGTGTGTGATTTAAAGTAATCACAGAATGTAAAATCAATGTCGTAAAAGTAATAAATTATACAATTAACGAGTTGAATGCCGTAATTACAGACACAATTAAAAAGCCATTGTGTCTCGCGTGGGTCCACGTTCTGGCATACGATGGGTTAAATTAGCAACCAGTTTGATTTCGTCTCAACTCTAGATTGACCTATGGAGCTGGTCCTCAGCATGTTTCCAAGCATTTTTATCTTGGATATAATACTCTTATTTGTAGTAAGCTTGTGAACAAAGTGTACTTTTAAATTAAACGAATTATTCTTCCATTAAATTGCAATATCTCACAAGGTATTTGAGCGTTTTCAAAATAAAGTGTACCAAAATAAAATGACCGAATTTATTGTCAGATTTTAGTAGGTAGGTCACGGTATAAAATGTCGCAAACCTGACGTGACGCTCTCTTCCCTTATTATATTCTGAACTGTATTCTAACATAAACATTTACACTAAATTTGTTATTAACTATATTACGATTACATTATTAAATTATTAATCTTTTAAATATCGTGAAATGATGTAAACTTACCTGAATCAGCATTTATTGTGTCTCAAATCCGACACAAGAAATCTTGACGTTCGTGACACAACCAAATACACACGTTGTTTTACTCAGTTTCGTATCACAACTGGTTCTTTTTGTATTTCGAACGGTGGATTGTAAGGTTAATGTTGCCAGTTTAGAAATGAAAAAGTCCTTATTTATTATTTAAATAGCAGTTTTAGCCGTGACAAACCTGTCAAGTCCGGTCGGCACCACTTTTTACATGTTTGTTGGAAATTGAATTGTGGAAATGCGTGTTTTAGGTTTAAATTAAAAAGTACCACAGACGATAGAATACTCAGAGTTCTTTCAAACCGTACCAAAAAGTCAATGTATCGCGTACAAAAATTTTTCAGAATAGCTTTTAACATCGAGAAATTCGAGTGGGGACACGTCAAAAACTGACTTCTTGCTGATTAAAATTGGTCATTATTTTAATTGCTTTATTTTTTTTTCATATTTGTGGCACTTCATTTACTAGTTTAAAATGTGTTTAGTGCTAACAGTTATTAAAATATTCACCAGATCATATCATATTTTGTTAATAATACTTCAAACACAAGGGACAACCGAAAAGTGGGGGTACACTTTTTTGTGAAAACGCTCATTTTCATACTATTTATAGCAGCTTAAAAGTTTAAAAAAGTCTGTTTTTCTCCATCGCAATCTTTTCGTCTGATAAAGTTGTACGTTTCCGAAACAATTTAACTTTGTGTGGGGCACGTCGAGCGTGACGCGCTTTCGTCGATCACCCTCCGATAGACTCGGGGGAGGGGGGGGGGGAGCTTTGGGATATCCAGCTATCGGTATTCGATTAAATCTTAAAAGATAAAATAACTAACGTATTATGAGTTAGGTGAGATAATTAAACTGATAATTATATTTAAAAGTTTATGGTCTAGTCAACTCGTCGAAAGTTGCTTTTGGTATTGGTCCAATAATGTGCCAAAAAATCTGATAACTATCGTTAGTTGAAAATATTTTTAGAGATAGTTACAAAAGTCATTTGACAAAATATACTTGTTTTTAGCGTTAATCTGCACTGTCATTATTTTTTTCTATATCGATGCCACAAAAATATACAAGTTGTAACTAAAATAACGCGCAACCTCTTAAGGGGTCAAAAAGCTGTTCCCTACACTTTGAAGAGTTATTGCGTACATAAATGTAGGGAACAGCTGTTTTTTCCCCCGATTTTAGGTTTGGTCCCATAGTAAAAGTCGTTCATAATGATGAGTACAATGACCCCTTAAGAGTTTGTTCGTTATTTAAATTACACCTTGTATAAAAAATTCATCAAAAAATAATATTTATTATAAGCTATAAAGTGTATCATAATAAAAACGCTCCCCTCCTCGGCGTTATTACTCTATGAATAATTCCTTTTATTTCTCACCTTTGATGTCACCGCCGCCATCATTACGACTTTATAAATAAAACATGCATCTTTTGTCTCTTTTCTAATCGTACCCGAGTCTATTTGTGTCTCATTCGCACTTGTTAATTAATTTCCTTTGGTGGTACGGATCTACAAGAAAATTACGTTTGTATCTTCTTATGTTGAAGATGTGGTGTGGTGTTATGTTAATATGTGGTCTGATGAATACGGACGCATAGAGTAACTTTTGGTTCCGGTTTCTCAAGGCTTGATCCAAGTATCTCACGGGCAATTCCCGTATTTTTAACAACGTTCGCAATATCATCTCAAGACAATTTTAAAATTTTTGACAGATTGAGTCTTGAGATGATATTGCGAACGTTGTTAAAAATACGGGAATTGCCCCTCTGATTTGTTCATCTGTTGTAAATCTCAACTTGTAAATTGACGTTGTTTTGACGACAGAATTAAATTGAACTATCTTTCGGAAAAAACTTAGCCGCACAACACGAGACAAGCCGACATGTACGCTTACTTACGTACTAATGATACCCTATATTTTCCAAATAACTATTTCCGTATGAAATGAAAACTTGCTTACTTACATTTATCTATTTCTATTCTCAATCAATCTGCCTAGCTTTTTCCCAACTGTGTTGGGGTCGGCATCCAGTCTATTCGGATGCAGCTGAATACCAGTATTTTACATGGAGCGACTGCCTATCTGACCTCCACAACCCAGTAACTGGGTAACATGATACCCCTTGGTAAGACTGGTTGGAAGTTTGGATCCACTAGTTGAACTTGACAAAATCTTTTTGCATTTGATAGCCTAATTCTTAAGGAACGCTAGGCTATTTTTAACAACGTGCTAGGACCCTTGGGAGCCGAGCAAAAGAAAAAAGTCAGAAGGAATTCCAAGCGAAAACAAAGTAATAGCGCAAGCAGGCGATGCGATGCGATGCGGTGGTTCGGGGGGATAATAAATTCGCGGATGAAGTCGAATGAATTAGAAGAAATTCCGGCAGGTACATATTTATGTATTAGGTAAATGAATAATTCCAGAACAGCTGTAAGATTCATTAACACCTATTCCACCGCAGTGGACACGGCGGCGGCGCCTTACGTCTGTTGTTATATTTCATGTCGTAATTCTCCTAATGTTAGGCTCTCGCTAACTGTTGTTGTTTATTACAGTCTAATTTGGTAAACATTTATTCAGTACGACAATGTTCAAAGGTTAATAAGTTCACATCGAATTATAATAAAAGCAAACTATTGTGTTACTTTATACTGTTCCATCATTTTCCAAGATTATTTATTTATCGTCGAAAAACTTGCTTCAAAATGTTTTAATCAATCAAAGTGTATGAAACAACCCTATAAATTGTTCTGATAAAATGAATTGCTACTTCGTCAATGCAAATTTGATCAATCATCCTACAACCACTAGGGATTTACACACCTCCTACCATTACCAACCTTCTGTTAAAGATATAAGGTTTAAATTCAATCGTAACATAGTTTGTAGATTTTGATACCCTTCAAGAAGGTGTGTGAAAGGGACAGAGGATAGTTGATAGGTTGAACAATTTGAAGACAGCGATGAGAAATGGGTGGGATTATTTATAGTGCGTAAGGATGCGTGGAATTTCATCTTGGTGAGGTATATTTACTTAGTGGTCCCACCGTTGGAAACTGACAGTGACACAGATATATTGGTTAAAAGTTTTGTGTTTCAGTTTGGGCCTTATACAATACTTTAGCTATTTTCTTGGCTTATAGCCAGCAGTCTTACTAATCCTAACTCCATGTCGTCTAAAGTAAAATAGGTACACGACTTAAATCTTCATTTGTGACTGTTTGTGAAACTGACAAAGTTGCTTGTGCTAAATTATGTTTATAAGAAAAACTGTTACTATCAGAGTGAAAATAAGTAATCATAATCATAATAATTTATTTGCATCGAAAGTAGGTACATAAAATAAACCTGTTTACAAAGATGTTATTTCTGTACAATCAACCATATTGGCATGCAAACATTGAAAATAAAATTTATAATTTAAAAAAAAAAGTCAGTAAATTAAAATAGTAAAAAAAAAAATAAAAAAATTACAGAATTGAAACTAGTATTAATAAATGTCAAAAAAATGTAAATACAAAATGTCAAATATTAAAACTATAGTGTAGTGACATTTAAAAAATCATTAATAGAATAATAACACATCAATTAATAGGGCTGTCAGTTTGTTTTTAAACATTTTGATTGGGACATTTTTAAATATTGGTATTTTGTTATAATATGTAAAGTACCAACTGGTAAAAATACTGGTATTCAGCTGCATCCGGTTAGACTGGAAGCCGACCCCAACATAGTTGGGAAAAGGCTAGGCAGATTGATTGATGTAAAGTACCAACTGGCATTGCAAAAGTATTTTAGTAACACATAAAAAATATGTAAGTATCATATTTTTTATGTGTTACTAAAATCTTTTTTATGTGTTAAAAACTTACTACCCACGAACTGTAGATAAAAACAATACATTTGATACAACCATGTATTGTCTGTTTACTCAGCGCCTCACCTATTGACTTTACCTCGGACATTTATTTACTGGCCAGTACACTCGCTGTCAGTCTGCCTCGACCATCAGTAAAGATAAATGTAAGTACACTGAGTAACTACATCGCAAATATAAACTCTGTTAATTGAATTGCTGCCTACTATAACGCTGTGGTGGAGCTCGTGGCTAAGTCATAACAGCCGCACGGGTCGATCCATCAGTTAAGCTACGCTTCCCGGGGTTGGTCAGTGGATGGCTGACCATCTTTACATACCGAGACTCCTCCGTGCCTCGGAAAGCACGTTAAGCCGTTGGTCCCGGCTGTCATTCGTGGATCTTTGACAGTCGTTACGGGTCGTCAGAAGCCCGAAAGTCTGACAACCAGTCTTACCAAGGGGTATCGTATTAATCAGTTACTGGGTTGTGGAGGTCAGACAGGCAGTCACTCCATGTAAAATACTGGTATTCAGCTGCATCCGGTTAGACTGGAAGCCGACCCCAACATAGTTGGAAAAAGGCTAGGCAGATTGATTTTATAACGCTGTGGTGCAATTTGAGAGCTTGCTAGACGTTTGTTCAACAGGTCCACTGTTGACATTGACCACACTGTAGATTTGACACATGATCGGTAATGTTCACTTTCTCATTGTACCTGTAGAAAAAGAGATGTTATGGGATGAGCACAGACAATATTTTTCGCATTATTTTAATAATAAACACAGAAAAGATCTTCTCATTAATTACACCAATATGACGTATTCTTAGGATTTGCTTGATCTATATACAACTGTTAAGCCTATTTTGTGGAGTACTTAGCGAATTGGATAGATTTAACATCTCTTTAGTACCTAGTCTAAGCCCAGGAAACAAACTTATTACAAACTTACTTTTGCCCGCGGCTTAGCCCGCGTGAATGTCGGAAAATATCCCACGGGAACAACCGGGAAATCCTTTCTTGTTCCTTGTGAACATTATAAAGGGAACCTCTGCGCAAAATTTCAGCTTCCTAGGTTCAAGGGTTTGGGCAGTTAATCAGTCAGTCAGTCGGGACTTCTCTTTTTATTAATATAGAAGATACTATAGGCAAAAAACTTGCAATGAGAAATGTTAGGGCAGTTGAGTTTTGACAGGTCTGAGGGACAGTCGATAGTTGAAGCGAGATATTGGAGTGGGCTGTCGCAAGACAGCGAGTAATAGTTATTAAGTTAAAGCCCAGATTGGACAAATTTAGTACCTAATGTAGAACGTGTGTGTGTGTGTGTGTGTGTGTGTTTGATGGAGCTGGAGCCACTGGGTGAGGCTTTCACTATGATAATTATCCTGGTCACGGCACCACATGTGACTGTACCCAATTTACCCTTTGTAGAAGAAGCTTTTTTATGTTGGCATGAGTTGTCTTTTTGGATATTGAATAAAAAAGCTTGTTAAAAAAAAAGTTGCGCGGATCGTCCTAAAAGTGTTACCGATATGAATCGGTCAGCTTATAGGATAGACCCTAGAGATTTATAAGGATAGAAAGGTGAATTGGAAAGAGTCTGGGGGAAACAATAAATTTTTCCCTTTGTAGTGTTTTTTTTTTCTGGAAGTTGGTTGTTTTTTTTTTTAAAGTTTTTTTATTTTTCACCTTTTAGTTACGGTACTTACCCCACACCAATTCGTATACCACTACATGCATCAAGATACACGAAGTGGATTAAATACTAATTATCGAAGCTAACTCAAAAACTACCCAAACAAAGTTAATAAAATTTATACCATTCCCCCTCTAAAAAGCTTATTTTATTCACTGAAAACAGTGAATAAAAAGCACTTTTACTCACTGTTTTGATGTTTGAAAATGGAACACACCAATGTATTCGACCACAGATTTAAAGAACCTATGCTAGATGCGGCACGTTATTAGATTGTATGAAAACCGAACGTGTCATCTTTTTTATACCTACGATAACTTCACCCCAGCCATTTAGTGATGTGCTCAAAGTAAACAGAATTGTTTCAATCACTAAGCGTCACTGAGCTAACAGACTTTTTTTAGTACGAACAGTCGAACATGCAGGGCACGCTTGGTCGTGGCTTGCCCTATCTAGTGTAAGTGTAATCTGTGTATTCGACCTATATTGGTGTGTTCTAAATTCAATTTGATTGGTCGACATTTTCGACAAGGAGTTTAGCATTAGAATAAAAACTGTTTTGTGTTCTTTGCTGTCCTTAGTAAATTGGCGCTATTTTGAATACTGTAAGTTGTACGAACACAAAGTTTAGTGTTACTTTAATCTTTAATTTTGTGTTTGTTTAGTGTTGTTCTCATCGATTAAAAATGCATTCTAGTGATGAAGATGTGTTAACACCTGAGTTTGTGAAAGAGAGGGCGGCCGATATAGTGGAAAGCTTGCTACCCAAAAAATCACGGCTGGTTTACATCAAAGCCAATTTAACTTTACTTTTTCTTCATTATATGTATATTTTCACTTAAATCTTTCTTTTTCTCGTAGTCATGGTATAAAGTATAGTATGCAACTCTTGAATAAAACGGATTTATATCGAGTGCCATGAATCGCTCGCATCGCTCAGGATTCTAACACTTGAATCACTCGCTACGCTCGTGATTCAATCATCATGAATCACTCCCTACGGTCGTGATTCAATCGTTAGAATCCTTCACTAGCTCGTGATTCATCTATGGCCCTCGCTTTAAATCCGTCCTTTATTCACTAATTGCATAATATACTATTATATGGGACCACCGCGCAAGCTTCCTCTACCAAATGAAAAAATAATTTTCAAAATCGGTTGACAATGGACGAAAATATCGATGAACATACATTAAAAAAAACATACAGACGAACCTTGTCCTATTTTGAAGTCGGCTAAAATATAAACAAGGCAAGAAGAATGATAAACTGATTAAAAAAATCACGTTTGACAAAAACAAAGTCTAGCAGTATTTTTGTGCATAAAACAGTCTGTATTTTTTTTTGTCTCATGTGTAGGCTTTATCAATACATTTTTGCGGAAGCCTTTGTGCTCGGAATATTGCTGCGACTGTTCCGTTTTATCACTATTTCCACTTTTATCACTATTTCCCGTTGTTGTTCTGTTTCTTTTATTTTCTTATTTGGTAGCTCTCGCGTCTGTGCCGCGGATTGTTAGGACCGCGAGCTTTCTTTGAGATTAAGATAGAATAACAATGTGGATGACAAAATAAGCATTTTTACTGCGGAATAGGAGATTGTAAAATAACTGAGTTTACTGTGGATACTTGAGTGTATTAAGGCGGGAATACATGTCTATTCCTGTAGCTTGCACAAAACTATGCAATACTTAATACTCAATTATTTATTGCATTCCATATGTATTAAATAGATGGTGTAATAAAGTAAACCATCAATATGGACCCTGTCGGGCACAGCAACATTACGAGAGAGGAAGAGGGCAAGTAGTAGTAGTAATTCAAGCAATTCAATCAATCTGTCTAGCCTTTTCCCAACTATGTTGGGGTCGGCTTCCAGTCTATCCGGATGCAGCTGAATACCAGTATTTTACATGGAGCGACTGCCTGTCTGACTCCACAACCCAGTTACTGGGTAATACGATACCCCTTGGTAAGACTGGTTGTCAGACTTTCGGGCTTCTGACGACCCGTAACGACTGTCAAAGATCCACGAATGGCAGCCGGGACCAACGGCTTAACGTGCTTTCCGAGGCACGGAGGAGTCTCGGTATGTACAGATGGTCACCCATCCACTGACCAAGCTACGCTTGCCGGGGAAGCGTAGCTTAACCCGATGGATCGACCCGTGCGGCTGTAATTACTTAGCCACGAGCTCCTCAATATTGTTATAAATTACTAGCGGCCCGCCCCGGCTTCGCACGGGTATTTAACAAAAACAAAAATTATAAATTTTAACACACACACACACATACCCTACCTTTCTTTTTTCTTCGGGTTAAAAAAGAACAAAATTATAAAGAAAGTTTGGATATAGGGAGGTCACAATTTCTGCTTTTTGTAGTGGGAAGAATTCCTTCCCCAAGTTTTAGCAGTTGTGTCAGGCCAGTAGTTTCGGAACCTATTCAATGCAAACGAACAAACAATCAAATTTTTCCTCTTAATAATATTAGTATAGACTAGATGTATTTCATTGTGTTTTATGCAAGTACTGGCATGCCATTGCGACATTCACCGATCAGAAGTTGTTATGCAAGCTACTTGCATGCTATTGTGCAAGTTACGGGCATGTGTATTCTCGCCCTGATATACAACGTGCTTGCTTGTTACGTTTATCAAAATTAAATTAAAATTAAAATTCATTTATTTCAGGTCATTGACCCATATTAAACACAAAAACTCAATTCAAAATAAAAACTGATTAAATATGTATTAATTAATGTCTAATAAATAATGTCAGTAATAAATAAATAATGTCAAAGTTAATATAATGTCAAAGTTAATAATAATTAATTAAATATTACAATGGATTAAATAATTAAATTAAGTTATGTCAAAAGCAAATATTAAGCAAATCATTATATATTATTAGATATTTTACATTCAAACACCAGCAATATGCCTGCCACAACAATGCCCAACGTAGGGACAATCCAGTCGCTGAGCAATCATCGCCAAGACAGTGTTGGAGCTAGCCCGCACCCTGCGCACCAAGGACGCGCACCGCTTGCGCATGGTGGCGTGGAAACAGTCGGTGCGCGCTTCCGCAAACATGCCCGAGGCGCTGCAGAAACGGGGCAGCCCCAACACCGCCCTGAACGCGTTGTTGAATTGGACACGAAGGGCACTGTAAGCAGCTTGTGAGTATGATGCCCATAGGCTGCACGTGTAAAGGGAGGTGCAGAAAGCTTTAAAAAGTGAGATTTTAACCTGACTTGAACAACGCGCAAACCTACGGGCTATCATATTTGCTCTCTTAGACAGTGCCCTCCGCTCCCGCTCAATGTCGACATGGTCTTTCAGATCAGCTGTTACCCAGTGCCCCAAGTATTTAAATTGGTTCACCCGTTCCAACGGTATACCTTTGAGGCGAATAGGTGGTACTTGTTCTGGGCATTTGGCGCCTCCCTGAAATACCATGTATTGACTCTTCACGACATTATACACAAGGCCATGGCTGCCAGCGTACTCCTCACAAATTTTCAATAGCTCGCGTAGTCCACAAACCGACGCGCTCAGCACCACCATGTCATCAGCATAACTCAGATTGTTTACACACACATCATCAACATGGCATCCAACATGGCGACTACTGAGCGCGACGATGAGTGCATCAATGTAGAGATTGAAAAGTGTGGGAGAAGTTAACCCACCTTGTCTCACTCCACATTCAAGCCTGTATGACTCCGATAATGTACCCGCCCATCTGACATTGTTAACCTGATGTTCGTACCAATACCTGAAGATGTTAACAAGTTCATGCGGCATGTTTATGTCCTCTAGTTTTCGCCACAACACATCGTACGATACCAGGTCAAAGGCCTTGGACAGGTCGAGGAAACACGCATACACAGGTGTTTTACGATCCGTGTAGTATCTGACAGTATGCTTGAGACACAGTATTGCACTATCTGTAGATAATTTGGATCTAAATCCAAACTGATTATCATGCAGTGACACGTGTTTATTTAACTGTGTATCAAGCAAACCGTCAAACCCCTTTGCTATAACAGTCGCAAGAGAAATAGGCCTGTAGTTAGTTTTATCAGATAGATCACCAGTTTTATTCTTCACTACAGGCACTACTACCGTTCTCATGAAATCACACGGAAGGTATGAATGGCTCAGGCATAACGAGTAGAACATAGCTAAAACCCTAGACACATGTGGACCGGCATACTGCAGGTGCTCAATACTGAGGCCATCATGGCCAGGAGATTTGCCTCTGGTCATATATTTAATGATTTTACGCACCTCACTGGCTAAAATCCTCGTCTCCATTGCTTTCATCGGCTCTTCAGCATTGACCTCCCCAGTCTGCCTTCCCAACTGTGGCTTTACAGAAAAGTAAGACTTGAATAGACTAGCTATGTCTCCCGATTCACTAACCCCATCAACGCTCACCGGTAGGCCAGGTCTTAAGTTTACCTTTTTGGTACCTTGCCAAAAACCACGAAAGTCACCGCTCGAGTGCTTCAAAGCAAGGGTATCCATTTTCAATTGGTCCTGATGATCTTGGCACCACTTAAGCCTGGATTTGAACACCCTTCTGGTTTCACACATTACGCGATACACTTCCCCACACCTAGGTTTACCGCATAACACCCATTCAATAAATTTTGTTCTGGCCACCCGGTGAGCCTCGCTGACGTTTTTGTTCCACCCTACTACACGCGAGCCAGCCCCACCCGTCCTCCTGCTACCCCGACCGGCCAAAGACGCGTCACGAAGAGCAGTCACAATATCAGAGTACAGTCTGTCAATGGCACGCCTATGACCATAGTCACGACAGTAAAAGTCAGCACACTGTATACACTCAGAAGGAAAGTCCACAAGTCTGAGCTTCCTGTTACACTCACTTGTATACAAGGCAATCTGTTCCTCCTTCCGTACACCCCACACTACTCCCTTATTCAGCATGACATTGTGATGTACCGTCTGTGAAATTAGATTTAATTTACACTCAACAATAAGCGGGAAGTGATCTGACCATACTGTGTCATAATCCACATACGCGTTTGTAACAGATTGCCTTGCAGACTGAGTTACCAAGCAGTGGTCCAGCCAGCTGCACGACCCGTACACGTCACTCATAAAGGTAAACGTATCCGAGTCAATACCTAGCATTTCTACATCAACACATATCCAATTCTGTTCAGCACTATAGCTTACAAGCTCGCTGAAAAATAAACCATACGGTGCAGCATTAAAATCGCCTAAAATATATACAGACTCAATGCCGTATTCTTCAATAATTGCGCTTACCATACTAAGACAGTCCGTGAACTCAGCTAAATTAGCCGCTGCGTTTGTTGGCATATATACGTTTAGCACTATCACTGGCCGGTCACCGGTTATTATTTTAATGGCACATATACGCTCACTATCACAACGCAACACAGACACCTGCTGAAATACGCTGCTTCTCCACAGCAAGGCTACGCCACCAAAAGGTCGCCCACGCAGCAGACCTGCAGATGTGTCCACCGCTGAAACTCCCGTGTAGCCAAACCCGCTGTGAATAGTACTTAAGTACGGTATTTCCTCAGGAAGTAGCCAAGTTTCCTGCAAGGCTACCAAATCACAAGAACAACAGAGCTCCCTAATGTCATCTATGGAGCGTTTTATGTTTTTGCAATTGAAGCTAGCGAAACGATACGGTCTGCTGTTTATCGTTTTCAGTAATTCTGTCTTCTACACTGAACAAATTCAACAAGTATTATTTCTCCAAATGAGGATGTTTTGGCATTATAACACGCGGATCAATGAAAAAAAGAAATTAGAAGAGATATCTGTCTACTAGCCTTAAATATTATTTTTTTATAAACTCCTATGCCAGCCGTAAATGTGACCTATGTCACTGTCGTGTGAATATGTATTATTGCGTGCCCGACATTATTATGTTTTTGAGCACGATACGACTGTCTAATTATTATATTATTAGATAGGTTTAAAAAAAGAATGATGTAAGGCATGTAAGGCAAAATGTTATAATAGCAAAATACGAATAAGTTCCATTTTATTATTAACTTCTAAGATAATAAATATTTTCGTAATGTAGTTCAAAGTCAAAGATTTATTTGCAGATAAATATGGTTCTTACAATTCGGAGCTACCTATCGACCTGAGCAAGTCAAGTCGCCTGCTACGAGTCATGTCAACCCACGCCCAATCATATTCTTTATTTTAATAATATATTTCTCCTCGCACAATTATATTAATAATATGATTCTTCATGAAATAAGATAAATTAATACACCTACTCTTTATCTTTTAATATAATATTGCGTTACCTACCTAACCCAGTAATTAGACTTGGTAAAATGGTGATCCTTTTTGAATATTCCTAGCAAATTAAGCTCAGAGTGTTTTTAATCGTTAATGGTTTTTATTTAAATTTAATTCTTGATGAATATTAAACGTTCCTTTTATGTACATCGATATTTTTTCTCGTTAAGTTCTTTCTAAAAGTAGGCAGAAGATAAATAGATAATCATTTATTTGCTCAAACTTAAGACATACATACAATACAACTTGTCAGCATGCAATAGATGTTAAAAGTAAAGATAAAAACAGATCACATTTGTCTTAAACAATGTATGCAAATATTAATAAAATAATTTATAACTCCGAGTCAAATTATTTAAAAATGTCATGATAATTTACGAACATTAAAAATAATAAATTAGTAAAACATAATCATGCACAATCTCTCATCTAAAAACTCATTCAAATTATAATAAGCTTTATTTGCTAGAAAATAGAAAAAAATGTAGTGTCTTTGTCCTAATTATGGAGGTGTACGGGTAAGGTACATTTAAATGATAGTCTGATATAGGAGTTCAACTTGTGTATTGATGTCACACAGAAAAACACTCAAAACTGATAGCTGTTCAACACGCGGCGGATGAGTCCCTTCCGAGTCTGGGTGTTTTTATATCTATAATATGTATGTATTTACAAAAAAAAAAAAAAATGTATATAAGTAGTTTATCAGCCATCTCGTTACCATAATACAAGCATTAGGTTGCTTAGCTTGGGACTAGATGGCGTTGTGTGAAATGTCCAAGGATATTTATTTATATTTATTTGTTGAGCAGTTGACATTGGGTTATTGTAACTTAGATAAATTACAAACTGAACCACTAAAAAGTGAAAAATAAAAACTATTTTACAAAAAAAAAACCCGACTTCCAAAAAAAAAACACTACAAAGTGAAAAATAACTTTAATTTCGGAATTCGGTGGCAAAAAACTAAAATACAGATCCAAACACACCGACTTCCGAAATTAAAGTTATTTTTCACTTTGTAGTGTTTTTTTTGGAAGTCGGTTTTTTTTTTGTAAAAAAGTTTTAAAACTCACAACCCAGAATACGTCAAGGAAACTTGGGATATCTACTTAGGTGAAATTGACATTCTACTATAACTATTAACTATACTGTCATTGCTCTTTTTCGTTTTATTTAAAAAATGTGCTTTCCGTGACTTTTTTAAATAAACGAACTTCCACTGACCGTCCATTTAATTCCCCTGTCCAAATTGCGTCTAAAATATGCAAGCGTATCAAAAAGTCGCGCGACAAACATGGAAAGTAACTCAGCTAGGCTTAATTATTTACAGTACCTACAGTCTGCCAACTAATTTATAACGACACTAATAGTCTGCATGCTGGGTTGTTCCCGCCGCGGTAATTGCGACGCTTGCCACACTATTTGCGGTTTCATTGATGAGCACTTTGTGGTTTCTGGCTATCTTTTTGGTCTGAAGTCTGTTGTTAGGGCGGTTAAGCGGTTTGTAATGCGGTTTAATTGGTACTTATAAGTCATGTTTGAAATTACTTTCATTACTTTCGTTTTAATCAATTGAAGACGACATGGTCCGAAATCGCATACGACCTTTAAAAATATAGATAGAACTTTAATCAGAAAAATATTTTTTAGGTTCAAGACGGTTCAAGGAGAGAGTTATTTCGTAGAAAAAATCTAGTCAACAGTTTCTAGAATTCAAGTCGATACACGATACTTAGAAAGTTAGAACCAGTTAACGTTAGTAAAAAAAATGGCTTACAAGAAAATCACAACGAAGGTCACATTGTGACGAACTGCACAATTCATGAAGCACTGAAGAATTATTTTTTTTTGTAATTTTTGTAAAATAAAATTGGATAAGATATTTTTTTAATAATTGGAATAGTCTGGTTAAGCTACAAGCTTATGTTTTTAATGAAGACAAGAAGATTTATGATCGATGGAATATACTTCATTTAGATTAAAGAATTTAAGACGTTAGTAAACAGGTAAAGACAAATTTCATTCTGCAACATTCGGCACAATGGGAAGGAGAGGAGAGGAACCTCGAAGTCGAATCAAAAAAAGTAAAAAATCGTCACAAAAAGCTTCACAGTTCTGTAATTGCAAGTCACAGGACAGTTTGCCGCCACTGTCGGGCTTGGTTATACAAATCTGCGTGCCGTGTAGTCTACGGCTTATCTAGTCAGCCTGCAGAAGTCACCTGCCAGCTGTGGCAGATAGAGATTTGGCAAGCCTACTGCACTGACGTGCGTATGTGCGATAAAACAACAAGATTTTGAAATATTATGTTACTTGTTTGGATTGCTGTTGCAGCTTACTAACTAGCCTGTAGAGATCATCCTACATTTGTTTACAGGTTACATTATTTTATTTATAGGAAATAATAATCTAATAAGCGTCTGTGATCGCCGATGAATGTTTCATCTATTCAGCGCGTTCGAACTTCACAGTTTGACATTATCCTTCTTTGAAAACAGGAAAGCTTAGATAAAAGTAATTTTGATAACGATTGTAGGTATTTAAAAGGAAATAATAATAATAATAAATATCCTTGGACATTTCACATAACGCCATCTAGTCCCAAGCTAAGCAACCTAATGCTTGTGTTATGGTAACGAGATGGCTGATAAACTACTTATATACATTTTTTTTTGTAAATACATACATATTGTAGATAGAAAAACATCCAGACTCGGAACAAATATTTGTACGTGCTACAAGTATTTGTTCTGAGTCTGGATGTGTGCGGGAATCGAACCCGCGACATGCTGCGCAGCAGTCAATCGATCAACCACTGCGCCAACCGTGTCGTCATTTAGTCAATCATTAACAGATTCTTAATTGATGCTTTTAAAATATTACAAACTATATAAGTGATACTTCAAGAGAAAGATACTCTTTAAGTAAATCTTCATCTGCACTTCTTTCTTTACACACACTTTGCACTATCATCTTATGTAACGAACATAGAACATCCTTATAACATAAGCAAACTGTCGGTTACTGTGTTGCACAAGACAACAGAACCGTAATTGGAATTTTTACACGTCAGAGAATGCTGAGCCATGTGTGGGGGAACATACAGGGGTAATTTAATTACCCCTGGGAATTGATCCTTCCGTCCTTTCTCTAGTAATAAAGCTAACCCATCGAACTTTCAACAATAATTCGTTTTGTTTCGATAGCCCAAAAGTAATTTCTGGGTCGCATTAGTGGTACAGATTCTGAGTTACCCCAAATCAGAACATTTGCATTCTTTTTTAGGCCGTTCTTTGCAAAATTGTATTTAAACTCCCCAATCCCAATGAAAGCCATTTTCAGGCCTTCTGAATACTCTAAATACTCTGTAGGTATATGTTGACAAATATGGCGAAAACACGATTCCCACAAAGTACGACAGTAACAAAATACAAAACAAACAGAATACTTACAAATCAATCAAAGCTACCTGTTTTGATTACGTTTGTTGCGGAAACAGCCCGATGTTTGCTGCCCTCCGGCCGCGAAACAACACAACGGAGGTAAACGACCTCTACAGCCTCCCTCCTCACTTGCGCAGAATAACAAGCAGCTGATCCTGTTTTCATTTCATTGTCAGATCAATATGAACGATCATCATTTTTGGCGGGCGTTTAATTTTCAGGTTTTTTATTTTTTCGCCGGCTGGATCCATGGCATTCGTTGTTTTATTGGCGATGTTTAAGGCGCTATGATCCGGGCTCGAGCCGCGTACTGAACTGAAGTAGGCTCGCGAGTGGTTGCCTCGCGAATTTAGTAGGTATTTAAACATAAGTAGTAATTATTTTAATAATTTTATCACGATAAACTCAACGAATTATGCTAAACAACCTTTTCATTTGTATAAAAAATAAGAAAAAACGTCTGTTTTGTAGCTATGAAATTGATTAAACCTTACGAAAAGGAAAACTTTGTGATTTTTTTCTATCCAGCAAAGTAAATCTAACCCACCAAAAACATTTTCATGGAAAATGTTGCCAAGACGAGATCACATATAGCTCGCACTGACAAAAAGCTATCAGATCTCATGCAGAGCCAAGCTTCTAACTCTACACGCCCTAACTCTCCAAGCCCTAACTTCACAAACTTTGACACCTTAGTCAAAATATGAGGCTTGGCCGTTTCGTTACTACAAGAACTATTGTATAACAGAAAAGTAATGAACAGTGAATACATTTTTCACCTTGCGCCCATGTGATGGTAGCGAAACGGCCAAGTCACATATTTTGACTAAGGTGTAGAGTTTGTGAAGTTAGGTCTTGGAGAGTTAGGGCGTGTAGAGTTAGAAGCTTGGCTCTACATGAGATCTGAGGGGCAATTCTCGTAATTTTTAAGAACGTTCGCATTCTAATCTCAGTCACAATCTGTCAAAAAAGCCTCTAATTTCCCTACATTTTTGACATTGATTGTCGCTGAGATGACACTGCGACTTGAATTTGAACGTTTTTTAAGTACGAGAATTGGCCTTCTGATAGCTTTTTGTCAGTGCGAGCTATATGTGGTCTCGTCTTGGCAACATTTTACATGAAAATGTTTTTGGTGGGATTTCATTTCTTTTTGTAAGTTGCTTATGATATTTATACGAGTATTTTTTCTGTTGTTCATTTTTTCTTTCTTTATTTGTGGTGTATTTCTTGTACATCAGAGGTGCCTTTTTTCACAAAATCTAAACACTGCGATTCAGAAAAATGACGTCACAGCACAACGCCATCATCGCGGTCACGTAGTTAAACTATCAAAATACAGGGTGGACCAAAAGTCCGGTAACATTTCAAATGGTTATAAAAAAAAAAAAAGAGTTATGAGAGAATATATGTTTATTTATTATAAAAGTACAAAAATCAGGGTTTTATTTTTTTTAAATAACGTCGTCCAAATGTGTCCCTTGTTTAGTTTGGCACTCCTGTAATCTAGAGCGGAAATTTTCCATCACCGCCCGACAAGTGTTTGGAGAAATGTTCTGAATTTACTCGCGTATATTTTCTTTTAATTCTTCAATGGACTGAGGGTTGTTATTAAAAACTTTACTTTTGAGGTATCCCCAAAGGAAAAAGTCCATTGGTGACAAATCCGGGCTGCGGGGTGGCCAGTTAAAAATTTTCGTTGCGCTTCAGTTGCAGAATCGTTGTTGCGATAGTACTCGCGTACGCAAAACGCGCGTTGTGCTCCGCTGAACGACGCCATTGCACTGAATTCCAACTAGCCGCTCTCGCGTTAGGTAACGTCCCGCACCCCCCTATCCCCCGCAATTGGAAGCAGCCCTCGATTCAAATGTTACCGGACTTTTGGTCCACCCTGTATTATGCATGGAAATTCGTTCCTACAAACACTATGTAGGCTACGCAGACTTCCGAAAAGTATACTTATATTAATATTATTCGTAAGTACTTATTATTTGCGGAAGTCTCATACAAATTTCCATCCCCTACTTTAAGGGGTTTGTTGAGTAAAAGTTCCAGGTTTTAGAATTTTTTTGTTGTTTGTGTACTAAAACTAGCTTACATACCAAATTTCAGCTTTCTAGGACTTCAGGAAGTACCCTAAGAATTTTTATGACCATCAGTGAGGCAGTGACGAAATCGGGGTATTTTAGATATCAATAAAATCTAAAATATAAGAGCTATGCAATTGAAACTTAAACAACACATATCATAACTTCACGCCTGATATTACTTGAAGGGTTAGCAGAGGTTAGGTTAGATTAGATAGATTCTATATCAGTTGTCGTGAGCCGTGTAGACTGGAGCTAACTTATCCCATCCATCCTTTTATTTATTTATTTATTTAATTGAAGGAGAACCAACAGCTAGAACAGATAGATAACAATTGAATATAAAACATAGAGCCAATTATAGGTTCTCACGGGTAAAAAGGTTTTGTGCAAGAAGTCACAAAGCGAATCGAGTATAAGTTACTAATGGGTACTAACTGCATTTTTATAATTAGTGTTCATATACATTACTTGAAGCACTGCCAAAACACCACAGAATTCTCAAGCGACGCTTAATTTTTACACTTTCATTACAATTTGAAGAAACAATGAGCATGGTACCAAATTGAAATTGATTGGTTTTGAGAATTTTACCGATAAATAGTCATCATAACGACGTCATGTCCCATCTAAAAATCAGTCGTTACAAATTCTTTAGGTCCATTTTCAGCACCTAAACTTTATTTTCAGCAGCCTACACCTGCTAACTAGTTAGACTAATTATTATGTATGATCATAATTCCCTGTGCTCGCGGCGCATGATCAACTGCCCAGCGCGACACGGCCATTTAATTGAACTGTTGTTCAGTGCTTGTGTGTAACTGTGTGCATTTGGTTTTTGTTATTGGTGCGTGTACTACAGTAATGAGTATAAATATGTTACTATGGACAGATCGGCAATAATATCTGAATTCATGATTTATCCATTAATATCTATCTTCAATATGACTGCAAATATATGTCATCATTTTGTAGAAGGCATTATAAAAGTGGCAGCACAAATATGTGGCATCGAAGTAACAAAAATATCTATGCAGGTCTCTGGAACGTTCAAGAGCAATAATCGCATGCTATAAAGCACGTTATTTTTTTTGCCATTTAATAAAATCGCATGCGATTTAATTGTACGTGGTACATTTTATGCATGGTATGCTACCGGCAATAAACTTGTACCGTGTAAATGTAGCTTAAAGGATACAGCATCGGCTCGCCAACAACAACTCTACTCGTAAATTTATAAATTATACATGTAAACGTATTCAAAAAAGGTAATTCCCCTAACGTCTACAGAAAAGTTTATTTTGAATAGATTTTTATAGTTCACACCAATGGGCACTAAAAATTCTACAAGCAAACCCATACATCAAAACCGTATCCCCACAATATTAACCGCATGTAGAACTAAAATGGCTTTCAAGAATTCCCCTAATAAATTCTAAAATTCGTTCCGACCATTGCTGGCTCAGCGAGGGGGTAGTTGTATAAATCCTGGCGTGTGTCATAAAAACTAATTTCATACACTGCCGGGCTGCAGCGATGGGGCGCATTCGAATCATACGCTACAAGCGAGGAGATTGGCTGCGGAGTGTGTCGGGGTGGCTGCGTAAGCGTTTCTGGTTAACACCTGCCGGCTTACTATGAGCTCTTAAGAGGAAAGGCGGGTGGCCAGACTTTTGAAAATTAGGTATTTTAAGAAGGTATTGTTGTCGCTCTGCGAGCGCTCCGCCCACAAATTCGTGCGATAAGGACAACTGCAGATACGACTAAATAGCCTATGTAAAAAGTCACATTTCGAGGTTTGGCTCTCGCCTATTTCCTCCTCCAATATTGGACCAATTTAAAAGATATTTCATAAACTGAATAAGAAGGATATATACTATGCCTCTATGTTTTTCTTTTTTCGTTAATAGTTGTCAAATTGGTACACTAGGCGTCTGTTGACAGCGGTCTGAATAGGCAATTTTGAGCATTTTTGGAGGGTTCTAGTTCTTATAAAAATAATATATCATCGAAAAGGAAAACATAGGGGCATACAAGTAACTGTTATTTATATTTCTGTAAAAAATCATTGCTTTATGGTCATTAACCAGAAAGAAAACAGGCGAGAGCGTTTGTATCTTTTTGTATGGAGAAAAGAGCACCCACGTTTCCTCTTATAGCAGGGCAGAAGTTGAACGTTTCCAGTGAGAGAGAGTGACGGTGCTATAGGTCGTATATATAGCTCCGTCTCTCTCTCTCTCTCACTGGAAACGTTCAACTTCTGCCCTGCCCTGCTATAAGACCCCACAGTGAGCTTTTGTCCGCAGCTTCGCCCGCGTAGAAGTCGGAAATTATCCCACGGGAACGTATAACCGGTATAAAAAGTAAGCCTATGTGTAAATCCAGGGTCTCAGCCACCTCCATACCAAATTTTATCAAAATTGGTCAAGCCGTTAGAGCGTGAAGAAGTAACAAACATACACTCACAAACTTTTGCCTTTATAATTAGTGTGATGTTATTGGGTTTAGTTTCCGCACTTAGTCCTTGTGTAGAATTGTACACACGGCTACACATCAAGCTATACATTTCCAGTTTACACTGACCTCTCATTGTAAGGAAATCCTATACCAAGCGAGATCAGCTTATCCTGGAAATGTATAGCTTGATCTGTAGCCGTGCGTTCATGAGCCATGGCGGCCGTCGGTCGGTGGTTATTCCAACCATCTCTCTCCAGAAGTTGATAATGGCTTCTAGTCTGTTCAGAACCCGTAACACCTGCAGGTTCTATCAGGTTCTTCAATATTTTACGCCTATAAACCATAGCATTGACAGTTATAGAAAACTCACGAGACTAAAGCCGGCTATTCATAAAGAAACATTTGTTAATAAACATTGTTTATGTTTCATCATCTCTTTAAACCAGTTTCGAAACAGTTTATAAGGTTAAGCTACGCTTACCGCGGTGTGTTTGTGGATGGGTGACCATCAGATACATATCGAGACCTCACCGTGCCTCGGAAAGCACGTTAAGCCGTTGGTCCTAGCTGTCATTCGTAGATCTTTGACAGTCGTTACGGGTCGTTAAATACTCAAAACTCTGACTAACAGTCTTACCAAGGAATATCGTACCCGGAGCGCCTGCCTCCACACCTGACCTCCACAACACAGTTACTGAACTGTGTTGTGGAGGTCAGATACGCAGTCGCTCCGTGTAAAATACTGGTTAATACATAGTTGGGAAAAGGCTATAGGCAGACGAAGCACCTGAGTCACTACCCCGCTCACAGTAGCACAATCAATCTGCCTAGCCTTTTCCCAACTATGTTGGGGTCGGCTTCCAGTCTAACCGGATGCATCTGAATACCAGTATTTTACATGGAGCGACTGCCTATCTGACCTCCACAACCCAGTAACTGGGTAATACGATACCCCTTGGTAAGACTGGTTGTCAGACTTTCGGGCTTCTGACGACCCGTAACGACTGTCAAAGATCCACGAATGACAGCCGGGACCAACGGCTTAACGTGCTTTCTGAGGCACGGAGCAATCTCGGTATGTAAAGATGGTCACCCATCCATGGACCAACCCCGGCAAGCGTAGCTTAACCTGATGTATCGACCCGTGCGGCTGTTATTACTTAGCCACGAGCTCCTCCAAACATTTTATTAAGTATTCTTATATATATTTTCACTAGTAAATAAACTGTAAACCTGCGACATCAATCTAGTTAATTGACCTATTAACGCCGAATATTTATCGTAGCGTGTCGGGCCTATATTGTCCCCGTAGTTGGAAAACTAAATAACTCCGATTTTCTAGTTTTGAGATAAACGCGATTTAATTATGCATTATTCCATCTGAACGACAAAAATGGCTATATTTTTGGAACGGAATAAGATAAGTAAATTCCTGTAAGACTCAAACATGCGTCATGTTTTGGATTATTTAAAAATAGGGAAAAGACAAAATCGCCAAAAACGAAGTTATTTAGTTTTCCAAATACGGGGACGATATATTATATACGAATGTATGATTGTATGTGTTATGTATGTATGAACGTTATCGAAACAAATGGATCGCGATAACTGCCCGGAACGAACCATATATTATTCACGAATTGTGTTATTACATTTATTTGTAACTTTTATAAATTGTTTCGGTAGAAATGTTTAAAAAAATTATAATTACGATTACAGTCGGCTAGAAAAGTTACTGAATCGTCCTAATCAATCACATGGTAATAAGATTATTTTTTACTTAATAATGAGCAAAAACCTGAAAGTTACAGGATTTAGGCATCTTGTATAATTTGATATTGGGATGTTCTGACTTAATATTTTCGAGGCACAAATTATTTAGATACTTAAAATTTTTTTTTAAAAAAACTATTCAGTTCAGAAATACGTACAGTCAGCAACAAAAGCCGATCAACACTTCAGTTTTTTTAATCTTAATTATTGAGCAAGATATTTAATTAAAATCAGAACAGAAGTAATATCATTGAAAGATCTACTAGGCTCTTAGGTATTTTAGGAAAAAAGGAGACACCTATATAAGAAAGGTTTAGGTGGTAAAATAAAGGTAAACAATCTTGATGTGACTTTTTACACAAACACATACTTACGAAACAAACTACTGCTTAAACTATTGGTTCAATTGTCATTATTGTTGTATTTACATTTAACAGGTTTTTAGTTGTATTTTATTTTTAAACTGAGGTTTTAAAATAAAAAAAGATAAAAGACACATCAAGATTGTTTACCTTTTTTTCACTACCTAAACCTTTCTAGTATAATCATTTTTTATTAATTTACATGATGTGTAAAAGTAGCAGTGTCAATCGACTTATGTTGCTGACCGTACAATACAAAAGTAGCAGTGTCAATCGACTTATGTTGCTGACCGTACAATACAAAAGTAGCAGTGTCAATCGACTTATGTTGCTGACCGTACAATACAAAAGTAGCAGTGTCAATCGACTTATGTTGCTGACCGTACAATACAAAAGTAGCAGTGTCAATCGACTTATGTTGCTGATCGTACAATACAAAAAAAAGAAAAGAAAAGGTTGAAGTTATCCCAAGATTTTGAGGAATATTTGCTGTACGCCCTTATTTGCATTGCCTACGAGATGACTCATCTTCGAGACTCTCGTAGGATACTAGTCGTCAGTAAGTATCGTAATGTGAGAACGGCCAACGTTGCATGTTGAGAGGCTCATATTTGTTTCGTTATTAGGGTTCCGTACCTCAAAAGGAAAAAAACGGAACCCTTATAGAATCACTTCGTTGTCCGTCTGTCAAGACCCTTTTTCTCAGGTACTCGTGGAAGTATCAAGTTGAAATTAACATCAAATACCTATGGTATGTAATAGGTCTATGGTCCCTTCGAGTTCTAAAAAAATCAAGCTTCTAAATCTAAGTCAACGCAATAACAAAATATGGCCATCTATGCGACATATTTTGATATTGATAGATAAATCGATGATAATTACATAAATAATAAGAAAATATCTACAAGGTGCCAAAAAAAGAAAACAAGACATATTTTGAAGACACAGATATAACGGAAACCATATCCTAAGTCGAAACAAGTCCACCTTATGATTGAACAAACGCAAATAGAACATGACATGTAGGTAGTGTTATCACATTTCGCCGCGAGAGGGCGCTCCTCGCTAAGCTTGTAAAGTGAACTCGCGCGTGTCGATGGATTTCAATATTCTATCTTGTAAATATGATTTTACGCGGCCGAGGCGGGCATCACGCCGAGCCTTTTAAATGAAGGATTATAAGGGATTGTGGATTTTATGCTTGTTTTACTTTATGGAGTAGAAATAACTCTGTTACAAATGATGTTAAGAGTGAACGCACATTTATCAGAGCCGAACGAAACGAAGGAGCTGAAAGAATCGAATTTTAGAATTACTTGTATGAAATCCTATGAAAACTCGCACACTTAACGCGCCGAATCGGACGAATCGACGGAAGAATTACTAGGAACTTCGTTTCTTTCGGTGCGGATAAGTGTGCGTGTAGCTTAAAAGTCGGATGTTTTTAGAAAAGTTATGAGTTGTATAAGTGTGACCCCATTCCACTTGCAAGATATTCATGCGCTTGCCATATAATTCCTACTCTCATCCTGAAAACTTAGGTGAATCGTGTAGCTTCTAAAAGCCGTTCCCCAAATCCCTTCCCACAATCAGGCCTAAACACTTCATTAAATAAGTTACCGTTATGAAAGTGTTAATTAACTGAGTAAGCCTAATTAGTTGAGAGCACGAACTTCGATAACTCCCACAATTCAATTACGTAGTTCGATCTCTGCTGAAACAATCATCTCCCAATTATTTGGAAGAAGTTTGTGTTTATTTGGTATCCTTTGTTGTAACTTAGGTAGATACTAACTTCTAAAGTTGTGTTTAACATGATCATTGATTGTTGTCTCAATTCCTCTAAAAATAAATAAACTACAACACCTGTACGACTACGTATGCAATATTTCGATGTCTAATATTGTTTAAAAAATAACTTCACTATAAAAGTACATCAACCGATTTTTAGTTTTGTTTTCCTCATGAAAGGAATTATATAACTTACTAGCTTTTGCCAGCGGCTTCGTCCGCGTGGATGTCGGAAAATATCCGACGGGAACTGGGAATCCCTGTCTACATTATAAAGGGACCCTCTATGCAAAATTTCAGCTTTACAGGTCCAAAGGTTTGGGCTGGCCGTTGATGAGTCAGTCAGTCAGGACTTCTCTTTTAATTTAAACAGATTTTATGACATAAAACATCCGTTTTCAAGAATGTATTCCCCACCCCATCATATTTACCGTTCCTCATCGTACTCTGATGATCATGCCACGCGAAAAGGTCATAACTTAACCTTATCCTACCCACAGTGTATGTTCGACTCCAGTACTACTGACAGCTACATTTTATTTAGCACAGTCCCAGAATATTCAACAATAAACATTAATAACAGTGCAGCGGCTCATCTCTGTTCAAACAATCCTTGTTGACTTTGAGCAAAAGGCTCACGTTCGTTGCAGAGAGCACTCTCGAGTTACACTCGCTTTGTTACACGTTGCACTGTATGTACGGCCTTAGGTTTCACTTGGATCTTCGTATCGCTGTTTGTATCTTAGCTCTTGGGGTATTGACGCATAGTTTTAAGCTGCTTTTCCACCAGGGATGTGCTATGCTACGTTGCTATGGATGCGTTTGATATATGAATTGGTCCACATAGCACAGCACTGGTGGAAACGGGTTCAACTAAGCTATGTATGTTTCTTATATGGAAGGATGCGTGCTATGGGAGCTATGAATGCGCGAGTGGTGTAGCTGCCGCTCCCGGTACCTTCCCTCTGTCGATGCATCGCATAGCTCGAGCTGCGCATCTTCATAGCACATCTTACTCGTTCCGCTACACAGCTTAGCGTCAGTGGAAACGGTCACATAGTTTCATAGCTTAGCTTTCACATCCTCGCAGCTTAGCTGCATACCACATCTATGGTGGAAAAGCACCCTTAAGCTTGCACAGTCTATCTGCTACTTGTAGGAAGGCAACGTCCGCGATGACAGACTGTGCAAAAGAGTATATGGGTAGTCTGTGGTCGTTTCTAGCATGTTATGGGCCTTGATCTTTAATATTGTTTTCTTAAAGTATGTTTTCCTTTCTTTTATTTAAAGTATGTTACAAGTTGTTATATTATGTAATAAAGGGGTAATCCCTCATCCCAATTTATTTGGGTTCCGCGGCTTAGGCTTTTTGTACTCTTGTCCGGCAAAATTTGACTACATCCGGCCCATCCGGATTTTGTCAGAAACGAGCGAGGGAGACAAGACTCGTTGACTCTCCAAGACACGCAAATTTATGTGTATTTTATTCGAATTTTTTGTCAAAAATTCCTTTTTGTAGCGTCCGGCTTTGGGACTCAAAAGTCCGGCTTTTTTTAACGGGTAAGTCCGGCTTTTTGATGATAATGATGATGAGAAGCTACAGCTAGTACACTAAAGTAATTAAAATCTTCTCAATTTACTGATTCAGCATTAGGTATGCAGAGCAAAATCTGAGAGTATATTTTACCCTACATATACGTACACTCATTACACAAATGCACTGCATATGTATCCCGATATTACTGTCCATATAAACTATGCAGATATATTTGCACTATGGAAATTGCGTCCATTTCCAGGCAGCTTGCAATTTTGGTGGAATGATACGTATTTTGTTTGTACACTGTTACGCTGTTTCCATGTCAGTACTCACAGGAAATATTAAATGGAGCATTTCTACGAAAACATACCAATAACGTCGCCACTTTATGATTTAATATGCTTTCCTTACAAATTGAAATTAATGTTTTGTAACGTGCAAAATTAGTTTTTCATTTTATGCAGTGTGCTGGAAATATTGCATTGTTTGATTAACATTCAGAATATAGTACCGTGCAACATGCTGGGTCTTTTCGACACAATGTTGCTGATTCTGTTATTTATTACTTTTTACATGAGCACAGGCAGGGTTGTTCTAGGTAAAACTTGGATAGGTTAGCGCTTTAGAGGCATGAGGAACAGGGTGTAAAGTTCACTCATCCTCTATTGAAAAGGGAGGATCCTCCGACCAGACGGGTGTTGTGTCTGGTGGGCCACTGCCCGACGGTTGATGTCGGGACGTTGCATATATGCTGATCGCGTGGTAAACTAATTGCGCGATGCAGGTTTGCGTGACGTCATGTCATTGATGCGTAGTTCATATGTGGCGATGTAGATGCCGCCACATCACTCCCCTCCGGAGACCGGAGGTCGATAGTGGGCTGAGTCGTGTATCTTGCGATGCTTGCCAGTGCCAGTTGTGGTTCCAGTGAGTCGGAACCGGGTGCCGCATAGTTCACGGTGAGTCGGAACTGTCTGCGGTGATACCCCAGTGAGTCGGGGTGCGCTGCGTTATGCTCCAGTGAGTCGGAGTGTACAGCGCTGGGTTGAGGCTGAAGGTGATGACCAGGAATGCGCGTCCGCTGCATGCTGGTGGTCAGGATACCTGTTGAAGCCGTGGATGCTGGCTGGCTGTGTGAAGTGATGCTGATGACGTCACGCTGAAGTAGTTGCACGAAGGCTGCGCTGACGTTCATGCTCGGGGTCACCAATTTAGACGTATGAGGAACAGGGTGTAAAGTTCACTCATCCTCTATTGAAAAGGGAGGATCCTCCGACCAGACGGGTGTTGTGTCTGGTGGGCCACTGCCCAACGGTTGATGTCGGGTCGTTGTATATTATGCTAATCGCGTGGTAAACTCTAATTGCGCGATGCAGGTTTGCATGACGTCATGTCATTGATGCGTAGTTCATATGTGGCGATGTAGATGCCGCCACAGCGCCAACAAAATCAATCTGCCTAGCCTTTTCCCAACTATGTTGGGGTCTGCTTCCAGTCTAACCCGATGCAGCTGAATACCAGTATTTTACATGGAGCGACTGCCTATCAGACCTCCACAACCCAGTTACTGGGTAATACGATCTCCCTTGATAAGACTGGTTGTCATACTTTCGGGATTCTGACGACCCGTAACGACTGTCAAAGATCCACGAATAACAGCCGGCACCAACGGCTTAACGTGCTTTCCGAGACACGGAGGAATCTCGGTATGTAAAGATGGTCACCCATCCACTGACCAACCCCGGCAAGCGTAGCTTAACCCGATTGATCGACCCATGTGGCTGTTATTACTAAGCCACGAGCTCCTCGAGGTTAGCGCCAACAGTGAAAGTAACTTAAATCAGATTTAACAGTTTAAAAGCACATAGGATTATCCCAGTCCCAAGAATTTCTCCAAACTAGTTTATCTGCTACAATGAAAATTATTTCCTTAAAACAATGTTGCGAAAGTTATTTCCTCGTAGAAATGTGCAAAACTTTACTGTTCTTAAAATTGGAACGACCGTTGCGAATAAAACTTGGTATTGAACAATTTATGCACTATTCGGATCGCTCGGCCCCGAGCTGTTTGGTACACAGCCGGGTCTCGATGACCCATTATAGCAGGCAGAGTGTTGCGCCCGAGTTTCTCTCTGTTTGTACAGTTTTTATTTTACTTTTTTTGCTTGTTTATTGTGCGTACATTTTACTGTATTTTCAGTTGAGTTGTTGTGGCAAACGGCTGTGATTTTTACCTTTTCAGGGGCTAAAAATGTACTGATAAACTTATGTCATGGTAAGAGAAGAAAATTTGAGAACAATTTACGTATGCTTCGCAAACTCATAAACGAGTAGTTTATGAGTTTGCGAAGCATACGTAAATTGTTCTCAAATTTTCTTCCCTATTGTGATAATATCGCTATACCCATTACGCACGCTCAGTGTTACGAGCCCCTGGCCTGTTTTGTAAGCACAGTTTTTTTTTCGGAAAATATTTTTATGTTGATTACAAAATTTCATATTGTGAGTTTACTTCAACTACTTCAGCTGAAATTTTTATTGAAGAGCGCAGCATGCTAAACGTAAATGAGGAAATTTTTTATAAAAAGTATTTTGTACCCTACTTTCTTCACGACTTTAACATGCCTACCTACTTGTGCTTAGATCGCCAAGTTTTTAGGATTCCGTACCAAAATGGTAAAAAAGGAACCCTTACGGTGCGACTCGGTCTGTCTGTCTGTCACAGTTGGATATCTCAAGAACTACTAATGCTATCAACTTGAAATTTGGAACAGTTTTAGATGACGTTTGCCCAAATATTTTGCAAATAAGAAAGAAATAAAAATATTTTGATTTTTTTTTTGCAGCGGGGACTAAAAGGGGTCTTAAAAATTCAAAGTGAGGCTACTAGGGCATGTTGGGTACATTCTCAATTTTTTTTTTAATTTTTTTTAGGCCGCATAGTTTTCGACTTTTGATTAAAAATGTAAAAAAAAATACCGTTCCCCCCTTATCTCCGAAGTTTGCAAAGAGAAAATCTGAAATTATTTTATGTGATAGATGTTTATGTAAAGATTACAGGAAAAATAAAACGATGTCTCTAAATAGCAAACTTTTTCAGAAATTGGAACGCAACCCTCGGTGCGCGAGTCCGACTCGCTCTTGGCCGGTTTTTTTGCATATCGCTACTATGTTCTGTTTTGTTCAGTTATTTCTTTTCCCAATCTACAATGTTCCCGATAACCAGTCAATCGCCTGTTATAACTTATTTTTATGCAAATGTTAACAACCCTGCTATACAAATAACGTCTATTTCCGAGTATATTCCGTATCGTTCGCTCGGGCGTTCATTTGGCACGCTTTGGTCTCTACGACCCATTACTGCAGGCGTAGGGGACGTACAGAACTATTCTGTTTTGTTACTGTATTTGTTTTAGTTGCTCTTGCATTTGCGTCCTTTTATCTAACACTAGCACTTGTCCGCGTGGATGTCGGAAAATATCCCTCGGGAACAAAGACAAAAAAACCGGGCAAGAGCGAGTCGGACTCGCGCACTTCTGAAAAAGTGTGCTATTTAGAGACATCGTTTTATTTTTCCTGTAATCTTTACATAAACTTCTATCACATAGAATATTTTCAGATTTTTCTCTTTGCAAACTTCGGAGATAAGGGGGGGAACGGTATTTTTTTTTACATTTTTCATCAAAAGTCGAACACTGTGCGGCCTAAAAATAAAATAAAAAAATGTTTGAGAATGTGCAAACAGCGCTCTTTCATATGATACCCCACATGACCTAGTTGCTCCACTTTGAATTTTTAAGACCCCCTTTCACCCCATGTTGCAAAAAAAATACATATATTTTTATTTCTTTCTTATTTGCAAAATAGTTGGGTAAACATCATCTAAAACTGTTCCAAATTTCAAGTTGATAGCACTAGTAGTTCTTGAGATATCCAGCTGTGACAGACAGACAGACAGACAGACTGAGTCACACCATAAGGGTTCCTTTTTACCATTTTGGTACGGAACCCTAAAAAGAAAAAGAAAGAGAAATTGTTAATTCTGCACAAATAAAACGCATATTAGAAAAAAAAATTACAAAGTACACACTTGCAATGTAAGCAAAAGCCTCGTATCCAAGTTGTTTTGTCCATTGCTTGATCGAAATCCTTCCTTATTCCTTGTCTACATTATAAAGGGAACCTCTGTGCAAAATTTCAAAGGTCCAATGGTTTGGGCTGGGCGTTGATGAGTCAGTGAGCCAGTCAGGACTTTTCATCTTCTATACAGGGTGGCCGGAACATTGACGTCCAAAAATAAAATTTCGGTCCCTCGTATCGTGGGGTATTCGAATCACCCCCATGTATGTTCCGCGACTTTTCATAGTTTTCGAGTTATGAATTTTTTTCTGAATGTTTGAAAATTTTCGACCTGACCAACCTAAAAAAATTCTAAAAAAAAAGTAGAGGGTTTTATCGAGTTTCTTTTTTTGCAACTGAATTTTCATAAGTAGTACTTTTATGCATAAAATAATCAGCTTCGTAACTGTGATGAAAGTTATGAAAATGTTGATCTAAAGTGAAAAATTTACGTTCGGTAAATTATGACTCAAATTTTCAACTTTAAATAAAAAATCTTAACAGGTGACTTCATAATTCCTAAGTAGGCTTCAAGAATGCGCCAGACTCTCAGCTTTCATAATCATAAAAAAAATGAAGTACATAATAGGGCTACTTTGTTTAAAATCGGCCTTCAAAGACAGCGAGGTGGAAAAATTCTTAAAATTACCCATCTGAGTAATTATTTTTTTTTGGCTATTTTCTCGTTCCTAAGGTTAATTAATGATAAGAATACTGAAAACTAACCAACAAATAGTTTCAGAGTTGGGTAAGAAAAGTTTTACGTAAAAAGTGGTTTTGAATAAAACACACATGATAATGTGAAAAAAGTACTTAATTTATTTTTAACATTTACAAAAGGTTTTCAAAGTGGCCACCACCAGCAGCAATACACATTCTACACCTACGTAAGAAATTGTCTGGCAATCGTCTAAAAGCGTCTCTGTTCTCTCTCACAACACGTTCAGCTTCTGCAATCAACTGCCTCAGCTCTTGTTCACTTGAACAGTCTCGGGCGTATGCTATTTCCTTGTAATAGCCCCAAATAAAGAAATCGATGGGGTTGAGATCAGGTGAGCGTGGAGGCCACCTAATTGGTCCGCTGCGTCCGATCCATCTGTTGGGGTATGTTTCATCTAAGTAATTTCGGACCTGGGTTGCATAGTGACACGGGCGCCGTCATTTTGCAACACCATGGTTCGTCTGAGTTCGAGATTCACATCTGCCAGCAACAATGGAAGTTCATTTTCCAAAAAGTTTTTGTATGTTTCTCCATCAAGTCTGGACGGCAGTTCAAACGGACCAATTAGTTCGCCATTGAGGATACCAGACCACAAGTTAACGCTGAAGCGATGTTGAAATGTCGAAGCTCTCACTTCGAGTGGATTTTCATTCGCCCACGTGTGGTAATTATGAATATTGAATATAATGTGGTTAGTTTTCAGTATTCTTATCATTAATTAACCTTAGGAAGGAGAAAATAGCCAAAAAAAAATAATTACTCAGATGGGTAATTTTAAGAATTTTTCCACCTCGCTGTCTTTGAAGGCCGATTTTAAACAAAGTAGCCCTATTAAGTACTTCATTTTTTTTATGATTATGAAAGCTGAGAGTCTGGCGCATTCTTGAAGCCTACTTAGGAATTATGAAGTCACCTGTTAAGATTTTTTATTTAAAGTTGAAAATTTGAGTCATAATTTACCGAACGTAAATTTTTCACTTTAGATCAACATTTTCATAACTTTTATCACAGTTACGAAGCTGATTATTTTATGCATAAAAGTACTACTTATGAAAATTCAGTTGCAAAAAAAGAAACTCGATAAAACCCTCTACTTTTTTTTTTAGAATTGTTTTAGGTTGGTCAGGTCGAAAATTTTCAAACATTCAGAAAAAAATTCATAACTCGAAAACTATGAAAAGTCGCGGAACATACATGGGGGTGATTCGAATACCCCACGATACGAGGGACCGAAATTTTATTTTTGGACGTCAATGTTCCGGCCACCCTGTATATATAAAATTCAAAGTCCTGACTGACTGACTGATTGACTGACTGATATATCAACGCACAGCCCAAACCGCTGGACCTAGAGACTTGAAATTTTGCACATAGATACCTTATATAGTGTAGGCATCCACTAAGGAAAAATTTTTGGAAATTCCATCGCTAAGGGGGACAAATAGGGAATGAAAGTTTGTATGAAAAATATGATTTCTTGAGCTAATAGACTTAAAATTTACCATGAATATTTATCTAAGTAAATTATAAAGTTTGACATTTTTAGTTTTTCTAAACTACCCCCTCAGGAGGGATTGGGGGGTGTCAAAGTTTTGTATGGAGGGATTTTAACGGGCGTTCCGATTAACTCGAAACTCAGTATTTAAACTTGAGACCAAAAATGAAGAATAATGTGTATCAGGGTTTTTCGAAAATCTACCCATAAAGGGGTGAAAAGGGGTAGTCAATTTTACAGGGCAGGATTTACTGCGGGGCTTGATTAACTAAAAAGTTGGTGTAAATAATTTTTCAGTCAAGTTACGGAAATATCCCAAACGATTTTTTAAAATTCCACCCCTATGGGTGTGAAAAAAGGGAGTATAGTTTATATGAAAAATCTTATTCATTTCGTTAATTAACTTTAAACTTGGCACAAATACTTGCCTAAGCAAGTAATAAAGTTTGTCATTAATAGTTTTTCCCCAGAGGGAAGGGAAGAGTGGGGGAGGGAACGGAGGTGAGGAGGGAAAGGGGGATTAAGGGCATGGCGTGGTGAGGAGGGAAAAGGGGAAGGGCAGGGTTTGGTGAGAGTGAGAGAGAGGGGAGGGGTGGTGAGGAGAGAGAGGGGGAGGATGATGGAGGGAGTAGGAGAGGGATAGGAAGATGTAGTGAGCGGTAGGGTGTGGAGAAGGAAAGAGGGGGAGGGGAGGAGTTGGTGAGGGTAGAAGGGGAGGGGAAGTGGTGAAGGCAATGTGAGAGGGGGAGGCGGAGGTCAGCGAGAAGGGGATGTGGTGCGGGGGGAAGGGGAGGTTAGCGAGAAGGGGATGTGGTGTGGGGGCGAGAGGGAGAGGGGTTGGGGAGGTTGAAGGGGTGGGAGGTGGCAGTGAAAGGGATGATAAGGGAGAGAGGGGATATGGGTGGGAAGAGGGGGGGGGGTGAGAGTGAGAGGAGGAGGGGTAAGAGGGAGAGGAGGACGAGTGTCTTTATGACCTTAAAGTTGCTATTCGTATAGCACTGATTCATTGAAGAAACCCAGCCCGAAAGAAATGACCGAAAAATAGAAAGTCGGAAACTCGGAACGGCACAAAAACAGGAATAAACTCCAGTCGTGCATCGGAGCTGACACACACTTTTTAGGGTTCCGTACCAAAATGGTAAAAAAGGAACCCTTATGGTGTGACTCAGTCTGTCTGTCTGTCTGTCTGTCACAGCAGGACATCTCTTTTTGCTCGGCACCATTAGGTGCCAAGCAGAAAGCTGATATCTTGCACAGAGGTTCCCTTTATAATGTAGACAAGAAATAAGGAAGGATTTTTGTTCCCGTGGGATATTTTCCGACATCCACGCGGGCGGAGCCGCGGGCAAAAGCTAGTTTTATATATAAGGTCCAATTAAAATACTGGTATTCAGCTGCATCCGGTTAGACTGGAAGCCGACCCCAACATAGTTGGGAAAAGGCTAGGCAGATTGATTGATATAAGGTCCAATTAAAATAGGAGGACTAATTTTCACAGAGTGTTCTACGCATGAATATGAACAACTTTTAGTGTGGGACCAAACTTGAAATCGCGAAAAAAAAAATCTGCTGCTCCCTACATTTTGACGAGTTTGGTGTAGATAAATGTACTGAACAGCTGATTTTTTTTTCGCGATTCCAGAGTTAGTCCCATAGTGAAAGTTGTTCATATTCATGGGTAGAACACCCTGTTAAAATTTGTCCATCTATTTATTTTATATTAAGAAAATCACCAAGCCAGACAAATATGTATCCACTATTCTTTAACAATTTTCTATAAGCACTAAACATTAGTCCGGTTTCGACAAAGGTTTCTGTCATATTCCTCCACATTATTTTCTTTATTCTTAATAACCGTCCAGTTTAGAATTTTCGTATGTTTGAAATAGCATTCACTGCTTTCATTTGTGTTGAAACAAAGCTTTCCATAAAACGAATTTGTTTCACGCCACATAAAACACAAACAATAATAAAACAAGCAATGTAGCGCTCAAAAGTGCCGTTCCATTCAGGTTAAGACTGCATATTATGCTTAATTATTCCACACACTCGGTGAACTTTGCAACAACAAAATAAGAACGTTTTGTTAAGTTCTGAGCATTCTCTGGCTGCTGTTATTCTGATTAATTTGAAATGAAAGCAATAGCTGGAGGTTGTAATCGTTTTCTTCTCTTAGAATGCGCATGCACACTTAGAGTGAAGCCAGACGAGCGTAAGAGTTGTGAGTCGCGTAATTTCTGAGTACGTAAGTTGTGAGTCGGCAGACAACTCATTTTGCGTCGCCGTGTGAACGAAACAGGATTTTTGTATGAAACCGAATGTAGCAGAAATTACGCGACTCACAACTCAAAAAAATACGCTCGTCTGGCTTCACCCTTACTGCGATCGTATCCTTAATGACAGTTTTAAATGATGTTCATTTATTAATTTTGAGGTGAATGTATTTTAGTGATCCGATGAAAATTTTCCTTAGCATTATACGAAAATAAATAGTGCTAAAGAAAAATATATATAATTGATACGATATAGGAAAAATAATTCAAAGGCCTTCTTTTTCAAGGCGTCCAACTTGATAATGATTTAATCACTGAATAAAAAAATCACAAAACATTTTTCATTCAGCAATTCCGTACCTAAATCAGACCATTCAAAACTGATTTACCTACATGAATACGAATATACAAATTCCCTATATACTTCCTTTATGTACAGTTCACATGCGGGCTTCGTATTGAATGGTACTTCGCTCAGACTCATTCCATTTACGTTATATCATACAGTATTCACTAGTGGTTATGTTGAAATTCAAAATATGAAAATGGCTGAACATTTCACATCACTGTGTAGCTTTAAAATGTTATTCAATATTAGGATGTTGAAATTGTATTTTGTTGAAACAGTAGATTGGATTGATATTTATTTATTGGAGATACTCTAAATGATTGGGATAGGTCGTTGCATGGTCCCTTGTGATTGTGATAGCAGGAAAATCGATATTGCTCGGCCCGTGGGCGAGGGCACACAGCTAGCGACCGCTTCGCGACTGTATCGATGCGGACGCGCGACAGCATCGCTACAAAAAGTCGCCGTGAGCGAGTGCCCTTAAAAGCTCGGCTCTCCACTCACGCGCCACCCTCCCTCTGTTCTCTCCCCGATGTCGTCCGACACGGTCGCGCGTTTGCATCGATACAGTAGCGATACTGTAGCGCGTTAGTAGCGCGTTGGCATCGCTTCTGTAGCGCGTTGCAAATGCGACTAACGCGCGGGCGAGGGCCTTTAGGTATAATAAAAATAAAAACTCACGGTGCTGTGATTTGTGTCAGTTGTGATGGTGTTGTAAGAGAGTGCCTATACCTTATAATAATCTTCAACAATATCCTGAACAATACTACCAACTAAAACAACCAACTCTATGGTACTGGTATTTTCAAACGACTACGTACAATAGATACTTCAGGTTTATTTTAATCTTAGCTATGAAGATTCAAAGTTAGACGCAAGCATCCCACGAAGTGCTCACAGTATAACAACTACTGTATAACAATATAATACTCAGCTTTGTGACTGTGTGTTTTAACCGACTTCTAAAAAAGGAGGAGGTTCTCAATTCGGATGTTTGTATTTTTTTTTTTTTATGTTTGTTCGCGCATAATTCCGTCGCTTGCCAACCGATTTGAAAAATTATTTTTTTGTTGGAAAGGGTATACTTCCCAAATGGTCCCATTTTTGTCAAAAACCAGTTCTGATGATGGAATCCTGGAGAAATCGAAGGAACTCTTCAAATATTATAGGCACACCTATAGCGATTAATTTGGGTATTTTTTATAGTAGCTCGTGCATTTGCTCTCGGAAAGCACCACTTGGTGAAGTGAAACTGATGATGAAGACCACAGATGGCTACCGGAACTACTCAATGATAAATATTTCACGGGTTGCGATTCCATTACTTTAATATGGTTGCTAAGCAATTTCCGCTCGTCACACAATGCGTGTGGTGAGTGGTTGTTGAGGAGTTCTCCTGGTTCTTGCCAGCAGAACTCCTCAACAATTAACGTCCCAGCATCGGGAAAAGCAATATTTTGTAACATGTGATGAGCAATTGACATTAGACTATTGTAACTTATACAAATTATAAACAGACCCGCTAAAAAGCGAGAAATAAAAACTTTTTAACAAAAAAAAAACCGACTTCCAAAAATCACTACAAAGTGAAAAATAACTTTGATTTCGGAAGTCGGTGGCAAAAAAAAGAAAGTAAATAAAAACAAAAGACAACGACTTCCGAAATCAAAGTTATTTTTCACTTTGTAGTGATTTTTGGAAGTCGGTTTTTTTTTTGTTAAAAAGTTTTTATTGATGCTAGATTCCGTGAAGCTCAAGTATGAGAACTTCGTGTTTGTGTGTTTATATTAACAAGGATAATATAATGTTCATGAAGTTTATGCTACTATAGTCATGAACAGTCATTTTAATAGGAAATATATACACGTTCGCGTAAATCTCGTTAAATATTTACTGACTAACAAAATTGAGTTTAAAACGTCATATTCTATGCGGATGTTGTGTAGGTAATAGATAAACACCTAATCTCGTCAAATTAACAACTCAAGTGACGCGACTTACGAGTTGTAGGTCGTGGGTTCCAACCCAGACAGGCGCTTTACTTTGTGTATAAAATTATTTCATCGCCGCTGCTCTCAAAACGGTGAAGGAAAACATCGTGAGGAAACCGGCATGTCCTAGAACCAAAAATTCGAAGACATGTGACATCTACCAACCCGCACTGGGCCCTCGTGGTTTATAACGGCCCACTCCCTCTCACAGAGAGGAGGCCTGTGTCCCAGCAGTGGGAATATTATAGACTGATTGTGCTTATGCTAAATGCTGGAAGAATGTATAGTTTTATCGTAGTTCTAACAAATTTGTGGCGGCATCTACATCGCCACATATGAACCACGCATGAATGACATGACGTCACGCAAAACCTGCATCGCGCAATTAGAGTTTACCACGCGATTAGCATATATACAACGTCCCGACATCAATCGTCGGGCAGTAGCCCACCAGACACAACACCCGTCTGGTCGGAGGATCCTCCCTTTCCTGTGGAGGATGAGTGAACTTTACACCCTGTTCGTCATACCTCTAAAAATTCATAGCTATTATTTAGCGATCAACTCAAATTGGAAAAAGATCGCGCAGATAAGTAAATAAGTATCGCTATAAAAACAATAAAACAGTGGAACAGCCCCAAAATGGCGGCGTATAGTCAAATAGTTTCCCTCCCTGACGCATTCGACGCAACCTACGTCACCCGCTACCCTTGAACCCTAGAATATACAAATTGAGGGCGTTCAATTTGTTACAAAAACCCGCCTATCTAAATCACAACCTCTCATAAATTACTTTTTATTTAACCTTCGAACGCCATTACGGGTCGTTAGGACCGCGTGCCGATATTCCGATTTTCGACAACTTTTTTATATAAGCCAACTTATTTATCATAAATGTGATATTTTTATCAAATTTCGTCTGATATGCTATAAACTACAGCCGTAGGCTAGCAGGCATCGCTTCAGTTCGCATAGATTGCCCCTCTCGGCGCGAAGCTAACCGGTTTGAGCCGGAAAATTGCGGATTCACGCGTGGTAGCTTAAAGGTATATTCTTGCTTTCAATAGCTTTTTGTTGTAGTTAAATGAGCGGTAAAAATGTGGGCTTTAGAGATAAGTAACGTGGACACATTTTCCTATCATAAATTCGGCCAGAATTGCATGTAGGTACTTTTCGGACACCATTTTTTTTTTGTGAATAGTGATGTTTTTGAACTTGAAGTGTATTTTAAATAACGTATGTGTGTGTCGGTTTTCAAAGCATTTGCTTTTATAAATGTTTTATCAATTTCCTCACATATGTTATGTGCCCCTCTCGTTAATGTTTAATGTACAGACGCCAGCAGGTCAAGCCACCCGAAACTGTCAAATTTTCCCAATCAATATTGAACCTAATGCTTTAGCGATAAAGTTGAAAATCTATTAAAGAAATTTGACAGATTGTAGTAGCTTGATGTGCTGCCGTCTGTACCTTGTTTTAGCAGCTCACAAATCAATGTTTGAAACAACATCCTTTCACTGTGTTCTATTAAACATTACGTAAATACTTGTATTGATGTGGGTTTCATTGTTTAACTACAAAACGACATTTTTATTAAAATTTGTAATATTAAACACATCAAAACCCTACTACATATGTTAATAAATCACACACAGTTTTATAGGAAGGGCACCCTGTATTGAAAAAATATTTAATCCAAATTCAATAAAAAAACAGAGCCATTGAAATCGCTCGAATCATACCAAAACGTCCCTTGGGCCCGCAATCCCAATTCATCGTAACGAGTCCTTGTAGCATTACCACACAGTAGTGAATACAGAGGAACCATCTAATAAAATACTTGTAACCCACGAATTTGGTATTAAATCGAAAACTCATACATTCCAAAATAACCCTTTCTCGCACACCATAGTGTCTATTTTCGTGTGCTTTTTAAACAAGTTCTAAATATTATACTTTTGTATCTTCTTGTTTAGTGTCACGAGGGTTGTCACCGTCTAGAATAGGGATGTCTTGCATAATTGGGCTACTGCGGCAATGCATCGCGACGTTGCCAGATTTCTCGAGCTGTTGCGGATCATGCTTCATTCACGCTTAGAATGTGTCTTCGATTCGCAGTATTGCTTGCAAGCTGTTAAAAGTTTATTTATCACTCTAGTAGCTTATATTCATTTATATTTCACACTAGCTTTTGCCCGCGGCTTCGCCCGCGTGGATGTCGGAAATTATCCCAAGGGAATTCCTTCCTTATTCCTTGTCTACATTATAAAGGGAACTTCTGTGCAAAATTTCAGCTTTCTAGGTCCAAGGGTTTGGGCTGGGCGTTGATGAGTCAGTCAATCAGGACTTCTCTTTTTATTTATATAGATATATAGATTCTAACGCCTTTTGTCTCCACTTCCAACTTATACTTTTTACCCGACTGCACGACAGGAAAGACGGGGTTATGTTATTTTATCTGTTCGCTTCATAGAGTAACCCCATGGATATGACTTAGGTCGAAGGGATTAATTAAAACCAATGCAGATAGTTTTAATTAATCGCTTCGAAGGAATGTGCAAGAAATATGTAAATCTTAATGGTGTGCTTATATCTGGCAAACTTTAGCTTATAAGTTTCAAGAGCTTCTTTTATAGAACTTTGAAATGACAAACTTTGCACGCGTTTTAATTTAAGAAGCGTTTATTGCTAAGTCATCTTGTTTACTGCGGAATTTTTTAAATTTTTGAGTTAAAAAGTCGTTATAACTTGTCTCAAGTTTTGTTTTTACGAAAAGAATGACTTATTTTAGTTATTGGAAGCATTGCCATTGTCAGAGACAGCTGGCAATGACAACAAAACTTGGTTCTCTGTAACGCCGAAGAATATTAAGAGAAAGGAATGCATACATGTATACATTAGGTATGCAATATTTCAAAGTAATGTGTGTTTTAAGGCCCAGATTTCCTGAAAACGATCAAAAAGGTGGTTTTTTAAAGCAGTGTATCTCATAAACCGTAAATAATTTTAACATGTAAAAAAATATGATATTTTCAAGTCTCTTTCGCATACAGTGATGGAAGCCAAAACATAATTATACATATTTTAATGCACCAAAAAAATCTTTAAACATACCTCCTAATAATCTTTAAAAGCAGTTTATCCCTTCATTAACAATTATAATTATAATTAAAAATATACCATGAAATGTCAAATTCCAAACTGCATCCAGTGATGGATTACTTTTTATTAAATAGTTAATTTCTAATTTTATACGATTTTATTTGCATTTTTACGACATAATTCCGGTGCGCGTGAGAATCTTCTATCTCGTACGTCAAACTAGACAGCCATAACGCCATTTCACTTACACACCGAGCTAAACCAATCTTGGAACCTGGGCCTTAAAGCGCATTGCTGCCGCAATCTAATGGCGTTAGAGAAAATGCATTTGCATTTTTATTTTTAAACAAATGGAGAACACTGCATGAAATTGCAGCAAAACAAATTAACTCAACGCATAAAATATAACATTCCGTACCAAAATCCTCTGACACGTGTCATTTAAATACCGTCACAAACGTCAGCGCATGTCACTCGACGAGCGACGGGTTAATTTTTTTTGACAGCTACGCGACGTGACTGCATCGCGACGGTTAATTGTCAATTTACATATAGATGGTGCTATAGACCGCGGGGCGCAGGGGAGGGATTTAATTAATGCCCTGAGGCGCACAACAGTTGAATCGACCAATTAGATTAATCTCCCGTGATAAGTACTTGTGGCAATGTTTTGCAGTGATTAATGGGTAGTTTTGTTTGTTTTATCAATACGCTAAGAGTAGGGGCGGAAGGGTGATTCAAGGGTTTAGTTAAGATATCACGAACACGTGAATGTGTTTCAAAGCAAAAAACCGGTCAAGAGCGAGTCGGACTCGCGCACCGAGGGTTCCGTTCCGATTTCTGAAAAAGTGTGCTATGTGTGCGCGTGTGTGTGTGTGTGTATTTAGAGACATCGTTTTATTTTTCCTGTAATCTTTACATAAACTTCTATCACATAAAAAATTAAAAAAATGTTTGAGAATGTGCAAACAGCGCTCTTTCATATGATACCCCACATGCCCTAGTAGCCCAATTTTGAATTTTTAAGACCCCCTTTTAGTCCCTGTGGCAAAAAAAATATAAATATTTAGATTTCTTTCTTATTTGCAAAATAGTTGGGTAAACGTCAGCTAAAACTGTTCCAAGTTTCAAGTTGATAGCATTAGTAGTTTTTGAAATATCCAGCTGTGACAGATAGACAGACAGACAGACTGAGTACGAAACCCTAAAAATGGTCATACTTATAGGAGGAATGTGACTGTATTTACATGGTTATTTTTAATGCAGATTTTTTATGTGAAAACTTATTTACACCTGGCATCGTTTCCGACAGAGATAGTATCATTGATGAGCAGTTAGACGCTAGTAAAATAATACATAGTTAGTAGTAGTAAATTAAAACTATAGTAATAGTGAAACAATCGCGTAACAATTACGAAAAGTCCTTTGGAAGATTGAGTTTTATTAAAAAACCTCTGCATAAATCAATTACAAATAAAGTTTTGTCGGTACCGACTTTGTTTGGAGATTTTACACTTCTTATTTACGCCCAAAGTTGCGTCAAATTAACAAGAAAAACGGATCTTTGTTGGCTCATAACTGTTTCCGCACAGACAACATTAATAATGATACAAAACGATATCATGTTTAACTTTGGATGCACAATGTCAAATAGTGGAGTAATATCCCCGTTTTTGTGGAAAAAATATCGACTAGTTCCACCTTAAGTTTTCATTTCTGTCGGCAGTTCCCAACCAAAACTTTTATCTTCAGCATAATTAATGACAAACCTGGATAACGCAGGCCTCCTAATATTTATCGTCTATGCACGAGTGTAAATACAAGTGTGGCAACTCCGCCCACTTCGCCGGTATGAGTGATGGTTGAGTACAGCCCAACAGGACAACATGGCCGCTAGCCAGCAATCATTGCGCTCCGATGCACATCGCTTTATTGAAAGCTCAACCGAGATCTTTTGCCGATAACCGATATCTATAGCCGTATAAATATTCTGGAGACTGTTTGGCAAATATAGGTGGATTATTTTTTGTGGTCTTTTCATACGCTTGAAAATTTCAGGCGACACACAAAACACAATGATTACCGTTTAAATCATTAGCTATAAAGACAGTGATTTAAATGTAGTAATTGTGTTTTGTTTTTTCTGCAAAAGCTACAAATAAGTATTGCAAATTATCTTTCTAGCTTGTGCACATTTATTCATATATCCAGATACATAAAGTAAGTTTAAAAACTAAAACTCAACTATTGGAAAACCACGCTCTAAAAGAGACATTTGGAGTCACACGTAATCTGTTCGATTTCTGCTAATATGTCGTGATCAGATTCAGATGAGAATATTTTCTTGTTCCATACTTTTAGAGCGTGATTTTTCAGTAGGTAATCGGGTTTTAGTTTTTAAACTTACTTTTTATTTAAATTATTTTGGGGTTATAATTTCGTGATAAAGTATTTGCACAAGTTTTGATATTCAATTTTAAAATCGTTGATACTCTAAGCTTTAAAGCTGAATTTTAATTAAAAAGAATAATAAACGAAAATATTCGCTTTAAGCTTTATTCTTAAGATACATCTTTATATGCAGGCAGATTCACAGTCACTGCGTTTTAATAATTTATACAAGGTCAAGTGAAATCTACATCACTTCAAAGTTCTTCTTAGCTGACCGCATCGCTTTGACGAGGTAACCCGACCGAATTCGGTGTGTAGTGAAGCCAGCCAAGTGAATGCGTTTGAATGCATCACAAATGAGCCGGCTAACTCTCTGGAAATAGCCGCCGTGGCAGCCTTGACACTAAGTGATGCTTTGAATTAAAGCTTGTGAAGTCTGCTCATACGAGTATCTTAGCTGCCACGGCTTATTTTAATTTAATTTAAATTTTTAATTGTTTTTATTACGGACGCTTTTAACGTTCTGCATCGTTCTCACATGTATAATTTCAACATGAATGATGTAACCAATATTTTGTAAACATATTTTGATTTAAAAGAGTGTCTGTGGAGTTTCTTGCCCGTTCTTCTCAATAGGGATCTACTACGCTTTGGAATGGGCAACTAGCTTCATCTTTCTGACTGACCGACGACGCCTTGACAGTTCAAAAGTGCCTGTAATTGATTTATTTGAAAGAAATACTTTGAGTTTGAAGGTGAAAACTGTACTTGCTTGTGAACTTTAAGGCTTGTCCGTCGCAAAAAGCGCGGTCACTGTCGGACTGCATAGAAAAGAAAGAGAAGCGCGATGACACGATTGAAAAAATATGAAGTAATTATCGATTTACAGAAAATCTGTTGATTAAACTAAAAAAGTAATGACAAGAAATCATTCCTTATTAGTTTGTAAAGAACTGTATAGATTTATGAACACTTTTAATGAAAACTGTAGGAGTAATATGGTAACAACTCGAAAAATAGACCGAAATAGACCTGGATTTATGTTTTTTTTTTCTTAGTTCTACAAACTAAAATAGATTTCAGGACACATGAAATCACATCTTATGTATTGTAGATTACTGTGTATTTTTTCCTATCAGAAAGATGCTATAGTTACTGTAAAAGATGGTTACAAAGTTACTTAGTTTCGCCGTATTTTAGGAAGGAGCAGCCTTAACAGTTGGTAATGAGGCAAGACTGTTTAGCAGGGGCAACTAGAATCAATTCTATTTTCTTATACATATAAATGGATATCTATTTATACTCACCCGGTACAATACAATGTACCTATATCTTCGAAACTATGTAACACGACCCAATAATATGTCACAGACCATAACTCCTTAGAGGTCCTTAAAATCAATTTATCCTACAGCTGTATCATTATATCCTCATAAAATATACATAAACGGGTCCGAAAGAGCATTAAACTGAATAGGGGATGCTCGTCAAAGGCACTTGTATTAGTCTGTGTCGAGTCCGCGCAGAGCTCGCCACTACAGGCTTGGCGTAATCCCAGAATTATTGTAACGTCATGATATCCAGGATGGAACGTAAAATACGAATAAATAGAGCTGCTTGGTAAGATTATAAAGTGATTTAATAAATTAGTATGTTTTTGCTGGAGTTATTTTTACCTGACTGACCCAAAAGGAGGGTAGTGTTTTTTTGTATTACAACTTTTAGAAGACACTATAAATAACATACAAATAATCCACTTTACAAAAAAATATTAGTAGAAGATCAACTTCGACAGTGGCGGATTTCGGATTTGCAGTCTTGGCAACTGAAGGAACACGGGTGGGTTTTAGTCAGTAAAAGTCTGACACGCCCTCCCGCTCCACCCAGAACGGGAGAAGTTATTTGATGATTTCCCACCCTCAAAAAAAAAAAAAAAAAAAAGGCCCCAGGTCATGTAATAAGTACCAGCCGCCCCTTTAGCACCCATCATATAGAGATGATGATATCTAATGAATTTACTTCATTGCCAACTTTTATCGAAATCGATTCACAAATTTAGTTAACTTCTACAGTATACCCTTTAGAGGATATTAGTCAATAACCAGTAACCCTGTATATTTAGATGTACGAAAGTGATTTAGGAAGATTATTGTTATAAGATTTGGTGCAGTGCGGCCCGCCATAATGTGCGCGAACCTTTAGAATATTTAGGTACTTATTTCTTGCCATCATCAGTGATTTTTTGTCAGATTAGCCGCCCCTAATATCTGGCTGCCCTAGGCTCGGGCCTACTGGGCCTTAGGGCAAATACGCCACTGAACGTGAGCATCTCAATAAAGATCAGGACGACTGTTTGCATTTTTGGATGTATCTCTTTGTTTGATACGTCTACCTATTGACAACCTCGCTCGTACCTGTTTGAGTCACCTTTAATCAATATACAGGCGTTTTCATTATGTTCATTTTCTAGGGTAGGTCTAAAACCTTCGCCAACCCTACTTAACTTTGTACTCAAATCAACAACACCCGCCTGTCGTAAAATTCTTATTGAGCTCATTATGATAATTTATACAAAGGGGGTGCTGTGAGTGCGGGGAGGGGGGTCCAGGAGGCTTCTCTCGAAACTGTTATTGTTCAGAACCCGAGTGATCCTTGAATCTTTTAATTAGGTGATATTATCTCTCCCTTCCTTATCATTGGCGGTTCGCTTCGGTTCACGTCCAAGTATGTTTATGGACTTTTTTATTTTTGGAAAAGATGGAAATATATTTTTCCGTTGTAATCACAATGATCTTGTTATTATAAGTTTAATTAGGGTGTAATATGTTACTGTTTCATTTTAGTTAATTAATGTTACTTGACTCAAAGAACAAAAATATCAGTAGTAAGTAAAAGTCATTATTATTAGTCTTGTTTATTACAGAAATGGGATATTACTTCTAACAAGAAAATAACAATATTTATTATTACATACGTTCTCATAGAGGAAATCCTGTAACTAATTGCAATCAGATTCTTTATCAAGAAGGTTTATACGAAATTACGAGGAAAAAACATCAAATGAACGGAAATAGGACGAACGTAATGAAACGCTTGCGTGCATTGAGAAAGAAAAAAAAAACATTTATCTGCCATCATGGCGGGACGCAACAATGGCGAAATAATTCTATTTCTAAATCCTGGTCCTTCTATACTCTTTTACTTTTCTTGTTTTTACGTTCGAAGGGATGAAGCTGATCGATGAAAAGGTTTTTTTATGTTCGAATTTGCCGCACACGAATTTTCATACTGGCCCCCTTGACTGGATTTAAGATTTTGCTATGATATTGTGGAAAACCGTCCTGAATATGTAAAAATGTAAGTGATGTTTTTATTTCTGCTACTTAAACGCCGTTTACACGGTGCAAGTTTCTGGAACGTTCAAGAGCAATAATTGCATGCCATAAAGCACGTTCAAGTTTTTTGACATTCAAGAATTGCATGAAGTGTTTACACGCGTGCGATTCCATAAAATGGCATGTACAATAATTGAATGCAAGTTTTTCCGTTCAATAAAATCGCATGCGACTTACACCAGGCAATAAAATTGACAGGCTATTATTGCATGCAAGTTTTGCGTAGAAATGATATTTCATTTAATTTTATTGAACGTCTTCTCAAGATATTTTTCAAGTTGTTCTTGATTTCTTGCCTCAAAATAGCAACAACGTAAATAAAGATGATAAATATGAGTACAGTGAGTGATCCACACCCTCACTCACCGCACTCATATTTCAATGACAGCACAAATGTCAGATCATGCCAGAATTGAATGCGATTTTATTGTGCAATCAATTATTGTATGTGCTGTGCGATTTTATTGTACATGCTTATACCAGTTTTCAAAGTTGCCCGTATCGTGCAACAATATTGTACGTGTTGTTTAGACGGTGCCAGATATTTGCCCTTCAATTTTATGGTATGCCACAGGCAATAAACTTGCGTCGTGTAAATGGAGCTTTATCCTACCTACTGTATACCAGAAACTGTCTTTAGAATTTAAAAAAAAACACGTTAAAATATGATAAGGAAAACGTCAAAACAAACACATCTGATAAAAAGTCACTCGGGTAACATTACTTTAAAATCAATTCTATGTCGGAAGCGTCAGAATCCAATCAAATGATTACTAGTCCAGTAGAGATATAATATTTTTTCCATTTACCCTTCGATAATTCTAAAGTTTTTTATTTTCGCTGAGTGGATAACTATAGTAAATTCATTGCTATGTACAAAAATGCTAACAGTTTAGAGTTATGCTATAGGTATTAAGTAGGTATTTCCTATTATTTCGTGTTATAACAATGATATAAAATTTAAATTAAAATACTACACTGTTTCTTAATTAGTACTGTCTAAAGTATATATTACTGAAAATGCTAACAGATAGGTACTGTGGAACAATGGAAATCTGAAAATGTCCTTTAACTCATTCAATAAAAAATTTAAGTTTTTCAAATCATTTCCTATACACTCAAAGGGATTAGTTATACCTTACAACAAAAGTTCTAACAGCTAAGTAATATGCTTCACAAGTAATTGTATTTTTACTTTGCAATTAGCGAAATATTGAATTTAAGTTTATAAATTTGCGCCCACATATTCGTGATAATAAGCTCTGCTACCATACAAAAGTTTCAACTTGTACGTGCTATGCCTTTTTGTTTAATAAATAAAATACAATTTGGATATTGTGGCGCGCGGTGTAGGTACGACAATTCGTGCAGCGCGACGCGGTGACAATCAGACCCACACTCACTGCAAACGTGCACGCGGCTACACATCAAGCTATGCATGTCCAGTTTACACTGACCTCTCATTGTAAGGTAATCTTATACAATGCGAGATCAGCTTATACTGGATATGTATAGCTTGATCTGTAGCCGTGCGTACCTACCTCTATTGAATGAGGCGCAAAATCATTTCATTACAGTCACATCTCACAAATGACTAATACGAGTACAGTCAGCGTCAAAAATATCGGAACGAACAGACTGTTCAAAATGATCTCAAAAAGTAAGAAAATTAAACTACTCAATTGGGTAAAGCTCTTGTCAGAATTACAGTGTAATATTATCGTATACTGTCTTCATTCTGAAAACAGTCTGTTCGTCCCGATATTATTGACGCTGATCCAATCCAGTCAGTTATTTTTTCTATTCCATTCCGTGACCGTGACTTCGCCCGCGCGTAATTATCAACAATTGTCAAAAATAGTCAAAATCCCGGATTCCGGGATTCACAAATTTAGAGTTTTGATTATAGGATCGAATGTATATTTATGTATTGATCGTCAAAATGTCGTAATTCCGGAATTGATAAATTAAGTATTTTTTTTACCATTACTGGGTAACTTGTTTATCACTAAATTTTCACAGGGGATCATCTACTATGAACAACTTTCACTATGGCATCAACACGTAAATCACGAAAAATAAATCAGCTGGTCGAGTAGGTATTAGGTATTGAGCTTTTGTATCAAACATCGTAATTTTTTTCGTGATTTCAGAGTTGGTCCCATAATGAAAGCGGCTGAAACTGTAAATCCAAGATGGCGGCTGCGAATATTTTCAAATGTTTCGTCATGGGTGTCGTTTTCATTGGTTTCGAGGGTGTTAAGGCCGATAGTGACACTAAAATGTAAATCCAAGATGGCGGCTGCGAATATTTTCTAATTTTACTCTAGTATGTACAAAAATGCTAACAGTTTAGAGTTATGCTATAGGTATTAAGTAGGTATTTCCTATTATTTCGTGTTATAACAATAATATAAAATTTAAATTAAAATACTACACTGTTTCTTAATTAATACTATCTAAAGTATATATTACTGAAAATGCTAACAGATAGGTACTGTGGAACAATGGAAATCTGAAAATGTCCCTTAACTCATTCAATAAAAAATTTAAGTTTTTCAAATCATTTCCTATATACTTAAAAGGATTAGTTATACCTTACAACAAAAGTTCTAACAGCTAAGTACAACACAAGGCTTCACAAGAATGTTCAGGCTTCACAAGTAATTGTATTTTTACTTTGCGATTAGCGAAATATTGAATTTAAGTTTGTAAATTTTCGCCTGAACATTCGAGACAATAAGCTCTGCTACCATACAAAAGTTTCAACATATACGTGCTATGGCTTTTGTTTAAATTGCGAATAACTATTTTCCATAACAAGCCGCGTAAGTCAATCTGAGATACTCGTAGAAACAAATGACCGCACCAGTAGGACATACGTTCCAGCCGCAACAAAAATATTCCTCTGACAAACGAATAAATGTTTCTGTAGTTAGACGATCAGAGACACAAGAGACCATATTATGGGCTGCCGGAATACATAACGACGATTGGAGCCAACAAGTAAGTTCTAGTTGTGTTTATAATTCCTACTATCAATATCCTATACCCCATCTAATCCATTCTATTTTTCCTCTATAGAGCCAACACCTCAACTTTAGGTAAATATGCGTCCGAACATACGATATCTGGTAATAAATAAAGAACGGAATAGAACTTCGAGGAACGGAGACAAACAGTGGAGACTTCTTTAGGACAACATTTTTTCCGGGATAATTAATCTCCCAAAAGAGTAACATTCTGGAATGGCCTACTAGGCAAAAGAACAAGAGGTAGACCTATTACAAGATTGGAAGATGATATAAAAGCAATAGCTGGTCCAAACTGGAGAAAAGTAGCTGAAGACAGAGTCAAATGGGCATCACTGGAGGAGGCCTTCACCCATTCTGGGGTTCCTGTAGATTAAATAAAAAAATGAAGTACCTAACTATAAATACTATGATATAAATATAATACATAGGATACACATAAAATTATACTAAGTAAGAGACAAATAAATAACATAGAATGAACTAAACAAAACTAACACATACATAGATTTTAAGGAATGTAAATTTACTGGAAATAAAAGGCTTTTTTATTTTTATTTTTTATTTTTTTATAATTAATCTCCCGGGTTTTGGGACATTACATTATTACTAGAGATCGGATAATCGGATGCGTATTAACCTTAAGTTGATGTGTTGGCTAAGTATGGAGTGGGCTTTTGGATTGAAAGATCCCAGAATTCTGGTATCGGCAAATTTTGACTTCTAATTATAGAATCGAATGTTTAAAGTACTTAAGTTCAGATGTTAGTTAGTATGGATTGCACTTATACATCGAGAAAATGCCGGGATTCCGGAACGACACTTATTAAGTTCTTATTTTGGAATCGAATGTTTAGTTAGGTACTTGCGTTCAGGTGTTGGCTAATATGGATTGCACTTCTGTATCAAAAAAATTCCGGGATTCACAAATTATGACTTCTGATCATAGAATCGAATGTATAATTTACTTAAGTGCAGATGTTAGTTAATATGGATTGCACTTATGTATCAAAAAATCCCGGGATTCCGGAGCGACAATTTTTAAGTTCTGATTATAGAATCGAATGTATATTTACTTACGTTTAGGCTTTGGCTAATATGGAATGTACCTACTTTTGTATTGATCGTCAAAATGTCGGGATGCCGGAATTGATAAATTAAGTATTTTTTTACTACGAGTATTAGAGGATAACTTTTTATCAGTAAATCACAGGGAATCTTCTACTCATGAACAACTTTCACTATGGCATCAACACGTAAATCACGAAAAATAAATCAGCTGGTCGAGTAGGTATTGAACTTTTGTATCAAACATCGTAATTTTTATCGTGATTTCAGAGTTGGTCCCATAGTGAAAGCTGCTGAAACTGTAAATCCAAGATGGCGGCTGCGAATATTTTCAAATGTTTTATCATGGGTGTCGTTTTTATGGCTTTCGAGGGTGTTAAGGCCGATAGTGACAATAAAATGTAAATCCAAGATGGCGGCTGCGAATATTTTCTATCTTTTCTAATTTTTCGTCATGGGTGTCGTTTTCTTGGTTTTCGAGACTGTTAAAGCCGATAGTGACGCTAAAATGTAAATCCAAGATGGTGGATGCGAATATTTTCTAATTTTTCTCAATGAGTGTCGTTTTCATGGTTTTCGGTGGTGTTAAAGCTGATAGTAACATTAAAATGTAAATCCAAGATGGCGGCTGCGAACATTATTAAATTTTTCGTCATGGGTGTCGTTTTCATGCTTTTCGAGGGTTTCAAAGGCGATTTACATTTTAACGCCACGTTAAAATGTAAATCCAAGACGGTGGCTGCAAAATTTTCAAACTTTTCGTCATGGGTTTCGTTTTCATGGTTTTTGAGGGTGTTATAGCCGATAGTGACGTTAAAATGTAAATCCAAGATGGCGGCTGCAAAAATTTTCAAGCTTTTTATCATAGGTGTCATTTTAATGGTTTTCGAGGGTGTTAAAGCCGATAATGACGTTAAAATGTAAATCCAAGATGGCGGCTGCGAAAATTTTCCGTCATGGTTTTAGAGTGTGCTAAAGCCGATAGAGGAGTCAAAATGCGTGACGCTTGGCTGATGCCTACTTAACTAACCCTGCGGCAGTGCAGCGTATCGCGTTACAACCTGAAAACACGTGTGATAGTAATTAAAAAACCATCAACATTTTTAAAGCAGGCGCTATCTTGCATTTACATTTTAGTGTCACTATCGGCTTTAACACCCTCGAAAATCATGAAAACGACACCCGTGACGAAAATTTTAAAAATGTTCGCAGCCGCCATCATGTATTTACATTTTAACATCACTATCGGCTTTAACAGCCCCCAAAACCATGACAACGACACCTTTGACGAACAATTAGAATATATTCGCATCCACCATCTTGGCTTTACATTTTAGTGTCACTATCGGCTTTAACACTCTCGAAAAGCATGAAAACGACACCTATGACGAAAAATTTGAAAATGTTCGCACCGGCCATCTTGGATTTATATTTTAATGTCACTATTGGCTTTAACACCCTCGAAAAGCATGAAAACGACACCCATGACGAAAAATTTAATAATGTTCGCAGCCGCCATCTTGGATTTACATTTTAATGTTACTGTCAGCTTTAACACCACCGAAAACAATGAAAACGACACCCATAACGAAAAATTAGAAAATATTCGCATCCACCATCTTGGATTTACATTTTAGTATCACTATCGGCTTTAACACTATCGAAAACCAAAAAAACGACACCCATGACGAAAAATTAGAATATATTCGCAGCCGCCATCTTGGATTTACATTTTAGTGTCACTATCGGCCTTAACACCCTCGAAACCAATGAAAACGACACCCATGACGAAACATTTGAAAATATTCGCAGCCGCCATCTTGGATTTACAGTTTCAGCAGCTTTCATTATGGGACCAACTCTGAAATCACGAAAAAAATTACGATGTTTGATACAAAAGCTCAATACCTACTCGACCAGCTGATTTATTTTTCGTGATTTACGTGTTGATGCCATAGTGAAAGTTGTTCATAGTAGATGATCCCCTGTGAAAATTTAGTGATAAACAAGTTACCCAGTAATGGTAAAAAAAATACTTAATTTATCAATTCCGGAATCACGACATTTTGACGATCAATACATAAATATACATTCGATCCTATAATCAGAACTCTAAATCTGTGAATCCCGGAATCCGGGATTTTGACTATTTTTGACAATTGTTGATAATTACGCGCGGGCGAAGTCACGGTCACGGAATGGAACAGAAAAAATAACTGACTGTATTGGATCAGCGTCAATAATATCGGGACGAACAGACTGTTTTCAGAATGAAGACAGTATACGATAATATTACACTGTAATTCTGACAAGAGCTTTACCCAATTGAGTAGTTTAATTTTCTTAGTTTTTGAGATCATTTTGAACAGTCTGTTCGTTCCGATATTTTTGACGCTGACTGTACTCGTATTAGTCATTTGTGAGATGTGACTGTAATGAAATGATTTTGCGCCTCATTCAATAGAGGTAGGTACGCACGGCTACAGATCAAGCTATACATATCCAGTATAAGCTGATCTCGCATTGTATAAGATTACCTTACAATGAGATGTCAGTGTAAACTGGACATGCATAGCTTGATGTGTAGCCGCGTGCACGTTTGCAGTGAGTGTGGGTCTGATTGTCACCGCGTCGCGCTGCACGAATTGTCGTACTTACACCGCGCGCCACAATATCCAAATTGTATTTTATTTATTAAACAAAAAGGCATAGCACGTACAAGTTGAAACTTTTGTATGGTAGCAGAGCTTATTATCACGAATATGTGGGCGCAAATTTATAAACTTAAATTCAATATTTCGCTAATTGCAAAGTAAAAATACAATTACTTGTGAAGCATATTACTTAGCTGTTAGAACTTTTGTTGTAAGGTATAACTAATCCCTTTAAGTGGTATAGGAAATGATTTGAAAAACTTAAATTTTTTATTGAATGAGTTAAAGGACATTTTCAGATTTCCATTGTTCCACAGTACCTATCTGTTAGCATTTTCAGTAATATATACTTTAGATAGTACTAATTAAGAAACAGTGTAGTATTTTAATTTAAATTTTATATTATTGTTATAACACGAAATAATAGGAAATACCTACTTAATACCTATAGCATAACTCTAAACTGTTAGCATTTTTGTACATAGCAATGAATTCACGAAAGTAATCCACTCCGCGAAAATAAAAAACTTTGGAATTATCGAAGGGCATATTCTTTTGTCTACTGGACTATACTGGAAATATTAAAACACGAATTCTTGATTTACTTTTCACGTGTTAAGTTCTAAATCAACCGGCTTCCAATGACATAAATCTTTATCATTTATATTTTTTTATTCACATAGAAAAATGTTGGCTCTTACAATGTTGATGCATTGTGTACTCAAGCGTATGATTGTATTAGCACACGACAGTCTTCTTCCGCATTTACGTACATAGGTACATATATTTATAAGCATTGTAGAATTTAAAGAAAACATTTTTTTTTAAATACATACATTAAAAAGTGTCTTAGTTATTTTTATTTATTCTTGTTTTACGGTTCTCGATTATAATTATATTATGATTCTTATAAGATAAGTATTGTTAAATTAATATTTCTGCTTTTCCCACTGATTACTGATGGTTTTCCTAATTTATTTAATTTTCAAAAAAGTCTTAAAAATCGTTACCGTAAGGAATATTCTCGTATCGATATATCCGCAGTAGCAACCCTAACCGAAGACAAACATTATTTTCCGTTGGCTGTGTGTTGGCGATGTTTGCGCTAATCCCGCGCTTTCAGCGCTGAATACACCACAAGTGGCTCGCTAAAAGAAGTGCAAATAGGCTGAGAGGGGCGAGAGGCCACACTGAAGCGAACGATGTTTTATTTTTGTTGTAGATCGGTTAAGGAGCTGTATAATGTCCTCAGATAAACGAGGCGTGGAAAATATTAACTTAGAAATTTTTATCGCAATATTTAATAAAAGAAAACCCATTGTTTTCTACGAGTTTTTTCCTTGTACGTCGTAAAGTTTGTGAATGGAAATGCTTCGCGTTTAATCAGAAGACGTAGGAACGACTTCCTCGTTCTATTAGTAAAGTAATCAGGCCTGCAGTTTCTTGAAAGTTTGAAAACATAATCATTTAAAAAAATTATGTTAAACAATTTAATAAAAAATCACGAGCTATTCAGTAAAATCCAGGGACTTAAGAAGGGTTTTTCGTTTCAAAACAATATTAACAACAATCCATTACAACATACGATATCATCCCAATCATCTACAACCTAATACCAACGTAATCCTTCGCCATCCATTCAGACAAAAGCGTAGCACCGTAGCTATCTCGCATCGTCCCGGGGCTACGCCGCCACGGCGTAGGCGGCCTACGGCGCTACGGAGCTACGAGCATATTATACAAATGCATTCACGCTACGAGATTTAGGTCAGATGCTTTGAAGCATCGTAGCAAGTAGGTACTAAGGGCCCTCGCCCACGGCGACTTTTTGTAGCGATGCAGTAGCGATGCTGTCGCGCGTCCGCATTGATACAGTCGCGAAGCGGTCGCTAGCTGTGTGCCCTCGCCCACGGGCCCAGATTCAGTCGCGATGCAAACGCGATACTGGCGCGCTTCTGTCGCGATGCAAACGCGATTCAGTAACGGCACAAAAATACCTGCGATCGCTACAGTTGCAAGATGGACTCCGTTGAGGCAACATTAGTCACGTTGTCTTTGGTGCTGCTTTTACGTAAGCAGCCGAAGCGTAGCCAACGAAAGCTCAGAGGGGCAATTCTCGTATTTTTAACAACGTTCGCAATATCATCTCAAGACTCAATCTGACAGAAATTGTATAGCGTTTACCTTCATTTTTGACATTTTGATTGACGCTGGCATGAGATTGTGAACGTTTTTAGGTACGAGAATTGCCCCTCTGTTCTCCACTCACGCGCCACCCTCCCTCTGTTCTCTCCCCCATTGTCGTCCGACACGGTCGCGCGTTTGCATCGATACAGTCGCGATACTGTAGCGCGTTGGCATCGCTTCTGTAGCGCGTTGCAAATGCGACTAACGCGCGTTAGTAGCGATGCAGTCGCGCATTTCGTAAACGCGCGACAGCATCGCTACAAAAAGTCGCCGTGGGCGAGGGCCCTAAGTAGGAGCTATCCTTACAATGTGCGATAAGAAGCTCACGTCAACAGCTTCACAATGGACGACGGATGATTGGACGATGGGCATTAGAGACATACTCTTACGTCTCAGTCTACGGACAAGCTACATACTAACGCGTTGTTAGCTAAATTGTGATTGGTTGCGTTATGGACCGCCTTTGAAATACTAGTGCTGTATAGAGTACATTCTGGTTACTCTGGGCAGACAGAGTTTTCACTTAGAGTATCGAAATATGAAAACATTGATGGCTGAAACTCGCAACACAAAAGTTTAATAGTCACAGTAGACTAAAACAACTTAAAAAAAAATAATGTCAAAACTGTTTTGCACGGTTTTAAACTTAATAAGTACTAGTTTCATTGAAAAAAAAAAATACGGCTATTTGTACTTCAGTTATCGTGCACCTATATTTAGGTAATTTTTTTTTACTAGCCTAAATTGTCCCACTCCTGGGAAAAGGCCTACCTCCACTCCAGTTTTGACGGAACCTATCCAGCTCGCCCCGCCATCTCCTACGTGGTCTGCTGCGACCCGCCTCACTGTCTCAGGTCACCAGTTCTGTGCTATCTGGGCCCACAGTCTGGCATGCGGCAGACAAGTCCTGCCGAGTCCCATTGGGCAGCCTTTTGAGCCACATCAACTATCTTTGTTTTGGAGCGCAGTACTTTGTTTGGAACACGATCCGTTAATTTAACGCCTAGTATACTGCGCTCCATTGCTTTTAATACAAGCACGCAGCAACCCCTCCCAGCCTTACAAATTTAACGCCTAGTATACTGCGCTCCATTGCTTTTAATACAAGCACGCAGCAACCCCTCCCAGCCTTACAAATTTAACGCCTAGTATACTGCGCTCCATTGCTTTTAATACAAGCACGCAGCAACCCCTCCCAGCCTTACAAATTTAACGTCTAGTATACTGCGCTCCATTGCTTTTAATACAAGCACGCAGCAACCCCTCCCAGCCTTACAAATTACATTTACTGTATGAAAAAACTCCGGCAGAGCAGGGAAGAACTATCTGTAGGGTATTAAACTTTATAGGTCAAGTGGCTCCCGTGTATTGAGAGCGGCTGGTTCCGTACTCAAGGATGCCTCTGCAAACAGACTAGAGAGGATTAATTAATTTAACTGAAAATGTTGTTTACGCTAAGTTCATTTTAATGATATGTTCTTATAAAAGGTACGGAAAAATAAAAGCGAGAGAGAGACCTGACATTTTCTTTAATTTCCTTTTTTTTCACTGATGATGATATGGTTAACTCTTTAAACGTCGCGTGGATTGCACACCCAGGTGTTCAGATAACAATAAAAAATCTACTGTGTCTGCTAATTGGCGTGCGACGAGTTAATAATAAAAAAGAAACACAACTGATGCGCAGACACCACACTGGGAACGAAGCTAAGTTCGTTTAGCTTTCCTCCGCGTCTTTTCATACTTCGGTTCACACCGCGTAGAAAACGAAAGTATGAAAAGACCCGGAGAAAAATTAAACGAACTTAGCTTTGTTTCGCTTCGTTCCTGTGTGACGTATACTGACAGATAAAATTCTACATATTATGTAAAGTTTGTTCTGGGTTGTGTGGCTAGTGATATGAAAGAGAAAGGAGTTAATGATACTGTGACGGGAGAAACGACAGGGGAGAACGGAAAGAGAAAATGTGTTGCGCTGACCCCACGTAGCATGGGACAAGGGCGGAAGGTGATGATGATAATGATGATGTAACGTCTGATCATGCGCATGGTGATAGTATATTGAACACTGGATAAGTCTCGCTTTTCAATGCATACTGCCAAACCTTGTACACGTGCAGCTTATGGGTGAAATATACGCAAAGAAGGCCTTCAACGTCCTTTGCGTACAGTATAAGGCCGCGTTTCCACTGACGCGGAGCTGGGCGGAGCGGAGCGGAGACGTGCAGGAATCGTCCAATTACAGACGAGACAAGAGACGCGATGAGGATTTCAACCATTATGATTGGTTGATTCCTGCACGTCTCCGCTCCGCTCCGCCCAGCTCCGCGTCAGTGGAAACGCACCCTAATCATGGGTTTAAGATGCTGATGGGTCTTCCGCGCTTCTGCAGCGCCTCGCAGATGTTCGCAGAAGCCCATGTTGACTATTTTCATGCCATTATGAGAATTGTCTCTCCTTCTCCCCTTAATACATCCAAAGGTTTTCTGTAAAAGATCGCTTTTAGCGATAAGACCGCCCATCGTGTCACCCTATGTAACATTTCTACATTGATATTTGTAATTTTAATGGTGTACATAATAATGAGTATTCTATTCTATACTATGAGCAAGATAACAGCGTCAATAATGGGTAGGTTGCGCGGAAGCTCCAACAGCATCCTAAAACATTAATTAGACAAAATGGACAGTCCCTTTATAAGACACTGGGTGCGGAGGCACGTGGCAACGTGTGTCGGGCCACGTCTTTTTAGTTGTTTTAGTTTGTAAGGGTTTACGTGATATTGCCATATTATATTATTATTGTAACTATAAACAAAATGACACTGGCAACCCTATGTAAGACCTTTTCTAACACCCATTATAGGTCAAGAAAGCGTCAGGCTGCGAAGAAGAATTCTAATTTAATTCATTGAACCCATTTCTTCGCGTAATCCGGTCGTTGCGCTAAAAGCAGTCGATTAAATTATGACGACAGATGGCGCTATTAACAGGGAATTATAATGGCGAAGTCAAGGGAAAAAGTTTAGCCATTAAAATGCTTTTTTTTTTTCATTTAATAAGAGAACGTAAATCTTGGAAAGTGTACGTGATGAATGTGATGATGTAGATATAAAAGTAGTAACTAAAGTTTTTGATGAGGTTCTGACTTAGGATGCTAACCATTTTAAGAGTTGCGCCACATCCGTCAGCATGCAATCAATCGCCTTTTTTCATGCTCTATCCTTTTCTGTCTATAGAGATAGTGCGCGCTCGGAATTATCTCGTCAATGCAGGGAACAGCAGATTTTTTTTTTCGTGATTTCTGGTTTGGTCCCATAGTAAAAGTTGTTTATAATGATGTGATTGTGCGTTTTTCAATTCTAAAGTTTTTCCAAATAGTCCTCCTGTTGAAGTACACATTTCTTCTCAGGAGTAATCAAATGGGAAATTTCAACTGTATGCTTTTCTTTTTAATTTTTCCGACATCCTTTTTACAAAATAAATAATTTAGTTTCATTTCACACGAATTTTGCAAAAGGCAACTAACTACCCCCCGGCTATTCGTAACGTTACAGAATACTGTCATCCGTGGATCTTTGACAGTCGTTACGGGTCGTCAGAAGCCCGAAAGTATGACAACCAGGCTTACCAATGGGTATCGTATTACCCAGTTACTGGGTTGTGGAGGTCAGACAGGTAGTCGTTGAATACTGGTATTCAGATGCATCCGGTTAGACTGGAAGCCGACCCCAACATAGTTTGGAAAAGGCTAGGCAGATTGATAAGTCTGAAATCGTTGAAGTCTGGAATCTTGTGCGTTCTCGATATGAGAAGAGGTATTTCCCAGCAGTTGGACAATAGTAGGCTGGTATTATCATTATATTGCTATATTTGTACGCTACCGACTGCCCAACCAATAACACAGAAGCAGTATAAACAAAATTATTTAACAAAACTGTACCTCAACATAATTTTCATTTACCAAAATGATGGTAGCTTTACATAAAGCAACTCCTACGTAATCCTTACTCCTTGGTCGGCAGCTCGTATTAACTTCACAACGTTTGTTACAGAGGGCGTGAGCATAACCGACGCCATTTTAACACAACATGAGCGCGCGCAGCTTATGGTAAGTTTACATTCAGTTGTTGCGTAATACTTTATTACTCACAGAATGTTCTCGTAAACTGGGGAATACTCAGAGCAAGTTTAGTGGCAAATGTGTTGTTTATTGCTGTGTTTGCTGGGTGATGTAGCTGAATCACACTTCCCAGCTAAGCAAACGGCCTTACCTAACACCTTACGGCCTTTTATTTTCTGTCGAAAGACATCTTCAGTGTTATGACAAGCATCCAGGTCAGATCAAACTTTTTCCTTGAAATAGCAAAAAATAAAAAGCTTTTATATTACAGCAGAACGAAGGACCAGAGTGCTTAGACAAAGTAACATTCGATTAGCAATGACGCTAGTAGAAAAGCCAAAAATGTATGGTGTTGACATAATTAGTGTCTAAACACACTATGCGGAAGATCCGCGACGGTAGTTCGGCATGATGACGCCTGCAATGCGACACATTACGACCGAAATTACGTTGTTATTGAATCAGCTGCGGAACTTCGGTCGCGTAACTTCGGCATAGTGTGTTTAGACACTTATGCTATCGAAATGGCACGTGATGTCACTTTGAAGCTATACATAGATTTTGTAGAAATAAAATCGCTCCGAAGCGAATGCCATTTGGCTAGGCTAGGCCCTCTGTCAAATTTCATTGACAATTTTTATGGTGTACATAATAAAGAGTATTCTATCCTAATAGTCCTCGTACACAAAGCGAACCTGATATTACACCTAACATTAGGTTAGAATCAATTATTTTCAATTCGTCGTCATATATTTTGATTTCGAGCAAAAATATTCGATTAGAAGTCGAGTCAAATTCTAAGTTATTGAGCTTAATATCATATCTATTGTGCCATTCGAACACCGATAACATCACCCCACTCTGTGGGATCTAATACTCTTATCATCAATAAAAATTGGCTACGCGTTCATACGTCACCTATCTCTCTACCTCTAAAATGACAATTTATGAAAAAAAAATTGGATATCATTTCGAAATCTCGAGCTATGAATAAAAATATGTCAAAAGGAGTCCAAGCTCGGCGCTCCCGGGACTCCGATAATCATCGATAATACGAAGTAAGTCAGATTACATTCTGAACGGAGCTTGAAAAGGGAAAATAAATCACAGAGGCGGGCTCTAATAAATCGAGCTTTGCCTCCGATACGGCGGCGGACATTTTTTTTCACTCACTTTTAGCACAGCCTTGAATTTAGCTTCTGATATTTTTGGACAGGATTTCGTGGAATACAGGCTATTCCTTGATGAAATTAAGTAGTTTTCTGTGGGTGTAATAATACCTATTTTAGTAGGCAATAATACTTCCAAAACTGATTGAAATTACATAATTTTTCTTCAAAAAATTTATAGGAGGGAGTCGCTTCATCACATCTGTCCGATGTAGAAGCTACATCTTACTAACAGCAAGTGCTCCATCAAGCGGTAATCTGGAATGGACAATGTTGAAGCAATCACTGTTAGTCTCTAAACACACTATGCGGAAGATCCGCGGCTGATCCAACAACAACGTAATTTGGTAACGTAATTTCGGTCGTAATGTATCGTCAGTAATTCAAATAGTATTGAAGGCGTAATCATGCCGAACTTCCGTCGCGGATCTTCCGCATAGTGTGCTCGTAATTCCACTAACTACGCAAACTATGTTAGAACTGCGCTTGCGCTGACCACATGTTACACTTATAGTTTGAAATTAGGAACGCGACACGTCATGTCGGGAATTGATAGCGTTTAAGCAATAAATAGTCCTATTCGAAAACCACGTCAAAATCATTCAAAAATAAAACCTCACTTGATTAAATTAAAAAACCGCTTCTGTAACAAAATCCGAATTCAAAGGCACTTGGAATTATGTAAGCTAATAAGTGTAACAGGCTTCCTAACTGAGTTAATCAAGCCGAGCTACTCGTTAATGCCAGATTTAAATTAGTATTCAGTCGGCGCTGCGACGTTTTACAACTTAAATTCGAGGACCTAGGTATATGCTAGTGGAACTAGGTTTATTAGGATACTCATTCACTGCTACATTGCTTTTATATTGTCGTTTTATACGCTGGAAGGTTCTTACACCAAATGCTTCTTAGCATCAGCACTTTACGAAACGACGGCGATCGTTTCTGCGTAACAACTGACTTATAGCAATGTGAAGAGACGTTTTCAACAGTAGATTTCACCCGACTGATATAACTTAAATTCAATCAATCTGCCTAGCCTTCTCCCAACTTTGTTGGGGTCGGCTTCCAATCTAACCAGATGCAGCTGAATACCAGTATTTTACATGGAGCGACTGCTTATCTTACCTCCACAACCCAGTAACTGGGGAATACGATACCCGTTGGTAAGACTGGTTTGTCAGACTTTCGGGCTTCTGACGACCCGTAACGACTGTCAAAGATCCATGAATGACAGCCCGGACCTACGGCTTAACGTGCTTTCCGAGGCACGGACGAGTCTCGGTACGTAAAGATGGTCACCCATCCACTGACCAACCCCGGCAAGCGTAGCTTAACCTGATGGATCGACCCGTGCGGCTGTTATTACTTAGCCACGAACTCCTGACATAAATTAAATTACCTACTCCTTAATTTTGACAGTAACAATATGCTATTTCCCACATAAATCTGCTAGAACGACAAACGGAATCACTATGACCAAACCACCTTTAAAAACGTCAATAAGCTTTACACTCAAAATACATTTTAAGCTCTAAACCCCGAAAGCTAGTGCGACTTAGGGGGATTAACCTTAGTTATCGCGGATTTGCGTCCAACACCTGCGCCTACGCGTCGGATTAGCGCCAGGAGCCGCCTGAGCCCCGTTGCGTTAAACATACTGACATGTGGACATCCATTTGTGTCCTTTAAACAATTTGAGGAATTACTTCAAGTTAAATGTAGCCAATGAAGATAAATGTAGCCAATCATATCATCATTTCAGCCGAAAGACGTCCGCTACTGGACATAGGACTCCCCCAAGCACCGCCGCTTCGACCGGTTCTGTGCTTCCCGCACACAGCAGATTCCTGACGGCCTTCACAAGGTCATCGGTCCAACTTGTGGGAAGCCTTCCAACGTTACATCAATCAGCCAATCAATTCTAAGATATTAATAGTCAGTACACAGATAGTATACTCACCATTAATCATCTTAGGGCCTGCGCCCTGTGTTTATTTGCGGCCTACCCGCAACTTATTAGTTTAAAGAAAAGTGTTATTAAAACAGTTTAGATATCCTAAGAGTCTTAGGATATCTAAACTTTGTCCAAAGCTGGTTTTGAGGTACATGTTTTAATAACACTTTTCTTTAAACTAATAAGTTGCGGGTAGGCCGCAAATAAACAGTTTATTCGTTGACTTGGTATCCATAAACACTTTTTGCGACAATGGGATAAAAACGACGAATAAGCGTAAATGGACGTTATAGCCCTAAAGAATAATTAAATCAAATGCTTTCTTCTACCAAAATAATTATACAAGGTGTAACAAAAATAACGCACAACCTCTTAAGGGGTCATTGTACTCATCATTATGAACAACTTTTACTATGGAACCAAACCTGAAATCGCGAAAAAAAAGTCAGCTGACCAGTACATCAAACTCGTCAAAATGTAGGGAGCGGCTGATTTTTCTTCGCGATTTCAGATTGACCCGTAGTGAAAGTTGTTCTTAATGGTGAATACTATGATCCCTTAAGAGGTTGTGCGTTATTTATGTTACATTTTGTATACAACAAAGAAAATAATCTTACATAAATTAATCGCTAAAACAACAAATTACCCGGTTTAGTTAAGTCAAATTGTTATCTAAATCCTGGTAACAAATGGCTGCGTATTTGTTGGAAGGCCACAGGCCGACGGTCGGGGGCCTACGTCACAGCCCCCCACGATGTGTTGGGACCTATCACCCTACCCTTATTCGTTGCTGTGACACTGGACACCATTGAGTTATATAACTAGAGAAGCAAACCTCATTAAAATGTGTAAAAAAAGTATAACCACTATTTAAATGCGACGACGTAGCTTTGAAACCACTAAACATTTAAAAGGAAACATATATCTCTCTCACTTACACAAGTCGCAAGAACAATACTGTCGCTTAGATTAGACAAAGACCGCAATATAAAAGTGCAATGGCGGGATGGGGTTGCCTACCCATGCGAAATTTTACCCAACTTTTTAAACGTTAAAAAAAAAAACGTAACGTTTAAACGGTAAACGTTAAATTATTTTTTAAGTATGTGAATTATGTATTTCTTATTACATAGATGTGTATTAGAAGGTTATATGTAATGAAAATAATCAAGGCATTTTCTTTTTGAACATTTTTTATTTCCTTTAGTTAATTTTCATACGTATAATTTACATTTTTAAATATTAAAATATAAAAACATTAAAAAATATTAAAAATAGTAGTCCACCGGTATCGGGAACAGGGTCCAAGGTACCGGTGGTCAGGGCTGCTTAGAGAGGAACCTCCTAACGATACGTGCGGTGTCCAGAAGTATCGCTTTCTGGAGCAATCTTCCTTAATCCAGCTGCCTAACGAGAGCCTCTTCAGGTGTTGATCGAGGCTCTTGGCTATTATGCCATTAGCCGTCACGACTATCGGCACAACGATTGCTGTATCACATCCCACATGTCGACAAACTCGCGAGGCAGGTCAAGATACTTAATCTGCTTATCTTTTTCAGCTTTCACGAGGTTCTCGTCATGCGGGACCGCTATATCAATAATCATTGTGCAACGCTCTAATCGATCTATCACCACTATGTCTGTCTTATTGGTAACAATAGTCCTGTCAGTGATGATAGATCGATCCCAATACAACGTAATATTGCCATTTTCGAGAACTGGGTCGGGCACATACCTACTGGTACTTTCAATTCCACAAGACTGTATTTCAGAGCAAGTTGCTGGTGGATAATCCTGGCTACAAGTTTGTGCCTATGCAAGTAGTCTCCGTTAGCCAGACGAGACCAGTCAGAAATAATGTGACGGATTGATTCCCCCGGACGGTGGAATGCCCGACAGATGTCAACCGTGCCGTCCTTCACAATATATTTCCGGTAGTTGTTCGTCATCATAACTTCGTCCATAATCGCAAAGACAAAACCTGCGGTTTCCCCAAAGAGTCAGTTTTCTATAAGTACTTTTCTTTTTGAAGGTTTTTTTAATTCTTCAATGAATTGCACTGTTTCATCATTTACATTTAGCTGCATTTCGTCTTCTTCGCTCAACATACGTTTTTTTCAGTTCCTCTATCGTTTATTTTTTTATTTCTAGTCTTTTATCGTTTATTTTTTTAATTTCTAGTCTTTTATTTTTTGTGATATATTTTTTTCCTTTTCTTAGTCTTCTAGCCGATAAATTTTTCAAACGGTGAATTATTTTCCTCATTTTGGGCTTTCGGGGCGTTTCAGTTATTTCGACTATCTCTTCGTCGGTTTCCACAGCATCCACATCCATATTTTCTTCTTCTGAAAGCTCCACCTGCTCTTTAGAATAACGGTTGTCCTGAAAAATATACAATTTATTGTAGGCAAAACAGCTCTTTACAATCTAAAAACTAAGTTGAAAAAAACATTCAGTACACAATGTAGTTTGAGTCGATATAAACTAATTTGTTGCTGTGGTAGTTCAATGAGAAGGCATTTTTTGTTGGCATTACCTATAATTTTATAATATTAATTGCCGCATAAAATTATTACTTACAATAAGCATTACAATTGCTTGATTGGACAAATAAACATGGCCACATTCGCTTTTTGGGCCTATTTTATCTTATTCACGGAAGTGCTTCAAACAAATGACAGTAGATTTAGTAGGTAGCCAGTCAGTCTCTTTTCTCAGCAATCGGATTATTGATTGAGAAAATTGATTGCATCTTTAGGTACTCTGGAACATTGTTAATTATTATTAAAAAATATTTAAAATCGCTTATTCCATAAATTAAAAACTCCCACAAATGTGGGAAACTAAAACATAGTTTTTAGTTGTAACACTGATCATGATTAAAAAAAAATCTACATTTATTTATTTTACTGCGTTTTTACGATGATATAAACACAGAAACAATAAACTTACGTGTGAAAAGTAATTCCGGTAGTTTTTGTGATCTAGAATCGCATTCTTTCATTACGCATTTACCCGTTTTGGCGATATTTTTTGTCGCGTGTCACTCGGTTCACCTCGGCTGCCGTCATACAGAGCACTGAACTGACGTTAGCTACGCATACGGCCGTGGCCGTATGTCCAGTGGCAACGCCTTGGCGCGGTAATTGCTAATCTAGTGTATATATATCAATGCTGGACACTGACAAGCTTGATTAAAAAAGGATTTTTGTTTGCCTTAAATAATGGAGGCGAAAAAGTAGATGGGCATTTTTATGAGCGGCCAGGATTATTTAAATCTCGGAGAGAAATTGTAATGTAATAACTTTTCGGCTAAATCCAAAGGACTGAGTAAGCGTTAATTCGAATTTAGAACCTAATTTGGCAACGGTATTTTTTTTTTTTCAAACTGTCGTGATTTGGGTTTTTTACTATAAAAACCCCGATACAAAAATGTCTTTTTAGATTTTAAACAGGAAAAAATCCATTTTCATATAAAGAAATTCATATCCATTAACTATTCCGATATAAACTTTCATCAGACCGATTAAGTATACTAAAGCATTCCCACTGCGACCGCAGTCGAATAAAAATTTTACAGAGTCACAAACTTCGGTACCTAGTCGCTCAACTACCAACAGAATTTAGACTCTAAATTTATAGCAATAGAGTTGAAATACCCCTGTGGTACAGTTCTGTATGTCCTGGTTTACAGTGCATTTTGCATTCATTTCCCTGGACGCGCTCCGTGGAACTAGGACGGTAGGTTATAGCTCAGAAATTACGAATTAGGGCCACAAAGTGGACTTATTAGTCCACTTTGTGGACTAATACATAACAAATAGCCCCTGGACGGCTATTTGTTTACGAAGTTTAGCTGCGATGTACACTAGAGGCTGCCCGGTCGGCCATGTTGATTTACCTATGTGTTGATGGTCAACTAAAATGGCGCCGAGACCATTATTAACACATTCACTGCGTTACGGCAAGTATTTGGCCGTATTTGACTCTCAGCCAGTGCGGTAGCTCGTTGTCCTTGTTTTGCGTACTGTGCGGGGGCGATTTATCTAAGTTCCCTTGCGCGTAGGAATGAGATAGTGATATTTTCAATATTGTTGCTTTTAATATAATAATATTATACACTAACAATATACGGCAAAATAGTTGCCGTAACGCACAGTAAGATAATTATTTTCATTCAGTGCGGTACGGCGAATATCTTGCCGTACCCCCCCAACCCCGCACCACACTGCATGCGTCCGCGCGGCGGTTCAGTGTGCGCTAGTGCTGGCCGTAAGCAAGACGTAACAATATTTTTTGTGAAAAATATTACGCGGTTCTGCTACAATGAGACGTTCACGTAAAAAACTGGATTTGAGTAGAGGGGTTAAATATGAAGGTGCACAAGCAAGAAACATTTTTTTTTTTTTTATTTGATTTTTTAGTCAGTAAGCGTCTGACACCGTCTCCCCGCTCCGCCCATGGACGGGGATTCGTCATTGGATGATTTTTTACGAGCATAAAAAAGTTGTGATCTCATGTTGATTAGTAATTATAATAATTAGGTTACATAATTACGTTGATTTATATAATAATATAACACTGTTAAATATGAATATTTTTTCTACAATAAAAAATATTTTTAAACTATCGACTATCATTTCAGAAGTAAACCCCATCTCTAGCATTTTTTCACTTCTACGCTGTACGGCATATATATTGCCGCGAATGAAAGATTTTGAAAAATCTCTGTATCTTTCAAAGTATAACAGAGAACCCAGGGCGACTGCAGCTAGGTATATACAAGGATATAGTCTATCGAATTGTTGATAAAAACAATTGATATAGGCGGTTTCCACGTCTGTATAGGCTTTGAAAGTCAGGTTCTGGTACGGCAAAATAGAAGCCGTAACGCATATCAGGAAACATAGATACGGGCAGCATTTGTCTCGTATCGCACTAGTAGAAAGTTTAGATTTAACGCTGCCGCAGTGAAAGTGAGAAAGAAAAGATTTTCTCTTCAGAAATCAAAATTTCTTTTGCGCTGCACTTTCTTTAAGAGTTTAAGTATTTTTTCAGTAGTCATTAAAGAAAATCTCGAGGAGTTCGTGGCTAAGAAATAACATCAGGTTAAACTACGCTTGCCACGGTTGGTCCGTGGTTTACATACCGAGACTCCTCCGTGTCTCGGAAAACACGTTAAGCCGTTGGTCCCGGCTGTCATTCGTGGATCATTGACAGTCGTTACGGGTCGTCAGAAGCCCGAAAGTCTGACAACCAGTCTTAACAAAGGGTATCGTATTACTCAGTTACTGAATTGTGGAGGTCAGATAGGCAGTCGCTCCATGTAAAGTACTGGTATTTAGCTGCATCCGGTTAGACTGGAAGCCGACTCCAACGTAGTTGGGAAATGGCTAGGCAGATTGAGTCATTAAAGAAAATAGTTTTTAGTTCTACAACACGATTTTACACGATACCAACAAACACAAATGACTTGCTTTATATTAAGTTTAACACATTGTTCTTTCTTTTATTTAAAACCACAACATTCAGCAAATGATCCGCCTTAAATGTAAATGTTGAATGTAAATACGGTACATTTATCGTGTAAGCGAAGCCCAGGCTTGGCACTTGGCGAGCTGCCAGGTTGTATAGCACCTTTCTTTCGGCGGCTAGTCAGGGCTGCCAGGCTTTAGAACGATATATTTGGCTTAGGAACACATAGGTTCGATTTAGTAAGTGTAGCTCCTGTTTCCTTGTTGCATTATTGTAATTATGTATGATTTATTTTATTTTATTTTATTTATTTGGGACAAAAAACAGTTATACAGTACAACATTTACAAAGTAGTAATTTAACAGTCGAGAAAACGTATAACCCACACTATTATCCACAAAATGACATCCGGAGTATGATAACGAACGCATACTAAATGAGAAGAAAAAAAAAATAATAAAAAGTACACATTTTAAAAGAAAAACACTATAAACCGACGAATCGAAGGAAGCGGATCACATAAGCATCCGTCTTATTGGCGACTTGCAAGAGATTGTGAAACCAGTCTTTTAAATTTAGATTGCGACAGTGCGAAAATATCAAAATCAATGAATCAATGATGTTCTATGCTTAAGGCTTGACCGTCGCAAAAAATGCGGTCACGAGATAATCTTAATCTCTCCGTGCCTCGGAAAGCACGTTAAGCCGTTGGTCCCGGCTGTCATTCGTGGCCCGAAAGTCTGGTTGTCAACCAGTCTTACCAAGGGTAGTATTACCCAATAACTGGGTTGTGGAGGTCAGATAGTCAGTCGCTCCATGTGAAATACTGGTATTCAACTACATCCTGTTAGACTGGAAGCTGACCCCAACATAGTTGGGAAAAGGTAGGCAGATGATGATGATGATGATGATGATGTATGCTTAACAAGACCCGTAGATTAGCCCTCCTATCTGGAATTAGCAATATTCTCTACTAGATATTTATTTTTATGTTTCAGTTCTCTATAGAATAGTAAGAAAAGTGGAAGCTTTGGAAATAATATAATCCAGGTTTCAAAGCCAAAATGTCCAGATGTATTTTCGTCTCTTAAGAATTTTCCTGATATAGTGCTGCTAGCCCTAGTGTTGGTAACAATCGCGTTAGGCGACACTCGATGCTGGAGTTTGAATCGATTGTTACATAACGAGTTCTTCTTCCAATTGATCGGTTTTATATTTGGAGACGACTTTAGCTGGTTATATAATATTTCCAATGGGATAATGTTATACTAAAACATTCCTCGGAATCTGTTACTATCCGATCAACTGGAAAAATAAGTCACTGCATTGAAGTATCAAGAAGGTTTACTGTACCTAAGGTACACACTTCCTAAAAAGATCTACTTCTGTATTGTTGGCCAAGGACGACACAAAAAAGAAGCATCATTGTTTCTTGGGCACATTGCTTGCAGAACAGATGGCCGATGGGGCCGAAAGGTTCTGGAGTGGCGACCGCGTACCGGAAGACGTGACGTTGGAAGGCTTTCCACAAGGTTGACCAATGACCTCTGAAAGCCGCAGGAATCCCCTAGATACGGGAAGCTCTATGTCCAGCAGTGGACATCTTTAGGCTGAAATGATGATGATGATGATTATTTCTTGTATCATGGCCGACAAAAGGTAGTAAAAGAGATCAAATAAATACTTTCATTCACAACATTAGACATGGTAAGGAAAAACGCTTCTGAAAATGTGCTAGAAGCCCAATAAAGCCTTATTTCACAACCTGTACCATTTACGTATTGGCTTCCAATTGCCAATTAGAATCTACATCAACTCTTCTTCACATTTCAACAAAGAAAGAATGAGCAATAAATCCTTCAATTGCCGACCATTACCAGGTCTGCCACTAACAGCTCCTGGTGTGCCAATCGCTAAGCAGTTATATCGCCGGCGTGATTCCATTCACTCCCTAGGGTCCGTTCACTCCGCTTGCCAGTAATGGCGGCGAACGAATGAGCTATGTTCCACTCCATCCGTCGGGAGCAGTCGGGAAAAGTAATTATTTATTCAGAGAATACCCCAACATTTTTGCGCCTTTACGGAAAATGTTGGTGTTAAAAATTGCAATGGACACTTTCACAGAATCGGTCAAGACACATAATACAATTTTGGAACAGGCATATTGTCTGTGTGTTCTGCGACAGATTGAGTTGATTGATTAAATAAGGAATAGGTAGTGTACTATGAAGCTGTTGGAATAATAAATAGGATGTCTGAAAAGAAAAATGGTAGATAACGTCATTGACTGGGTGAGAACCTCAATATTTTCTGTAGGTATCAAGTAGAACGAGGTTAGACTATTAATCATTTGCTGTGGGTATTTTTGTTACAAAAAGGTAGAATATGTCCATGTGACCTACACAGACTTTCTGAAGGTTATGTGGATCTTTACGACATTAATTTTTTGAGACCTATCCAAGACATTATTATTGGGACAGAGGTAATAAAAAAAAAATATTTTTGAGGAAAATTAATGTTCAGAATAATATTTTTCTTCATGGAGAGAATTTTACAGGAAATGGGGCTTTAGTAACTTTTGGACACAAAAGAACGAAACTTAAACTTACACAAATACATTCTTGATAACTTATACCGCGGGCTGGCTCATCATTTTGTATCGAGTAACATTCATTGCCTTGTTTAACTATTTAATATAACCAAAGTTAGCGTTTGTGAGGCCACAAGGCGAGCTACTCGCCTCTGAACTGGCGCTGAAGTGGCCACAACGGTGTCGAGTGCGAGCTAGTACGAAGCGAGTGCTGTGTAATTGGAGCGAGTCAAGTCTGCCCGCGACTCGCGAGTAGAGTCGCACTCGCTACTAACGGTATTTTATTTATTTTTATGTTTGTAGGAAAACTGCCACTTGGAACTTGGACTGCGGGTATTTTTAGTTTCCAAAGTTCGTGTGAAAAGTAAAATGAATGGCTTACTTATCTAGGTACTCTTGAAACATTCGTGTAGACTGTAGAATGACCCAATAAGATTTATAAATAAAGAAAAGGAAAGGCAAGATGTCGCAGCGCGTCAGTCGATAACAAAATCACCATGTTTTGGTCCATTTTGACTTTCTCAATTTGAGAAGTGGTCATTTTGCGACAGAGCCATCCGTTTTACCAAAAAACAATACCTCTCATTCTATACGTAAGTATAGGTAGGTGTTCTCTCCGGCAATCCATTACAAAATGTGAGAATAATTCCACATGGAAATATGAAACGTATCTAACGTGGTTATGTGCGCCGCCGGCTCCCACTTGACATTTACGAGTATATGACATCTGCGGTCCGGCCGCCTGTGAGCCCTCGACGACTGTAAATTAGCTTTTAAATTAAAATTTAACGCGTCTGCGATGTCTGTGGTTTCTAAGCTGATGTGAGTTAGAAATATATGACTTGTTAATGATGTTCGTTACTAGGAGGGGCTCGTGGCTAAGTAATAACAGCCGCACGGGTCGATCCATCAGGTTAAGCTACGCTTGCCGGGGTTGGTATGTGGATGGGTGACCATCTTTACATACCGATACTCCTCCATGCCTCGGAAAGCACTTAAAGCCGTTGGTCCCGGCTGTTATTCGTGGATCTTTGACAGTCGTTACGGGTCGTCAGGAGCCCGAAAGACTGACAACCAGTCTTACCAAGGGGTAAGTATTGTATTACCCGGTTGTGGAGGTCAGATAGGCAGTCGCTTCATGTAAAATACTGGTATTCAGCTGCATCCGGTATGTTGGAAGCCGATCCCAAGGGAAAAGGCTAGGCAGATTGACCTCCACAACCCAGTTACTGGGTAACACGATATCCCTCGGTAAGACTGGTTATCAGTCTTTCGGGCTCCTGAGGACCCGTAACGACTGTCAAAGATCCCCGAATGACAGCCGGGACCAACGGCTTAACGTGCTTTCCGAGGCACGGAGGGGTCTCGATATATAAATATGGTCACCCATCCACGGACCGACCGCGGCAAGCGTAGCTTAACCTGATCGATCGATCTGTGCGGCTGTTATTACTTAGCCACGAGCCCCTCTGAATTTGGACCTGACCCTAAATAAATACAGTTTGCACTCATTATTTCTACCTACCTCTACCTAAATAAATAACATAGATTTGCAATTGAAGTGCTTGCTTTGAATTAGTAATATCAATTAAAGCTTAGTCGATTGACTCCGACAATTATTATATACGATTCGGATTAGGGAAGTTATGTTAGCGATAGCCCGAGCAATCACTGTTACAGCAGACTCAACTATACAATGAATATCATAATCTTGACTTGACATTACCACGAATAATTATGACTTTATTTATTTATTTATTTATTTATTGAGTGAGAGATTGAGAGAGAGAGGCGATCATTGAGTTCGTGGGGCACCCATTTGTCAAGCTTTTTTACCTTGCCAATTTGACGCAAATGGACCAATATTGTTTTGACGCTAAAGTCGAAAGCTGCTGCTAATTCAGCCGTAGATTGTGTATCATCAGCTTCCACAATCGCCTTTAATTCGTAATTGTCGACCAAAGTCTTCGGACGACCGCGAGGTTCATTTTTCAGGTCGAAATTTCCAGAACGGAAGCGAGCAAACCAATAACAGGTGGTGCGTTGGTTTGTAGTGTTAGCTCCGTAAACGTCGTTGATGTTGCGTGCCGCTTGTGCCGCGTTGCTGCCACGACGGTACTCATATTCCATAATTACTCGAATTTTTAACGTATCCATGATGACGAAAAAGATTGAAATGCGATGAAAATGTAACACTAATCAATAAACAAATGACTACTCTTGGAAAAAAAAATCCATGTTTTTAAAATAAAATTAATTTGAAATTAGAATTCTTAGCCAAACAAAAATTATTTTGATTTGAAATGGCCAGTACTGCAGAACGGCAATTTCATAGGTAAAGTCCTAATATTTTTTTTGGTTATAGATTTATAATGAAAAACTGGGTCCGTATGTTTTTATTATAAAGAAATATAGCGTACGATTTAAGTAATTAGCATATAAAAATCTATATTTTTGACTGAAAAACTTCCTCGAGCGTTTTTATTTTTTTAAATTAAACTAAACTGAATTAGTAAAAAAGAAAAACGTAAGTACAGACCTACATTAAGATGTACTGAATCTAAAGAGAAAATGTCTTTTCGTAAAGGTTTAGGGGGGTGAAAACGTTATCGCCCGAAACAATATTTCAAAAAGGAAATGTAGGTGATTGCCTCCAAGACTTGCAACTGTCTCTATCACGCCCGGAGGGAGTCTAAGCAAGCGGTATGAAACAGATAGCATTTTTGAAAATACCTACTCGCGTCGCGTATCGGCACTTCACAATCCTCTTCATTCCCATATTTTTCATACAATATTGTATTTCATACGAAAAACAAACATTTGCGACTAAAAAGGTCAATTTATTTTACTCACCATTACACAGCTTCCCCGACATAGTGAGTTAGTCGCACGATTCAATGCGTAGCAAATCGACTTAGCAGCGCCGCCCAATCGCTAATGTGTATTCAATGTTATTATAAACAGCTACGTATGTGCATTACAGGGTAAATGATACGATTAGCGCCTCAGAACCAGGCTCGCGCATGCGCGTAAGCACACTGTAACGTTACTGATGTGAAAACGAGAAAGGATGCTGGGGATTTTCCATTTAAGGAGGATGCGCTAAGGTAGCCCGCGAAATTCAAATTTTCTTACGTTTTTTGATATTTGCAGGTCAGTGTCAGGTTGTATGTTGATTAAAATATGATTCGCGGCCGTAACTAACATGGCTTTACAGAATTATAATCATTAGAATCAGCAATCAGCAACATACAACCTGACACTGACCTGCAAATTGCAAAAACCGTAAGAAAATTCGAATTTCGACCTTAGCGCATCCCCCTTAAATGCCTAAATGTACGCCATGACCTTTTACGATAATCATCGAAATCGCAGGCCCTTAAATACACCTCTTACCTCTTACGTGTATTAAGTTTGACAAATAAATCGTAGTCATACCGAAACAGAGTACAGAATTTGTTTTGTAATTACAATTCCTAATTCCTACATTCATTAGGCATGAACTTACTAATGTTACTTCAAGTTCAATGTCTCTCAACCCGAGCCCTCTCGCTCAAACATTTGGCGCAACATTTCTCATTTAAACTTGTCTATTGTTGTTCAGATCCTAATAAACATGAACGTAAATTCAGCCAGACATCTTGTGCCATTGTGTGAATGCCAGGACCACGATCGGCGATATAACCCTGTTGTCTGGGTATTTGTACTACTGCTACAACAAAATGTTTGCATTCGGCGCGAAACGCCATCTTGGAATTTTGACACTTCAATCATCGAGACTCAGCGATTTGGATTGGACTTATTCGTATTTTGTTTATTAATGTAAGACTGAGACTTGACAGCTTAGATGTCAAAAATAATGACAATGATGTAATGTTATGTGTGTTATCTTTAAACTTGCAACATATTAAGTTAAACGCCATATATACTTAACTTGCGAAAAAGCTGTTCGTATTAAAATGTAAACCCTCACTTCGACTTCACCTTGCAAGGTAATCTATACTAAGTACTCATCTATCAGCGACCTACTATGAAAGTGACACCAGATTCGTGTGAATAGGTTTACGGTTCACTGGCCACCCCCAGAACACGCCTGAAGGGACTCGTCTCACCTTTGCAAACCTATAATCACGCCCACGCCACATAGGTATAAAAATTTAAAGTTTGCAGCCCTCAAACTTGCTGAATCGTGAAAATTTGCTGAAGTTTTACCTTTATAGGTGATTTGTGGGCGTTCAAAGGATAATTATGTTAATAACACATCTTTTTTGAACTCATAAGTACGGTGACCCAGGGTTGTTGTAGCCAGGGGGCCAATGTAACTAGATGCGTTTTTAGAATGAGTGACATGTAACATCCATGCTGTCTTAGGATTAATTAAACTACTCCATGAGGGCATAATATACAGAAAGCACTCATTCTAAAAACGCAATAACAACGAGTTATCTCAATGTGGTACATTTGTCCCCTGGCAGACAGTAGCCCCGGGTGACCTAATGCCAAATTATTTTTTCGTAGTAAAAATTTAATATGTATTAGGTCTTTACCTATGAAATTGCCGTTCTGCAGTACTGGCCATTTCAAATCAAAATAATTTTTGTTTGTTAAATCAAAATAAATTAAATTAAATTTTATTTTAAAAACATGGATTTTTTTTTCCAAAAGTAGTCATTTGTTTATTGATTAGTGTTACATTTTCATCGCATTTCAATATTTTTCGTCATCATGGATACGTTAAAAATTCGAGTAATTATGGAATATAAGTACCGTCGTGGCAGCAACGCGGCACAAGCGGCACGCAACATCAACGACGTTTACGGAGCTAACACTACAAACCAACGCACCACCTTTTATTGGTTTGCTCGCTTCCGTTCTGGAAATTTCGACCTGAAAAATGAACCTCGCGGTCGTCCGAAGACTTTGGTCGACAATTACGAATTAAAGGCGATTGTGGAAGCTGATGATACACAATCTACGGCTGAATTAGCAGCAGCTTTCGACGTTAGCGTCAAAACAATATTGGTCCATTTGCGTCAAATTGGCAAGGTAAAAAAGCTTGACAAATGGGTGCCCCACGAACTCAATGATCGCCAGCGCGAAGTACGCGTCGAGACGTGCCTTGCACTGCTCAACAGACACACAAATGAAGGAATTTTGAACCGCATTGTTACCTGCGATGAAAAATGGATTCTGTTTGATAACCGCAAGCGCTCAGCAAGTTGGTTGGATCCTGGTTCAGCACCTTAACAATGCCCTAAACGAAAACTTACCCCTAGAAAAGTGATGGTCACTGTTTGGTGGTCTAGCGCCGGTGTGACTCATCACAGCTTCTTACCAAAAGGGGTGAGCATTACTGCAGATGTGTACTGTGAAGAACTGAACACAATGATGGAGAAGCTGGCACATCTCCAACCAGCATTGGTCAATCGCTCGTCTCCGCTGCTCCTGCACGACAACGCGCGACCTCATACTGCACAGCAGACGGTCTCCAAGTTGCAAGAACTGGGGTTGGAAGCTCTCCGTCATCCGCCCTACTCACCAGACCTTGCGCCTACAGACTACTACTTTTTCCAGAATTTGGATAACTTCTTGGCGGGAAAAAAATTCAATACCCGAGAGGCAGTACAAAATGCCTTTGAAGAATTTGTTGCCTCCCGACCAGCTGATTTCTTTAAGAAGGGCATCAATAAACTGCCACTGCGTTGGCAAAGATGCATTGATTGCATGGGTGATTACTTCGATTAATACAAATAAAAAATACATGAAAAAAATTCGTTTAAATTTTTTCATACAAAACGGCAATTTCATAGGTAAAGACCTATTATATAATGAAATCAAAATATTTATAAATGATTTTAACAAAACGCTTGTTTAGTATGCCTAACAAAATTAAATGCAGGTGTCTCAAATCCAAACAAGCGACGTTTATAAATGAAGATTGATAGCTTACAAGAAATAGAACGTCTACCACTTTGTCCACGTAAAATGAAGGTACTGTCTACTATACTATCAATTTTCATCTATAAAGAGGAACAAAGAGGAGCTCGTGGCTAAGTAATAACAGCCGCACGGGTCGATCCATCAGATTAAGGCTTACGCTTGCCGGGGTTGTCCGTGGATGGGTGACCATCTTTACATAAACGAGACTCCTCCGTGCCTCGGAAAGCACGTTAAGCCGTTGGTCTCGGCTGCCATTCGTGGATCTTTGACACTCGTTACGGGTCGTCAGAAGCCCGAAAGTCTGACAACCAGTTTTACCAAGGGGTATCGTATTATCCAGTAACTGGATTGTAGAGGTCAGATAGGCAGTCGCTGCATGTAATATACTGGTATTTAGCTGCATCCGGTTAGACTGGAAGCCGATTCCAACTTAGTTGGGAAAAGGTTATGCAGATTGGTAGAGGAACATTTTGTTAGTTTTATTGGTTAGCATAAAATGGCACGGCAATAACGAGCAATTGTATTTATGAGAACCTTCTACTAGCAATGCCTAGTATTTATAATTTCCAATTTTTCCATCGCATTAGATGTAAAATAGTAAGGAGATTCACCACAACTGTGCATGTATGTGCCATGGATATAATTTATAACCTTTTCTTCTTGAGTTACTGTCTGTTATTACATTTCTATTATTTTATACCTAACCAATGTATTTCCTTGTCAACAGACGTAATTGCCTGGTCTCCCTTGCGCCGCGCTACCAGCCCTGAGTGAGTGAAGCCGTGTGCGCCGACGCTGTGGACAATAAGCGCGCACAATATATGGACTGCGCCCGCGCACTCTGTACACACATTCACGAAAAGTAAGTAAACACTATTTTTTAAGGTGACCCAGTACTTCTAGAAGATGACGGTGTATCGTAATTGCCAATGTTATGGTGTTATTCACCATAAAATGGATATTTGTTCTAAGCCTTTCCAAAAAGGTGGCTAGACTATCGTAGTAACAGTCTTATAAGCCGCCTTTTTACACGACTGCCCCAAAAAGGAGTATAATGTTTTCAGGGTTCATGTATGTTTGTGAGTTTCTTTATTCCATGATAACTTTTGAATGCCTGTACAGATTTCGATGTATGCGGTATCGTTAGAATCCTTACATCAGCATTTTTTTGAAAAAAAAAAATAATATGGCGGCAGTATGACTCCATTTTCAAATGTGAAAAAAAATACAATCCTATCAAGGCTAATCGATTTTTTGCATTGTGTATATAGGAAAGGGGACGTGAAAATGTTAAATCCAAATACGTATCTTTCTACTCTATTCAAAAAACTTCCCGCTGATACCGCAACTTTTTGCTAAGAAGTTGTTGTGGCGATGCAAATCCTGTCTGCCGTGTATTCAATTCTAAGTGTACGGACTGAGAGAAAAAGCGTCCAGCGGAGCGTTCAGCGTTGCGTGCAATTCCCATATATTCAATGTACTCTGTGACTCAGGACACCTACGTGCTAATGCATCTGTTTGACCCAAGCGCCGCACGCTCCGCCCCGCTGGACGCTCGATTCAAGCGGGTACTCAGGCCGTACACTAAAGCGCGCACCACTGATCACACCCTCACAACATTCAATACTCTTGTGCCGAGGGTATTAAAACTTTAATAAGCAATTGATCCTTTGATGTGCGCTCAAAGGCGGGCGTGACAACATCGTGACTGAAATTTAATATTTATATCCCTATGTGTAGGTATGTGTATATCGGAAGGGGAGCTCAATGCATCTTCGGAAGATTAACAAGAAGTTTTTTTATGTTGTCTTGGAGGCTATTAAATAAGCCGACGCTTTTCTGTGCATATTCTATGCTTTGAATCCCCCAAATTGGCGGATTCCCTAGTGTTCTTTCATGTAACGGTGATTAGATAGTATTTGTGTCACTTAAGTGAACTCCAATTCATGCCTCCTATATGCCCTGATCCAAAAAGTCCCTAGATTTTTGTGGGACTACGGCACCTTATCTGACTGATTTTGTTTGGCTTGCAACTCATGATCTGCTTAGCCTTTTTCCAACTTTGCTGGGGTTGGTTTCCTGTCTAACCGGATGCAGCTCAATCAATCTGCCTAGCCTTTTCCCAACTATGTTGGGGTCGGCTTCCAGTCTAAACGGATGCAGCTGAATACCAGTATTTAACATGGATCGACTGCATAGGCCTCCAAAACCCAGTAACTGGTTAATACGATAGCCCTTGGTAAGACTGGTTGTCAGACTTTCGGTCTTCTGACGGCCCGTAACGACTGTCAAAGATCCACGAATGACAGCCGGGACCAACGACTTAACGTGCTTTCCGAGGCACGGAGGAGTCTCGGTATGTAAAGTGCCACGGACCAACTCCGGCAAGCGTAGCTTAACCTGATGAATCGACCCGTGCAGCTGTTATTACTTAGCCACGAGCTCCTCAACCGGATGCAGCTGAAAACCAGTATTTTTTGTTTGGCTAGCAAAGTAGCAACTGTTGTTCATGGACATGTTGTCTCCCCAGGTAGGGGTGGTCCATGCCCCACGCGGCGCTACCAGCCTCCGCCATGTCGGCCCCGGCGCGCCATCCTCACTTCTACACCGTCGAGGTCGGCGACACACGCTTCACCATACTCAAGCGCTACCAGAACTTGAAGCCTATCGGATCCGGAGCACAGGGAATAGTATGGTGAGTCTCTTTCACACTTACCACCGCTCGTATATGCCCGTCTCTTTTAGTTTTGACGCTCGAATTATCTTGCTACGAGGATCTTTTGGCGCTTGAATGACGCTGACAGGGGAGCGTTGTCGGTAAACATTTGCGAATAAATATAAATATAATTTGCGGTAAATTGTTTTGTGAATATATTGAAAAAACAAAATGGCGGTGGTCATTCCGATTTCGGCTACCCGCCAAAACATCATTGTTTTACGTACTTTTTACAGTAAAACCTTTTAATTTTGTTGCTGCTGTCAGAAGCTTTTAGAAAAAGTTTTTTAAGAGAGACGCGCGTTACAACGTTACAACGTTACAACAGGGGCGGTAGGTACTATGACGTAGAAAAATATCATGGTTCCAGTGTGGGAGAGAGATGGAGCTATATACGACCTATAGCACCATCCTTTTTTCTCAACGGAACCATGACGGATCCATGATCTTTTTTCCCGTCATAGTACGGTCCCAGCAATACAAATCAAATCCTTTTCTAATTTATAATCAATTTCTTATTCTCTACCTTCGATTATTCTGCTTCAAGAATTAGTGACATTTTGATTTCAATTAGAAATTGACAATTTAAGCTAAGATTTATGAATGACATCGTTATGTAAACGAGACAGGTAAACTTGGAATTAAATACGAATAATTAGTCAGTGTCGATTAAAGTTAAGCATTCTGAATAAAGCGATTTTAGTTTGTTTTACAAAGGTGGGCCTACGGGGTGTCCTTTTAAATCTCAACTTAATTCCTCAAGAAAATCTTGGCAAGATTGACAGTTCTCCGAAAGTTGAGAATTTCGTAAAACTTCCCACGAAGTACCGAGGGCTGTAAGTTTTCTAATTAGAGGGCTAAACATTTCTCATACTTTGGAACTAAGTAATTCTCTGTGTAATTATTTCATTACCTCGACTCACGCAACATAATATAATGTTCGCGCAATTTCAGTTATCGCTAATTATACATTTGTATGAAACATTCAGGCTTCATATCACTGCTCAATACACTATATATATATACTCAAGTCTGGGAATTCTGTGAAACCTCTGCTTTGTTCTACAAATATGTATAAGCATGCAAATTAGTATATTTCGTATTTTCTTTTTACAGGAACATACATTACTAAACAAAAAATACACGTGTATACACACATTTTTATCTAGCAACTGTACGACTATAATAATAATGACACAATTGAAATATTATTTCCAACTTTGGCACGCAAAAGCGTATAAACAATACACGCAAGTCTATGCATCCCTGTTCGCACGCACACACGCACGTAGTGCAGACCGCACTCTTACCTATACGTAATGTTACGCACTGTAGTGGCTTGTCAATGCGGGCGTAGCCAGAAGAAAGAATTAAGAAGGCTACACATGGCCACAAGGAGGCACAACTACAGTTATGCCTTAACTTTGCTATTTATTCCTTTCCACATCGAAGTTACCAACCAGTACAGTCCGCGAGATCTAAGCTGAGCTTTGCATTTGTATGAGTGAGTACAGTACATGAGGTGAAGTGTGGAAGGTGCGCGGCGGAGTTGCGTCGCGCGATTGACGCACCGCGCCTCAGGCTGATTGCCAAAAAGCAGTATAAACCGGTTTAAACCAAGCAAGGGACGCGTCGCGCTCTAGACCGACGTCACACCTACACTCTATATGCACTCACACAAATGTAAAGCTCAGCTTAGGTCTCGCGTACTCTTGTTTCGCTTCTTTCCTGGCCTGAAATTCCGCTATCTTTATCTTTCCCACATCTAATGCAATGTTTAAAGGCATGACTGTATCATAAACTACAATCCAGAATTTAAAAATAGCGTCTTCTCGATCCTGGTTACGCCCACAGTCACCAATATAATAATGTTTCTTTTATAGCTGATCCTGTAGTGTACGTTAGCCGTAGAGATGGTTCAGTTTTACTCAGTCACACTCGGTGACAGTGTGTTCACAATACCGACGCGGTACACTGAGCTAGTGAGCCGCGGCGCGGGCGCACAAGGGATGGTGTGGTAAGACCGGGCGCCATCTTACAAATATGGCCGCCGCTTTACATGTTTTCGTCTGCTTTGGTTTTAGGATTAATACTAATATTGACACGACCACAACTCCAGATATTTTTTATAGTTTGACGCCTAAAGTGGTTCTTCGAAATCAACATTGGCCTATCATACAAAACTGTCGGTTCTTTTTGCAGAATTTGTTGTACTACACCATTGATTTTATCCAACAGTGTTCTACCACCATCGGGAATAGGGAATATCATAATAGTTATTTATGCAACTGACGTATAATACCTAATTATGTACAGTTGCATACAAGACTTTATCTACATCCATGTTATCAATCCTCTATAAAAGGTTCTGAAACAGTTTTTTGCAATACTAATACTCGTATCGAACATGGCGGCCGGCGTCATAGTATACGACGTGAATTCGAATAAGTTCGAAACGCGCGTGCATTACAATGTTCTTTTTTTGAAAACGAGTTGCATTATGAAATTCAGTACAACATTAAAGCACCCGTTTGGATGCTATTATGGTTACCATGGTTACTATGACACTGGCTGTTTTAATGCTGGCAATAAGCTAACTGTTTCAGAAACTTTTATAGAGAATTTATAGCATGGGTGTAGATAAAACTATTTTTCAGGTAGTTAGGACGGTTATTTCTCCGTAACAGTAAAAACTGAGTTCACGACACGACATAAATCAAATTATTCCATTTCAAATTAAGGAGGTATTTGAATAAATTCAATCAATAAACTCTGAATCGAAAATGTGATTAAAAAAATAAAAAAATATAATTTAAAATATTTTAATTATTCTTTTTTAGATATTGTGTTATTTCATCTTGGTGGTTTGGGTTTTTGTTGTTTTTTGTTTGTATTATTTCATGGGGATCACCACTTCATTATGGCATATGTGTATAAAATTTGAATTTTTATCTCGGACAAGGGATTTCATACATACATAAACATAAACTGAATTAACAACTATTAACTTTGCATAGTGAAAACTAATATTAATTCTATATCTATCCAAATATCAGATATTTTCCATTGTAACTGCAAACCTAACATTTTGCGCTCTGAATTAACAAACAATAACACGACTGAAACAGCAATATGTTATTCGCCTGGCTTCATGCATTTGGGTTATTCAAATTCACGTCTGATTTTTATTTTTGGTGTGGTTTTCCTATCTGTAAGAAAGTCTTTTAAACCGACATTTTCTCTTGTTCATCATCCATTGCTTGCTTGTTTAGTGAATGGTGATTATGTTTGGTTACAGTGCTGCGTATGACACGGTGACACAGCAGAATGTCGCGATCAAGAAGCTGTCGCGGCCATTTCAAAATGTGACACACGCGAAGCGGGCGTACCGCGAGTTCAAACTTATGAAACTCGTCAATCATAAAAATGTAAGTAAAAGTAGAATACTTTGACAAAGTTTTTTTTTGTTTGTTTTTGGTTTCTTTTCTTTTCTATGCTTTAAATAAAAGAATTTATTTCAGTTTCTGTGTCCAAGTTTTTTCCTGGTTCTTTCTACTTTATTGCTGTCTCATTTTCTTTTCTATCGTAACTCCCATACCATACACAAATATATTTAGCCGACGGCGACGTTCACACGAACATGAAAATATCGCGGCGATTTTGTTTCACGCACTGGATTTTTAACGCTCTGCTTAGCGCCGAGAGTTGAAAATCCAACAGTGTGTTTTATCGACGCGCTAGAATGCACTCTGTTGTTGTTAGGTTGGATTCTCAATGCTCGGCTCAACAATTAGAGTTGAAAATCCAGTACGCGATAAAATCCCGAGCGATATTTTTACGTCCGTGCGAACGTCGGCTTAAAGTCACCAACAAAAGACTTCAAGCCCTACCTTGAAGACAGAAGACCTTCCAGTCTTCCACTATCAGCGAAATAATCTCAACCGTCTTCTTTAATTTACCTTTCCAGATAATAGGCCTTCTAAACGCGTTCACACCGCAGAAGAGCCTCGAGGAGTTCCAGGATGTTTACCTGGTGATGGAGCTGATGGACGCCAACCTGTGCCAGGTCATCCAGATGGACCTGGACCACGAGCGCATGAGCTACCTCCTCTACCAGATGCTGTGCGGCATCAAACACTTGCATCTTGCTGGGATTATACATCGGGTAAAAGGATTTAAAGAGTCTTTTCTTACAGACGTCATACTGAAGCCCCGTTGATTTCATCACAAGTTTTTTCATTTGTTTTCTTCGCAGTCTCCGACTCCCAGTCGCAAGACTCGCGTTGTTTCAGCATATAGCCCGTGGTTACGGGGTTATAAAATCTGAAGTACCTATATACTGAACTTTTTATTTATGACAAAAAAGTACCTTCGCAGGATAATTGGAAAAATCGAATCATTGCGAAAATGCTTTTTGAAAAAGAAAGAAAAAAATCTTTCCTAGTTTTCAATAGTCCGGTCTTTTGCACGAAACTGTTTTTTCAAATAAAAAATTGCATTACAGAGAAAACTAATAATAAGATCCTGAAATCTAATTTCTACCTTCAGAATTGTTAATTTCCTCATTCAATCGGACTAAGATGTATAATGTATTCCTCAGGACTTGAAGCCGTCCAATATAGTAGTGAAGAGCGACTGCACGCTGAAGATCCTGGATTTCGGACTGGCGCGTACCGCCGGCACTACCTTCATGATGACGCCCTACGTTGTCACGCGGTACTACCGCGCGCCCGAGGTATGTATCGTCACTTGAAGCCGTCCAACATAGTACCTAGTGAAGAGCGACTGCACGCTGAAGATTTATTTTATTTTTACAATTTACTTACCACCTGTTCTGTTCGACAGGTGATCCTCGGCATGGGCTACACGGAGAACGTGGACATCTGGTCGGTGGGCTGCATCATGGGCGAGATGATCCGCGGGGGTGTGCTGTTCCCGGGCACCGACCACATCGACCAGTGGAACAAGATTATTGGTCAGTTAACATTCTAGTTGTGACACATTATACAGGGTATTGGTGAAACACCAGAAACCTCTTAAGGGGTCATTGTGCTCATCATTATGAACAACTTTTACTATGAGACCAAATGTGAAATCGCAAAAAAAAATCAGCAGTTCTTAAAAGTTTGGCGAATAAAATGTGTTAAAATAAAAAACCGGTCTAGAGCGAGTCGGACTCGCGCACCGAAGGTTCCGTTCTGATTTCTGAAAAAGTGTGCTATTTAGAAACATCGTTTTATTTTTCCTGTAATTTTTACATAAACTTCTATCACACAGAATAATTTCAGATTTTTCCCTTTGCAAACTTCGGAGTTAAGGGGCGGGGAACGGTATTTTTTTTTACATTTTTCATCAAAAGTCAAAAAATTAAAATATTTTTAAAAATGTGCAAACAGCGCTCTTTCATATGATATCCCACATGCCATTGAATTTTTAAGACCCCCTTTCAGCACCTGTTACAAAAAAAATATAAATATTTTTATTTCTTTTTTATTTGCAAAATAGTTGGGTAAACGTCATATAAAACTATTCCAAATTTCAACTTGATAGCATTAGTAGTTCTTGAGATATCCAGCTGTGACAGACAGACAGTCAGACACCATAAGGGTTCCTTTTTTACCATTTTGGTACGGAACCCTAAAAAGAATCTAGGACTGTAGGTTGGAGAAAAATTTATAAAAAAAGAAAAAAATAGTACATAATTATAACTACATCAAACTCGTCAAAAAGTAGGGCAGCTGATTTTTTTTTCGCGATTTCAGATTTGGTCCCATAGTAAAAGTTGTTCATAATGATGAGTACAATGACCCCTTAAGAAGTTGCTTGTGTTTTACCAATCACCCAGTATAATTGTGTATATTACTTTTGGCTAAAGACTTTATTGTTTTGCTAATTTTCTCACGTTTGCGGTCTAAGCAGGTGTATAAGGGTATGAAAAGTTATATTTCGGGGAAGTCCACAATAGTCCACATGACACTAAACACTGGATGTATAATGTATACATAAAAAAAATATTGCCAAGGATTAATGCTTGAAAAATAGAGCCACATAACATGATTTGGAGCCAAAATCAGATAACCCTTATAAGAAAATGGAGGAAAATAAATAGCGATCTGACTTACCATAATGTAGCTCAAAAGCAAGTTGTTGGTAACAATTTGAGAATGAAAACGTCTGTATTTCGTAGCAGTAAGGACGGTTTTCTTTATTCGATTATTAATACTGGCACGTGGCGTGCCGGTGACCACACAAGGCTTCATTTTATCACACTGTGTTAAAAAAAAGCCTTTTATTCTACCATAAATTATACATGTAACAATTTAAGCATAGCTATTTTATCATCATATCACATATTGTTACATATTTCTCATTTAAAATTATTAATTGACATAATTTTATTATTATTAATGTTTGAATTCGAATACAGGTTGAAATATATAAGAATTTAAAATTATTAATAATGTTGACATGCACGTGAAATTATTAATTTACGGTTATTAAGTCGCCTCTGCGGCGTAGGCCTTTTTTTTTTTTTTTTGTTCCGGGGTGGAAAATCCTCATGGATGTCCCCCGCCCTGGGGAGAGCAGAGGGGTCTGCCAGACTCTTACTGACTAAAAACCACCCCGGTGTTCCCTTCCTACACTTGGACCGGGGATCATGGGAACTTGTGCGCCTTCCGCGATACCCGGCCAGTGCAGGCCCGCCTTTGCGGGCCTCCTCAGGCCCGCGAGGGGAGTGAGGTGTAGAACTCCCCCCGCGACGTCCAATAGGGGCGCGCGCGGAACACTACGCGCCGCCGCCTCGGGTCCAGCTGGATGGGGGCCGGCGGACGTCCCCGAGTCCGCCGTCCCTCCGGACCTGTTTACGGGGGCTGGAAGAGGGCGTTGTCCGCCCTCCGCCGACGCCCGGCCCTCCTTCTGCGGGTCGGGAGAGTCGTCTCAATCTCCCTCTCCCTTTCCGCAGCCTCCTTCTGCGAAACGACGGTTTCACAGAAGGAGATCACCGCATCCCACGACTCAGCGCTCCCAACCATCGAACGAGCGACGGCCGGCAGCGACAGGTCAGCTCCGATCTCTGCTACGAGGGCACGGCGCGGCTCCTCCCATGCGGCACACTCTGCCAATGTATGCCACGTGCGGCGTAGGCCTCCCCCAACATTCTCCATTTTTCCCTATCTCTGGCTTGTCTCCTCCAGTCTGCTCACATCTTTCCTTAAATATATCTTCCCAGCGCTTCCGCGGCCTTCCTCGTTTTCTTTTCCCGTCTCTAGGTACCCACTCTATGATTTTCTTTGTCCATCTTTCGTTTTCCATTCTACAGATATGCCCCGCCCATTTACATTTCAGACTTCTTATTCTCTCTATGTAATCAACTAATAATCGTTTTCAGAGCAACTGGGCACGCCATCCGCGGCGTTCATGGCGCGTCTGCAGCCAACTGTGCGCAACTACGTGGAGAACCGGCCGCGGTACACCGGCTACAGCTTCGAGCGGCTGTTCCCGGACATACTGTTCCCCAGCGACAGCAACGAGCACAACAGGCTCAAGGTACGCCTGCTTATGTTCAATGGAGATAGTAGTTGCATAGTATTTTGCAGACCAATCAAATGATTAACACTTCGCATGGCTCGCAATTATTGGGCAATGCTCAGATAGCTTGTAAAACTGTTCCGATGAAGCATTTTTAACATTCTGTGCTTAACGGGGCACTGAGCTTTTTATACACACAAACACGTTTTTATAACCATTGTTTGAAGTAGTAAAATCTAGGGAAATAAATTGGGGATATATAGTAGACAGTATACACGATGGAAACACGATTTGATAAAGTTGGCTCGATAGAATAAATTCGCAAAGTTACCTCTTTTCGAGTAATTTTTTCTCTATTTTTCTATTTTTTCATATAAATAAGTAATTTTTATTATGATTCATTTAATAAAATAAAGTTCATGGATGACTGGAGCGTTGATACACGAGTTTTTTTATTTAAGAGCATGATGAAATTATCAACGAAAAAGTATGGATATTTTCTTTACTCTTTACACGTAAAGAAATAGACAGAGACGAAGGAAAAAGCTCGGTGCGCCCTTTTTATTTAAGAGCATTATGATGAAATTATCAACGAAAAAGTGTGGATATTTTCTTTACTCTTTACACGTAAAGAAATAGACAGAGACGAAGGAAAAAGCTCGGTGCGCCCTTTTTATTTAAGAGCATTATGATGAAATTATCAACGAAAAAGTGTAGATATTTTCTTTACTCTTTACACGTAAAGAAATAGACAGAGACGAAGGAAAAAGCTCGGTGCGCCCTTAACTTTCTTAGAACAAAACAAAAGAAGATAGTTTTGTCCTTAACCTGTCGATAACCTTAACAAATCCTTAAAAAAAAAACTGACTTCAAGATAAAATATAATGACGATAGTAATACACTTAAGTTAACGAGTATCCTCTTCCATGCGCAGGCGTCGCAGGCGCGCGACCTGCTGTCGCGCATGCTGGTGATCGACCCGGAGCGCCGCATCTCCGTGGACGAGGCGCTGCTGCACCCGTACATCAACGTGTGGTACGACGAGGGAGAGGTCAACGCGGTACGTAGCGCGCCGATGTACTGCGCGATATGTAGCCAACGTACAAGCACATAATACATTATAGTACAAGTACACAAAATGTACTGCGCGATATGTAGCCAACGTACAGGCACATAATACATTATAGTACAAGTACACAAAATCTACTGCGCGATATGTAGCCAACGTACAGGCACATAATACATTATAGTACAAGTACACAAAATCATTTAAATAAATAGCGACTCTTTTTACGACACAATAATAATTTTGGCCACCAATATACAGGCTGTGCCTAGTTTGGGGCCCACGGCTATTTCTTATGTTGTATAACTTGTGTGTAAATAAATTATAAATATGTCGGATACGTCAGGATTTACTCGGATAGATTCCGACACCATGTGGGCAGAAGATGGGTTTCGTGCATTGAAACCGCACTGGGTGCTATACACGGTGTTTGTTAAAATCGCAATCTAACACAATCACTCCAAATTAAAATTAACACAATAACTGACCGTACTATTGACTGAATCCGACAAATAAATAAATCATCATTAATAAAGCGCAATTCAGGTCGCACAGCGTTAAGCTCTTTCTATCGCGTAACTCTTATACCTTCTGACTCGTTAGGGTTGCCTGCTTTTACGACGCGTGAGTGAGTATTGAACTGACGTGCGAGCCGCCCGGTGCGCGGCAGCCCACACTGTATTAGCCCGGCAAGTCGAGCCCGCCGAGTAGCGGCTGGCCTAGTACAGGGGAGGGGAAGATATCGGGGGGAAAAGTTGCCAATGTAGAGAGAATAATAATGTTAACTATGAAGAAAATAACTTTTGAAGGAGCACAATATACAACAACATACCCTCATTATATATTTTAAAAAAATACACTCACTCAATGCACTCAGGACTCGATTATCTCAATATTTAATCGCAAATAACACCCTTCCTAAAAACTAAATTCAATCAATGGTTTTATCACAATTAATTCAGAGACGATTGTGACGAACTTCATATTAATCATTAAGCTTAGATACATTGTTCTCATGTATTGTGTGGGTTTGTGTCTTTTTTGAGCAAAATATCTTTAAACCTAAATGTAGACAACGTGAAGGATAAAATATCTGGGAGAAGGAGTGCAATAAAGCGGACAAATTATTTCCGGGAATTGTTGGCAATTCTGGGTAATATAAGAAATATAGCAGGACAAATGTCGTGGGGTAAAACAGAGTAACGAAATGGTGCAAAATCTGCGAAAATTTTGGCAATGTAGTGAGGCAAAAGTCTGGAGAAATGTTGTCAATGTAACGAGGAAAAAATCTGAAGAAATGTTGGCAATATAGTGTGGAAAAATCTGGGAAAACATTGGCAATACAATGAAGAAAAAATCTGGGGAAATGTTGGCAATGTAGTGGGAAAAATCTGGGAAAATATTGGCAATATAATGAGGAAAAAATCTGGGCAAATGTTGGCAATGTTGTGGGGAAAAATCTGGGAAAATATTGGCAATATAATGAAGAAAAAATCTGGGGAAATGATGGCAATTTACTGGGAAAAATTCGTGGAAAATATTGGCAATATAATGAGGAAAAAATCTGGGGAAATGTTGGCAATGTTGTGGGGAAAAATCTGGGAAAATATTGACAATATAATGAAGAAAAAATCTGGGGAAATGATGGAAATTTAGTGGGAAAAATTCGGGGAAAATATTGGCAATATAATGAGGAAAAAATCTGGGGAAATGTTGGCAATGTAGTGTGGAAAAATCTGGGGAAATGTTGAATGTTAAGAAGATATTATCTGGGGAAAGCGTTGGAAAATTGTATTTTGATCCATGTGCGTCTTATATATTAAATGATGGATAATATGAACCTGGCTATGATGGCCAATAGCCAAAGTTTCAAATGATTTAAAAAACTATTGTTTTCTCTGGAAAGGGAATGTATTGTGGTCTTTTTAAATAGTCTGTATTATTTTCGGGAATTTTTGGGAACCGGTACCATTAGCCTTGGTGTGATATCGGTACCAGACGTAGTACCTGTACTATTGGTACCGGTACTTTCTAATCATTATCGATAGTGTACCGGTACCAAACAAATATTTCCGTAAGTTGAGAATGAGAAAACAGATACATTAGCAACGTCGCTCTAATTCGGCACGTATGAGAGCAACGCGCAACGTTGCCATTTCAAATGCGGCAGGTACCTGATATTGGTACCGGTACTTGTAAGTTGGAGTACCAGTACACGTCTGTAACTGGTACCCGGATAAATATCGATACAGAACATGTACTTTTGGTACCGGTTCCAAGCCCTGGCTTGAGTCATGTCTAATGAGATGCTTTGTGCATTATAGCCCGCGCCCGCGTCATACGACCACTCGGTGGACGAGCGCGAGCACACGGTGGACCAGTGGAAGCAGCTAATCTACCAGGAGGTCGTGGAGTACGCCGCGCCCCCGCCGCCCAGCACGCACCAGCCCCCGCCGGACCACGCGCAGCCCGCGCTCACCACATAGGTAAACACAACCAAATTCTTCTAGAAATAAAAATCATCTATATTCTAGTCTCGTAGTTTTAGTCTCAATACCTTACGGTGTGCAAAATTTTCGGACACACACCACACATTTTCTACACCTAACAGTGTTTTGACTGTGTGCACACTACAACACACAGAACAAACGATACCTACGCACACATAAGTTCATGTATAATTTGTGTTCTGCCTTCCCTCACTTTGCATACAAGCGTGATAATAAGTTATACTGATAAATAAAAAACATTGGTAGCCGGCCACGCCCCGCCACTTCTTATAATGAGTTCCCGCGTATTTCTAATTTCCTATTTATTTGGATGTTAATGTTGCCAGCGTATTTTTTTTAATTCTACCATTATTTTTTTAAATTATTTTGATTTCATCCCCTTTTTTATTTGTCGCAGGCTTCAGCAGAGCTGACCGCCGAGATCTAATCCACGAACACAGTGCAAGGACAATTTTCAACGCATGTTACCGAGACGTGTTTCGTGAGATGGCTACTTGCGGTGTAGGCAATCCGGCGGTAACAAAGCTACAAGTGATCGATTAACATGTTATACATACAATAACTAACTGATGTATATATTTATCGTGGAAATGTTATGTGCAATACTCGACGGAATGAAATCAAGTGCAAAGTATAGGAAAAAGTAATTTGACTCGTTCATTTTCTTGTATACGGAGAGTGAATGTTTCAGACACTACCATTATAAAATTAGGCAGCATAACAGAAATAACCCGTAGCGTAGCTGAAGTAAATTTGTACTCTATTATGTACATTGTACTGGTTTGTTTGTATTATTTTAAATACCGTTATGGACTTGTCTATTTGTAGTTTCTTCCTGTTTCTTATGATATAAAATAGTGGTAAGCTGTAATTTTAATTTACCAATATAATATGGGATGCTTTTAATAAGCTCAACAGTTTGAATGGTCGATTCCTACACGCCCCATCCGTGTGTCACGACTTTGGACAATTAATTTGCGTTAAGGAGTGCCTTTTGCGAATTGCAAAACATAAAGTTGGTGATCTTCTGCGTATGGACTGACTTTGATATGTTTGAATATTTTTGTAAAAAAAAATACATTAATGAATAAATGACTTAAGTGATTCCCTGTTTAAAACGATGCAATATTTTATCTATGAACTTTTTGTTTTAATTTACAATTATAATACTGTATGAATTATTCGTAAATATTAATAATAAAGAGTTGAGCTTATACTGTTTTATTGTAAAATATTATGTTCAATTTAATTGTGCAATTATGAATTTTTATTATGTTTTAATATTAATTAACACTATAACACTATTGCAAATTTCTTTTCTTATCCCAATTTGCCAATAACTTGAAGATTTTCTAAACGAATTAATAGTACAGTGCCATTCACAACAAACTTTGCCATAGGTAGGTACTCGAGTACCTACTATTGAGTTTTGTAAGAATTTGCAATTGTGATGAGTAATAAAATTCATGAACGTGTACATTATAATTTGTTTCTTAGCCATACACATCGTCCGATAGTTACTCGGGATTTTGTGATGTTCAAAGTTTTGTCGTAAGTAGGCCCTAGTTACGTTGTTGATAATATTGTATTGAGTGTACGAGAGTAGATCATTAAGTACATTTCTACCTAATTAGTCTCTTATAGGTCACCTCACACGTTGCTGAAGAGAACTGAAATCGAAATACGTAATAGACATCGAGTTCTCATAGAAAATAGTTATCGATCACATTTTACAAATACACAGTTGGCAGCGCCGGCAGTTATATTGCGGTTGTTAATCCCATTTCGCGGGAAATAGGTGACTAAGTGAATAAATACGTTGAATACTTACCTCGAAAGGTTCGCTTTGTAGAAACATAATAAGTCTCGTTAGGATTAAATGATAAAGTCGTGAAATAGTTCTGGTCTCTTCTACAGTTAGGGTTTCAATAGTACGGATTTTATTTCTGTGACGCTAACATGATTTGTTTTTACTCTTCATCAAAGGCTTAACGTGTGAGGGATTGGTAGGTTATTGTTTGAAACCTCACTAGGTGATATAATTATGAATATAAGGATAATAAAGAATGACGATAGTCTACTAACGGATGGTTTCAGCAAATAGCACAATTTATTAGCTATAGAAATTAAAGCAGGACGGTGACATGTTTGTGATGCGCGCATCATTTTGTATAATCGTTAATAATGTTATTACGAAAGCAATAATACATCATTTTCTATTCGCCTTCATGAGCGGTCATACATCAGTGTTCATATTATTTAATGATTTCGGCTCTAAACATATCACAGACGACACAATAGATTTAATTTTCGACAAGATTTTCATTAAACGATGAATTGATCGCTCGTACGTCTGAGATGTTGCTTTACTTTTGTTCCATAACGTTATAGGTACATGAATAATAAGAGTAAAATATAGAAAATATAGGTACGTCGCTTTTGTCAATTTCGCTACCCACTTTGAAACTTGAGGTAGGCTTCCTTAGAAATATAAATCTACAATCGCCAATAAATTCGAACTTTTGTAAAATGAATCATCATTTAAAATAGAACATTTTGTACATTTCATTGAAGTTTCACTTCCTTGGCAATGGTAGACTGCAATCTAAAGTCTAAACTAATAATAAAAAGGGCTGCTTGGCGGCATTAAGATCTTGAAACCATTAGACAACTGTGTTAAAAACGTTAAAAGATGAAATTATAATAAATTTGCGAAAGTATACAATAATATTTAATATTTTAGGTCTAATATAAAATCTGTAAATATTAACACATAATATTTATGGAACGGAAGTGAAGGAAACATGCTTTGTAACCTTAGAACATTCTGTTTATCACTATAGTAAATAAAAAACCACAACTGTACGTCCAAATTGTCCATTTATATGTTAATGTACCTATTACAAATTACAATAATATAATCATTAGAATGTATTTTAGTACACTTGGTAAACAAGGTGTTAAGGTAGTCGCCATGTTGAGACGCAGGCCGCGCGGCTTCTCGCGATATACATACTTGAGTTAACACTTCAATGACTATCTAAAAACAACTTATTTTTACTGTACACGTAAGTTATTTCATATTTTAACTGAATAAAATCGAAATGGTTATTATAAACAGTGTGTTTGATTTATAAATTGATCGAAATAAAGCTAGATCAAAGATTTTAACGTAAACTCTTCGATGTAGCTCTTGAACTATATTAAAAATTTAACTCTTTATATCTTCTAAACTAAGACCCGACTAAATCTGTAACTTGGCGAAAAATTGCGGCTCATTAGCGACTAAATTGGGAAGAAAACAGATCTTCGCTAGATGACATAATTTTTGAGATATAAATGTGGCCAAGCTGGGGAGATGCTCTCCAGATCGGCCACCCAACCCGTGTGGCTGACACTGGCTTGGCCACCATCAGGGATTTTACTTTTGATAACACAAAGATTTAGTCGTTAATTAGTCGAAATTTGTCGCCAAATATCAGAATTTGTCGGTCACTGGTTCAAAAGTTATAAGGGGTCATTGGTGGCCGATCTGGAGAGAGTCTCCCCAGCTTGGCCACCTTTATAACTCAAAAACTATGGCACCTAGCGAAGATCTGTTTTCTTCCAGATTTAGTCGCTAATTAGTCGAAATTAGTCGCCAAGTCACAGATTTAGTCGGGTCTTAGTTTAGAAGATATAATGAGTTCAATTTTTAAGTATAGACCAACATTGAAGAGTTTACGATAAAATCTTTGAGCTAGCTCTTGGAATTTTTTATGTTATCAAAATTAAAATCTCTGATGGTGGCCATGCCAGTGTCAGTCACAAGCTCACTCCTGTTTCACACTTTGAAGGTGACATGATAATGATTGTTTTTTGGGCTAATTTTGGACTCTAATGAAATCACGGCGGATACGTTATTCTACAATCTCTCAGCTCGGTTCCAATAATTACTAATCTAAAATCATGAAACAATAGCGAGAAATTCCGAAACAAATACACCAAATTGTACCCGATACACTCCTCATTGGTTGAATGTATCGTAATCACTGAACATCAGTCCAACTGACCCCGTTGCGAATGCAGTATCCACTGACTGGCATCCCGCCTCCAGCTTATGCTCTAAGACCTCCAGTAACTGACAGGACTATAGCCAGCCAGCCGCATCGAAGTCGAGAGGACGAAGCTTCAGGATGACCCACGCCACCCAATGCCACCCCAATGCACTACTTTAACTACTTACTTTACTAAGTAGGCCGCAGCAAGGACAATCGCCACTAGTGAGGGTTCATGGATGGCTTAGATCTCCGGTGGTGGTGTGTATGCGGCGTGCCGTGTCTCTCCACAAGCTCTCCACAGACAATGGCTCACCTCCCATCTTGCACCGCATGCATTAGATAAAGAGGTTCTGTGACCGCATGCCCTGTCACCTGCACACGTGAATACAATACCTAATGCGAGCTAATGGCTGAGTCAGCGAACGGTTTTCGCATTGCTGAATTTTGGGGCAATTCTTTTTTAAAAACTAGGTATATTTATATTCTTTTGCGTTATTTTTGCCATCGATACGCTAAGAAGAAGACAGAACATCTACAATACTTATCACGCGTAGCCTCAGAAGAATAATGTTATTCTTCTGAGCGCGTAGCTTTGATGCGATCAGATGCGATCAATACGATGTGTAACTTTCTACTACTTTAGTAGTTTTTTTTTACTATTTATTAATGTTATAAATATTCGTCCAAAAATTTATAGTAATTTATGCCACAACTCCACAAGTGAATGCACATTTTCTTTACTTTCTATACAAAATTGAAATCATTGAATTGAATAGATTTGTAATGAAATTATGTTTTTTCATACAGACTTTTCAATAAAATTAAATATATTCTGATCGTACGCACGGCTACAGATCAAGCTATACATCTCCAGTATAAGCTGATCTCGCATTGTGTTAGATTTCCTTACAATGAGAGGTCAGTGTAAACTGGAAATGTATAGCTTGATGTGTAGCCGTGTGTACCCCCGGGTGTTTTTATCCCGCGACGATTTTTTATCGCACACTGGATCTTTATCACTGGATTTTTCTCCCTCGATGTTGAGCCGAGCTGCTAAAATTCAACAGAATGCATCCCAGACCCCAGTGCGTCAATAAAATACACATGGATTTTCAACTCTCAGTGCAAAGCAGTGCGCGATAAAAAATCACGGGGAAAAGCGAGGGATTAGAGAATCATATTTAATTTCATTTTTACATTTAGGGTCCATGTGATCTAATTTTAAGTTTTACCACCTAAGTACTACATGTGGAATGCAATAAAGTACAAATTGAGTATTGTTTTTGAACGTTTTGGGCTAAGTCAACTGCAACTGACACTTAGCCAAAACAAAATGTCGGCTAGCTGTCAATCTGTCAAAAGAAGAAAGCAAAGCAAATCATACGAATGCGATCATCAAAAGTCCATAAAAAATAAATAAACAAGGTATTCTTACGGAGTTTGTTAAATAAATACAACTCTTAATCTTAGGTGTATCTCAATAAATTATTAGGTGTAAAGTTTTACACAAAACCGCAAAAATGTCAGAGAAAGACAAATCGAAAGTGAACGTCCAAGCAAAACACATACCAAAAGACGCGCAAGTAATCATGACGATAATGAAGGAGGTTGGCATCACAGACTACGAGCCACGGGTCGTAAACCAGCTGCTTGAGTTCACGTACCGGTACGTAACATCAGTATTGGATGATGCGCGAGTGTTTGCAACTCACTCGAAGAAGAAAACAATTGATCTGGAAGATGTTAGGCTGGCTGTACAAATGCAGTTAGACAAGTCGTTCACGAGTCCTCCTCCGAGGGAAGTGTTGTTGGAGATATCGAGGGTGAAGAACGTCAATCCTCTGCCGATGATCAAGCCGCACTGTGGGCTACGGCTGCCCCCAGATCGGTGAGTGAAACTGTCATTGTTAGTGTCTAATTTATTAACATTTTCACACTATGTACCTATAAGTGAAGCCAAGCCATAGCACTAAAGAAACAAATTAATGCAACATAATACAGTACAAAAACAGTGAAAGGTTTCATCGTCTATCTATGGAAAAACCGAACTTTGCCAAATTAAATGTGACTGGTCCCTTAAAAGGATATAATATAGGAGTGACAGAATTAGTTTGTCAATCTACAATAATTTAAATGGGAATATAAATCAATTTCGATTCACATTTCATGACACACACGCATTTCTAGTCACATTTTATATTTTGGTTTTTTTGAAGATAAACGATGGAACCTGTCAATGTTGTTTTACTGTACCTAGTTGCTTTTAACAAAAACTTAAATGATTTTTGACTTGTTACAATCTAGTTACAATACAGACTATTTTAAAAGTGCATATAAAACAATGGTTAGACCTGCTGTCTTGTATGGATCAGAATGTTGGGCCACAAAAGGGATGAATGAAAAGCAACTGCATGCAACTGAGATGAGAATGCTAAGAGGAATGTGTGGTGTTACACAAATGGATAGAATAAGAAATGAGTACATAAGAGGAAGTTTGAAAGTGGCACCGGTGACTGAAAAGTTGTGCGGAAATCGGTTGTCATGGTATGGGCATGTGATGCGGAGGAATGAGGAAAATGTGGTGAGGAAAGTTTTGAGTATGAATGTCGATGGCTATAAGAGTAGGGGAAGACCAAAGAAACGATGGATGGACTGTGTGAAAGATGACATGGCTAGAAAGGGTGTGACTACCGAGATGACGACTAATAGGGAAGTATGGAAAAAAAGGACATGTTGCGCCGACCCCAAATAAATTGGGATAAGGGCAGGAGTATGATGATATATTACATGGTGATGTCTAACACAGAGAAATTCCAAATATTTATTCTCAATTAACTTATAAACCTGTCCTTCCAGTTACTGCCTATCAGCCTGCAACTACCGCCTCAAACCTGCTGTCAAGAAAGCTGCACCTAAGCCCACAATATCAGCCGTGCCATCTCTGAAGACAGTCACCACGTCCAAGCCACCTCCTTCACAGAATGTGGTGGTGAAGAGACCGCCTGGTGCCATCGTCAATGTGGCTGCACCGAAAGCTACTGTTGTTCCTAAACCTGTTCTCAAATTCACTTCCGGTACTAAGGTAAGGTTTGAATAGAATACTTTTTACTACAAGATCATAAATCTTTATTTATCTCAACAACATATTACAACATAAATAGGGAAAGGTGTCTGAGGTTAGCGGATCCTGACACCCTGAGTTTGAAGTACTTATCTAAAGGTTCAGAAAAACTAAGTGAAGTTAAAAAAAAATAACATAAAAATCACAATATGGAGATAGTGTTGGTCCCAAACTAGGCACAGGCTGTATCTTGAGCACCATCAAATGAAACATTATGGTATTTTTTAAAATATAAGTTGAAATTAACGACACTTATTTAACCTCAAGGTCAACCAAACCTTGCATGTAAATGAACCAATTAATGACTCCTAATATTATTGCCTATTTGTGTGCTAAAATATTTGTCTGTACTTTTAAAACCATAATTATGTTAATTATCTTGAACCAAGAATATAGCTAAGCTCAGAGCTGGCTGAGACTAATAATTTAGCAGATTTATCACACAATCATATGATGTGAACATTTATAGTGTAGACAACAGATTAACGCTTTGAAGGACACAATAGAAGTTTTATTGCTATTTTTTCTACCGCCATATAGTGTCCTCCCAAGCGTTACTCGAAGTATTTACCTCTATCTAAAATATAACTGTTTCCAGGTGGTAGCCAAGCCCGCAGTCAGGGTAACCGCCGGGCCATCGGCACACACGCCCGTCAAAATGGAGCTCGACGACCCAGTGGCCCAGAAACGAAAACGCGAAGATGATGACTATGAAACGTAATTTAAGTCTATGTGTTAAGGTGTATTTTTAATTATCAGTGGCAGTGATAAACATAACTATTATTTATGTTGCGTTTTATTTAATTTATCACCTCAACCTTAAATATAAGAAAGGGCTTGTGTTTAAACACCTACCAGAAAAGTACCTATTTTACTACCAAAAAATTCGAAATACCTGCCAGAATGGATAAATGCTCATCAAAATTAAAACCATTCGACGACACGGTTGGCGCAGTGGTTGAGCGATTGACTGCTGCGCAGGATGTCGCGGGTTCGATTCCCGCACGGGACAAATATTTGTACGACCTACAAGTATTTGTTCCGAGTCTGGGTGTTTTTCTATCTATAATATGTATGTATTTAAAAAAAAATGTATATAAGTAGTTTATCAGCCATCTCGTTACCATAACACAAGCATTAGGTTGCTTAGCTTGGGACTAGATGGCGTTGTGTGAAATGTCCAAGGATATTTATTTTATTTTATTGTTAAATTATAACTTTAGAAAACTGACAGCAGGACGAATGAGCCCCGCTTAGCGGGGCTCCTATATGTGTCTGTAAGGTTTAAAGGAACCTAACCAACCAAACTTAGGGTTAGGGTTTTCGTCAGCAGATCGACCAGATTTGGTGAGCATTTATCCATTTTGGTGAGCATTTAATTTTTTTGGTAGTCATTATATTTAATCCCATAAGAAAGATGTGCCCAGTATGTTAAAATGTATCTTAACCCTGTGTCTCCACTTTTTCCCTTTGTCACTTTCATGATTTTAAAGACAAATAAGTACGGTAAAATACTTGTGGAGACGGAATTTGTATAGTACTATGAACGGTTCATACTGAGCATGCCACGCGGACACATTTTCGCCCGCTTGCCACTTCTCCTGTTTTTTATATTTCTATGACCTCAACCCATCGCGATACCATCCTATCTGCGCAGTGGCTTTTTGTTTTGTTATTCAGTCGCCTTTTTTATGATTGTTGGTCCATCTATAAAGGTGTCCCAGTCGCCCCACGCCACGCTACATTTTCCGATTCACGGCGTCCACTCAAGAACTCAATGCTCAAACAGCCATAAATCGATTGGTAGCTACATACTTACATAGCTATCCCACGCCGCCAAACCTCGTTCAGAGAGCTTGTGTTTATAGCGTGCCCATGGCCCCATGCCCTTAGGACCAACTTGTCATTATCAGTAGGTTCCCTAATGGTCCACTAGCTTTTGCCCCTGGATGTCGAACAACCTCTCGTATCGGAGATCCTCGTGAAGTTGGATTCTGTATTTTATACTATAGAGGCATTTACTTATATATTACTATGGAGGTAATCTATCTATCGATCTAATACTTAATACCTAAAGCTAAAGGGTTTGTTTGAATGCGCTAATCTCTGAACTACCATTCGGATTGAAAAATTCTTATTGCATTTGTTAGCCCAATTCTTGAGGAAGACTATAGGCTATTTAACATCACGCTAAGACATTGCATCGCCTGCCCGCGCTATTACTTTGTGGGTCGGGGGAACAAGTTTCACGCGTACGGAGTCGCAGGCAGAAGCAAGTCGAAAATTGTTTGGGTAAAACTACTGCCGGGGTTAAAAGTATCCTGATGTGGCATCGAAACCCGTTCAGCCGTGAATGTAACAGACAGTTACTTCTTCATATTTATTTAGACTACTAGCTTTTGCCAGCGGCTTCGCCCGCGTGGATATCGGAAAATATCCCACGGGAACATACCTACTACCGGGAATTCCTTCCTTATTCCTTGTCTACATTATAAAGGGAACATAGTGCAAAATTTCAGCTTTCTAGGTCCAAGTGTTAGGGCTGGGTGTTAGACTTTTTTTTATTATTTACTAGCGGACCCGACAGACGTCCTGTCTGAACGATCCTAAAACCCAACTGCAGCGCCACCTACCGGGTCCAATTGTGTTTTCAAACCATCCAGGAACCCATTCACATATACACACATTTCATCTAAATCGGTCCAGCCGTTGTTATACCACGTTTGATCCGTTTTTTTTTTAGTATCCCATGTCCGTCTCCTGGTTCTAAGCTACCTCCCCACCAATTTTCAGCCAAATGGGTTCAGCCGTTCTTGAGTTATAAATAGTGTAACTAACACGACTTTCTTTTTTATATATATAGATAAGTATGGTATGGATTACTGGTGGTAGGAGTATACAAGGATCGTAGCAGGGGTGGCGTTTTGCAGTTTCTGCCTACCCGCGAATGAGTTTGTTATGTAAGTACTGGTGGTATGTATGAGGAAAGTTTTGAGTATGAATGTGGATGGCTTTAAGAGTAGGGGAAGACCAAACAAGATATAAATGTATCGTGTGAAAGATATGGCTAGAAAGGGGGTGACTACCGAGGAGACGACTATAGAAGAAACGGAAGTATGGAAAAGACCATGTTGCGCCGACCTTAAATAAATTGGGATAAAGGCCGGAGACTGATGATTTCATTGAAGCATATAAGTTCTTACAATGCGATTCAACTAAGAATAGGAAAGTCAATGACCTCTGTCAACTGAAGCTAGAAATATAAGGCTTGCAAAGTTTTGTAGTGTGTTATTCTTATCCATTTTAGTTCTGTTTTTGGAATTTGTTTTTGTTAAAATATATCACTGACTTTGCAAATGTGTAAACAAGGTGCTGTTTTGCTAAATCTTCACAATATGGCGCAAGGTCATTCCTATTCTTAGTTGACACGCACTGTACAATGCGTTTCAAATAAGAATAGGATCGATTTAGCGCCATTTTGTGACGTCATAGCTGTCAAATCGAATAAATTGGGTAGGGTGAGCAAAACAAGATATTAGTTAATATTAATTTACGAACAATGAACACACGGCTACACATCAAGCTATACATTTCCAGTTTACAGTGCCCTCTCATTGTAAGGATATCCTACACAATGCGAGATCAGCACTGGAAATGTATAGCTTGATCTTAAGCCGTGCGAACAAAGAATTTGTAAAAAATTGTTGCCAACAATGAAAATATGAATGCAAGAAGTATAATTTAAAAAAAACTAATTATGAATAATTTTTTGATGTCTTTCCGACGCAAAAAGAGGGGTGTTATTACTTTTCAATCAACATTTGACAGATAAAGGTCATTGACGTTCCTATTCTTATTTAAATCACATCATGTGTTATTTATATAATAGAACTCTCAAACCCACAGCAAGGGAAGAGTAATTTGGCAATGTCAGAATGATAACCTAGGATTTAATGTAGTTTTCAAAGGATAGGGACCTAAGAACCAGAAGTAAAACAAACAAATGGATTTTCTTATATTTTATTGATTACCACTTCACTTCCTCTGTACATTCTGTGGGCGATTCATGTCCCTAGGGAAGTTGCTCTTGGGTGGCGTACGGATCCTCCTGTCCTTCTTAGACCTGTTGCGCACAACCTTGCTGTGGATTGCGCAGGAGACGCAGTAGTGGAGCTTTGCATACAGCTTGGGCAGCTGGAATGCTGTGGAATAAAATAAAAGGATTATTGTAAAAAAAATTGTCCTCAATCTCGTTTACAGGGAATATCTGTAAGGTGCAATATTATAAGAAATAGGACTGAAACTATTGTTTTAGCTAGTTGCCAGTCTTCTCTTCTTGTGGGTGTGAAATGAAGATATTGGGCAGTAGCCTACTAGTCAGTAAACTAGTAACTTTAGGTTGATACGGTGCTGAGTTGCTGCTACTACTGTAAAATTTACAAGATCTTATCAGCATCCCACTTAGGTACTGGTCTGGTCAGATCAAGAGAAAATATGTCAGCCTTTATATCACCACAGAAAGCCTTGGTTAGCAACAGGCCGCGATAATGGAGCTAACGGAAGGTCATGAGAAGCTCTATGTTCATTATAAAGTTATACAAATTGACTTTTTAGGTTAGGAATATTTGTTGATTATAGAACACCAATGGAATAGTTGCAGAACGAAAAAGAAAATGCTTGAGATAAGATACTTACAGGCATATACGGAGGCTTCGTTGATATCCCTGACGGCGGCCGCTTCGACGATATTCCTGATCACAAACTTCTTGATAGCCTTATCCTTAGGCACGCAGCGCGCGCAGTTGGTACACCTCACAGCCTTCACGTGGCCACGGCCGTGTTTGGCCCGTCCTCCATTACGGCGTTTGCGAGTCTGGAAACAGAAATCATCCGTTCATGAAGCCACATGCTCGACTTGACAAAGATGACGCGTGTATTTCAAAGTTCTGACAAAGCCAAAATAGGACACATTGACTGAGAATTGTTAATTCATAACACTTCAGGTTTTGTTCCGGTTTATTACTGGTTAATTGCACTATTTAGTTCTTATTTATTTCAAAAAGTTTACGCACCATGTTTCTAACCTCCGAATCTGTGAACAGAAACCGATGAAAAAGAAATTGTCAGCATAGACAATTGACTCAGTCAATGATGACAATGAACGATTTCCTATCATTCAGATGTGATGTTACCACGTAAAAAAGAAAATAATGTTTAAAATAATCTCCCAAAAAGCTATGTTCTTATCAAAAGATCTTAAAAGGCATTCCTAGCTTATCAAAATTGAAAAATACACAAAATGAAACAAAGAAATGGTAATTGGGCATAAAATTTAAATATGTAGCTTGCTGTCAATCATAAAATTATGTGAAAAAAGAAAATTAAACGAATCCATTGACAATGTAAAGTTCCACGTTCCGAACGGTCAAATGACTCATTCATTCCATTCACCATCAATCAACAGAAAAAAAATAATTGTCTGTCACGAAGAATTTATTTCACTGTAATATTATTTTTGTTGCAAAATAATAATAGATTAGTAAAAAAATTCCTTTGTTTTCCTATTTCGCATGATTCATACAATAATTGCAACCATGTTCGATGTCTGTCCGTAGCAGTGAATTTAACTTTACTCCGTCATCGTGCGATTGTCCTGAGTGCTCCGTGTCTTATTTAACTTTTGTGAAAACATTTCTGTGAATTGCGATGTTGTGCAGATAGTTAATTGTTGTGTACCGCGTGTGAAATGTCACAACATGGATGCCCAGAGAGACTGTCGAATAGATCCAAAGGTTTCCAGGATGACGGGCCGAGTCAGTCTACGATGGAGGTTCTTGTGGAGACCCTCACTGGAACCGCATTTGAAATGACCGTGTTGCCCACGGACACCATATTTGCCATTAAATCGAAGATATTCAGGGTCGAAGGTGAGTCGTATGTCTGATTGTGCATTATACAACTATATGTGTTATTTGACAGGGTAGGCTTGATCGTGCGTCATCCACGCTCGACAAAGGATGTTGTGGTGTTAGTGCGTCGTAAACGACGACACTTTGCTGATAACCTATGTTGGGCAATGAGAAACCACTGTATCAAGTGACAATATAACACTCTCATTGGAAAGAGGAAGGTTGAAAGTTATGAGTAATTTAATTAAAGTATTGTGTAAGAGCTAAGTCCTGTGTCAGTGTAAACAATATTGTATGTAGGTGTGTTGTTGAGTACAGCTCGGATCTGCACAATACTTGTGTAAACAGACAATGTGAACAACTTTTTTGTTTGAATTGGCCATTCATTTGGCCAACAAATGTCAAACAAACCTGTATTGAAGACTTCCCTCCATACTTTCTAATTAAAAAGTTATGTATTCTGTCTATTTTTGGGCCAGTATGTAATGTTTTAGCCTTTCCTATTCTCAGTACAGCCCTGCCTGGCAGAATACCAAAATGACAAACAAAAAACTGATATTAGGGTAGGTTATGGTCACATAATATAAAAAAGTGACATTGAGCTATATTTGCCCTGCAGATTTTTATGGCTTCTTACCAGTTTTTTATGGCATCTTTATTAGCTGTATTTACATACCATAAGGTCTATCAAAACAGCCATGACTGCATGTTTGAGCATGGGCAAAGGGTTCTTGTGCTCTACCTGTCACCTGCCTTTTTTGTTGCAACCTTTTTCCAGCTGTTGCTGGTGCTGTCTGAACAAACAATATATTTACTATTGTATTTTCTATAAGCATTCATTTTACAACAAACAATAACAAATCCTTTCATCTAATCATGTGTTCTTTACAGTAATCAAGATTCATTGTAAATACTTGATGTACTATTTATAGAATTCTTATGAACATTTATTTTAGACTATAGTTTAGTCTTTAGTTTTCAAGGTCCTGATTGATTGAACAGCGAACATTGATTGATTAGGAATACTTTTATAATTTATAGAATAGGGTAAATAAGTAAGTTGTATCAGAATTTGTACATAAACACTAATAATTAAGTCCATAAACTTAGTAAGTGACCTACTAAATTGATTACTGATTTGGTCAAGGTTGCATAGTTTCTAAGAAGTTGAGTTCTAAGTCCATCTTCAATTGTTTGTCTGAGCTTTTAAATTATACACATTTAAATGTTAGACAAGACTTATTACCACACTAGAAGTAGAAAAATGCTCAATCATGAATCTAATAAGAGACTGAGCATATTTAATGCTTGATTAACTCAATATTAGAATGGAGTAAGTAAATGGAAGCTTTAATTGTGTAGTTTTATCTAAATTCACTTTTCATTGATTGCATGCAGCTAGAAGATCACCGATGTAAGCTGCCATGCTACAATAACTCTTTATGTTTTATCTTTCATAATATTTACAAATTCACCTTTATTTATAACTTAAGAAATGCAGCTGATTCATGATTAATTCTGTTAGGACATCTGAAAAATAATAAAAAACAAAGTTCTTACCTGTTATTCGTGTTCTAAGTTATGAGTCAGCTATAGAGTCATAAACAATCCAGCAATACCTCAGAAATACTGTTAGTCGGACCTAGCACATGATTAGAGAGTTGCATTACAAGTTATGCTGATGTTTCTAAATATTGCAGTACAATAGTTCAGTTCATAACAGCTTTCTATCCTAAGGTGGGGTAGGCAGAAAATACATAATTACGTATACCCATACTTTTCCTCATTTGAAATGTATGTTTTAAAAGATTCACCAATGAATTTAATTTGAATTAATGACCTACTACTTTGGAAATAATATGGACATTAAAATGTGGTTTTATGTAAATTGTAAATAAATTAGCAAAATGGGTCAATGACAAACAAAAAAGCTAACATAGTTGAAAACCCTGAAAAATATATCTGCTCACAGTAAATAATGGTACATAGGAGTAGGCTGAGAGTGATATGTAGGTTCGAATGACGTTATTGCGAAGGTCGCCATTTCGAAAAATTTTGCGAGTAGTACGCCAGTTCGAAAACTCATTAAATCGAAAACCACTTTATCAAATGACGTTATCGCAAAGGTCGCCATTTCGAAAAATTTCGCGAGCAGTACGCGGGTTCGGAAGTCATGGTATCGAAGTCCGATGTTGAGTTAATTTGTCTTTCTTTTTTTTCTCTCTCCGTGTCTCGTCTCATTGGGGGTCGTGAGTTCGATTCCCAGACAAATTAACTCAACATCGGATTTCGATACCATGACTTTTGAACTGGCGTACTGCTCGCAAATTTTTTCGAAATGGGGACCTTTGGGGAAACGTCATTCGATATAGCGGTTTTCGATTTAATGAGTTTTCGAACTGGCGTACCACTCGAATTTTTTTTTGAAATGGCGACCAAAAACGTCATTCGAACCTACATATCACTCCCGAGTAGGCTCTATGCCTCCTTATTGTAGAGTGTGTTCAGCATGGACAGTTGTGCGCACAAAGATGTCTTCACCTTGTGAGAAAAAAGTTGAACAACACATAAATTGTTTTTATCTGTTTCAATGAAATGGCTTTGTAATCTTTAGCTTCCTTCTTCATTAGAAGGACATTCACTGTTATATTGTATGTATTGGCATCTGACTCACTTATTTTTAAGTTTGTCATGTAGCTAAAAGATTACAGTTATACTGATGATTGTGGAAATAAATATTTGGGTTTTGCCCCATGATAAGGAATGGTTGAATTACCCAAATTATGAGGGAGATATAATTTTTATTAAGTAGTTTAGAAATGTTTCTGTATTTTAAGAGAGCATTAAAAGTTCTAGCATAAAAAAAAACGGACAAGTATCCAAATTCAAATATATAAAAAGTATGAATATAATTTTATCAATGGAATGTTAATTTACAGTGAATTTTGAATTTTCAATTTTAATTGCACTCAGGAATTATCTGCTGTAAAAATTGTAATTATAAAGTCTACAATCAGCATAATAGTATTGATGTTGTAAAGTATGTCATTTTGTAAGATTTTTAACACTAGGATATTTAAGTTTGATCATAATAAGTATCTGAAAATTTTTAGCAGTAGCAAGCCAAGGCTTTAGACCAAATCATTTTATCCGAAAAGTAAATAAACTGTCTACCATACAGCAATTATTCGCGGCTTCGCCCGCGTGGATGTCGGAAATTATTCTACGGTAACCTACTACCTGGATAAAAAGTATCAAGTATCCTTATTAGTACAGGTTATATCCATTCAGCCGTTTTTGCGTGATTGAGTAACAAACATCCAAACATCTTCACAAACTTTCACATTTATAATAATTACTAGCTGCGCCCCGCGGTTTTACCCGCATAGACCGGGATAAAAAGTAGCCTATGTGTTAATCCAGGGTACAAGCTATCTACATACCAAATTTCATCAAAATCGGTCCAGCCGTTTGAGCGTGAAGAAGTAACAAACACACACACTCACAAAACTTTCGCCTTTAGTGTGATTTAGTAGGATGAGGCCACTGAATGAAATATGTAGTTCTGATTTCAGATAAACTTGGGACGTTTTTTTACATCTTAAATGTCAATCTCAATTTATTAACGTCAATCTCTCTGCCTCCCACACAGCCGCGCAATGAGCAAACGCTAATAATACGAATTAAAGACAACAGCTTCAAAATCTGTTTTTCTAGGTCTCAATGTTTATGAGTCAACAATTCTCAAAAATAAACTTTTATTTGCTCATTGCTCCCATTCTATAACGCGACCTTATCAAATTCAAACTTAATAAATAGAAGAAGTCCGAAGCCTGAAAGTCTGACAACCAGTCTTACCAAGGGGTATCGTATTACCCAGTAACTGGGTTGTGGAGGTCAGATAGGCAAATCAAATAATCTTTATTGCAATCATAGACTTGTAAAAAAAGATGGACTCCGCGCTGCGCATATCGAAAGTGAAGCACAGTAAGTATGCCGGGACCGTTTGTACAAACACGCCTCGCGCACACATTTACATCATAGTATGCCGACCGGCCGCCATTACGTGACACGAGCGACGGCGTCTTTGCAGGTACTCAAATCACGCACACATAGATCGGTAGGGTGATTCACTTTCGATATGCGTGGCGCGGAGTCCATCTTTTTTTATAATTCTATGATTGCAATCCATAATGTGGTTCAGGTGGTAAATAATACTTTTAGAAACAATTACGGACCCTGTCAGGCACAGCAAGCATATAAGTAAGAGAGAGAGGAAGAGCGCGTTGCATCCGGTTAGACTGGAAGCCGACCCCAACATAGTTGGGAAAAGGCTAGGCAGATTGATTGATGTTTTGATAATCTAACTTGATTTTCAAAATAGCAAATTCAAATTAATGTCTTTAAAATATGAAGAGTCCTTGTAGAATGACAGACTGTTTAATTACGAGTTTACCCAAACAGCTGAATGTTATTTTAAGGTATAAAGGTGTGTTCACATCGTCGGTTAGACGCGCGGGTCATCGGAGTTTACATCACGTAACGTACGACGCTTGATGTCGTGCCAGAACGATCCGTCCGAGATATATTATGTTATGCGCGTTCCCGCACTCATATCGTTTTATCGCGATTGATTTATTGCTACGTATTCAGAATCTGTGTTGAATCGGTTTAATGGTTGCCGATTCAAAAATCATATTTGTTTGGATCGAGGCACCTGTGTTGATGTTTGTTTAGTGATGTGAATTACTGAGTTCGGGATTACAATGCGGAGCTGCAGTGTATTTACACCCTAATTAAGAATAATCAAAAACGTATTCGATCCCCTAGAGAATTGAACTCTAGTAAAATATATCTTCTATTTTTTTTTACACCAGGAACTGCTTTATTTTAATACACGTAATATTGTCCCAGGAAGTACAGGGTGGCCCGTAAGTCCTTAGACATGTAAATAATTAATTTTAAAAAAAAACTAATAACAATAAGAAATACCTTTTTATTTCGTATTAACCTTTATAAAAAGGGAATTGTTTTTTGAAAATGACATCATCCAAATGTAAACCGTTACGATCACGGCACTCCTGTAAGCGACGTCTAAAACTATCGACGACTGCACGGCAAGTCAGTTCTGTGATGTTAGCCATTTCTCTTTGAATATTTTCTTGGCTTCAATTGACCGCGGGTTTGTGTCATACACTTTAGATTTCAGATAACCCCATAAGAAAAAGTCCATCGGGGTTAGATCCGGACTACGTGGTGGCCAGGAAATGTCTCCTCTTCGAGAGATCACTTTGTTGGGGAAAAGTTGACGAACGACGGGCATAGCGGTGTTAGAGGTATGGGCCGTCGCTCCATCCTGTTGAAACCAGGTCCGCGTATTGTAGCCTGGAAAATTCTGCAACGCTGGTGTAAAAAACTCCTCGATCATCGCTACATATCGCTCTGAATTTACATTTTAAAGGACTTATGGGCCACCCTGTACTTAACGGTTACACAGGCACCGAATAACTGCAGTTGCACTCTACAAGGGCCAGGCATCGCTGCTATTATGAGTCATGGAGATGTCTCTAAACATGATTTTTAATAACAACTATCTGATAAGATAATCATAACCTCAGATTATAGAATTCTATAATCTGAGATCATAACCATTTGAAGCGAAAGGCGTATCGTTACGTTAGTACTATTATTTATTCTGTGTATGTAAAAAAAAAAATTGGCGAAACTTACGACCCAGTGGGGTCCCGCATAATGGCAAACGACATCGCGGCAGGCCCGGATTAGGCGGGACGAGCTGGACTCCTTTAATAAAGACTAGCTGTGCCCGCGACTTCGTTCGCGTGCATGTCGGAAAACAATAATGGGTTGCTTAGATAAGGTGTAGGTATCACTCCTCCAATGAAAATGAAAAATCTTCCGATCTTGCCTGGTGGGAACCGCTACCTGGGGTTCTCTACCACAACCCTTGCGAATGCAGTTACTGCGGTTTATAATAGCGGGGTTTACACGTACAGTTCGGACTGCTGGAAACAACGCGCCATCCAAACTGTCGTTTTGGAACGAACAGCGGGGTTTACACATACAGTTTGGTTTGGCTATGAGCGCCCTCCACCCGTACAGTTCGGAGCGCGGGAAACAGCACGCGCCGTTCCATCCCTCGCTCCGAACTGTACGGGTGGAGGGCGCTATTGACGAAATAAGTGAAATCAATTTACACCGAAACACAGTAACTGTAACTGCAGTTTGGAACGCAGTCCAAGATGCGCGGTTCGAACTGTACGTGTGGATCTCTCGCTCTCTCTCTCTCTTTCGCTCATGGATCTGTGGACTGCGTTCCAAACCACGGATGGATCTGTGCAGTTTGGACTGCGGATCAAACTGTCGTTTCGTTTATACCGTGAACATCCATTTTTATGGAGGCAAAACTTATAAAAAAGATCGAAGTCCATAATTAGTTGACCACGGATAGCAACTGCCTACCCAGTAATTTTCTTTGATTTCCGTACAAATCACAGTACGTATACGTTACGTTACGTACGTTATTGAGGAGTTCAATTATCAGATCTTCACCATAGTAAAGGGGAAAACTCTTTCAAACATTGGGTTTGTGACATACGGACGGACAGATGGGCAGAACGAAATGATAAGAGTTCCCTTTCTATGTACTATTTAGCTACGGAACGGAACCCTAAAAACAGGCGAATGGAGATTTGAGAACTTCTTCCTTTTTGAAGTCGGTTATAAAGATGCCTCAAATAATCTCGACCTTTAAAGAGAAACCCAGTTTACCCAGTTCCAGAGACCAGAATTCCAAGACAGCATCTACGAAACTACTATAGGTCCGATAATTTTAATACAATTTATTTAATTTTATGACTGGAAAAGTGTCACTCTTCTGCGGAAAATCTTAACACCGCGATTTAGAAAATGACGATAATTGCTCAACGCCATCTATCGGATACAGTGGTTAGCTGGAAGCTCGCTCTGCGTACAATAAACTTACAAAGTAAAACCCAGTTTGATTTATAGAAAGTGTGTGTGTCAGCTCTGACGACGACTGGAGTTTACTTCAGTTTTTTGTGCCGTTCCGACTTTCTATTTTTCGGTCATTTCTGTCGGGTTTCTTCAATAAATCAGTGCTATACAAAAAGCAACTTTAAGATGTAAAGGCGCTCGTCCCCCCTCTCACCCCACCTCTTACCACCCCCTTCCCTCATCGCTCTAATCCCCTCACTGCATCCCCTTCCCCCTACCTCCCCCTCACACCCCGTCAGTGTTTCCCCCTCCACCTCACCACATCCCCCCTCCTCACCTGTCAACCCTACCCCCTCTCAATCTCTATGTTGTTGTTGTTAGTTGTTATGATTATTATATGACATTGCATTATTTTTAAAATACAGAACATAGTAGTTTACCTGTAGATTACAGGAAAACCTATAAGAAGTCTGTGGTCATAAAATAACATGGTAAATCTCTCAATATTGTGAGTACAAACTTAGATTTACAGTTGGAATGTATGGGAGAACATTTTTTTCAACTACTTACAATGTTAAGTTTGTTCTTGGGATAAATTCATCTTAACTACGGAACCCTTGATTGTGCGTGGTCCGACACGCATTTGGCCGGGTTTTTGATCAACCACCAATAGAATCAATCTGCCTAGCCTTTTCCCAACTATGTTGGGGTCGGCTTCCAGTCTAACCGTATGTAGCTGAATACCAGTATTTTACATGGAGCGACTGCCTATCTGACCTCCACAACCCAATTACTGGGTAATACGATACCCCTTGGTAACACTGGTTGTCAGACTTTCGGCCTTTTGACGACCAGTAAGGACTGTCAAAGAACCACGAATGACACCCGGGACCAACGGCCTAACGTGCTTTCCGAGGCACTCAGTCTGTAAAGATGGTCACCCATCCACTGACCAACCCCGCCAAGAGTAGCTTAACCTGATGGATCGACCCATCAGGTTAACCACTTGAAATACTTAACGCAGACACAGGATGTGTTTATAATATTTAATTTTAATAATCTTTTATTTCATTTACATACCCTACCTATCATTTATATTTTTAAATATTTTTATGAAAACATAAAATAAAAAAACATCATAAGATATAAAAAATAAGTAATAAATTATTATGGATATTCGCTAGTACCATTTGGCGTCAATAGATGTCGTTACGTGTATGAACTTTTCGTAATGAAAAGTTTTTCTTGAACACTTTAAATTCGTATATCTTTTGATATATTGAAGCGATTGCGATGAAACAAACACTAAGTAAAACTCTGAGTTACACACAATATTTAATTATAAATTTTAACCATATCGGTTTCGTACTTTTTACGTGATACTTGAACGAAAAAACCTCTCACAGACAAACAGATAAACAGACAAACAGACAAAAATTACAAAAATGGTAGAAATGGTATCTGTTGGTTATTCTAGAACACCCCAACTTTTTTTTTTTTTAAATATTTGCTATGTACAGAAACGCCTCGTCTACAGATTTATTATATGTATAGATATAGATTGGTCCTTGGCAGCTCTGGACAGAGAGAGGTGGAAAGAGAATAGGGATGCCTTTGCCCAGCTGTGGGACAATTATGGCTAGTAGTAAAAAAAAATTGTATGTAAGGATCGTAGCATGGGGCGTTATATAGCTTCTGCCTACGCCCACGGGAAGAAGGCGTGGCTTTATGTATGTATTTAAAATGTATAGTATAAATAAGGCATGAAAAATAATCAAAGACTTAAAAACTGTGTTTCACATTACATCGCATTCAAATTTAAAGTCAAACCAGAAACCGAAAATAGAATAATTATCATAACACTGCAAAAATTTACAACGAATCACGACATTCGGCCGCCCGACTGCGTGCAAAGCTTCGATGCGCGCAAAATCACAATACTAGCCTTCTGAATACGGCAGCGTGACCAGGCGGTATGCTACTGGCTCCCAATTTTCACTCTTCTGTCGGGGTACGAGCTGTAAAGAGTTTCATGAGGCAGTCGGATGTTCTTGCACAAATGATTGCCCATTTGCACCAGACGTATCATCTCGTGAAGGTTTTGAGTGAATATTGAAATGAGAGCCGGATGGTACAGATGCTTCTCTTCATGTCCTCCCCGGTCTGAAGTCTTCAAGATTATCCTGTCTCTGTTATGTACATAACTGTGTATGCCCTTCGTTCTGTCGTGACGAAAGTGCGACGTAACCACACGTGTAGCGAACGTGTGACGCAAATTGTGTCGTCACTCGTCGTCTCCGCGTCACTTCATTAATCTCTCTTGTGTAGAATGCACGGGTTTGGTTCGTTCTAGAATAATCTTAGGAATGTTTTCTTTAGAAACTTTTGTTATGAGCAATTAATTCGGTGGTTAATCTTAAATTTAAATCTTGACAGCCTTTTCGAATGATAGAACTATCTGAATGTTCATGGAGATTGGTCAATTCAATACTTGTTTGTTTACTGCTATTAAAGTGCCTCAGGCGCTATTGTTCTGGGTTCAATAGTCCCAAGTTAGGGAAAATAGCAGTTTTGTTTTTTCAAAACTGTAGAAAACGGTAGAGGGGTTTTTTAATTAGGGTTCCGTAGCCAAAGTGTAAAACAGGACCCTATTACTAAGACTCCGCTGTCCGTCTGTCACCAGGCTGTATCTCATGAACCGTGATAGTTAGACAGTTGATGTATTTCTGTTGCCGCTATAACAACAAATACTAAACAACAAAATAAAATAAATATTTAAGGGGGGGCCCTCTTTGAGGAGTGGTTAGAGAGGCGCCACGGCGTCCTCACCTTCCGCCTGACGCAGGTCCTCACCGGACACGGTTGTTTCGGGAGGTTCCTGTTTCGCATAAGGCGGGAGGAAACGCCCGGGTGTCACCATTGTGCGGATCGCCCGGAGGACACGGTGGAGCATACAGTGGAGGTCTGCCCGGCTTGGGCAGAGCACCGCCGTGTTCTCACGGAGGCGATCGGCGGCGGCGACCTCTCGCGTCCGAGCCTGGTCCAGGCCATGGTGCGGAGCGAGAGTGCATGGGAGGCCGTCACCTCCTTCTGCGAAGCAGTGATGCTCGCGAAGGAGGAGGCGGAACGCGTGAGGGAGAGGCAGCCTCACGCCCTCAGTCGCCGCAGGAGACGCCCTGGGCGGCGGGAATCGCGGGGCGATTTCCGGCCACCGTAGGCGCGGGCCTGCGGACGGTGAGCAGCGGGTAGCTCGCCGTCCGGTAAGGACCAGGCCCGAGTCGACGGCGCGTTGTGTTCCACGCGCGCCTCAAAGAGATGTCAGCAATTGACGGGGCCCAATAGGGCCGACGCCGCTGGGGTCGCGGGTTGTCTGAAGGGGTTACCGCGGCCCTGGCATAGGCAAATGAAGGAACACGGGTGGGTTTTAGTCAGTAAAAGTCTGACACGCCCTCCCGCTCCACCCAGAGCGGGAGAAGTTATTTGATGATTTCCCACCCTCAAAAAAAAAAAAAAAAAAAAAAAAAAAAAAAGGGGGCTCCCATACAACAAACGTGATTTTTTTTGCCATTTTTCGCACTTGGCTGGTTTTTTGGTCCTCGTGAAATCCTTGTTGATACCGCCTGTGGAAGGTGGTTTGAAGTCATATTCGACTGCTATCGTCTAGGCCTATTTATGGTCTTTCTTCAACATTGCATCACGCTGCAATAAACGTTTACGCTTTCTGGAAGCCCCTCGCTTACCATTCAGGGAACACGTCTGTGTAGATGATGTAATCGTTTTAAAAAAGAAAGTAAAATAATATTGTAAGTCTCCCTGGTGACAGGATTCCGCTTGGCTGTCCTCCAGCCAGCTGATTCACGTAGCCGGCGCACGCGCATCAGCCACTTATCAGATGTTTTACTTTTATGAACTCATTGCCAAATTCGTTGATGCGCTATTATGTCATACACGACACGTGTCGTTTTTACAAGTGACGTAATCAGAAAACCGTGTTACGCTTAAGTACAGTTTAGGTAGCGTATGTATAATTGCGTAGGTATCCAGTCTTTGTCGATTTTAGTTATAAAACGTTGCTATGTGAGCGTGAGCCTCGATTTACTGTTTGAATTAGTTTCAATAATGTAAATACGATGTTTTAGGAATCTAGAAGAATAAGTAAACGACTTGATTATTATTGGATGCCAAATTAACAAAAAATAAACAGTTTCTCTTTGTATCTCTTGGCATCTTGTTATAAATAAATAACGCGTAACAATCGGAGCACGAGATGGGATCTTAAATAGCCTTGACTCTTGACTGCTCACCAAGGACATTGAGGATCTGGGTCATACCTTCGAGAAATAACTCGTAAAGGGAGTGTGGTGTCCACTAAGATCACTTGTTAGGATAGTGTGTTTAGAGTAAAACAACCAGAGTATCAGTAAGTACACACACACAGGTCTACAGCTCAAAGGGAACGTGTCTTAGGCTTCAAATGGAGTCAGACTAAGCGGGACTCTTGTGGCGCGAGACTCTTGAGCTGTGTGCTACATTTAATTGTATATCCTGTGATAGAGAACACTGCATTATGTCCCTTATTTCCTTAGAAAACATTTTGCGAATTTTCCCTGTGATGCTTTTTCTTATTGCTTATTTGGACAGCCGAAGATACAGTGGTCACCAGGGCTGCCAAGCTAAAGTGGGATTTGGCGGGTCATGTCAGCCGCACATAGCGACCGCTGGGCAATAATATCCACACGGTGGTGACTGTGAAGATGCACGGCGCCGCCGACGCCCAGGGAGAGGTGGCGAGATGACCTAGACGCGTACCGCAAGGGTTGGATCAAGGTGGCCCTGGAAAAAGATGCTTGGAAGGAGATAGGGAAGGACAATTCTCAGGAAATAATTAACATGATGTTATGCTTATGACATTCCAGGTATCCCGGTGTCCCAGCAACATTTGCTATACAACCTGGTGGAGCTTGACGACTCGTCGTCGCTCCGGGAGCATTCCATCAGCGACGGCGCGCGCCTGCGGCTGGTGCTGGGCATGCGCGGCGGCCCCATCTCCACGCGCCGCCTGCCGCCGCCGCCCAGCGCCGAGCCCTGGAGGGACATCGAGAGGCTGCTTGATACTAACAGGTGAGGGCAACTGGCTGCCTAGGTACAGACGCCAGCACTTCAAGCTACTACAATCTGTCAAATTTCTTTAATAGATTTTCATCTTTATCGCTAAAGCACTGGGTTCAAGGTTGATTGGGGAAATTTGACAGTTTCGGTTGGCTTGACCTGCTGGCGTCTGCCTCTGTACATAGACCGTTTAAACACTCGTGGCTAAGTAATAACAGCCGCTCGGATCGATCCATCAGATTAAGCTACGCTTGCCGGGGTTGGTCCGTGGATGGGTGACCATCTTTACATACTGAAACTCCTCCGTGCCTCGGAAAGCACGTTAAGCCGTTGGTCCCGGCTGTCATTCGTGGATGTTTGACAGTCGTTCCAACCAGTCTTACCAAGGGGTATCGTATTAGCGAATAATTGGATTGTGGAGGTCAGATAGGCAGTCGCTCCATATAAAATACTAGTATTCAGTTGCATCCGGTTAGACTGGAAGCCGACCCCAACATAGTTGGGAAAAGGCTAGGTAGATTGACACACCTGAATTGTCAAAGGAGTCACTTAGTCGGAAAGATGAAGCTGGTTACCCATTCCAAAGCGTAGTGGGGTCCTAAAGAGAAGAACGGGCAAGAAACTCCATGGACACTCTTTTAAATTATATTGTTACAAAATATTGGTTACATTAGTAATGTTGAATTCATACATTATGTATAATATGTGAGACCTTTGGAAAAAGACGTGTACGTTAAAAGAGCCCAGACTTCTATGTTCGAGGATTTGGTTTCCACAGTTAATCCTTCATGTGGACCAATAATTCAATTAGTTCGTCATTATGGACCATTGTGCGTAAATAGCCCAGAGTAAAAAGGATTCAAAAATAAAATAATAGATCTACCTTTATTGTATTGTCGACCTGGTAGTTTATTTAATTGAAATTTCACTATGTAACTATCACATAGACAATTAGGACTTTTTGTTTTATCTCGTGCAAGTGTCATTCAACCATGGGTGGTGTAGCCGTTACGAAATACGAGTTGGACTAACAAGAGATATAAACATAGACCAAACTAATAAATAACCTGATATAAAACAAGGGTAACTCTACATCTTATAATACATGCACATTACATATTACCATTAACTCAGATCAGATAGCTCCCGTACGGGTATTTAAGAAAGGTGTCATATCTATGGGTGTGGTACAGTCAGCGTCAATAATATCGGGACGAACAGACTGTTCAAAGTGATCTAAACAACTGAAGACATGAGTGGATGAAGGTGATACGTCGCATTTTTAGATTTTCGCTGTTCTATGCATGGATGATAGTGTTTTGTACATACAAACATTTTAAACCTTAAAACAACCACGTTTGTGGCTATTTTAGAAATTCACTACTCGATGGAGGTGTCATGTACACTATTATTTTTAATCAATATTGGAAGAATGTGGAATTGAATTCAATTCTTTAATTTCTCCCCTATTTTAAAAATACTAAACGGTTGGCGCCGCCAGACACCCTTATACGGGTTGCAGACCAAGAACTAAGCTAAGTTAGTTTAGCTTAGCTCGCATAGCTGAGACAATTTTTCATACTTTGGTCATAGTTTGCGGTCTGCACACAAGTATGAAAAATTACCTCAGCTATGCGTGCTAAGCTAAACTAAATTAGCTTAGCTCTGGGTCTGCAACCCGCTTTATTGAATAAAAATACACTAAAGCCGTTTTGAAATATCCTAAAATGTTTATGCGAAACTTTGAACTCAATTTTCTCCAAATTAGAATTTTGCTACATATCACCTACATCCACTCATGTCTTCAACTGTGAAAATGAAAAATATTAACTCAATGACACAAGGAATGTTTCAGAATGAAGATTGTACACGATAACTGTCATACTGACAAGAACTTTATGTAATTGAGATAAAGTTTAATTTTCTTAGTTGTTGTGATCATTTTGAACAGTCTTTTCGTCCCGATATTTTTGACGCTAACTGTACAGACCATCATACTGAACAACTTCCTCCATAGGACCAACATCGTAATCGAGAAAAAAAAAATCAGCTGTCCCATACAAAGCTTCAATACCTCCTCAACCCAAATGTATGGGACGGCTGATATTTTTTTTTCTCGATTATGATGTTGGTCCCATGGAGAAAATAGTTCAGTTTGATGGTCTGTACTGCCCTTAAATTTGACCACATGTCTCAGGGTACGCGGTTAAAATTTTTATTACTCCAGCTTCCCCTTTGCCCATAAGGGGAAGCTGGAGTAATAAAATTTTTACTGTACTTATCCATTGATTTTATTTGAAGATTCCCTGTTGGAAAAATTACTTTCTACAGAAATAAACACGGAAGCTATCACACACCAACATAATGTTGTATGTTAAATGCTATTGTTCTTCGTTCCCTCAATACTGAGGATCACAATCACTGATTTGTCTATTAAGTTTTGTCGTGAGGTGGAGTGCACGGTTTGTTGAATATTATGGGATGTTTGACAGCTATGATTACAAATCGTATTGAAATAGTTCCCCGAGTATCATTATATAAAATTAGGATTCAAACTAAGAACTAAGATGACGTCATTTTTTGCGAGCTTTAAAGCGTCTGGCGGAAAAAACCACCGACGGGAAGTGTCTGACAGTATTGATTATTAATTATTAACAATATTCTGTAAAACATATTACATAAAAATCAGAACTCAGACAAGAAAAGTGAGTAATATTTTTACGTAAATTTAGCACCTGACACCTGATAATTGGCCGTCGGCCCAGGATAGCAGGTAAGCATACGTTCAAAGTACACACTAACACTACTCTATCCCATACATTTTGTTAATCAGAAAATAAGTAAGGTCTGGCGGCCCTAGGCATAATGTACCCAAAAAAAGTTAGGGTTTACTCCAAAGAGTCTTTATGCAATAAAATTTTTTATGCTATTAATATAGGATAACGGAATTACTTTACACGACATTTTTAAAAATATAAAATAAAGTAGACGGAGTTGACATTTCATATCTGACTACCACTGAGAAGGAATGGAGAAACAAACTCGGGAGTCTAGGGTCACTTCTAAAGTCAAAAATATCTACAAGATGTAAAAAGACACATCACAAAAGCCGTAAACTATGCATACTATGCATAAGTAGCTTTGCGCAAAAATTATTGCTGGGAAATGACTTTTACGTTTTTAGGTATAAAAAAAGCAATTTTTTATTACACGCAATGTAACGCGAACCCAGGCAAACGGAGTTAAGCCACGCCCCCTCGCTCTACGGGACGTGTAGGTCTTGTCGGAAAAAGTTTAGTAATAAGACTTGGAATACCTTGGAATGACCTTTTTGACCTTCAAAATCTCCAGAACCAGTGGATTCCCAGTGAAAAAAAAAACGATCCAAAACGCGTAGAATATGTGGTGTTTGGCTTCGGCAAGTGTCTTTTTACACCCGGTATAATTATTTTATGTGATTCCATTCTATTCCATTCCAACAGAGACGACGTGGAGTGGGGCGGCAGCGGCTGCAAGGTGACGGTGCTGGTGTTCCGCGACGGCGAGCGCGTCAACATGCTGCGCGTCAAGGAGAACACCGACGGCACCTACTCGCCGCTGGAACACAACAAATGTACGTCTTATGCCTTAACTGTCACATAATGTGTCTAGGATTTAACGGTATTATTATTATTTACTATGTATAACATTTCTCGGATTCGGATCAGACGTAGGGCGAAACCGCTCTAAATGTGTGGATCGCTCATTAGCCTAGCCCTTACGTCCGATCTGAATCCGAGAAATGTCGGTCCGAACTCTGTCCGTCCGAATTTAGAACATTCCCAATTCGGATTGAACTCGGATCTTCGCACTACGTCCGATCCGAATCCGAAGATTCGGATCGGACGTAGTGCGAAACTGCTCTTAAGGCACTCAACCGGCTTTGAACCCAAGTGGGACGATGCAATGCTATCCTGCGATTGCAATTTGATTTCCGGACATGTAAACAAATATAAATTAAAAACTATCTCAAACTCAAAGCATTTATCCATACTATCTATACTAATATTATAAAGAGGTAAAATTTGTATGTAAGTTTGTATGTTTGTAAGTTTGTATGTAGGGGGTAATCTCCGGAACTAATGATCCAATTCTAAAAATTTTTTCACAAGTAGAAAGCTACATTATTCCTGAGTGCTATAGGCTATAAATTATATTTATATCATGCATATTAGCTGAGCTATCACAATTTTTGTCTAACAAGTCGGAAAGAAATACCTCTTTAAGCAGACTTTTTTGCATGCGCTGCCTAAACGGTTGTTTATAATTGAGAACAATGTATGGCAGTCTGGTCCGTCTTAAATAATTCTACAAAAAAGTCCGCAACACCATATTTCTATCTTTTATATTTTATCTTTTATACATCTTTTATTGCTTTAAAAAAGTATTTTTGAGACATACTTACGTTTGGATGATTATTTAAACAACAAAACATTAATCCTTATCAAAATAAGTTATTTTATGATCACAAGGACATCATGGAGATAAGATTTGGCCTTTACAGTATGTCAATTGGTGATACAGTTTCGGAGATAATATAAAATTACTAAAACGCAAAATAACTTTAATTCATACCGGTCGCTCTTGAGCGAACATGTTTAGTGCGGACGGTCGGATTTGAAAAAATCTTTTTGCATTTTATAACCCAGTTCTTGAGGAGGGCTATAGGCTATATAACATCACGCTAGGGCCCTTAGTAGCCAAGCGCGAAGTAATAGCGCGGGCAGGCGATGCGGAAGGATATAGGCTATTTAACATCACGCTAGGGCCCTTAGGAGCCGAGCGCGAAGTAATAGCGCGGGCAGGCGATGCGGAAAGATATAGACTATTTAACATCACGCTAGGGCCCTTAGAAGCCGAGCGCAAAGTAATAGCGCGGGCAGGCGATGCGGAAGGATATAGTCTATTTAACATCACGCTTGGGCCCTTAGGAGCCGAGCGCGAAGTAATAGCGCGGGCAGGCGATGCGGAAGGATATAGGCTATTTAACATCACGCTAGGGCCCTTAGGAGCCGAGCGCGAAGTAATAGCGCGGGCAGGCGACGCGGAAGGATATAGTCTATTTAATATCACGCTAGGGCCCTTAGGAGCCGAGCGCGAAGTAATAGCCCGGGCAGGCGATGCGGAAGGATATATGCTATTTAACATCACGCTAGAGCCCTTAGGAGCCGAGCGCGAAGTAATAGCGCGGGCAGGCGATGCGGAAGGATATAGGCTATTTAACATCACGCTAGGGACCTTAGGAGCCGAGCAAAAAGAAAAAATGTCAGAAAGGATGCTTAAGCGCAAACGAAGTAATAGCGCGGGCAGGCGTTGCGATGCGATGCGTCGTTGGGGGACACGAAATTTCACGCGGACAAAGCCGCGGGCAGAAGCTAGTTTCAAATAAACCGTACAGGCACTTTTGAATTGTCAAAGGGTCGGTCTTGGGTCGGTCAGTCAGAAAGATGAAGCTAGTTGCCCATTCCATGGAAAAGAACATTTATGGAGAAGAATGGGCAAGAAACTCCACGGACACTCTTTTAAATCAAAATATGGTTACAAAATATTGGTTACAATGAACGATGCAGAACGTTAAAAGCGTCCGTAACTAAAATATAAAAAATAATTCAAAATATTGATTATGAATTGCAATAACGACAATTGCACAAACGTTTACCAACAGCGCCACGCTCTCAACTTCATGAAAGCGCCAACAGATCCTAGATATTAGTGTATTTTGAAGTTTTTCCTCTTTCGTCAGACTCGTCGACGTCATCATCGCTGAGCCAGCTAGCGGAGCGCGAGGCGGGCGGGGCGGGCGCGGGCTCGCTGCACGACAACGCCGTCACCATGGGCAAGATGCTGGAGCTGCGCCGGCGCATGGAGACGCTGTCCGTGCAGCGCAGCCCGCCCAACAGGACTGATGACAGAAACGGTACGTACAACCACACGACACCTAAAATCGACTAGTTGACAGTTTTTGATAAAACAATTTAGTATGTTATTATATCAGAAAGGTTTAGGTGGTGAAATAAAGGTAAACAATCTTGATGCAACTTTTTACACAAATGCATACTAAACAAATAAACTACTGCTTAAATTAATGGTTCAATTGATTTAGTAATCATTATTGTTGTATTTACATTGGTGTTTAATTGCATTTTGCAAAAATATAAAATACACATCAAGATTGTTTTACCTTTAGTTCACTATCTAAACCTTTCTAGTGTAGTGGTTTATTTATTTAAAAAAATATGATTAATTCAGCGAAACATTAACAGAACACATTTTTAATTTTTATAACGTAACTAGCTGCGCCCCGCGGTTTCACCCGCGTAAACCGGAATAAAAAGTGGCGTATGTACCTATTAACCGCCGCAGTTGTATACAGGGTGTCCCGTAAATAATGAATAATCTCTTAAGGGGTCATCGTACTTATCATTATGAACAACTTTTACTATGGGACCAAACCTGGAATCGCGAAAAAAAAATCAGCTGCTCCCTACATTTTGACGAGTTTGATGTAGATAAATGTACTGGTCAGCTGATTTTTGTTCGCGATTTCAGGTTTGGTCCCATAGTAAAAGTTGTTCATAATGATGAGTACAATGACCCCTTAAGAGATTATCCATTATTTACGGGACACCCTGTATAAGCAACTTATTATTTTTGAGCCCCTGGCACCACAGTTGTAAATTCGCAACTAAAGTCTACGAAGTGATTTTCAAGCATATTTTTATTTACGTAGCAGCAATTTCATAATAATTATAAAGACCACCTTTGCCATTCAAGGAATTTCTTTCATTTTCCCTAAAATCACTGATGCTGAGCGCCAAATTAACGGTGAAAAAAACGAATAAAACTCATCGCAAAATGCAAGTGTGACCTTAACCTGTACCGCCAGAGTTGTATAAATACAACAGTAGTGATGTAACACATAAGTTTATTTATTGCTCATTAATGCCAACTTTAGTTTATTCAAATAACATACAAATAAGTTAGCCATTCAGAATTAGAAAGTAATTCAATGCTTGTTGTTGTTTGATTCTATTTCTAACTATAACATCTAAAACTTCACATGATTTCAGGTAGATTCATATTACAGTTGTAGCGACGGTTTTTACTAAATCGTATTTTAGTAACAACCCTAGCACTTTAATATTATCAAAAGAGTCCAGCGCCGGAGTTGTATATATGCAACCGCTTGTGAGGTCATAAGCGAACTCATAATGATAATAGTGAGGGTACATCTGTTTTATTTGTTAAAAAAATTAATAAAGTTACAATGGTTACCTTACAGTTTGAGGATGTTAGATTACCTATCATAAACAAGAGCTAAGAGTTCAAATAAAATAAACCATTCGTGAGATTGAATACAAAATAAAAATAACAAAATATATGAGTTATGCATTTGTTTCATTGATACTTATAATTTATACTGGTTTTTCTTACTATCCCTACTGTGAAATAAAACAAATATGAAAATATTTAATCAGTTTTTATTTATATCCGTAAAATTATAAATAAAACGTAACTTAACGTGTATAATTCTCATTTATCGATATGACGCTACCCTCATCACTACTGTTTACTATGTATTTCGTTATACATTTATAGCTTGGCGCCAGGCGAGGTATCGCGTTCTGTGTACGCTGGCGGTGAAAAGGTTAATCCAGGGTCTAAGCTATCTAAGCTACATACCAAATTTCATCCAAATTGATCCAGCCGTTTGAATGTGAAGAAGTAACAAACACGCAAACACACACAGTCACAAACTCTCGCCTTTCTAATATTATTGTGATTTAATACAGTAGAATACTCTTCTTATGTGCATGTGCACCATACAACAATGGGCGGTCTTATTGCTATAAGCGATTTTTAAAGACAGACTTTGGAAGGATTAAAGGGAGTAGCAGCAATTACTGGATTGTGGAGGTCAGACATGGAGCGACTGCCTAAGTCGCTCCATGTAAAATACTGGTATGCAGCTGCATCCGGTTAGACTGCAAGCCGACCCCAACATAGTTGGGAAAAGGCTAGGCAGATTGATTGATACCGAAAATGTAGTCCCATTTCCAAATCCAAGATGGCGATGATAAAACAAATATTTTCTTCTTTCCAGATAAAGTAGAAATCCAGAAGACTCGCAGCGAGGAAACCCTATCCGTCCCTAGTTTGTTAGACGACAGTTCTGAGGGGCTGAAGCACCGCGCGGCCTCGTACGCGCCCTTCGGCGACGACGACGCCTTCGCGCCGCTCTACGACGGCAACTACACGCGATACGACTACGACTGCTCTTTTACAGACCGGTAACATTACTTACTCTCATTCATACACTCATTCATTTTATTCTTGACAACACGGTTGGCGCAGTGGTTGAGTGATTGACTGCTGCGCAGCATGTCGCGGGTTCGATTCCCGCACGGAACAAATATTTGTACGACCTACAAGTATTTGTTCCGAGTCTGGGTGTTTTTCTATCTATAATATGTATGTATTTACAAAAAAAAAAAAAGTATATAAGTAGTTTATCAGCCATCTCGTTACCATAACACAAGCATTAGGTTGCTTAGCTTGGGACTAGATGGCGTTGTGTGAAATGTCCAAGGATATTAGTATTAGTATTCTTCATTTTTCGTTAGGCTCATTTGTATTTTATTTTGTTTTGTCTAAGAACGTATCATTAATAATAATATATCTACTTATAATTTGTACATTTCATTGAAAGTATATCTTGACTAACCATTTTGTAATGTAACATGTGTAACAAAAGAGCCGGGTGATCTGTAACTCAGGGCCCTCCTACTTCAGACACCTTTCTCTATAAAAGATTGTGCATATAATATCTAGTACCTGTAATACTGAATGAGAAAAATAAAGATTTATGATTATGATTATTATGAAATAGTTGTAACGATAACACAATACCAATACACATAAAAAAAGCCCTCAAAAGACCATTTCAGACACCAATCTACATGGTCTTCACATGATCTGACCAAGATTATGTCTGGACTTTAAAAGAGACTGTGACCTCTGAGTTTGTTTCGGCTTTTGTTCTCAGAGTAGTCAGATAGGAAACGTCGATCTCATCTAGTTTAAAAAAATATGACGTGTAAAAGTGTTTGTACAAATCTATTTATCATTTCTATAAAAATAAAACCAAAAATCTTATAAATTACTGTAAAAAAATAAATGAAAAGCTGTAGTCAAAATCAAATCATTTTTTTTATAGACAAAAAAGTTTTCTAAACTTCGCCACTAGTGGCGCTAGCAGCACAAATAGTAAACAAACAAAACAAGTGTACAGCATTCTTTACTTGACCGTGCTTTCCCTGATTTCACCATAAAATTAACAAAAAAAATATCTATACATTGTACTTTGGTCTAGTTAAAAATACTGCAAATATTGTTAATTAAGAAAATAAATTATCGTCACGTACGCAAGTACGTCAGTCTTCGGTTTTATATCGAGCTCTCGCTATAACAGTTTTATATCGAGCTCTCGCTATAACAGTTTTATATCGAGCTCTCGCTATAACAGTTTTATATCGAGCTCTCGCTATAACAGTTTTATATCGAGCTCTCGCTATAACAGTTTTATATCGAGCTCTCGCTATAACAGTTTTATATCGAGCTCTCGCTATAACAGTTTTATATCGAGCTCTCGCTATAACAGTTTTATATCGAGCTCTGGCTATAACAGTTTTATATCGAGCTCTCGCTATAACAGTTTTATATCGAGCTCTCGCTATAACAGTTTTATATCGAGCTCTCGCTATAACAGTTTTATATCGAGCTCTCGCTATAACAGTTTTATATCGAGCTCTCGCTATAACAGTTTTATATCGAGCTCTCGCTATAACAGTTTTATATCGAGCTCTCGCTATAACAGTTTTATATCGAGCTCTCGCTATAACAGTTTAATATCGAGCTCTCGCTATAACAGTTTAATATCGAGCTCTCGCTATAACAGTTTTATATCGAGCTCTCGCTATAACAGTTTTATATCGAGCTCTCGCTATAACATTTTCTATTATTTTTTAATTACATTAATGTGAAGTTTCTCATTCAATACTTTCATGAACATTAACATTTTCATTACATGTAAGGGATCGCCCTTACATTTTGGTCCTTCGAGCCGGATTTCTAATTCCTATATTTTACAACCAGATACACTCTCCTACCGCCTATCGGTACCCGCGCCGACTCCGAGCAATCGGTCCAAGACGCTGGTGCCGACAGCGAGCGGATCAAGCTGTCTGACGCGCTGGCCGGCTCCATCCTCGTGCAGGGTCGCAGGGAGCCCAGCGACGAGGCGGCCATCCTGGAGGAGTGCCTCGACAGCGAGGAGTGCCATCTGAGGCAGGACTCTCCGCAGCTGGCTGCCAAGAACTTGGCGCCGATACAGGCGGAGTATGGTGAGTGTTGTGTGTGCTGCTGGTTTTAGTATATGCGAAGATTATTAACAAGTTTTAATAATTTTAATACTGTGTCAATATAACGTTTTATTTTTAAATTATAATAAGTATATACTTTTTATTTTTTTTATTATAATTACTTTTTTTTGTTTTTTATCATATTTATTCTTATTATTTTTTCGTTTAATAACCTCTTTTCCTTGTAAAATACATTTTTAAATATTTCTTAAAAAAATATAAAAAAAACATTTAAAAATATTTTTTTTATTTTTTATTATTGAATCCATCTATATTAAAGCAGCATGAAAAAAATATTTTACGTATTTAAAAAATCTTAGTGCAGTTTTAATATGCTTGAAATCACTACTTGAATTTATTAAAACATCAAATCTTCCCGTCTCTAACAATCTATTCCTGTTCAAAGACTAATTTTGTAGGTTAGTTTTGTAGTTATTTCATTCAGGAAAGAAATAGTTTCGAGAAGCATCCATATTTAGTTGTAGACACTAATGTAACCGTTTCCCGCAGGCCCGCTGGTGCTGGGCTCCGGGCGCGGCTGGCTGCCGCTGGGCGGCGCGGGCGCAGCGGGCGCGCACTCGCACAGCGCGTCGTCGCTGCACGTGCGCGCGCCGCCCGTGCGCCGCGCGCAGCCGCTGTCCGACGCCTTGTTCTCGTCCTCCACCTCGGATCTGGAGAAGCTGAAGAGGAACAGGTATATTATAGGCCCTAGATGAAAAAGCGAAGCTTATGTCCCGAACTACAGTACGGCAGTTTTGGACTTAAGCCTATATAATATCTAACCTTCCACATGATGGCTCCGCGAAATCGCTCGCATTGAGACACTGGCAAGCTGTGCTACAACAATGAAGCTAACCTGCTGTAATGCTGGGGCTACACCAACGGCAAACGCCGTTGATTATCGCGATGATGGACGTAAGCCGTAGGTGTAGCCACAACTTATCGCGATAATTTGACAACGGCATTCACATTGACGATTGATGTTCGCCAAATTGAATGAGCATTGAAAAAAAAAAATTAAAATGTTTGTTTGTCCCAAAAATAGTTACGTGGATTATAATTATGAGACATCCCCAGCAAGTAATTGATACTTGTGTTGGGGCAAAAGCATTGGCGTTGAACGCTCAAGTGTGGCCACTCAATTTATCACGATATTTGTGGGAACAATTGGCGATGATGGGCATTGACGTTGAGGTTAGTGTGTCCCCAGCATAATGGAGTGTTCTGTATTCGCAGCCGTATCCTGCCCGCCCTGTCCCGCCACCGGCCGCGCGAACACTTGCACCTCAGCGACGAGCGGCTCGACGCGCCGCGCGCGCGGCGTCGCGAGCCGGCGCCGGAGCCCGCGGCCGCGGCGCCCGCGCCCGCAGCCCCGGCGCCGGGCCCCGAAGCGGGGGCCCCGCGGCGTTCGCGGCCGCGCTGCGCCTGGTGCCGCAAGCGCCTCAGCATCTGCTCGCTGCACCGCTGCCGCTGCGGCGGCTCGTACTGCGCGCCGCACCGCTACGCGGAGGTGCACGGCTGCGCGCACGACTACCGCGCCGCCGCCGGCGCGCTGCTGGCGCGCGACAACCCGCCCGTGCACGCGCCCAAGCTGCCGCGCATCTAGTGCCCGACTGTGTAGCCTTACCTTAAGATAAAAATGTTCAAAAATCCTCCGCCACGTGTGTTTTGTTTTCTTTTTCTAATGAAATCGTTGTGGAAAAATTGCAAAAAAATGTAATAATTATTCGCTGTAGTTAACACCTCGGTGCTTCGCTCCGTGCTAGCCCCGCGTACTCTCGTATGGTTTCTACGCCGAGCGCTCGCCGGGTCTGCCCTGTGGCGGCGACGCGGTCGGCCTCAAATTGTTATATTTTATTACTAAGAACCGATTACGCGCCCCAAATATAAAACGAGTTGATCCAGTACAAAATGAAAAATAGAAATTGTTAGAAAGCAAGTTTATATAAATAAATAAATAAGTCCAGTACAAGGATGTGCGACGGTTCGCCTGTCGATAGCCCTTCCCTTGTTGTTATAATGCGGGTCCTATTGGACCCTTGTTACGTGTCTTTTGTAAATACTTTCATTATCTAGTACTCGCGGTACAGGAAAGTATCTGCATTGTAAACAAAAGACTGCGATTGTAAAATAATACGATGTTATAATAGTGCGGCGACGCCATACTTGTGCTGGAGTTACAACGTGTTACTATTGTTGTCCGGTGAGCACTCGGCCTAATTTGTTGTTGTATAATACATTGTATAACACTAGATTAATTAATGCTTAAAACATATTATTTTTTATGGAATATCTTACTTGCCTGCTGAGGAACCACTATATTTGGTGTCTGCTGTTGTTAGCGCCACCCCATCGGACACGACGCAGAGGATATTAATTTGTTTGTAGAATACTGTTTGTGATGACAATCGCTAAACTATGTTAACGTTGTTCCAAATTAATTAATAAGTAATATGTATCAGTAGTAGTTACTAACCAATTTTAAAGTCTAACATTTTGCAATAATAGATTGTGCCTCACAAACGTTTTCTCCGAACAAATGTACTGTTTAATGGCCTACTGTAAATATTGGAGTTCTAATATAGTTTAGAACTAATAGGTATATTTTGTTTCCATGTATTTAGTATGCAGTTAATATTCGGATTGGTCGCCCGTGTCCGCTGGCGTGGCATGGCGCTCTATCTGGAGGCGTCTCGTGTATCACAGATGATATAGTTTTGTACTGTTCTGCACTGTGGGTGCATGTGCACTCATCAAATCACTGTGGGTGCATGTGGACTCTTAAATTCACTGTGGGTGCATGTGCACTCTTCAATTCAGTTCACTCATTTATCATTGTCGGCTGGGTTTGCCAACTTTTCGTATTTGATTGTATAATTTAAGTTTATAGTTAATGTTTATTTGGGAGAAATAATTTTGGCTGATTTCTATAATAAATATTTATAACGCGAAAGCGTCAAACAATTTATTTAAATTTTTCACACATATATAACAAATATAAAATTATTATTTGGAATAATAAAAATCTATTTAAGTACTACAATATTTTGACTTGGCGTGTCCCGAGTAGGAAACACCTCGCGAATGGAATTGTTTATAAAATTGAGCATTACATTGTGATATACAAGACTGGATTATTACACAATAACTATCTATAGAACTAGGTCTTAATTACAAGATTAGGTACATTCGTTTAGTCTGACATACTTACAATAGCTCATTTTACAAGAATAAATAATCATAAAACAGTAAATTTTTAGTTAGATTCATAACTAATTCAAACATTACTAGCATAGTTGACAATACCTTATTTGACACATTGAAATACCGCTTAAATATAGTATACTGTAAAACATTTATATCAATGCTATAAACTGTAAAGTTTTACCACAAGAACTGGGTGATCACATTATAAGCACATCAAGTTAAGTACATATTAATATTCCCGACGCTAGCTTTTCTTCTCAATGAGTTTTATAGACACTCCTGATCTAGATGTTTGAGATATCGTATTTTATACATTTAAACATCTGGATCGGGGCCAATCTCTTGCTCATAACGAACCCGCGACCCGTAGAAGGGAGTCAGTAACTCGCCCATCCAAATTCACCTGTATGGTTTAACAATTTTATATCTTCTATAAGTCTTCAAAGTTCAAATAGTTCACAAATTCGAAAAAAACAACTCTAAAATGTCTTTTAAAAGCTTAATACTGTCACATAACGACTCACAATACAACACACAAGATCTATCAAATGATTTGATCGTCAGTTTCTGTCAGAAAGCACTCGAAGATCTCCACGAAGCTATCAACGCCGTCTCTGAAGTTCTCATCAATATCTCTCTCGTCTTCTTCATTGAAGAAGGCGTGTGCGAAGTCAATGACCTTCACCGTGCCCCAAGGGTTGGGAGTAGGAGAGTCATAGGACAGCTGATCTAACATAGCTCTGTAGTTCATTTTGATCTTAGACAGCTTATTTTCGTAGTTATGTTCGAAGGAGTGGTTGTGATTGAAGCTGGCGAGGGCATCACTCCATGGGGAGCTGATAGGCGGTGGGGTTGAGAAGCTAGAGTGAGACAGCGTCATAGGAGTGACAGGCACAGGTTGCAGTTTCTTGTAGACCGGACCCTTGGCGGTGATCTGTCCGCTGAAGTTGGAGCCCGAGCTGACGCTGTGCAGCGAGTGGCGGCGCCGCGGCTGGCTGGCCGGCCGGCAGCCTGCGCGGGCGCTGCGGGGGAGGCATCATATGAGATGTATTGATATGAGAAACAATAATTATTATTTCTTTGCAATAGTAATGTTACATGGAAAAATAATAATATGAAATACCAACATTATGGATCCGACATAATAAATAGAAACTCTTGTTGACGATATTATTTGGAACTAGTGTGCAGATGTGCAGTCACACTAGTTCCAAATACGTCACACTGGCGTGGCCACCATCAGGGTTTTTAATTTTGACAACACAAAACAGTCGAAATTTGTCGCCAAATATCAGAATTTGTCGGTCACTGGTTCAAAAGTTATAAGGGTTTATAGGGCCGATCTGGGGAGTATCTCCCCAGCTTGGACCAATTTGAATCTCAAAAGTTAGGGCACCTAGCGAAAATCTGTTTTCTCCCAAATTTTGTCGCTAATTAGTCGCAATTTTTCGCCAAGTCACAGACTTAGTCGGGTCAATTTTTAAGGTTTAAGGTTTGAAATCCATCAAGTGGATTAGGAATAAACACGATTTTAAACAAAATTGTTTGCAAAAAATTATAACACCCACCTGTGAGGCGCATGAGTCATCGTACGACGGCCCGAGGTACCAAGGTCATTGAACGTCCTTCACTCACTTCGCTGCTTATTGTCGGCTGCACTCGGCTGTACTTCGTATTGTGTAGAATAAAGACAGCCGTATTGGAACTCACCTGCTCCTGCGCACCGCGACAAAGTTGATGATAAGTTCTGTTGACATCGCTGCTACGTGCGGGGTAATTCTTGAACGTTGGTCGCGCGGTCACAATTGCAACCCAAATTTTTGGCGCCATAAACTGCAATTTATGATGAACTAACTAAATGACCTGCGGCCTGCTGCTGTGCTGATATTTAATTGGTGTGCCAACTTACTCGTGTCTACTTACGATCTGTCACCCCATTCAATTTATTTCAATTTATTAGTAATTTAGTACTGCCGCCTTTCTCCGCAAGATGGCATTAAAATGTGCAGGTTGTAAACAACTTTTAGAAGATAGCCTATTTCTAGCTTGTACTGATTGTAAGTGTTCGTATGACTTGGAGTGCGCTAATGTTCTTCCGAATCAACTCATGCATATGACTGTCAAACAAAAATCAAGCTGGGTATGTCACGAATGTCGCTGTAAGAGACCGAAAACAATAAATTCCGCCACACCAGCGAGCCCGATGTTATCCCAGCGCTCAGATGCAGATGTTGATGGCTCAGCTAATGTAACAGTAAGGCGTAATAAAACTACGAAGACTACGTTACCTACTTCTCAGTCAAGCACTCATGGCTCAACTGCTCACGGCTCAACGCTAAATGAATGCACTCTTGAAGCTGTTCTGATGGAGCTGCGTGCGTTCCGCAAAGAAACTGTGAGTACATACCACACTCTAGAAGCCTCTATAAGTAAGTTGGCTGAAGATATCAAAGGAATAAGGGGTTCTATAGACAATCTTCATAGTAGATGTAACATCCTTCGGACGGACGTTGACCAGCTCTTAGAGTCCTCAGATGTCGCTTCCAGCGCTCAAGCCACGCTGCTACTGCAGTGTGAGGAAAACACGAAGCGTGTAGCTGACCTGGAGATGAAAAATTTTGGCCATGAAATTTTGGTCCAAAGTCAACGTATTGATGTCATTGAAGAGCAATTAATTAGCAATAAAAAATCTGCACACACACAAATTTTGATGCATAACAATAATCGCCACTTATCCATGGATGTTCCGGATCACGTAGCTTCGTCTCTGCCGATGCACAACCCTCTCTCACCACCATTACCATCATCTGCCTGCAGTACAATGACACGGCCACTGTTAGGTAGCGTGCCTCCCCCTACAAATACGTACAGCACAAGAATATTTACGACGGGGAAAGCTCAATCACGCCCTCGCCGATCTGTCATACGCGCGACTGGTGCTGCCGATGTTGATCTAAAGACCCTGGAGCCTGTCAAGTACATTCATGCTTGGAATTTCCATCCAGATGTATCTGTTGAAAGTATTCGTTCTTACCTACACAAGAAACACCCAAGCATTGTGACCTTCTCCATAAAAAAGCCTGAGCCTGAGCACTCCAAACATAACTGTTTCATATTGGGAGTCCCATTGAACCTATTTGAATTCTATATGTCACCTAGCAATTGGCCAGCAAATACATCACTCCAGGAATGGTTCACCTACCGGAATGCAAAGAAGAAGACCGAACCCAATGAATCAGGTGAATCATTTTTTCGTGACAAAAACTAAAAAACTGGATATGATTTTCTACCAGAATGTCCGGGGATTAAAATCGAGACGTTCGGAAATCAAAAATTTACTTCACACCTTTCCAGGTAATTTATTAGCTTTAACAGAAACTGGGCTCGATGACAGCGTGTTTGACTCTGAGGTGTTCCCGCGTGAATACGCCGTGCTGCGGTGTGACCGCGTGGGGCGCGGCGGCGGGGGCGTGCTGTTGGCCGCGCGAGCGCCCTACTCGCTCACGCGTTTGGACTGTAAGCCTGAACAGTGCGACGAAATAATATGTGCAATTGTTACCAAAGGTCGATTACGCTTTGCCTGCTGTGTTGTTTACTTAGCACCTAATGTACGTGATGCTAGATATTATTCTATTTTTAATTGTATAAGAAGGATTATGTACGATATTTGTAAACTGCCTCTAGTTGTATTAGGAGATTTTAACCTTTACTCTGCTGGTGTAACCATACGTGAGGACTTCGAATTGTTTCTTTCTGAATGTAATTTAGTACAAGAAAACATAATTTTAAATGATCTTGGCAGAATGTTGGACTTGATTTTGGTTAACTCATGTGTGGCGGGAATCTCAGTTTCAGCATGTTCCGGCATTGTCTCGCCTGAAATGCATCACAAGCCGTTAGATATCTCTATTAATATTAACACGCCATACGCAAGCTTGATTGTAAATAACTGCTACCCTAATGACTCGACCGCTGGTATAACTTTAGAGCGTAACTTCCGTAAGGCAGACTTCTTAGTGTTATACTCTGAGCTGGCTGGTATAGACTGGGAGCCCGTGTATGCTTGCGATGATGTTAACGTTGCTGTTGAGACCTTTTATGATTTAATTAACAATGTTGTGTGTCAAACTGTTCCCTTAAAAAAGTTTAAAGCTTTGCGATTGAATTACCCCAAGTGGTTTACGTCTGTTTCTATTGAACTAAATAAGCTGAAAAATCACTATCACAAGCTTTACAAACAGAATAGTAATAATCAACTGCATTATGCATTCTTTACCGTTCAGTCGTCGTTCGCGCGTGAATGTGAGCGTACGTACTACTAGCCTAGGTATATGTACTTCGGTGCAATGGCGTCAGATATTGTGAAATGTGCAAATTGTAATATAGTGATAAATGAGCTATTAGCGTTTATACAAAACAAGGCGGATGTTATGGATGAGGTTTCCCTCACCCGGATATGCAGTGATAGTTTTCCAGACAGTGAAATTGTGGCGGCGAAGTCTCTGCTTTTCGATTCAGTTCCAAACTCAAAACGGAAAATTCGTAAATGTAAAGGAAAAGGTGCACGGGATATCGAGGATATCATATGTCTTCTGAAGCTCACGGATCCAGAGATAGTACCTATCTTTGTTGCGCGTGATCTACAAAAACTACCACCGGTTACGTTTGACCATATAGACGCGACGAAACTATTAAAGGATATTCTAGTGCTACAAACGGATATCAAAGCCTTAAAAAATGACTGTGCGACAACGTCTGAACTACTGGAGTTAAGAACTGAGTTAGACAATTTAAAGAGTGCCTCAATTGTACACAACAATTTTGACTTTGTCAATAGAAGACGGGGCGCATTTATTGAAGATATACACAACTTCGACAGTGGTCCAATGGCTTTACAACAGCATTCAATTTTAGAAAGCAATGATAAATCCCCGAAATCCAGGTCGCAATCGATTCATAGTGATTATTTTCCCAAATATGTGGGTGTACAGAAAAAACTGTTATCTACTCCAGAGATCGTTAACGATGCGAATCAAACAGCTGGAGGTGCGAGCTTGGCGGTTAAAATAAATCCGAGCGATGCTGTCTCACTCGCGCAGCGGCTCGACAACATTAGTGATTCACAACCACGTGACTGCCGGTCAACCCCTACCGCGAGTTCTAATCTCATTAACTCGAACGTAACCACTAATATCTCGCCTGCACCGCAAGGAAATGAGCGTAAGTCGATGGCAGATGTTTTGAAGGCGAGTAATAAGTGTAAAGAAATGGTAGGGGAAAAATGGAATGTTGTCACAAATAAGAAGCACAAGAAGCCCTCATCTCGAGGAAAGATGGGAAAAGCGTACGTAGGTCCAGATGGGAAATTTAAGGCAGCTATGATCAAGGTACCATTGTTCATATCAAATGTGTGTAAAACCACGAATGAGAGTGATATTATTGCTTATATTAAAAACAGCACACATGAAGATGTAACTTTGTTTAAAATTAACAGAAAAACAGAAAAGAGGTACAACTCCTATAAGTTGTATGTCCCCAAAACGAAACTAGAACTATTTCTAGATAATGAGTTATGGCCCGACGGAATTACGTTTAGACGTTTTGTAAATGAAACCTACAAGACGAAGACTGGCATAATTAAGCAAACATTGACACAATAATTAATGGATATTAGCAATTATCAGACGAGTAAATTTGTAAGTTTTAACTGCAAATCAGTGAAGCGATCTGTTGAGGCAGTTAATTTTCTGTGTCAGTCAGCTGACATAGTTGCCCTCCAGGAAACTTGGCTGCTTCCTCATGATATACCCTATCTTGGACAAATTCATAACGATTTCGAGTACACAGGAAAGTCAGCGGTTGACACCTCAGCAGGAATATTGAGAGGACGACCTTATGGTGGTGTTGCGATCCTGTGGCGTAAGCGAGCCTTTGAATCAGTAACGGTAATCAGCTGTGTAAGTGCACGGTTAACGGCGATTAAGGTTTCACTCGGGGACAGGTGCATAATAGTATTCAGTGTTTATATGCCGACTGACTCGAGTGAAAATCTGTCAGAATTCACAGAGTGTCTAAGTGAAGTGAGTGCAATTGTCGAATCTAGTAACGTTGAAACAGTTTACATACTTGGCGATTTCAACGCACACCCCGGTGAGTCTTTTTGTTGTGAACTTTTAGAATTCTGTAACGAACAAAAGTGGAGGTGTGCGGACATTGAAAAATTAGGCTTAGAGTCAAGTAGCTATACCTTTGTCAGTGACGCGCACGGTTGCAGGCGATGGCTTGATCATTGTGTCGTCACACAGTCTGCTTGGTTAACGATTACTGAGATAGGTATTGTGCACGATGTATTCTGGTCTGATCACTGTCCCATATTTGTTGAGTGTAGGTTAGAAAAGATTAAGCCTAAGTTAATGGACCGTAAAACATCACGTAGCAGAGTAATTTGGGGCGAGAGGGATAGTGATCAAATAAGCGTGTTCTATGACGTATGTAATAGTAAGTTAAAGCTGATTGATTACCCTCAGGAATTTGGTTTGTGCAGTAATGGACACTGTGATAATACTGAACATAGGGTAATTCTTGATAAGATGTATGAAAGTATTGTTACTATTTTGTCAGAAGCTGCGGTACAGAGCCAAGTAGAAACTCGGACCCGTAGACATGTTGGCCGTGTTGTTGGGTGGAACAAGCACGTGCGAGATGCTCACGCGAGGGCGAGGCTTAAGTATCAGCTATGGGTATGGTACAATAAACCAACTTCTGGAAATATCTACAACGACATGTGCCTGACACGAAAGCTGTTTAAAAGCAAGCTAGTGTGGTGTCAGACTCATCAAGAACAAATTAAGCTTGATATTGTAGCTTCCCTCCGTAAAGCCAATAATTTTCAAAAGTTCTGGAAGGCTACTAAAAAGTTTGATGTTAGGCCTGGCCTTCCTGTGAGTGTCGGTGGTGCTGATCAGCCGGACAGCATCGCCGGCATGTTTATGGATCACTTTAAAGTGGAGTCACCGCTGGGTTCATCGTTGCGAGTGCTCGATGATGGATGCTGTCGTGATTCTGATCTGGTTCGTTTTTCGGCCAAGCAGGTGTCAAACACCATTAAGAAAATGACGAGAGGGAAGTCCCCGGGTCACGATGGTTTAAGCATTGAGCACTTGCAGCATGCCGGTCCTCACATAGCTAGAGTGCTCGCTATGTTTTACTCTCTATGTATGTGTCATTCGTACCTTCCCAGTGATCTCATGCGAACTATTGTCGTGCCTATTATTAAAAATAAAACGGGTGACGTTGCTGATAAGTGTAACTATCGACCCATCTCCCTGGCTACTATTATCGCGAAGGTACTCGACAGTCAGCTGGACGCTCGGTTGGATAGCCTATTAAAATTACACGACGCACAGTTTGGGTTCCGTAATGATCTTGGCACTGAAAGCGCGATTCTCAGCCTGAAACATACGGTGCAATACTATACAAATCGTCGAACACCAGTGTATGCTTGCTTTCTAGATCTCTCCCGTGCGTTTGACCTTGTATCATACGAGGTTATGTGGAAAAAGCTGCGGGAGAAAAAAGTGCCAGCGGAGCTGTTGCGTATTTTCCAGTATTGGTATTACAATCAGAAGAACAGGGTGAGATGGGCCGATGGGCTTTCTGTCTCGTACGGGCTAGAGTGCGGGGTTAGACAAGGAGGGATAACATCACCAAAACTGTTTAACCTCTACATAAATGATCTGATCGTTGAGCTCAGCAGCAAGAAAATCGGATGTCGCATTGATGACGTTAGTGTCAACAACATCAGCTACGCTGATGATATGGTGCTGCTGAGCCCTACGGTTAGAGCGCTTAGAGAGCTGCTTAGGTGTTGTGAGGGCTATGCTCGAGAGCATGGCCTAGTTTACAATGTTAAAAAAAGCGAGTTCTTGGTCTTTAAGGCTGCCGGTGCTAAATGTCCTGAGTATGTGCCCCCGATTAAACTGAATGGGAATGATATGTTGCGAGTGCACCAGTTCAAGTACTTGGGGCATTATGTAACCGACGACCTTAATGACCAAGTGGATATTGAGAGGGAACGTAGGGCGCTGGCAGTCCGGTGTAACATGTTGGCTCGCAGGTTTGCACGCTGTAGCAAGGCAGTCAAAGTAACGCTTTTTAAAGCTTATTGCCAAGTGTTTTACACGTGCAGCCTTTGGACCAACTATACTCAGCGGACTATCGGCGCCTTACGGGTCCAGTATAATAACGGGTTCAGGATGTTGATGGGGCTGCCCCGTTTCTGCAGTGCATCAGGCATGTTTGCACAAGCACGCGTCGATGACTTTCACGCCATCGTCAGACAGAAATCTGCCTCTTTGCTCTGCAGAGTGCGGGAGAGCTCCAACTCCATCCTGAAGACCATAGCGGGGAGGTACGATTCTCCTTTGTTAGGTGATGTTGTTCGAAGATGCATTTCGAACAACAGCCTTGTCGCTAAATAGTTTATATTTACTAACATAGGTATAAGTTATCTTTTTGTTTTCTTTTTGCTTACTAACCCATATGGATGTTGCTTATCCGAATTAAAGATTATTTTATTTTATTTTATTTTATTTTTACCTACTATAGGCGCTTATTAAAGAGAAGTACGGATGCAGATTTTGCTGCTTACACTAATCGTATTCAGTCGAATATCAAATGTGACCCCAAAACCTTCTGGGCCTATGTGAAAAGTAGCAGAGAAAATAATGAGCAGGCTACCTTTGGTGACATGTCGCCAATGCAGGTGGCAGACGCGTTTTCCAAATATTTCAGTAGTGTTTTCCTATCAAACTTACCATCATTAGATCCCGAGCATGCCATTGCTACTGCGAATGCGTCTCCTAATAATATGTCCAATCTTGTAAATATTGATCACGTTCATGAGTCTGATGTTCGTGGCACTATGGCCCGGCTTCCTCCAAAATCTACTTACGGTCCAGATGGCATACCACAGTACTTGGTTAAGGATTGCTGCGAAATTTTCAAATTGCCCTTGCAATTTATCTTCAACCTGTCTATAACAACAAACATATATCCGACGGAGTGGAAAACATCCAAAGTTCTCCCGGTACATAAGAGCGGTCCAAAAAGTGACATTAAAAATTACAGGCCAATAGCTGTCTTATCTACATTCGGCAAAGTATTTGAATCGGTGCTATATAAACAAATATTTAAGAAACTGCAACGGTGGTTCGCGGAAGAGCAGCACGGATTCCTCCCAAATTGCTCAACTACGTCTAATCTGCTTAACATTACTACACTCTTAGCCAAAAACATTAATGACAAAAGGCAGATCGATGTAGCCTATTTTGATTTCCAGAAGGCCTTTGACCGGGTTGACAGCGACATACTTCTGGGTAAACTGGCATTGGCAGGTTTCTCTGTTTCATCGCTAACATTCTTCGCGAACTATCTACATGACCGCAAGCAATTTGTAGCATACAAAAATGCCAATTCGGAGCGCTACTCAGTCACTTCTGGCATAGGGCAGGGCACTAACCTCGGGCCCCTTTTTTTTCTAATAGTGGTTAACGATCTTCCCACGCATGTAAAGCACTCCACAGTCTTAATGTATGCCGATGATGTCAAAGTTGCTCTTCCAGTGGCTAACTCTAGTGATACTGCCACTCTTCAACGTGATATTGACAACGTTCACTCTTGGAGCACTTTACACAACCTCAACCTAAACATTAGTAAGTGCGTGGTCATGACCTATTCTAAAGCTACACAACCTATACATAACATATACACGCTGAACAATGAGCCCCTGAAGCGTGTATTAACTGTGCGCGATCTGGGTGCTCAGTTTGATCCACACCTTACATTTAACCAGCACATAATACAGACCTGCAACAAATCCCGCAAAAACTTGGGTTTTGTCTTACGTCAGGCCAAAATTTTCACTAATCGTCAAGCCCTAACCATACTATACAACTCGTTCATTCGTAGTTTGCTAGAGACTAACAGTGCAATCTGGAACCCCCATGAAAAGTTGTACACACTGGTCATCGAAAAGGTTCAGAAGTCTTTTGTCCGCTACCTTTACTTTAAGCTTTATGGGTATTACCCGTACATGTACCCAACACCATTTGTGCTGGGTATGGTGGGGTACCAAAGTTTAGAAGTAAGGAGAAATATTAGTCTGGTAAAATATTTCATCCGCCTAATTCGTGGTACCCACTTCAATTCCTCTTTACTACAATACATCTCCTTTAACATCCCACTACCCATTAGACACACACTTCGCCCTCGCCAACGTCCTCTATTCTCAATACCTCAATCCAGTAACCTATCCCTTAGGACCAGTCCTTTGTACCAAGCCCTAACCCATATTAATAACATTTTGCTATATGATGTATCCTCAGATGTCTTCGCGAGTACTGAACTGAGATTCCTGAACACTGCTACTCGATACTTTGAGTCCATTGCTACTCCCAGTACAATCTCCTTGGAGTAAATAAATCAGATTGTATCATGTTTTATGCTTAATATTATTTTAATTCCAATTTTATCCTAATTGTACCTACATTGTATACTAATTTTATCTAATTGTCTACTTTTATCTAATTCTATCTAATTTTATAATTTTTTTCTCAAGTTTTAATCTATTTTGTTCAATTTAATTTATCAATTAATTTATCAATTTTTTTCAAGTTTTAAATGTTTAATGTATGTTGTCTATAATGTTCTTATTTAATATAATTTTATGATTGTATTAGTACTAGTACCTATTGATTGACCGATAACTTGTATGTGTGGTGAAAACTGTAAGTATAAGTTGGTTGTTTTTAAATAAATAAAAAAAAAAATAAGGTATAGTCCAAGAGCTAGATCGAAAAGTTTACGAAAACTATACCCAGATCGGCCACCTATAAACTATACTCCCCAGATCGGCCACCTATAAACTATACTCCCCTGATCGGCCACCTATAAACAATACTACCCAGATCGGCCACCTATAAACCCTTATAACTTTGAACCAGTGATTGACAAATTTCGACTAATTAGCGACGAATTTTTTGTGTTATCAAAATTAAAATTCCTGATGATGGCCATGTCAGTCACACTTGGAACTAGTTATTAGAAAGGAGCTCATGGCTGAGTAATAACAGCCGGACGTGTTAAAAATACATTCATTTTTATTTTAAACATATTTTAGCAGCATCAGAGACGCCGAGTACAGGCGCACGGTACACTGGCGCCGCGCCCACTTCTGTATCTTCTTGTTATGAGAAGACAACACTACTCACGTGAACTCTTTGTTCTGGCAGCACTCGCGCAGCCTGGCCGCGTCGTACACCAGCAGCAGAGACGCCGAGTACAGGCGCACGGCACATTGGCGCCGCGCCCACTTCTATATCTTCTTGTTATGAGAAGATGACAGTACTCACGTGAACTCTTTGTTCTGGCAGCACTCGCGCAGCCTGGCCGCGTCGTACACCAGCAACAGAGACGCCGAGTACAGGCGCACGGCACATTGGCGCCGCGCCCACTTCTATATCTTCTTGTTATGAGAAGATGACAGTACTCACGTGAACTCTTTGTTCTGGCAGCACTCGCGCAGCCTGGCCGCGTCGTACACCAGCAGCAGCGACGCCGAGTACAGGCGCACGGCACATTGGCGCCGCGCCCACTTCTATATCTTCTTGTTATGAGAAGATGACAGTACTCACGTGAACTCTTGGTTCTGGCAGCACTCGCGCAGCCTGGCCGCGTCGTACACCAGCAGCAGCGTCGCCGAGTACAGGCGCACGGCACATTGGCGCCGCGCCCACTTCTATATCTTCTTGTTATGAGAAGATGACAGTACTCACGTGAACTCTTTATTCTGGCAGCACTCGCGCAGCCTGGCCGCGTCGTACACCAGCAGCAGAGACGCCGAGTACAGGCGCACGGCACATTGGTGCCGCGCCCACTTCTGTATCTTCCACAGCTCTGACAGGAACTGCAGCAGCAGCGCGCGGCAGAGACTCGTGCCGATGCCGTTCAGGTAGTTGCGGATAGCTGGAACAGAAATACGGTTTGCTTGTCAATTTTGTTGATTGGTCTCCATTCACAGCTGGCGAATGGAATCTAATCTTGAGTTAAAATAATAAAGATTTTAAGTAATACTTTAAAAGTACGGAACTAAGTTTTGTGAGCGATGTTACCTACGATTTTTTATTGTGACAAGAATGATTTTCATCTTCAACGACGACGTATACAGGGTGTTCGGCGCATGGACCGACACAATTTTTTGGGGGATTGGGGGGGTCATTTGCTAGGTTTCACCTAAAGACCTCCATGTCCTAAGTGTGACGGTAATTGAGATATGTTTTTTTTTGTTCTTTCTTTGAATTACCCAAAATCTCGCCTTTGAATCGATATATTTTTTTTGTTTATGGTTGCAATAGAACAAAATAAACTTTATAATAGTCTGCAATGTATTTTTATTCTAAATAAATTATTATTTGATGTAATTTATCAGTAGAAAATGACTTATGTGCTTCCAAAGTCTTAAAAATGTTTAAATGTATGAAAAATTACTACTCTTAAATTCATTTTTTTTTTTTTAAATAAAGCCATTTTGACTTTATTTTTATCTCAAAAAGTTCTTTAGCTTGTACCCTTTCTAAGGGTGCTACACGGTATGAAAAACAATTCAAATGTAGTCAAAATACTAGTTAGAGAGTCAGTTATGGAGTGTTTTAAGAAAAGATTTATTACGGTAATTATATTTTTTTATTTTATTTCGAATAAGAATACATTGTAGACTATAATAAAAATTATTTTGTTCTTTTACAACCATAAACAAAAAAAAATATATCGATTCAAAGGCGAGATTTTGGGTAATTCAAAGAAAGAACAAAAAAAAACATATCTCAATTACCGTCACACTTAGGACATGGAGGTCTTTAGGTGAAACCTAGCAAATGACACACCTAATGCCCCAAAAAATTGTGTCGGTCCATGCGCCGAACACCCTGTATAAATGCACGGTGTAATATAAATAATGATTATCATTTGCACAAGTTTTGATATTCAATTAGTTTATTTAGTAGTGCAATCATTGATTTGGTGTACATGTAGAGTATTTGATGTAAGAATTTTTTTGGGGGATTGGGGGGGTCATTTGCTAGGTTTCACCTAAAGACCTCCATGTCCTAAGTGTGACGGTAATTGAGATATGTTTTTTTTTGTTCTTTCTTTGAATTACCCAAAATCTCGCCTTTGAATCGATATATTTTTTTTGTTTATGGTTGCAATAGAACAAAATAAACTTTATAATAGTCTGCAATGTATTTTTATTCTAAATAAATTATTATTTGATGTAATTTATCAGTAGAAAATGACTTATGTGCTTCCAAAGTCTTAAAAATGTTTAAATGTATGAAAAATTACTACTCTTAAATTCATTTTTTTTTTTTTTAAATAAAGCCATTTTGACTTTATTTTTATCTCAAAAAGTTCTTTAGCTTGTACCCTTTCTAAGGGTGCTACACGGTATGAAAAACAATTCAAATGTAGTCAAAATACTAGTTAGAGAGTCAGTTATGGAGTGTTTTAAGAAAAGATTTATTACGGTAATTATATTTTTTTATTTTATTTCGAATAAGAATACATTGTAGACTATAATAAAAATTATTTTGTTCTTTTACAACCATAAACAAAAAAAATATATCGATTCAAAGGCGAGATTTTGGGTAATTCAAAGAAAGAACAAAAAAAAACATATCTCAATTACCGTCACACTTAGGACATGGAGGTCTTTAGGTGAAACCTAGCAAATGACACACCTAATGCCCCAAAAAATTGTGTCGGTCCATGCGCCGAACACCCTGTATAAATGCACGGTGTAATATAAATAATGATTATCATTTGCACAAGTTTTGATATTCAATTAGTTTATTTAGTAGTGCAATCATTGATTTGGTGTACATGTAGAGTATTTGATGTAAGAATATTTTTCTGGTGTGCGGTCCCGATTAAAAAGAACCGGTCAAGATCGAGTAGGACTCCCGTACCGAGGGTTTCGTTCCGATTTCTGAAAAAGTGTGCTATTTAGAGACTATTTTTCCTGTAATCTTTACACAAACTTCTGTCACATAGAATAATTACAGATTTTTCTCTGTGCAAACTTTGGAGTTATGGGGGATGGAAACGGTATATTTTTTTTACATTTTTTATACTATGCGGCCTAAAAAGTAAGCAAAAAAATTTTTGAGAATGTGCAAACAGCGTTCTTTCATATGATACCCCACATGCCCTAGTAGCCCCACTTTGATTTTTTAAGACCCCCTTTCAGTCCCTGTTGCAAAAAAAAAACGTATATATTTTTATTTCTTTCTTATTTGCTGTATATAGTTGGGCAAACGTCATCTAAAACTGTTCCAAATTTCAAGTTGATAGCATTAGTAGTTCTTGAGATATCCAGCTGTGACAGACAGACAGACAGAGTCACACCATAAGGGTTCCTTTTTTACCATTTTGGTACAGAACCCTAAAAAGCCCTCTCACCATCCTTAACAGCCTGGCCATGTATCCTCTTCCCGTAATCCTTGTTGTACTTGTGCAGCTTGCCAGTGCTGAGCTTGTACACCTGGAAGCCCGGGATGCAGAAGCTGTACTGCTGCTTGCTGAGCTGGTACTTTATCTGCTCGTTCGCGATCTTCTGTTCCGAGGCCAGCGGGTCCCAAGTTCTTTTGCCTGGAAGGTTTTAGTAGAAGTGGTTATATAAAGCCTGTTTTGAATCCCTATACTGCGAAAGTCGATCTGGGATTGAAGATTTGGGATTGTTCACGAACAGAAAACTATAGCGGCCTTATTACAGAACGAGGTTTTTCTTCTGCTATGTTTTAAACCAGGGGTTCCCAAACTTATTTTGTCTACTGCCCACTTTGTCACCAGCTCAGTCGGTGTCTAAGAGTCCTCCTAGATGAAATTACAAATCGCCCCCTAAGCGTCTACACAACGCCCCCATTGTTTTTTTCTGGGTCTCTTACTGCCCCCCTTTAGGCCTGCAGCGCCCACAAGGGGGCGTTATCGCCCACTTTGGGCAAAGCTAGTTAATAAAATCAAGTTTGTATATAAACATTGTATAACTTAAATAACGCACAACCTCTTAAGGGGTCATTGTACCTACTCATCATTATGAACAACTTTTACTAAGGGGCCAAACCTGGAATCGCGAAAAAAAAAATCAGCTGTTCCCTACATTTATGTACGTACGCATAACACGTCAAATGTACGGCGATTTCGGTTTTGGTCCAATAGTAAAAGTTGTTCATAATGATGAGTGCGAGGTTGTGCGTTATTTGAGTTACACCTTGTATAATCCTCTGCTCACCAATCTTAACATCCATGATACAGGGCTCCAGCATCCTCTCCGTCAGATCTTCCAGGATGATGTAGTCCTGCTCGAAGCCGTTATACGTGTACTTGCGGCGGCCGAAGTACTTGGCGACGGAGCCCCGCAGCTCCAACAGGTCGGAGTGGTCCGTGGTCGCGAGGCGCTCGTAGAAGTCTATCTCGCGCTTCTGAGCTTCCTTTATGATGGGCTTCATTATTGTGCCGTTGTTGCATTGGAGTAGACCTGGAAGAACCGGGTGAACGATTAAAAAAAAATAAAGGTTCCGACGAATTGAGAACCTCCTCCTTTTTGAAGTCGGTTCATAATGTGATTTAAAATGAAGTTTTGCTATCTGTGTGATAAGTGAAGTATAGCAGTGTATTTTAATGTTAATACATGCAGCGAATAGTGTGGAAGCTGGAAGCTCACTGATGTATTAATTATTTATTGAATTGAACCGCATTCAATCTAGCTAGTTGTATCATTCTGAAGACCTTTAGGGCCCCCCAACATTACAGTTATTATAAAATCCGTCAATTTACTGATTTAGATAGGTAATACGGGCTGGTATCCGCAACTCCACGACAATGCGCGTATTTTGCGTATCACTGATGTAGATACCGCGAGGCTAATCCATTTCAGTTACTTTCATTTTCATAGTATCGTACGTGTGTTACGGTATTTTACTTTGGGGACGGGCTGCAGACATCGAGTCTATTTTTATTCTGCAGAAAGAGCCATCAGAGCCATATACAGGGTGAAATTTTAATCGTTTTAATCCTCTTAAGGGGTCATTGTACTCATCATTATGAACAACTTTTACTATGGGACCAAACCTGAAATCGCGAAAAAAAAATCAGCTGCTCCCTACATTTTGACGAGTTTGATGTAGATAAATGTACTGAACAGCTGATTTTTTTTTTCGCGATTTCAGGTTTGGTCCCATAGTAAAAGTTGTTCATAATGATGAGTACAATGACCCCTTAAGACGATTAAAACGATTAAAATTTCACCCTGTATAATCTCCGCAGGCCCGATTCTCTAAGGGAACTGTTGCCACCATCATATTACATTATAATGCTTACTAGAAATAGGGACCTATTAGTTCAACGTGTAGCCCGGATTGGCTAGACTCATCTCTCAATCTCATGGATAAGGGCAGGAGAATGAAGACTAAGTATAATTTAAAAGAGTGTCCATGGAGTTTCTTGTAGGTAAGTATATCATATTATAACTCACCCAAATACTTGGTATCCTCCGTGTTCCTATGCCCGGCCACCTGCAGGGCATACGCCTGTATCTCCAGCGGGCTGGTGGGCAGCAGCAGAGGCTTGGCCGTCATCTCGGTGTCCTGGCGCTTGATGCTGTAGTGCACTTGGTAGATCGAGCGCTGCCGACGTAAACTACGCCGCTTCGGGTTGCACGATACATCGCTCATTTAGTCGGGTGCCTGGAAAGAGACAAATGACATATTAAACATAAGTATATAATCAGCCTATAACGTTCCCACTGCTGGGAAACAGGCCTCCTCTCGGTGAGAGGGAGCGAGCCAAAATCCACCACGCGGGACCCCTGCGAATTGGTGGATGTCACATTACGTCTTCGAGTTCGAATCGAACCACGACCCACTTAACACACATATTACACGTAGGTACTTAAGTCGAGGCAGTTACCACTGGGCCACCACTACCTATAGGTGTTATATAATTGTAAAATGAAAAACAAAATTAAGGAAAAAAGAAAAACTACATTTATATCTATAGGTACTTCATAATAAAGAGTAGAGTAGTATATTGTTAGTTGATCCGTATTACATCCCCTGGTTATTAATCACTCGGAGTGATGAAAACACATCTGTCAAACATCACGCTTACACTCCTGAAAGAGTCGAAAGTGGATAATCCAACTATAAAAGCAAACGACAGAATAACACTCCATGAGGCATACCGTAATGGCTGATTTGAATAGGTAGCTACCATAGAAATATAAAAAAACCGGCCAAGTGCGAGACGGACTCGCACACAAAGGGTTCCGTACCATATTATATGTTTAACAATCGCAAAGATAACTTTGTATTTCGTAGTGATACTGTGAATTACAATGTTATTTTTTGCAGTTGCAGAAAATCGCCCATATTTAAACAAAATACCTTACGAATCGCCGTTTTTAGTATTTCTTGATTAAGTACAGTATAAGGTACCTACATTATATAATAGAGCTCGTACAAAAATGGTATAAAATTAACAACTTTTAAGGCCCCCTATTTCTTCATTTTAGAAGATAAAATAATAAAAATGTCTTTGTACTCTACTCGACGAGTTCTACACAATAACGTCCCCACACACAGGTTACTCGTATTTTCTTTTTTCAAAATGAAAACTTTTCTGTATGGGGAAAAAAAAAAGAAAAGGGGGCGGCCCCTTTAATTTTAACTTTACTTTATTTTTATTATTTGTTGTTATAGTCGTAATAGAAATACACAATCTGTGACAATTTCAACTCTCTACTTATTAAGGTTCATGAGATATAGCCCTGTGACAGACGGACGGACGGACGGACAAACAGCGGAGGCTTAGTAAGTTTGTACGCACAATATTGAGATACTAGCTAGACTGCCCGTGGCTTTGCCCGGCGTGGATGTCTGATTTCATGGGTTTTAATTTTCTTATTATTGTTTATTTTTCATCAAAAGTATAAAATACTGAATACTGAGTTTCAAGTTAATCGGACTGCGTTTTAAAAATCTTCCGTGCAAACTTCCCTAAACCTCCTTTGAGGGGTAGTTTTGAAAAACTAATAACGACAAACTTTATTACTTACATAAGCAAGTATTTGTGCAAAGTTTCAAGTTCATTAACCAAAACAATAAGATTTTTCATATAAACTATACAGTTTATATGAAAAATCTTATTGTTTTGGTTAATGAACTTGAAACTTTATTACGGGTATACACCCGTTTTTACCCCCACATGGGGTAGAATTTCAAAAATCGTCTGGGATGTTTCCATAACTTCGGTCAAACATTATTTACACCAATTTTCGAGTTAATCAATCCCCAATAAAATCCTCCGCTGTAAAATTTATTACCCCTTTTCAGCCCTTAGGGGTAGATTTTTGGAAAACCCTGATACTCGTTAGTTAGTCTCTATTTTTGGTCTCAAGTACAAAAACTGAGTTTTGAGTAAATCGGACCGCGTGTTAAAATTCCTCCATACATACTCATACTCTTCTGGGGTCGCGGGTTGTTCGAAAGAGATACCGTGGCCCTGCCATAGGCAACTGAAGAAACACGGGTGGGTTTTAGTCAGTAAAAGTATGACACGCCCTTCCGCTCCACCCAGAGCGGGAGAAGTCATTTGATGATTTCCCTTCCACATAAAAAGGGGGTAGTTTAGGAAAAGTAAAAATGATTAATTTTATAATTAACTTAGATGAATATTCGTGCTAAGTTTCAAGTGTAATATAATAACTCAAGAAATAAGATTTTTCATACAAACTTTCATCACCTATTTTATTCCCTTAGGGATGGAATTTTCAAAAATTCTTCCTTAATGTATGTTTACACTATATAAGGTATCTATGTGCAAAATTTCATGTCTCTAGGTCCAGTGGTTTGGACTGTGCGTTGATTATAATCAGTGAATGAGTCAGTCAGGACTTTGAATTTTTTATATATAGATTTACAAGACCACAAACTTCTGAAAGGTTTTCCTGTAAAGAAAAAAACTAAAGAACTATTTTCTGTATTTTTTTCAAAATTTTTGGCTCATTAGTTTCGGAGATAAGGGGGGGAATGGTCAATTTTCGTCTATTTTCTTAAATAACTTCAAAACTATTTATTTTAAAATTATAAAAAAAATATATTTGAGACCCTCACAGTAAGACCTTTCATTTGATATGTCACACGGTACAGTTTGCAAAACTTTTTTTTTAATTGTACTTATCTTCCCCCAAAATCCCACCCCCATATTCAAAATTCATTTATTTACGTTACATGTCCGTGTTTGGGTTACCAAAATACATATGTGTACCAAGTTTCAACTTAATCGGTTCATTAGATTCGGAGCAAATTGGCTGTGACAGACGGACAGACGGACAGACAGACAGACACACGAGTGATCCTATAAGGGTAAAAACCGGTAGCTACCTAAATCCTAATCCTAACTAATATTATAAATGCGAAAGTGAGTTTGTTTGTTACGATTTCACGCCAAAACGGCTGAACGGATTTGGACGTTTGTCACATGGGTAGACCATGACCTGGATTATGACATAGGTACGATACTTTTTATCCCGGTATTATACGGTTCCCACGTGATAATTTTCGACATCCACTTATATAATTTTATTGCAAGTATACATAATTTTGCAATCACGTCTGTTCTGGGTGTGTTCTATTCTATAATTTCCTCAAATAATCGAACATCTTGGTAAATGAAATATATTTTTTAAATTTTTATTAGAAAAAAAATTTTTACAAAAAAAAAAAACAACCGACTTAGGTACTTAAACAAATTCTAATACCACTATCTGCAAAAGAAATTAGAACACCATCCACATAAAAAGTGGGAAAAATACGTGTTATTACTAAGCCAACTCAAAAAGCGAAGTTAATAAATTTTACACGGGACCAATTTCGAGGTATACCCTCCCGAATAAAATAAAAATCTTTAAAATCGGACAATTCTGTAAAAATATATGCGTGGTCCATAAAAATAAAAAAAATACGTGTCGACTTGAGAACCTCTTCCTTTTTTTTTCGTCGGTTAAAAATAACAACAATATTGAAACTACTATCAGCAACAAAAATAAAGGTTGTTTATTGAAATAGTACTTAACTAATTATACCCTATTATACCTTAGTTATTTTAGAACAGGTAAACCGCAACGACCACTACCATACCATCCGTCCGTCCGTCCGTCTTTACCATTCGTCAGGACGTGTCCGGATTTTTGGACCCTAGTTCAGACTTTGTCCGACCTTATTATTATCTTATTAGTCTGGGTGTTTCTCTATCTATACTTATAATAAATCTGTAGAGAGGTCAATTCTGTACATGATATATATTTTCAAAATAACTATCAGGGGGTAATTAGTGATCGATACTGATGCCAAAAATGCAATCAGTAAAATTTTTGTCTGTCTGTATGTTCCTTATAGAAACAAAAACTACTCGACGGATTTTAACAAAACTTGGTACAATTATTCTTCATACTCCTGGGGAGGTTATAGTATACTTTTCATCACGCTACAATTAATAGGAGCAGAGCAGTGAAGGGAAATGTTGGGAAAACGGGAGAAGTTGCTCCATTTTTTAAGCTTCCGTCGCGTGTGCAGCCTTAATGGTTAAAGCTATATAGAAATCATTGATGACGGAAACGTTTTACATAAAATTATCTAAAAAATATCCCACAACAGCATATGTCTATCTTTTATGGTTGACTCACAATAACACGTGTAACTCGCGATAGCTTAGCAGTCCAATACATTAACTTAATAACATACAAGGAGTTACACGCTGACGGAGTCGCGGGCACAGCTATTAATAATAATATTCTGCGGTTACTTATTGCGATATTTTTCAACAGTATTGTGGATTGATATTATATTTCCCTACTAAAATACGAAAGTTAATCTGTCTGTTACATCAAAACCACTGAACCGTGAGGAAGGACATATGGTACTTTTTTACGAAAAACGACGGAAACGCGGACGAAGTCGCGGGCAAAAGCTAGTCTATAATATGCATCTCGTTACCATAACACAAGCATTAGGTTGCTTAGCTTGGGACTAGATGGCGTTGTGTGAAATGTCCAAGGATATTTATTTTATTATTTGTCCAGACTTTTCAAAAAAGGGGATTAAAAAAAACTTTTTAACAAAAAAAAAAAACCGACTTCCCTAAAGCACTACAAAGTGAAAAATAACTTTAATTTCGGAAGTCGGTGTCTTTCGTTTTTTATTTACTTTCTTTTTTTTTTGCCACCGACTTCCGAAATCAGTTATTTTTCACTTTGTAGTGCTTTTGGGAAGTCGGTTTTTTTTTTTGTTAAAAAGTTTTTATTTCTCGCTTTTTAGTGGGTCTGTTTATAATTTGTATAAGTTACAATAGTCTAATGTCAATTGCTCATCACATGTTACAAAATATTGCTTTTCCCGATGCTGGGACGTTAATTGTTGAGGAGTTCTGCTGGTAAGAACCAGGAGAACTCCTCAACAACCACTCACCACACGCATTGTGTGACGAGCGGAAATTGCTTAGCAACCATATTAAAGTAATCGAATCGCAACCCGTGAAATATTTATCATTGAGTAGTTCCGGTAGCCATCTCTGGTCTTCATCATCAGTTCCACTTCACCAAGTGGTGCTTTCCGAGAGCAAATGCACGAGCTATATGCCTATAATATTTGAAGAGTTCCTTCGATTTCTCCAGGATCCCATCATCAGAACTGGATTTTGACAAAAATGGGACCATTTGGGAAGTATACCCTTTCCAACAAAAAAAAAACTTGAGAGGTGTCAAGGGACACCCGGATGGAACGAAGTTCCTTTCGATTAATTAGTGAAGGAATTGTAACAAAATTTTATTTTTATACTTATCATCATCATCATCATCATCATCATCATCATCACCATCATCATCATCATCATCATCATCATCATCATCATCATCATCATCACCAGCATCATCATCATCATCATCATCATCATCATCATCATCATCATCGCGACACCACACTGTTCAATGCGAAATAGAAATGAAAATATCTGGCTTGCTTTCTATAAGAGAGAGAGAGAGAGACAGACAGAGAAACATGCGCACGCCGCACGGCTTACAATAGCTTACTATAGCAAAAAGTGTCGTGACAACTTTTCGTGAGACTTTTTTCCGTCTAGCCCCCTTTCACAACGCGCGATAAGGAACTTCGTTCCAATAATTTTTCAAATCGGTGGGCAAGCGACGGATTTATGCGCGAACATAAAAAAAAAAAAAAATACAAACATCCGAATTGAGAACCTCCTCCTTTTTTAGAAGTCGGTTAAAAAAACAAATATATTTCTATTATAGAAATATTAAAATGACCGCAGTTTTTTGCAAATATCCGGCTTTTTATAAGGACTTTTCCAATTTCGAAATGGTAACCCTACTCTTACCTAATCACTTCCTCAATAAATCGTTAAAACAATTAAGAACCGACAATTTACAGCTACTTGTAAATTAGTCACTTTATCACTTTAGCGTATGTTGATAGCACCTCATTATGTTCTAATTTATATAGGTAATTAGCTGTGGCTTGCGGTTGCACTTGAATTCTTGGAAACCTGTCACATGTACCCAGATAAACAGTATAATATTAATGTGTCGCCGTTATGCTGGAAGACATTTCTTTACATTATTTCTAAAGAAATGTCTTCCAGTATCGCCTTTGTACGTATTTTTCTGTTCTTTTCTTCTCGTCTGTTTATACAGAGTGTTAAACATGGAACTAACCGTGAAATATGAAAAAGAAAATCAGCTGTCTCGTATATCTTGATCGCGTAGGTTTTGCACTTTGTAGAGAACATCATGGTAAAAGTTGTTCATTTTCATGAGTAGGTACTACACTCCGTTAAAGTATATCCCTCGTTTAACTTATAATCTTGCTGAAGAGTTTGTTTGAAGTTTTGAACGCGCTAATCTTTGGAACTACCAGTCGGATTAAAAAAAAACTGTTTGCATTTTGATAGCCCAATTCTTGAGGATGGCTATAGGCCAGCGTTTCCCATTAGCCGGGTCGCGACCCGGTACCGGGCCATCAAAATAAAATACTGGGCCTCAACATTCCTGCCTTGTTAAATTAGCTCATCTAGCAATAACTTTTATAATGCCTTTTGTCACAACTTATAAATGTGAAGCTGGGTTTTCAACACTAGTTTACGTTAAAAATTAACATAGAAACCGGCTTGAAGGGGAACCAAACCTTAGGATAAAACTTTCGTCATTTTCCGCGAACTTGGATTCTTTGGTAAAAAATAAGCAGCAGCTCCATACTTTGCGATACCAAAATATGTAGTATTAATTAAACATTTTTACTATTAATAAATGTGTATTATTTTACCTAATGGAACCAGCTTGGGTTTTAAAGTATTAAGTGGGTCACGAAGGGGCAGTGTCAAAATTACCGGGCCATGGCAGAAAAATGTTTGGGAAACACTGCGTATAGGCTATTTAACATCGCGCCAAGGACCCTTAGGCACCGAGCAAAAAGAAAAAAGTAAGAAAGAACGCTAAGTGAAAACGTAACGATACGACGGGATGGGTCGGGGAACAAGAAATTTCACTCGGACGAAGTCCGTTTAACCGATTTTGATTCTATTGCGTTGGTGACATGACAAATAGCACCTGCAGTATAAACAGTTGGTATTGTAACCAGTTTTTTGCTTTTATGCCATCTTTATAGCTACGGAATAGAAGTCAAAATCAGTTGAACGGACTGTAAAAAAGGTTTTAATCTTATTTCAAATGTAGTATAGCTAGTAAGTACCTAGAGTCTGGCCACGCTAACTCTGCAGTGAAATAAATGGGCAACCCCAAAAAGTTTTACATTTAGTATCGTGTATGTAGATCTAATGATTTTGGTATTTTGCTTTTTCATTTTTGCATAATAGATTATTTATCTAAGAATGTTTTTATTCCTTTTTTCCGTAGTACAGACGGTGATGTCTTATACAGATTTCCAAATTCTACCATTTTTCACTGCAGAGTTAGCGTGGCCAGACTCTAGTATAATCTACCTGTGAGCGAAATTTCATCCAACTCCGTTCAGCCGTTACAGCGTGATTGAGTAACAAACACTGACAAACACAGTATAATATTAATTTAGTAAAACACTACTGAGTTCCCAGCAGGAGTTGCGTCGGCGCCAACCTCTCGCACTAGAATATTTCACTAAAACAAGGAGGCTATGCTATGCGGGTGTTTTCATATTCGAACAGTAATCGAACTAATGATTCACAGGTTTTCACATAATTTGTTTACTTTACTTTATGTTATTCATGGCTAAGTAGAAATGTAAGTTATTTTGAATACCTATAAACTGTGTTAGTTTAATAAATAAACGTTACATAGGTACTTATTTAATTTGTCAGTTTCCTTGTGTTATTCGAAGTTGTTTCGTTCGTGAGAGGTGTCAGAGGTATGAAATTCAGTGTCAAATTAAACTAGCTAGGGAAACTCTGCAGACGTGGTTGATGGTAGGTACAGTCAGCAACAAAAGTCGATAAACACATGAGTTTTCTAAATCTTAATTATTGAGAAAAATACTTCTGTAAAATCGGAACAGATAAAAAGCAGGTTATCGAATAATTTCGTGTTAATTAGATGATGTCAAAAAGTAGCAGTGTTAACCGACTTCTGTTGCTGACCGTACCTATTTAAACATGATAAAACAAAAATTTAAGTTTTTTTGGGGTTATCAACCGCCGGTAGTGTAGTCACTTAAAATACTTAAGTAGGTATCAGTTTAAAAATCAGTTTTTTTTTTGTTTAAACTTCACAGATGTAATGGGTATCGGTATCAATCAATCTGCCTGCCTTTTCCCAACTATGTTGGGGTCGGCTTCCAGTCCAACCGGATGCAGCTGAATACCAGTATTTTACATGGAGCGACTGCCTGTCTGACTTCCACAACGCAGTAACTGGGTAATACGATACCTTTTGGTAAGACTGGTAAACAAACTTTCGGGCTTCTGACGACCCGTAACGACTGTCAAAGATCCACGAATGACAGCCGGGACCAACGGCTTAGCGTGCTTTCCGAGGCACGGTGTGGTCTCGGTACGTAAAGATGGTCACCCATCCACTGACCAACACCGGCAAGCGCAGCTTAATCTAACGGATCGACCCGTGTGGCTGTTATTACTTAGCCACGACTCCACGAGCTCCTCAGGGTATGGATATCTCAACACGATAAAACAGATTTTATCAACTCACACTTCAAGTAGAAACAATACCAGCGAAAATTGAACCAAAAAAAATCATCAAAACTTTTTAAGGTTCCGTACCAAAATGGTGAAAAGGAACCCTTATGGTGCGACTCAGTCTGTCTGTCACAGCGGGATATCTCAAGAACTACTAACGATATAAACTTGAAATTTGGAACAGTTTTAGATGACGTTTACCCAGCTATTTTGCAAATAAGAAAGAAATAAAAATAAAAATTTTTGCAACAGTTACTGAAAGGTTGTCTTAAAAATTCAATGTGGGGTACCTATCATATGAAAAAGCGCTTTTTGCACATTCTCTTTTTTTTTTAGGCCGCATTGTTTTCAACTTTTGATAAAAAATGTAAAAAAAAATACCGGAAATCATCAAATAACTTCTCCCGCTCTGGGTGGAGCGGAAGGGCGTGTCAGACTTTTACTGACTAAAACCCACCCGTGTTCCTTCAGTTGCCTATGCCAGGGCCGCGGTAACCCCTTCAGACAACCCGCGACCCCAGCGGCGTCGGCCCTATTGGACCCCGTCACTTGCTGACATCTCTTTGAGGCGCGCGTGGAACACAACGCGCCGTCGACTCGGGCCTGGTCCTTACCGGACGGCGAGGTACCCGCTGCTCACCGCCCGCAGGCCCGCGCCTACGGTGGCCGGAAATCGCCATGCGATTCCCGCCGCCCAGGGCGTCTCCTGCGGCGACTGAGGGCGTGAGGCTGCCTCTCCCTCACGCGTTCCGCCTCCTCCTTCGCGAGCATCACTGCTTCGCAGAAGGATGTGACGGCCTCCCATGCACTCTCGCTCCGCACCATGGCCTGGACCAGGCTCGGACGCGAGAGATCGCCGCCGCCGATCGCCTCCGTGAGAACACGGCGGTGCTCTGCCCAAGCCGGGCAGACCTCCACTGTATGCTCCACCGTGTCCTCCGGGCGATCCACACAATGGTAACACCCGGGCGTTTCCTCCCGCCTTATGCGAAACAGGAACCTCCCGAAACAACCGTGTCCGGTGAGGACCTGCGTCAGGCGGAAGGTGAGGACGCCGTGGCGCCTCTCTAACCACTCCTCAAAGAGGTGACTTATCGCCGCAATTGTGGCGTGCCCAGCGCTGGGTTGCGATAGTCGCGCTCTCCATGCCGCCATGAGATCCCGCCGGAGCTCTGTCCGCTGTACCGTGATTTCTCGCGGCAGCGGAGTTACGCCCCGGCGCTTCGCCTCCTCGCGCCACTCCCACACGTGCGCGAGGACCTTTGCCTCCAGATCCCACGGCGGCAATCCGGCAAGGAGGATCGCCGCCTCCCGGGAGACCGTGCGGTATCCCCGGACTAGCCGGATGGCCATGACCCTCTGGGACGCGTTCAACCTGCCGACTGGCCCCAGCCTTAGGGAACGCGCCCACACCGGTGCTCCGTAAAGGGCCATGGACCGCACGACCCCCGCGTAGAGCCTCCGGCAGGAGGCGTTTGGACCCCCCAGATTGGGCAGGAGCCGCCTCAAGGCAGCCCCAGCCCGTGCCAGTCTGGGAGCCAAACGTCGGAAATGCTCCACGAAGTTCCACCCGCTGTCGAGGACGAGTCCCAGGTACTTCATCGTCGACCCGACTCCGATGTGAACCCCTCCCACCGTTATTTCGGAACCCGACGGTGGCGCATTCCGAGGACCATGAAAACACATGGCCTCGGACTTGTGCAGGGCCACCTCGAGTCCCAACTGCCGGATCCTCTCCACGACTATCGCAACCCCGCGTGTCGCTAAGTCAGCCGCCGCCTGGTGCGACCTCCCCTGCGCCAGGACCAGCGTGTCGTCAGCGTAACATACTACGCTGACGCCGCTAGGGAGGTCGGCGCGCAGCACCCAGTCGTAGCCGATGTCCCACAAATGCGGCCCCAGGACCGATCCCTGTGGGACACCGCACGACATCTCTCGCCGGTTATACCGTTCCCCCCTTATCTCAGAAGTTTGCATAGAAAAAAAACTGAAATTATTTTATGTGATAGAAATGTATGTAAAGATTACAGGAAAAATAAAACGATGTCTCTAAATAGCACACTTTTTCAGAAATCGGAACGGAACCCTCGGTGCGCGAGTCTGACTCGCTCTTGACCGGTTTTTAATTTTGTCGTGAATCACCATCATGTCTGCGGAGTTTTGTTTTCTCTTGAAGTAACAATGATAATCATTCAACTAAGTAGGTACACTTGAGTATTTTTATCTTTAAACTAGCTTCTGCCCGTGGCTTCGTCCGCGTGAAATTTCTTGTTCCCCGACCCACCGCGTCGCATCGCATGGCCTGCCCGTGCTATTTCGTCGTTTATAACTTTTTTTTCTTTTTACTCAGCTCCTAAGCGTCATAGCGTGATATTAAATAGCCTATAACCTTCTTCAAGAATTGGGCTATGAAATGCAAAAAGAATTTTTGAAATCAGACTGGTAGTTCCAGAGATTACCCCTACATACAAACTTACAAACAAATTTTACCTCTATATAATATTAGTAGTTATAGATTAGTAATTTATTTATATTTATCCATTGTTATTTCACCATTTAATATCTTGTGATCTTGTTCAACTTAAAGAAAACTTAATTCATTACCTCTTGCACCCATCTTGAAAGAGAAACATAACGAAAAACTAATCACAACACAACAAAGAGGAAAAAAATAGTTGAAAATGACAACACCAACAAAAACAACATGAATTGATGAATGACGGAGCACAAAATGATTCTAAAATAAATCACAAATGACTGGAACGTTACTAATTATACCTATTAGTGGCGAAACACAGCGTTAACAAAGAAAATCTAAACGCAACTAAAAATATTCGCGACATTGAAGTACATTGAGTGAGGGATTTTACTTTTGTTTATCTAATCAACGTATAAATCAAGATTGACTTGTGTTTATCAATTGATATTTTTACGACGTCCATGGATGCTGATAATATTATAAAATTGATCAAGTGCTAGTCGGACTCGCACACGGAGGGGTTCCGTACCACCTTATTAAGTACAGAGTGTAAGTGTAAGCACTGTACGTAGTATTATATTGTTTGTGGCACTGGCAACCTTTTAAGGGGTCATTGTACTCATCATTCTGAACAACTTTTACTATGGGACCAAACCTGAAATCGCGAAAAAAAAACAGCTGTTCAGTACATTTATGTTCGCATAATTCGTCAAAATCTGGGAACCACCCGATTTTTTGCGATTTCAGGTTTGGTTTGGTTTGGTCCCATAGTAAAAGTACCTAATTAATAATGATGAGTATAATGACCCCTTAAAAGGTTGACACTGTTTACACTAACACCATGTATAACACTAACTTTAACACTATAGTAAAAAAAAAAACACGTTGCTTGGATGGGGATGACCCCCTTTAATTCTTAACTTCATTTTATTTTTGTTATTTGTTGTTATAGCGACAACAGAAATACACAATCTATGAAAATTGCAACTGTCTATACATCATCATCATCATGAGATACTTGAGGATACATGAGGGTTAATATTATTATAGTATAGTTAAAATCTCGCTGCAGACTTGGTCATAAATCATAATCGGAGTAGGGATATGCGCTAGTTGCGCGCGCTCAAGGCCATTATCGATAACAGATGATGACGATGACTCAGACGAAGAATTTTAATTTTCTATTTTTAGTTTTATATATACGTTCTTTTGTTTATATATTTAATATGCTTTGTAGTAAATTTGGTAATAAAATTTAAAAAAATGTGTATTTATTTCTATCACCCATTTATAAATATATAAAACTATCGATATCGCTCATCGACTGCAGTAATGCACAGGACTGCGTGTGGGCGTGGCCTGCCCATAAGGCCCGTGAGTGGGAAAGAGAGCGAAACACTCGAATGATTTATGACCAAGTCTGCAGCGAGATTTTAACTATACTATAGTAATAAGGTTCCGTTTGGCACCCTTAGGACACGGAACCCTAAAAATGACGGTACTTATTCGTTGATATTATATTCAAAATAAGAATATGGGTGCAGTAGGGTGGGTGGGTGTTTATTATTACTACTGCACAATAATTGTGCACACAGTACTAGCACTGACTAATAGGTACACAGCTAGCTACCTTAATACTTCCACTAAAACTGAACTACGCCTGTGCTGTCACAATAAAATGGTACAAATTACAACCAGGTAGGTACAAAAAAAATGGCTACTGGTGTACCTACAGAGTTCTGCGATTTGAAGTGATTCATCCATCATCCAAGTACGTACGCTTCAACAATCACTCTATGACAATTGATATCTAAAACTTTGCTTTCATAAAACTTGATAGATAGGTATTTAACGTTTATATTTGTAAATGATTGATAATAATTCCAGCGTATTTTTATCCTGCTTCAGGAAAATGAACTTTCCTTACAAACTAGCTCTCTAGAGGAACATTAGATGACGTCACTGCTGTAATCCTGGAATGGCTAGGCAGAGCTGTAAACCACAAATTGCCTGTTATGTTTCTGTCCCATGTAATAGAGGAAGAGAAAGTATCCCGCGCTGGAGCCGCGTACAGCTACTGACAGACGTGCTCATTACTAGCACGAAAGCATGCTTTTATTGAGCAAGTGCTCATTAGTAGCATGTGTGACTAGTAATGAGCATGCTTATTTCTAGTATGGTTTCGAGTAAGCGTGCTTATAGGCATGCTTTTTATGAGCACGTGTGTCAGTACCTTACTGTACTGAAGTAGGCTCGCGAGTGGTTGCCTCGCATTTGATAGGTATTTGAACATACATAGTAATTATTTTAATCATTTTATCACGACAAACTTCTTATTTTGCCCTATAAATTTTTTAAAAAAAACGTCTGTTTTGTAGCTATGTGATTAATTAAACATTACGAAAAGGTGTAACTTTGGGATTTTTTTCTATCCAGCAAAGTAAATCTAATCGTCTTATTAAAAGCGATTGGCTATCCGCCAGATCCTTAAATAAATATCTTAATTTCAGAATTTTATAACAGTACTTTATAAGTTTCCAATGGATTCAAAAAACTAGTAAGCTCGGTCTCTGTCGGGTCATAGCGCCTTAGTGCGCTTGCGCATGTACGAAAAAAGAAAAGTTTCTGACAGCACAGTTCAAAACTTGTACTTAATCAATCTGCCTAGCCTTTTCCCAACTATGTTGGGGTCGGCTTCCAGTCTAACCGGATGCAGCTGAATACCAGTATTTTACATGGAGCGACTGCCTATCTGACCTCCACAACCCAGTAACTTGGTAATACGATACCCCTTGGTAAGACTGGTTGTCAGACTTTCGGGCTTCTGACGACCCGTAACGGCTGTCAAAGATCCACAAATGACAGCCGGGACTAACGTGCTTTCCGAGGCACGGAGTCTCGGTATGTAAAGATGGTCCACTGACCAACCCCGGCAAGCGTAGCTTAACCTGATGGATTGACCCGTACGGCTAATATTACTTAGCCACGAGCTCCTCAAAACTTGTACTTACTCGGAATAAAATAAAACAACTGATGATCATTAAAAATACAAGTAGAAATATTATTCGATTTCAACATTACAGTCACTTTTCATATTTATAGAATCCCTCCCCACTCTTCCTACCGAACTTCCCTTCGTCAACCAACTTGTCTAAAAGCGGTATAGGTTTAAACACTGGGTCGCCAGTCTTCTCGTGCATGATGCCCAGGACAAACTTCTTGGTGTCCAGCCCGGTGAAGTCCGACAGTTCTAAGGGACCCATAGGGTAGCCAGCGCCGAGTTTCATCGCTATATCGATGTCTTGTGCTGACGCATCACCTGGAACGCGATTGATCGTTATTATTATGATAATAAGTAAAATTAAATAATCTTTAGTTGATAGTAAAAGCAATTAATCGTTTATTGATTGATTGAATGAGACATAGATTAAAGATTTGGAGAAGAATGAGTAAGCAGGAGTTATGTAAGGTTTTGGTGTGGTCTTCTTTTGGCTGTATGTCGAACCCCGCGCGGGATACGGGACGGAATTCGCTCACGCCCATTGAGTTAGCAACTTGTACGGAGGCGCGAATTGTCACGTATCATTAAAAAACCGACCAAGTGTGTGTCGGGCCAGGAGCAGTGATAGGGTTCCGTAGTTGCACATTAATTCGGACTAAGAAGAGGGCTTTTTGTTGTTTCATGAAACACTTTTTCAGTATTTACGACGAATAAGCAACAACATTCGGTTAACATCTTGCTGTGATCTGTGTTATCTGCCGGAAACTGTGAAATACCTATTTCCCAGATATGAAGATTAAATGAAGCGAGATACGCCAATAAGCGCAAGAACTAGCAATCTCTCAAGCACACACAAGATCACTATCACTACATAGTATAAAACAAAGTCGCTTCCCGCTGTCTGTCTGTACCTATGTATGCTTAGATCTTTAAAACTATACTATAATAGTTAAAATCTCGCTGCAGACTTGGTCATAAATCATAATCGGAGTAGGTATGTGCGCTAGTTGCGCGCGCTCAAGGCCATTATCGATAACAGATGATGACGATGACTCAGACGAAGGATTTTAATTTTCTATTTTTAGTTTTATATATACGTTCTTTTGTTTATATATTTAATATGCTTTGTAAGTAGTAAATTTGGTAATAAAGTAAAAAAAATGTGTATTTATTTCTATCACCCATTTATAAATATATAAAACTATCGGTATCACTCATCGACTGCAGTAATACACAGTACTACGTGTGGGCGTGGCCTGCCCATAAGGCCCGTGAGTGGGAAAGAGAGCGAAACACTCGAATGATTTATAAGCGAGTCTGCAGCGAGATTTTAACTATACTATAAGCAACGAATTTTGATGCGGTCTTTTTTAATAGATAAAGTGATTCAAGAGAAAGGTTTATATGTATAATAAACGCGGGCGAAGCCGCGGGTAAAAGCTAGTGTAGTGTGTGTGTATGTATTCAACCCAAAAGTAGAGTGATGAATACAAAAAGACGATATTTTATGCAAGCCGCAAGGCAACAGGAAAATGTCTAAAAATTATGATTAAAATCACAGATAATTTAAAAACAAAGAAAAGACAAAAATACGATTTACAACGATGTACTTACATTTATTTTTACTTCTTTATCGAAACACATATAAAAACACGACACTATAACATAATAAGATAAGCGCAAAAAGATAGATTAGTTAGGATAAGCGCATTTACCGCATTGGGTTATATCCTGTAATGGTAGATGTAAGTAGATAAATAAATAAATAAATAAATATTACGTAAAAGCAATATGTATGATCAGCAAAAAAAGATAATTGTACAACATAATATTAATTAATTATGTATTTGTTACAAATTCTAATAGAGTAATCAATAAGTGCTGCTGAGCGCTTCGGTTTGTGGCATGAGGACATTGTTGCGGATCTGTGAGACTTATGCAGAAGAACACGGTCTTAAATATAATGTGACGAAAAGTCAGGTCATGGTTTTTTGGGGCCGGCTCTAAATATCCTGTAGCAGTACCTCCCATCAAACTGTACGGGGTTCCCTTGGTCAGGGTGGACCAGTTCAAATATTTAGGGCATGTAGTAACAGCCGGTCTCAAGGATGACGCTGATATCGAGAGGGAGCGGAGGGCTTTGGCTGTAAGAGGTAACATGATAGCTCGCAGGTTTGCGCGCTGTTCAGGGGCGGTCAAGCAGACCCTTTTTAGGGCTTATTGTACCTCTCTGTACGCGTGCAGCCTGTGGGTGAATCACACTCAAAAAGCATATGAAGCCCTCCGCGTCCAATATAATAACGCTTTCAGAGCGTTGATGGGGCTGCCGCGACACTGTAGTGCCTCGGGTATGTTCGCCGTCGCTAGCGTCGACTGCTTTTATGCAACGATGCGTAAGCGGGGCGCGTCCCTGGTGCGCAGGGTTCGCGGCAGCTCCAACAGCGTTCTGATGATGATAGCCGACAGGCTGGACTGTCCGTACATAAGGCGCTGCAGTGACTTGCACGTCACTTCCAGTCGTCGGCTATCAACATGAATTTATGTCTTGTGTAGTTATTGTGTTGTATTGGAATGTTTAATGTATTGTGTGTGTTTTATGTATTTATATCGCGAATTATGTGTATATTAATGAGTCCTTGTTACTTGAATAAATGAATAATATAATAATAATAATAATAATCAAAGCAAGGTCTTACATTTAATCTTAATAATAATGAGGATATAAGATTATTTCATAATTTAGAATACATAGATGAGTTTTGTGTTTGCTGATCATACAACATAGTATCGCTCTATCGCCAGATAACGAATGGTACCTAATCAGTTAAGTTCATGGATTTAACGCAATTATTTCGGTAATTGATTTGGTGAGATATTAGTTCTTTGTGACGGTACGGCAATGCCATAATAAAAACACTGATAAAATTATTGCAGCACTCATAAATATATATTTGTTTAAACAGCGCCGAACTTATCTATGGCATTAAACTATTTTAAAATATGTTTTTTTTTAAATCTCCCTTGTAATCAGCACTAATATTATAAAGGCGAAGGTTTGTATGTTTGTAACTTCTTTACGCTCAAACGACTGAATGGATTTGGATGAAATTTGGCACACGGGTAGACTATGACCTGGAAAAGAACATTGGCTACTTTTTATCGACATACCACGCGGGCGAAGTCGCGGGTGGAAGGTAGTTGTGTAATAAAATAATCACGAGATTATTTAAAGCCTCAAGTTTTAGTAAGTAGTGATCAAATTCCCAAAAAATAGCCAAACATTTCATGGTTTCTAGCAGAAACCTTGGTTGTGTTGCTTAATTTCGTTGAGGTCATTAAAATATCAAGCTTGATTTAATCATTTATTTGTGTATCATCAATTTGATCAGTAATAATAAAAAATACAAAGTAAAAATTTTAATTTCAACAGCTTCAATAAATAAATTAAAAATTACTTCTTATTATATTTATAGAATCCTTCACCGGATTTAATCCCGTACTTTCCCTCTTGCACCATTTTCTCAAGCAGCTCAATCGGCGCAAACACTTGGTTGTTGGTCATGGAGTATAGCGCTTGTTGGGCCAACCGGTTGGTGTCCAACCCGGTGTAGTCCGCCAACTCGAAGGGCCCCATAGGCAGCCCTGCGCCCAACTTCATGCCGATGTCTATGTCTTCCTTTGTGGCATCGCCTGGAGAGGGAAATAATCATGATGAATATTTGAAAGACTCTTGCAATAAAAGATGAATAATGTTTGAATTTTTGTGAGATCTATAGTTAAAGGCGCTATGATTCGGCTCGAGCCGCGTACTGAACTTAAGTAGGCTCGCGAGTGGTTGCCTCGCAATTTGGTAGGTATTTGAACATATGGTCGGACTTTAAGGTCCGTATTGCAGAACGTCACTCAATACTCAAGCATTAACTAAATTCAAGCCATTTAATTCGTTGAAACTAGTTTTAAACTAAATTTAAACAAATGTCAGTGCTTGAGTTTCCTTCTGTAATACGGACCTTAGTCCCGTCACCGTCACTTAATACTCAAGCATTAACTGAATTCAAGCCATTTCATTGGTTGAAACTAGTTTTAAACTAAATTTAAACAAATATCAGTGCTTGAGTTTCCTTCTGTAATACGGACCTTAGTCCCGTATTACAGAACGTCACTCAATACTCAAGCATTAACTAAATTCAAGCCATTTAATTCGTTGAAACTAGTTTTAAACTAAATTTAAACAAATGTCAGTGCTTGAGTTTCCTTCTGTAATACGGACCTTAGTCCCGTCACCGTCACTTAATACTCAAGCATTAACTGAATTCAAGCCATTTCATTGGTTGAAACTAGTTTTAAACTAAATTTAAACAAATATCAGTGCTTGAGTTTCCTTCTGTAATACGGACCTTAGTCCCGTATTACAGAACGTCACTCAATACTCAAGCATTAACTAAATTCAAGCCATTTGATTGGTTGAAACTAGTTTTAAACTAAATTTAAACAAATATCAGTGCTTGAGTTTCCTTCTGTAATACGGAACTTAGTCCCGTATTACAGAACGTCACTCAATACTCAAGCATTAACTAAATTCTAGCCATTTAATTGGTTGAAACTAGTTTTAAACTAAATTTAAACAAATATCAGTGCTTGAGTTTCCTTCTGTAATACGGACCTTAGTCCCGTATTACAGAACGTCACTCAATACTCAAGCATTAACTAAATTCAAGCCATTTGATTGGTTGAAACTAGTTTTAAACTAAATTTAAACAAATATCAGTGCTTGAGTTTCCTTCTGTAATACGGAACTTAGTCCCGTATTACAGAACGTCACTTAATACTCAAGCATTAACTAAATTCAAGCCATTTCATTGGTTGAAACTAGTTTTAAACTACATTTAAACAAATGTCAGTGCTTGAGTTTCCTTCTGTAATATGGACCTTAGTCCCGTATTACAGAACGTCACTCAATACTCAAGCATAACTTTAAAACTACTTTCAACCAATCAAATGGCTTGAATCTAGTTTTAAGTAATGCTTGAGTATTGAGTGACGTTCTGTAATACGGGCCTTAATTAGCTGCAGAAAAATTACACTTCTAACGACTGTGCTTCTACTGTAATTTCCCTATCAAATGGGAACATTGTTTTAACGAAATGATAGATCAGAAGTGTAATTTTACTGCAACTAATTAAAATTCTGAGTATATTAATTAATTTTAATCATTTTATCACGACAAACTCAGCGAATTGTGCTAAACAATCTTACTACCTGTTCATTTATTGTTGCTTAGCTTGGGACTAGATGGCGTTGTGTGAAATGTCCAAGGATATTTATTTATTTTATTTATTTATTTATATATCGCTATCGTCCTTTTCCTGAGGTGGGCGTTAATTCCTACGACACAGTATTTTACTAATGTAGGTATTATCGCACTAAATTTTATTGTCATACTGTGTTTTTTGTTCAATAAAGAATTTATTTATTTATATAAAAAAAAGAAAAAAGCCTCTGTAGTTATGAGATTGATTAAACATTACGAAAAGGTATCTTGGGGTTTTTTTCTATCCAGCTAAATTAATCTAATCGTGTTATTAAAAGCGATTGAATATCCAGAAAGATCTCGCGATCCTTAAATAAGAAATATTTTTTCAGAATTTTATAACACTTTTTTTATGTTTCTCATGGATTTAAAAACACTTGTATGGGGGGGGGGGGGTCGTCTCGGGTCATAGCGCCTTAAAGTAGGCATTTTTCATTACTCTTAACTAAAGAGACTGCGATAAAAACTTGTTGATAATAAGCTATATAATAAGCAATTTAAACATTATGAAATGGAGTAATATCAGACTGAGTTTCATTTCTCTACTAAAATCCTGAGAATTACCAGTAGAAATGCCTTTCTTACTTAAGGACGCTGTTACAAATGGGTAGTCAAATCATTACTTTTTCACACAAAAGTATGTTTATTAAATAAAATGCTTTGCATTCATAAAATGTTTTTTGACCGAATTCTCAATAACGGTACCGAAGTAAAAATTTTTACTTCGGTACTATTATTATTGAGAAAATGTACCTATCTAAAATTATATTTATAGTTCAGAATCGTACCATGCACATAGATGTGCATGGTACGATTCTGAACTATCTATCAACAATTCGGGCAAAAACATTTTAAGAATGCAAAGCATTTTATTTAAAAAAACATAAATAATAATAATAAGCCTTTTAATTCTGAACTTCACAGTTGAGTACAAAATACTAGATAATTATGTTCTTATCGTTATAATATATCCCGAAGCTCAGTTTGCCTTTTGGCATAGGCCTCCTCTAACATTTTCCATTGGGACCTATCCCGCGCTACCCTTCTCCAATGATGTCCCGCCGTGAGTTTTAGGTCGTCTTCCCATCTTGTTTGTTGACGTCCTCTACTTCTCTTGCCATCTCTGGGATACCAGTCAGTGACAACTTTGCACCATTTCTCTTGTGGATCACGTATCATGTGACCTGTCCATCTCCACTTTTGTTGGTCTATCCGGCTTATTATATCTACAACTTTGGTTATATCCCTTATTAAGCTACATCTCACTTTGTCCTGTTTCCTTATTCCCATCATGCTTCTCTCCATGGCTCTCTGACAGCGTTCTAGCTTTTCTCTGTGGTGTTTGGTGAGTGCCCAGGTTTCGCATCCATAAGTAATGACTGGGAGTATACATGTGTTGAAGACTTTCCTTTTTGTTTGCATACTTAGCTCCTTGGATTTCAAGACTTCTTTCAAAGACCAGTATTTTTTCCATCCGTTTCCTATTCTTCGCTCAATTTCCTTAGTGGTTTGGTCTTTATGAGATATTATCTGTCCTAAATAGATGTACTCTGGCACATATTCAAGTGGTTGTTTATCCAATTTCATGGTTACTGGTTCGGAGTTTGTAAGTAGTTTTGTTTTGTCTTTGTTCATACATAGGCCCACTTTCATGCTTTCGTCGTTTAATGATTCTATCATTTTATTTAGGTGCGTCGGGTTTTCCTCAAATAAGACTATATCATCTGCAAATCTTAAGTGGTTCAGTTTTACACCTTGCACGTTGAGACCATATTCTTTCCAATTTAATTTACGGAAGATACTTTCAAGAGCTGCAGAGAATAATTTTGGTGAAAGAGGGTCTCCCTGTCTTACTCCCCTCTCAATCTTAAACTTTCTTCCCAAGGTTTCTAGTTGGATCCTCGCTTCGCCATTCAAGTAGATGTTCTTTATAACATTGATGTAAATTATAGGTATCCCCTGCTGCTCTAGGCTATCCCATATTGCTGTGTGCCTTACACTATCGAAAGCTTTGGAGTAATCGATGAATGCCATATAAAGTTTCTTATTATACTCATTATATTTCTCTATTATTTGTTTCACTGTGTGTATGTGGTCCAGAGTGGAGTATCTTCGTCTGAAGCCAGCTTGCTCCCGTGGTTGGTTTTCGTCTAGCTTTTTGCTTATTCTTTCCAGGATAACTTTGGAAAATACCTTGTAGATATTTGACATTAGACTAATAGGTCTATAGTTACCTATATCTTCCTTTTTTCCTTTCTTAAATATAAGAATAATATTTGAGGTTTTCCATTGTACAGGGATTAGACCAGTTGTTAATATATCATTAAATATTGAAGTGAGTATTGGTAGTATTTCCTCAAGGGTGCCTTTAAGAAGTTCATTTGTCACTTTGTCTGGACCTGGCGCCTTTTCCATCTTCTGACTAAATACAGCTTTTTCTACTTCGCTAGAAAGTATTTTTGGTTCAATTATTACCTTTTCCGGCTCTCTGTACATGACTGTCCTCGGATCATGATTTTGTTTATTGTCTGGATTTGAGTACAGGTCCTGGTAAAATGTTGTAGCTATTTCGTTTATGTTTTTTCTTTTAGATGAGGTATACTCCTTTTGGTTTAGTTTTGGTATCCATTCTTTATTATATTCTCTCAGTTCTCTAAGCGCTTTTTTCACTCCTCCTGTTTTCACTATATGTTTTTCTAATGTTTGCAGCCTCTTTGTCTTTCTATCTTTTCTTATGTGCTCTCTGATTTCCTTGCTTAGTTGCGTTATCGCTTTTATGTTATCTTTTTTAGGGTATTTTGAAAATAGGGTTTTTCTTTTTTCTATGAGTTGTAGCGTTGTATCCGTTAGTTTGTACTTGTTTGTTCTTGAATTGTTATTATTTACTTGAGTTAATAGATTTTCTAGTTTTCCATAGTTCGTATGAGCATCCATGTTACTCGTAGTTAATTCTTCGGCTGATTCAATTAGAGATTGTTTTATTTTTTTGAAGGTTTCTTCGCTAAGGTGTCCTGTATTGTGTGAGGCAAAATATTTTCTAGATTTCTTTGATGGTTGTACTCTTATATTGCTTCTTACCATACGATGGTTTGTATTAAAATTGAATTTAGTTAGGACTGCCGTATCTGTGAAAGCTTTTGGATAGTTTGTTGTTATGTAATCAATTTCATTTTTGGTGCTGCCGTCAGGAGAGATCCATGTCCACTTGTTATTTTTGTTTTTCATAAACAAACTGTTCAGGAGCGTTAAGTTGTGTTGCAGTAAGAATTCCACTAGCAGTTCGCCATGTGGACTTCTTCTTCCTTTGCCAAAGTTTCCCAAGACATATTCCTCCTTGCATTGCTTCGCACCGACTTGAGCATTAAAGTCGCCCATTATAATAATATGGTTGTTTAAACATCTTGTTAGCGTTTGTGATAATTCCTTATAGAAAAGTTCGATTTCTATTTTTGTTGCTTGCTCTGTAGGAGCATAAATTTGTATAATTGACCATACTTTTTTGTATCCTGGTATGTCAATGTTTAGGATAGCTATTCGATCGGAGATTCCAATTAGCTCTTGTATGTGTTGTTTCATTGACTGTTTGATTATGAATCCTACACCTCTTTGACCGGCTATTTCGCCTTTATGAAATAGTATGTAGTCAGTGCGTTCTTCAATCTTTTCTCCTAGTCTTCGCATCTCACTTATTCCCAAGATGTCCCATTTTATGTCTTCAAGAGCTTTTTCTAGTTCATGTAGGCTTTCTTCAGTTCTAAGGGTTCTCGTATTTAGGGTTGCAATGTTGAGTATTTTGTTTCTTTTTGATGTTAGAGGGTGGTGGTCTATAACTCCCGCGGGGACCAGCCGTTGTGGGAGACTTTTTGTTATGTGGTTTTGACTGTTAATTCTAGTTGGTGTAATTATTGTTTGTTTCCGATTTTCCGAGGCGATTAGTAGTTTTTTGAAGCATTTAGTTGTGGATCAGAACTGGATCGGTTGACATAGTTTAGTATGTTAGGTCTCATGATCTCATTCTTACTAGTTGTCGGTTGCGACTGGGATGGGTTGCTGAAGGTTTGATTCTTATTTGCTTTCTTTTGTCCTGCCGAATTAGGAGAACCCAAAGTTTCCCTTTTTCTCTTTTCTCTACTGTTGACTTTCGGTTTTAACACTATCAGTTTGTCATATTTTATGTAAGCGATGTTTCCCTTCTTTTTCTCTTCTTCTAGTTGAGGTTGTAGCTGTTTTCGTTTTTCCAGGATTTCCTTAGAGTAATCTTCCTTCACATTGATACCAGGCGGGAGGTCTGTCTTTCTTTTGAGTATGAGATGTTTTTTCCATTGGGTCGTGATAGAGACTAGAACTGGACGATTCTTGTTTTCGCTTTGTTTCCCAATTCTATAAACATTGCTAATTTCGTGACTGTCCATGTAGATTCCCATATTTACTATAAGTTCTTTAATGTAATCCACTAGTTCCCCTTCAGATTTTCCCTTCTCTATCACTCCAAAGAAAACCAGGTTATTTTTACGTTTCTCTCTATCTACTGCTTTAAGTTTTAATTCTAGTTCTGATACTTTCTTTTTAAGGATATTATTTTCCTCCATAATTGTTTTCATCTTCTCATCGATCGCTTCCATGATATTTTTGGTTACTGAATAAGTTATTTTTTCCGCTTGTTTCTCTAATTTCTCGTCGAGTTTGAGTAGAAGTAAATCCATATTTTTATCCATTTTATTAAAGTGATTTCACTGTGCAGCCCTAGAACTTCAAATTCTCCACTAGTTATTGAAATTTAGGTGTAAACTGAGTTTCTTGTACTGGCAACACTATTTATTATTGTTCGGTTGGTATGGTGAGCTGTCAAAGTCAGAATGAAATAACACTTTCTTTAAGATTTTTAGGTTATGTTTCCAAGTTTATGTACACTTTTCACTCTCGAAACGATATTTCACAGTGTATTTCGTTTTATAAAAATAAGCGCCATTCTTTGTTTACTCGATTTTGCAATCCTATCTCACTCAACGGTTACTTTTTTCGCCAAAACTGATTACTTTCGCGGAGGTCACCGAATCGCGTGTTTTCTGCCCAATCACCGGAACCGGTAAAAAAACATACTTTTGTGTAAAAAAGTAATGATTTGACTACCCATTTGTAACAGCGTCCATAAGTAGACAGTACTATAAGCATAGTCACTATGTTTCAGTTGTGTTTATGCATAAATTAAGCATGTTCAGTAAAATGTAATAAATATACTTACATATTATAATATAAACCCATCCATAAAAAAAAACCAAACAATCTTGAAATATTTTCAATCCACATTAACAAGTAAGTACCAAAGCGCCAACAACATACAACGTAAGAAATACAGTTCCTTTCCAGTTTTCAACCCTAACGAGTCAGATAGAAAGAGATGCAACTTGTAGGTGAATATAACTGTAGGTATTATGCGTTGTGCGAGCTGAATTGCACTTTATTGTGTCGTAGGAAGAGTCGCTTTTTATTTAAATGATTTTGCGGAGTGTCCCATCTTTATTAATCTATGCCATAACTATCAATCAAACCTTGTTTAACGCTATTATAACCACCTCAAAAAAGCCGGGAAAGATACATACCGTCACCCACAAGCCCAGGTACCCCTACTGCAAAGACAAAATTAAAAAGCCAACAGCACCAAAGTCACACCAACCTCTTTCCAACATCCTGATGGCCTCAGCAGAGTAAGGTCCCAGCAACCTGTTGACGACGAACCCGGGCGTGTCCTTGCAGGTGATGCAGGTCTTGCCCACAGCCTTGCCCCACTCCATCATAGCCTGGTACGTCTCCTCAGAGGTGTCATCGCATTTGATGACTTCTAGGAGACGCATCACGGGTACCGGGTTGAAGAAGTGGAGGCCGCCATATCTGGAAATTTTTGGGGTGAAAATTTTAGTTTGTGTTTTGAATAATGTAAGTAGGTGCTTTTGGCCGAGACCCCTCCGTGCCTCGGAAAGCAAGTTAAGAGCCTATACTACCTCAGGTTTTTATCTCGCTCGCGCGATTCTGCGCGCACACTAAGTGAGAGCGAGACTGAGTGCGGTGCTGGGCGCCGATAGTTTAGGTAATTGCTTTTTACGGTGAAAATAATGGCAATTAAAAAAAAAAAAACATAAGACCTGCTTTATAGTTAGTTCAGTTAGTATGCAAAGTTTCATGATCTAATTTGAAGTACTTTTTTAATACCAGCGGTTTATTGTTCGGTTCGGAGATAACTTCGGATTTTTTTTCTATCGAGAAAATTTTATGGAATCGTGTTTTCGTCTAACATAGTACTTGACATCAATCCTCAACTTTACCATATATTTATTTCAAAATTAATGCTGCAATAGTTTCGACATATCGGAGGATCATGCTAAGCCGTTTGAGGTAGTATAGGCCCTTAAGCCGTTGTTTACCCGTAGTATTCAGAAGCCCAAAAGTCTGGCAACCAGTTTTACCAAGAGAGAGTTAGCCAGTAAGCCGACGTTCGCATGGGCGTAAAAAAATCGCGGCGATTTTTTTTCGCGCACTGCATTTTCAACGCTCTGCTTAGCGCCGGGAGTTGAAAATCCCACAGTGTGTTTTTCGTCGCGCTGGGATGCACTCTGTGTTTGTTAGGTTGGATTCTCGAAGCTCGGCTCAACACCGAAAGTTGAAAATCTAGTGCGCGATAAAATCCCGCCGCGATTTTTTTACGTCCGTGCGAACGTCGGCTAACTATGTTGTGGAGGTCAGTTAGGCAGTAGCTCCATGTAAAATACTGGTATTCAGCTGCATCCGGTTAGACTGGAAGCCGTCTGGTTGGACTGCATTCGGAATTTTATTTGGGAAATTATCACACTATCACACTAATCACACTAATATTATAAAGGCGAAAGTTTGTGAGTGTGTGTGTGTGTGTGTGTGTATGTTTGTTACTTCTTCACGCTCAAACGGCTGGACCGATTTGAATGAAATTTGGTATATAGATAGCTTATACCATGGATTAACACATAGGCTACTTTTTGTCCCGGTCTAAGCGGGTGAAACCGCGGGGCGCAGCTAGTATTTAAATAAATTAAATTTTGTTTGGGAAATTAATCTAAAAAATTGAAATTTAAATGATAGTTTAAAAAACTAAAAAACACGCTTTTATATTAGAAATTAAATTTTGTTTGGGAAATTAATCTAAAAAATTGAAATTTAAATGAAAGTTTAAAAAACTAAAAAACACGCTTTTATATTAGATCGAACTAAAAAATTAAAAATAAACTATAGTTTAAAAAAACTAAAAAACACGTTAAAATACCATTAAACAGAACTAAGAATTAAAAAATAGATTTTTCAATATAAGAATAATGTGAGAAAATGAATGTCATTGTAAAAAAAAGCGACAGACATTCTTAGTCTTACACTAACTCCAAATAAATACTATCATAATGATCTTGGTAAAAAATAAATAAACAAAAATAAAAAATGCATTTCGAATTAGAAATACTTACTTAGTAAGATATTTTGGTAATAAATATACTTATAAATAAATAAAAATACAACAATTAATATCGAGCACACCACGCTTTTTTAGGGTTCCGTACCTCAAAAGGAAAAACGGAACCCTTATAGGATCACTCGTGTGTCTTCTGTCGTCTGTCCGTCTGTCACAGCCGATTTGCTCCGAATCTGATGGACCGATTAAGTTGAAATTTGGTATACATAAGGATTTCTGTGACCCAAACACTTACGGTTAAAGTAAATAAATGAATTTTGAATATGTGGGTCACTTTTAGGGGGCAAATAAGAAAATTAAAAAAAAAAGTTTTGCAAACTGTACCGTGTGACATATCAAATGAAAGGGCTTATTATGAGGGTCTCAAATATATATTTTTTTATAGATAAATCGTCTTAAAGTTATTAAACAAAAGAGACGAAAATTGACCATTCCCCCTCCCCTTATCTCCGAAACTACCGAGCCTAAAATTTTGAAAAAAAAAAAATACAGAAAATAGTTCTATACAGTAGTACTCAACTAATATGGCTTATCGATGTACCTGCGCAGAAGATGAATTTTCAACGCGCGGGAAATGCTGTTGACTAATCGGCACGCTCCACGCTTTTTCCTGTACCGCTATTGGTCGGTACCTGCCGTGTATTATGAACCTTATAGTAGTGATCTAAGGTTGATTGTAAGTTTTAAGTATTCTCGTTAATCTTCGGGGCCACACTTTCTTTTCTGGGCGAACGAAGATTCACGACGCGCCTTATTACTTGGGTACTACTGTACCTGTAGATTACAGGAAAACCTATAAGAACTTTGTGGTCTTAAAATAACATGGTAAATCTCTCAATATTGTGAGTACAAACTTACATTTACTGTTGGAATGTATGGGAGAACATGTTTTTCAACTATAATGTTAAGTTTGTTCTTGAGATAATTAATTTAATCCCAACTACGGAACCCTTCATTGTGCGTAGTCCGACACGCACTTAGCCGGTTTTTTTACATTGACATTAATTTTCTCGTTACTCATTTTATTCTTAATTTTTAGTTCAGTTTAATGGTATTAAAGCCTTACTAACCTAAATAGGATAGCCAACTTACTTGTCTTTCCTTTTGATTCCAGAACCAATGGCGTTAACTGAGATACAGGAAGTGTTGGTCGCAAAGATCGTGCGAGCAGGCGATAGCTGGAATCATAAAACAAAAATAATGTAATAAACATTGACTGCCACTGCGGACACACGGTGACCGCAAACATTATTTAAGTACTTAAGTCATTGACTGCCACTGCGGACACACGGTGACCGCAAACATTATGTAAGTACTTAAGTCATTGACTGCCACTGCGGACACACGGTGACCGCAAACAATAGATTTTCTATTGTTTCTGTTGTCTGGCGGTCAACGTATTAAGAATCCAACAGAGCGCATCCGAGAGTTAAAAAAGCGCACTGATGGATTTTCAACTCTCAGCGCTAAGCCGAGCGTTGAATATCCAGTGCGCGGTAGAAAAAACGTCGCGTTTAAAAAGTGGCCGTGCTACGGGGCTAATACCTAGATTCACCTTGCGTTTCATCATAATTTATTCTTCATTCATTCGTAATGAAATTCAAATGACGTGCATTTGAATTAACTTGCAGTTTTCATTAAAAATTTTTATTAAAAAAATATGCGAAATCAAATTATTATTCGGAATTTAAAAGTGGCTGAAATCACGTTAATAAGAATATTCATATTGTTAACTAATTGAGACTCAAAACCTTACCGCATCAAGCTTATTAAACAGCTCCTGCTTAACATCCAGCTTCTCCACAATAGCCTCAACAATCAGGTCCACATCAGCTCCATCCTCCAGCTTGGTAGACACCCGAATCCTGTCAGCGGATTCCTTCACGAAACTGTCTATCTTGGCTGCATCACCCTTGTAAAGCTTCTTGCCAACTCTGGTCAGGTTGGTCTGGATGGACTTCTGCGCTTTATTCAGGAGGTCAGCATTGATGTCTATGATGGTCACGTTCTGGCCGGCTTGTGCTGCAACCTTTAGATTTGAGATTAAAAGTAAAAAGTTTGTTGTCTATTAACATTTGGGAAAATTAGGATTTTGATGTGGTACGCGGAAATAAAAAATAAGTGTTTACATAATTTTAATCGTTATCATATTTTGATCAAGATACAACCTGACACGGACCTGCAAATTGCATAAAACGCAAGAAAATTTAAATTTCGCGGGCTATCCAGCGCATCAGGTGACTGCGCAGTGGTAGCCCGCGAAATTCAAATTGTCTTACGTTTTTTTATTGATTAATTTCGGAAATTAGATCGAAATAAGGCTAACTTAGAGAGATGTATTGATGTTCTTATGGTTATAATTATTTAAATAAGTACATATTTGTTACTGTGAGGAGCTCGTGGCTAAGTGAGGAGCTCGTGGCTAAGTAATAACAGCCGCACGGGTCGATCAGTCAGGTTAAGCTACGCTGGCCGGGGTTGGTCAGTGGATGGGTGACCATCTTTACATATCGAGATACCTCCGTGCCTCGGAAAGCACGTTAAGCCGTTGGTCCCGGCTGTTATTCGTGGATCTTTGACAGTCGTTACGGGTCGTCAGAAGCCCGAAAGTCTGACAACCAGTCTTACCAAGGGGTATCGTATTACCCAGTTACTGGGTTGTGGAGGTCAGATAGGCAGTCGCTCCATGTAAAATACTGGTATTCAGCTGCATCCGGTTAGACTGGAAGCCGACCCCAACATAGTTGGGAAAAGGCTAGGCAGATTGATTGATTTGTTACTGTCGCGAATCATATTTTGATCAAGATACAACCTGCAAAACAACCAAACAAGCTAATTGCAAAAAACGCAAGAATATTTGAATTTCTCGGGCTACCTGAGGATCCAACTTAAGTTAAAAAGTCAAGAAATAAAAAGTTTGAGTATTTGTTTTTGTTTCTCTGTAGTTTCTACACAAAAAAAAAAAGTAAGAGTAGGTATATTCTGTATGCAATTATTTTATTTCTGCCTTTGCATAGGATTTACTTGTCATGTTTTGTATGTCTTATTGATAAATTACATAACTGTTATCAATAACTGTTTATCTGAGTGGATTACAGATAAACTTTACAAGCATTTTTATTTAACCTCAGGTAGAAAATACTAGAAGTATGTCTGAAGTACTTGGGTTTTTTTATGTGCTTCTAAGGAATTAGTTAAATTAGATTTTACCATTTTAAATCTTAAGTACATATAAAAATCAATTGCTGCTTGTTAGTCTCGCTAAAACTCAAAAATGACTTGACCAATTTTTTTTTTTTTTTGCTCTAATACAGGAGGAAAAAAAGGAATTGAAATTTTGACCGGACAATGTCTGACGGGTCAGCTAGTAATAAATATTAATTTGTTTAGTAAAAGTCAGCATTTGTTTAAACCATAGCTATCACCAAAATAAATATTTATTCATTTATCAAATTTTAAAATTACATTGGCAATTTCAATTAATTCTCTTCCCAGTTATAATTAGTGTGACCCTTGGTACTACTATGTGACCCACACAGACAGAGAGTGCAATAACCTTTGGTTTGCATTGTTACACAGAAACTACATAACTACCTATGTGAATTCAAGTAGGTACATGTATGTACACACAGCAAGACTTCAAGTTACTACAAACTGTCACAAATTTTCTCATTCGATTTTGAACTTAACAATCAACATTTTAAGGTTTAAAATGACTTGGAGAAAGACAGTTTTGGTGTAACCTGATATGCTGTTGTCTGTACTTAACATAAAATACAGTAACCTAACTATTTTGAGTGCATGTCATTAGTGCGCCAAACATGTGTGCGACATGTCATTAGTTCGACAGGTCGTTTGTTCGACAGGCCGTTAGTGCGACAGGTCTTTAGTTCGACAAGCAATGTACGTTTAACAAATATGACTTATACATAGTGTTTTTTTTTATTTCCCGTAACTCCTAGGGTATTAATGAGACCATCATTATGAAAAACTTTTACTATGGGACCGAACCCAAAATCGCGAAAAAAAAATCTGCTGCTCTCTACATTTTGACGAGTTATGCGAACATAAATGTAGATTTTTTTTTTTTTTTTTTGCGATTTTGGGTTTGGTCGTTGTTCATAATGATGGTCTCATTAATACCCTAGAGTTATGGGAAATAAAAAAAAACACTATGTATAAGTCATATTTGCTAAACGTACATTGCTTGTCGAACTAAAGACCTGTCGCACTAACGGCCTGTCGAACAAACGACCTGTCGAACTAATGACATGTCGCACACATGTTTGTCGCACTAATGACATACACTCAACTATTTTACTTACATACAATTTATCTATAAGCTTGGGTATTCAATTATACAGGGTGATTGGAAGATGGGTGCAAAGCTTTCAGGCGAAGATAGTACAGACAATTTAGAACCATTTAAGCCATGGTTGTCTTAGACAAATTCTTACCATTTTTTTAACCTAATTTTTATGATTTATATCGAAAATTCCCAAAATTTTAACTAAACTGCTTATTTATTATGGCCAAATACGGCTACAACATGTTTTGCTAGATTGCTTACACATTAATTTAAATAAATAAAATAAAAATGAATTCATTTATTCATTCAATTGGCCATAAATAAGCAGTTTAGTTAAAATTTTAGGAGTTTTCGAAAAAAATCATAAAAATTTGGTTTAAAAAAAATGGTAAGACTTCTTCTAAGACAACCATGGCTTAAATGGTTCTAAATTGTCTGCACTATCTTCGCCTTCAAGCTTTGCACCCATTTTACAATCACCCTGTATAAATAAATTAATAATAATGTCCTTTAGAAACAGTTTCAAATAACTTATTTACTTATTAGATAGAAAACAGGTGTCTCTAATAGTAATTTTATTTTATGTTTGTGCATCAGAAAAAGACAGTGTCTGTGTAAATGATGTTGGAATGTGCTAAAAATAACTGTCTGTACCTACACAAGCTACAGTTTTGTGTACTTTTTTTGTGAATAAGTTTGCGGCAACTACATAAGTAGTTGAGTAAAACTGTCATTAACACTTGCTAGAGCTAAACCAACTATGTACTTACCTATTCCAGTGAAAGTTTTTAAAGTTGCTTACATATTAATTAGAAGTTGAGAATATCACTTACCTGAGCGATTCCAGACCCCATAAGGCCTCCGCCGACAACAGTTACCGTTTTAATAGCATTTAAAGACGTGGAAGACGAGAAATTTCTCGTTGTACCGATTAATTTGTTCATATTTAATGTTTTGTATGTGTTAATCGAACGAAAGCCGGTCGCGCAATGACGTTTTCACGTTTTGAAATAAACAACACGCAAGTCTTCAAGTCGCAGAACTTTGCACTCAAACTTGAAACTCCAGCACAAAACAATGCGTAAAATGTAACCGGTTTCTCAGATAAATTATCGCTGATTATTATTTTATGTATTCGAACATCGCTCAAAGTGCAAACACTGATAAAATTAGGAAGCCTTATCAAATACCTCGGCCTCTACTACTGCAATCTTACATACCTGCCATAAAGGGATCTGTTGCTTGTTAAGATAACACAACACATTTTGATAATTTGTAAATATAGGTTGAGTTATGAAAAATTTAAAGGATTTTTTAGAAAATGAGAATGTTTATTTATATGTCAACGTTCCTTTTCCCCATTTTTTTCTAAAATGTAGTTTCTTCTTTCTTGTTTCACCATTACAGCAGGTCTACATTAAAAGTGAATATCGACAGTTTATTAAACAAAAGTTAAGATAAAAACAAAATAACAGGACGATATTTGCATAAAGCATAAACATTGGAGGAAAAATAATTGCAGCTAAAAAACTTTTAAAATGCCATTTACATTAATTATAACGTAAAATGAAACGTTTGAAAACCACATGTTGATTTTGACAATTGACAATTGACATCAAGCAATCAATTCAGAAACCAATTTGTTTACCAAAATCTTTTTGACCATGGTGCCATGCAATGAATAAAGGATAGTTTACCTATTAATTTTGTGCTGTAAAAAGTTTAGGTATTTGCGTTCTTCAAGTATTTCGACAAGCATTGTATAATCAATCTAGCCATAAACTAGTTTCTAAACGATTGAAAACGCAAAGCTACTATTTTCCATTTTCTCACCTCACTCGTTTGTTCTGATCAGGAAAACTCACCTTTCTTTCACTATTATTTTCTATAGAAAACTTCAATAGAACCGAAAGTACAGCCGATTTTACGATCTTTGAAATATTTGGAGTTCTGGTTAGTTCACAGAGTACATTATTATTTATATTTGATCATTTATCCATCACTTGTGTTGATTAAAAAGCGAAGCACAGAGTACTTTTACTTATAGGGCAGACTGAAGCGAAGACTGAAGACACTGAAAATGATTTCAGGAAGTTACAAGTGTACATCATTGGAGAAAGTAGTGAGCTTATTACGACAACGCGGCAACGATTAACCAATAGTAGGGATCGCCAGCGGCAACCGGCAAGTATTTGTTATCTGACAGCCGGGTTGAACTTTGGAGTTGTAATTTTATAACTTTCCAAAAAGTTTACAAAACCCAAACTGTGATATAATTCTTGTAAAATTGTAAATAGCTAATTCAAAAATGACGAAACTGGTTCAATTTGGCATTATTGCCAGGAACTTCTCAAGTTCTTCAGCAATGCAAGCTGCAATCAAGAATGTTACAGTTATCGGCGGAGGCCTTATGGGTTCCGGCATCGCTCAGGTTTGTTTTGACTTCTGTTAATGCCTTCTTCATTGCCATGCTTTTACACATAAATCAGACCAACTTACTCAATAATTAGTGAATACAAACAAGCAGTTTAGGGTTTGTTAAAAATATCCACGTATTTATTTACTTGCACTGGAAACGCCTAAATTTCAACAATGTAAGTAATATAAGGTCAAGTGTTTACCACCTACAGGCTGCATCTATATAGGAGCTGTCATTCAATTAAACAAGCAGCAATTGAGTGTTGTTGAATAAATTAAAAGGTCAAATTCAAACCATACCTATATTTTGTTAATGTGGTGACAGTAATGCGCCAATCTTGCTACTATGCAAGCCAAATAAGAATAGGATCACGCTTGCTGCCAACTTCACACAATAGCTGTCAAATTAGTATGCATTGGTAATGAAGTTACCTAGCTGAGATTGGTGGATCCAAGTAAATTAAATAAATGTAGTTAACAGCCGCATGGGTTGATCCATCAGGTTAAGCTATGCTTGCCGGGGTTGGTCCGTGGATGGAGAAAGATGGTCACCTCATCATTACATACCGAGACTCCTCTGTGCCTCGGGAAGAACATTAAGCTGTTGGTCCCAGCAGTCATTGGTGGATCTTTGTCAGTTGTACAGTCGTTACGGGTCGTCTAAAGCCCGAAAGTCTGGCAACCAGTCTTACCGAGGGGTATTGTATTGTGGAGGTCAGATGGGCAATACTGGTACTCAGCTGCATCCAGTTAGACTGAAATCCGTCCCCAACATAGTAGGGAAAAGGTTAGGCAGATTAATTGGTGCTGTTTAAAAGTCCATTCGTATTCCACAACTATATACTTTAAAAAAAAGTACCTACATAATTTAAATATTTACAATATTTTTACAGGTCTCTGCCCAAGCTGGTCAAAATGTGACCCTTGTAGACCTAAGCTCCGATGTCCTTGCTAAATCCCAGAAGTCCATCGCTGCTAACCTGGGCAGGGTAGCCAAGAAGGTGTTCAAAGACAAGCCGCAGGATGGAGTGAAGTTTGTGTCTGAGTCTATGGCCAGGATTAAGACTAGCACGGACCCCGCGGAGGCTGCCAAGTCAGCTGACCTTGTAGTAGAGGCTATTGTTGAAAATATCAGTGTTAAGCATAAGCTATTCACTCAACTTGATGGGGTGAGGCCTTTTTGAGTTCTAGAATAAAACTTGTTACAGTTACTGGGTGTACTTTCCTACCTCACTAAGTCACATCACTTCTACCTACCCTTTCAGGTAATACAGGAATGTTATAAAAAAAACTGTGCTTTAGTTTTTTTGGAGGCATGTGTCCCAGCAGTGGGGAAATTATAGGCTGATTATGCTATACCATGCTTTTAAAAGGTTTAAATAAGTTAGTTATGTTTCGTAATATGGTCTTATAAAGAAAATAAAAAAACAAACTACATCTTCAGGAAAATAAAAGAAATATAATAATATAAACTAATTCCTCCACTCGATCGGAATGGCATTATCATGTTGAATAGTTACTGATGATACATTTATTACTTATTCTTTCTTTTTTCTCATTTTTGTGTTACTGTTGCAGGTAGCACCAAACCACACAATCTTCGCTTCCAACACCTCATCATTATCCATCAATGAAATCTGCTCAGTAGTCAAGAGGAAAGACAGGTAATGTTATCAATCACAGGCAATTCTTATCATTACCTATCAGTTATTTATCTAACCTTTGCTAGGGTTGTAGTCTGATATTTATGTAATATCAGGTCCACTTGATAAATGCAATAAAACACACAGCTAATCAATGGTTATTAGATAATAGGCAATTATTTAATTTGCAATTATCAAACTTTGTAACTTTGGGGACAGTAAATAAAATAAATAAATAAATATCCTTGGACATTTCACACAACGCCATCTAGTCGTGTGCGTACGCGCAGCGGAATGTTGTTGAATTTAAAGATTTTAATTATGCAGATATTTAGTGTATGACGTCGTATAATTGTGTATGGTAAAAAAAAATTTGTGCACGCAACCATTGTGGAGAAATTCACCAAAAACTGATTCCGCTGGGCGAACGTTGTCCTGGTGGAACTTTTTTTAATCCATAGACTTTAGAAGAAAAGAGATGTGTCCAAAAATTAGTGTGTATTTGTGTGTAATTGTGTATGTATGAATAAAACTAGTGCATGCATAAACTTCGGAGAAATTCAAGTTTCCGCTACGCGAACGTTTGGCCATTAGCTAGTTTTCATATAAAGCGCTTACATAGAGAGCTGTAGATTTTTACATACGTTGTTTTGAATTTGTTTATATTTGTTTAAAAAACAGATTTAGAAAAAATCGTAGGGCTTAAAAGATAAAAATATAAACGTAAAATACGCTTATTAGGTCTTAGTTCTTAAAGTATGCACTTTGGGGTCTAGATTTTCACGTTTATACAAACCTTGTAAGTGTCTGCAACATGTTGCCAAGTATCAATGATGTTCCGTTAGTAACTAAAGAGTTATAGGACAAATTAACCATGAACAGATCACTGTTTACAAAGCAGTCAAATATCACGACGTTCTGAAGGAATTGCATGGTAATATGTATGTCAATAATTAGTGTATTCATTCAACTATTCTTATGCAAAATTTCATGTCATTAAATTCAGTAATTAAAGAAAAACAATTATAATACTGACGAAGCATCGAAAACCTACATAACCCGACCAAGTTCGGATGGCTACAAAAAAGCGGCCGTGCAATATATTTAGGTAACATCCCAAAATTTACAGTATAATACCGGTATTGAATTGGTATAGGTGATAACACAATTGTTGTTTCGATATAATTTATAGGTCATTTATTTTTGTACACCTACTTTTTTAAATGTATTTGACTATGACAGAAAGTAGGTACTATTTACGTAGGTACTTTATTTAAGTATGCGCTTGAGACTTGAGATATAATCTAAATATATTATTTAAGACAAATAAAATTCATACAGCTAATTTCTATTGAAGATTTCACGGATCAGGATTCTAACTATAGACCCCTTAGGGAAATTAAATATTTACCACATGTAAGTATGTACTAGTTACTGTTTAGGTAAATATTTATCATATTGTAGCTTATTACACTATTTAACCAATAGACTAGGCATGCACGAGCGTTCCCCTTTGCAACTTTAGTGGATCAAACAATGTAATAACTTAAAAAAAACTACTTCTTGAATCGATTTTTTTTTTCTCATGTATTTGAGCGTGTTTCCCGCACCCCACCAAAATATGCAGAATTATTTTGTTCGAAGTTCGGTACGCTTAATCCTTTAGTTAAATAGTCTAAGTATTGTAGTTATGAATTGATCAAAAATATTCTTGTGTGAAAAAATAGACAACGCGCTGCGCGCAACGAGCGATAGGCAGCTTCCCGCTTGAAACGGTACTGTCATCCTTGAAGAAAAGAGAGGGCAATATGTTTTCGCGCGTATTCGTTTGCTGTTGAACTTGAACCTGATTTTGTTTCATCCCCAGTCACAAACAAATAAATGTGCAGTCAAGGACAATGTGCGTATGCGCTGTTGTTTTGCTATGCATCGCCAATTCTCTGTAATAATAATATCGACAAAGTGTGTTATTAATGTTATAGTGTAACAGTGAAGCATAACATAATTATGTAGTAGGAATATTGAGTGAATGATAGTGAGAAGCTGATAACAGATACAAGGTAAGATTTTATAATAAATTAATAGCTATAGACTTATTCATTTACGTAGGTAGTTTATTAGGCAGATAAATTATAAAAAAATCGGAGCGTCTATTACTGGTTGGGAGGGGTAGGTAATAGGTATGCGGTGAGTTCGATGAACTCTGTAGCTAGGCAGAAAGTGAACAGCTGATTTCACGCGTCGTTCGTTAGAGTATTTCTACATCCATTGCTGGTTTTTTGTTTTCAGTTTTATTTTTTTGCTGTTTTTTATACATAAATGGAGTGCTGCGAACACACAATGTAATTTTACTTTGAAATAAAGAAAATGTAACTGAAAAAAATATTTGAAAAATGAAAATTTCCTGAGAAAATTTCCGGTGGAATATGATTCAAAATGAGGAGCTGAATGCACCCTGTTAGTTTGCGGAGGGCTGTCCCTTACACACTGTATATTGTAATATAATCGTAATTTCATCATCATTTTCGTTTTTCATTCAAGAAATGCAATTGTTTTATTTTTTCCTAACGCTTGTGTACGCAACTGTACCATATTAATAAATACTATATTGGAAGGTTAAGAACGTTTCTAAGATATATGGCTCGGCCGCTTTTTGGTAGCCATCCGAACTTGGTCGGGTTATGTAGGTTTTCGATGCTTCGTCAGTATTATAATTGTTTTTCTTTAATTACTGAATTTAATGACATGAAATTTTGCATAAGAATAGTTGAATGAATACACTAATTATTGACATACATATTACCATGCAATTCCTTCAGAACGTCGTGATATTTGACTGCTTTGTAAACAGTGATCTGTTCATGGTAAATTTGTCCTATAACTCTTTAGTTACTAACGGAACATCATTGATACTTGGCAACATGTTGCAGACACTTACAAGGTTTGTATAAACGTGAAAATCTAGACCCCAAAGTGCATACTTTAAGAACTAAGACCTAATAAGCGTATTTTACGTTTATATTTTTATCTTTTAAGCCCTACGATTTTTTCTAAATCTGTTTTTTAAACAAATATAAACAAATTCAAAACAACGTATGTAAAAATCTACAGTTCTCTATGTAAGCGCTTTATATGAAAACTAGCTAATGGCCAAACGTTCGCGTAGCGGAAACTTGAATTTCTCCGAAGTTTATGCATGCACTAGTATTATTCATACATACACAATTACACACAAATACACACTAATTTTTGGACACATCTCTTTTCTTCTAAAGTCTATGGATTAAAAAAAGTTCCGCCAGGACAACGTTCGCCCAGCGGAATCAGTTTTTGGTGAATTTCTCCACAATGGTTGCGTGCACAAATTTTTTTTTACCATACACAATTATACGACGTCATACACTAAATATCTGCATAATTAAAATCTTTAAATTCAACAACATTCCGCTGCGCGTACGCACACCATCTAGTCCCAAGCTAAGCAACCTAATGCTTGTGTTATGGTAACGAGATGGCTGATAAACTACTTATAACTGCTGCTGCTGCTTACTTAATTGTTGCTAAGAGAAATTATTGGGTTGTGGAGGTCAGATAGGCAGTCGCTCCATGTAAAATACTGGTATTCAGCGGCATCCGGTTAGACTGGAAGCTGATGCTAACATAGTTGGGAAAAAGCTAGGCACATTGATTGATTTGGAAACTATTTATGAACATAGTTTAGATTAATTCTTACATTGTTCCAATGGCATCATCAGATTCGGCGGTCTCCACTTCTTCAACCCGGTACCAGTAATGCGCCTCTTGGAGGTGGTGCGAGGAGCTGACACCTCGGACGCTACCTACCAGTCTATGATGGAGTGGGGCAAGGCTGTGGGCAAGACCTGCATCACCTGCAAGGACACGCCCGGGTTCGTGGTCAACAGGCTTCTGGTGCCCTACATCTGTGAGGCTATCAGGCTGTTTGAAAGAGGTCAGTATAATCTTAGTACTGCATTCTACTAAGTCTTTCATCACAACTAGGCTTGCCAGGTGTCCGGCTTTAGCCGGACATGTTAGGCTTTTTGCGGTCGCGTCCGGCCAAATATGTACGTGTTCGGCCTGTCCGGCTTTTGTCAGGCTTTTTGTCAGAGTGGCGAAAGCCACGGGAACTCCTCAACGATGATAAGTATTTCACGGGTGGCGATAAGATATCTCGACTAATAGTTAAGCGACTATGACGAAGCTTTAAATAAATGGTTCTGATGAAAATGGTACCATCGAAGCGATCTGATGAAGAAGCCGGAAGGTAGGCATCGGAACTCAGTAATAAAACAATGTATCCTTGCCGTGTTTGGGCTTATTGGAATCGTCATGATGTGCACTCTGGCTATAAATGATTCAAATTGCGCTAGGTACTTGAGTTGTCAACTAAAACTACGCCTACCAAACTTCTGACACGACTTAGCTCGACGTATTTGCTTTTTGCAAAGTTTTTATTTGAAATGGTATACTCCTGAGATGGTCGCATAAAAATATCTTCAAGTTCTGATGAGTGGCTTTTGAGTTAGCTTCAATAATTTAATACGTATTTTTCCCATTTAGTCTATGTGGATGATCTCTAATTTATTTTGCAGAGTGGTGTTCAGATTTGTGTGGGGTAGGCAGTCCACTAAAAAGTGAAAAATAAAAAATTTTTACAAAAAAAAAACAACCGACTTCCAAAAAAACACTACAAAGTGAAAAATAACTTTAATTTCGGAAGTCGGTGGCAAAAAAAACGAAAGTAAATAAAAAACCAAAGACACCGACTTCCGAAATTAAAGTTATTTTTCACTTTGTAGTGTTTTTTTGGAAGTCGGTTGTTTTTTTTTTTGTAAAATTTTTTTTTATTATAAATATTATGTCCATCTTTAAATAAATATCGAATATGCATATATCTGGCACACACACTCCATCTTCGATCTCATTCTCACTTTACATCACGTATAAATTCTTTTTTAACAGCCCAGCTGTAAAAACATTATATTTGGCAATAAAAAAAACATGTCCGGCTTTTAGGGCAAAATGTCCGGCCTTATATAGTGCGCAGTCCGGCCTTTGCATTTTATGGCCTGGCAACCCTAATCACAACATGAACTGCTTTAGGATAGGAAGATGTTCCATCCAGTTGTTACAAGTTTCGTAACTAGGTACGCCTGATACAAGTACATCAAGCAAGCACACACCCTAACACAGATCCATACACATGCGGCTGCATACACACAAGTACACACACGTACATACGCCTGCGCAGGCGCATTTACGTGTGATACAGGCAGATACAGGTATTAGTGCGCACTAATACCTGTATCTAGATATTTATAAATGTAACTTGTAAAAATAAAATAAAATTATAGTAATACAATTCCATACGCAAAATACGCGCATTGTCGTTACCTATTAGTAATACAATTAGAGGGGATCCGCACTGTTACTCCTTATTGCAGGCTATTTAATAGTCTAGCAAGGAGAGCAGCACGTCATCCACTTGATTGGTAGAGATTCAACACTACCCACTTTGTAAAAAAGGTTACATGTACTATAATCTGTTTTATTTATATAAAGATTATATTTTATTATTAGATTAGTAGGTACCTGAGGCCTTAGTGCGAGTTTTTATACTTACTTGATCACTTAACGTTAACTTCAATTTGTACTGTATCCGTTTTTTGACTTTGGCCACAGTTACGTGCACATGCATTACTTCAGCATACTAAGCTGCAACCCATCTATGTGACAGAATGTTTCTCTTGCTGTTATACAAAAAAGCCTGACCTAACATAAGCTAAAATGACATACCTACCTCATGAATTTAACTTGTCTGTTCTATCTAGCTTTTCGTAATCATGTTAATTTCAAAGTTGCTAACAAACAAAATGTGAAATTCCTCAGGAGACGCATCAGCCCGCGATATTGATACTGCCATGAAACTTGGCGCTGGTTACCCCATGGGCCCTCTCGAGCTGGCCGACTACGTGGGCCTGGACACCAACAAGTTCATCCTGGACGGCTGGCACAAGAAGTACCCAAACCAGCCCCTCTTCAACCCCATCCCGCTGCTTGACAAACTGGTGGCCGAGGGCAAGCTCGGAGTGAAGGCCGGAGAGGGCTTCTACAAGTACGAAAAGAAATAAATGTATGTTTGTTGTTGAATCATCATGAGTGAAGTTTATATCCTTGTTATATTGATACTCGTATTGCGGTATAATAAATAATGTATTATTTTTACATCTTTTTGTTTTATTTTGCTGGTGGTATAATAATCAATCTGCCTAGCCTTTTCCGGTTAGACTTCCAGTCTAACCGGATGCAGCTGAATACCAGTATTTTACATGGAGCGACTGCCTATCTGACCTCCACAACCCAGTAACTAGGTAATACGATACCCCATGGTAAGACTGGATGTCAGACTTTCGGGCTTCTGACGACTCGTAACGACTGTCAAAGATCCACGAATGACAGCCGGGACTTTCCGAGGCACGGAGGAGTCTCGGTATGTAAAGATGGTCACCCATCCACTGACCAACCCCAGCAATCGTAGCTTAACCTGATGGATCGACCCGTGCGGCTGTTATTACTTAGCCTCGAGCTCCTCTAATGGCTGGTGGTATTAACCTAAAGAATTATTCAGTCTGATAGGATTTATGTAAATGTGACATTTTGCATATAAATAAAAATCACTTTAACAAGTTTACAGACTAGGATGGGAAAATCATAGTTTAAATAAATTATATCAGTTTTATTTTTCTATAAGTACAATACACAAAAGATATAGATGAAAATTTAATTTTCAGTGTGAGAAATACCATACTATAAAATAATCAAGGAATATAAGTTGATAATTTCATAACAAGCCTATGGATACTAAACTGATTACAATTTAATAGAAAAACTATTTTGCAAGTATTATAGATACAAACTTAGAGTATTTAGCTAAGATAATTGATTAACAAAATACATGTTAAAACAAAACCTCCATTATTGCTACAGTATTAACAAAGTCATTATGTAAAATGACAAAAACTTTACTTTACGACTATTGGCTAGCGGAAAACTTGAAACATTCCATTATATTATACTATTATGGAACTCAGAATAATGTAAGTTAACATTTTTATTATGCTAGTAACTTGCACGCTTGCATATTTCAGTGGACAATGTTCCAAAAACATGTCCACAAGCCAGTTTTACTGCGCAAGATCAAGCTGAAACCATAATGCAACGTGAAAACCAACAAAGACAGTCAACTTGCACAGCACACTAGCTATTCTAGTAGAAATCAAGTGCATAACAAGTTTCACATTAGCAATATGTGCATGCTAATATTTTTGTTATAGATAATCAATGCAATTTTTGGTCCAGCATTAATCAATGCAATTTAAACCTTATGTCAATGACGTTAAAGTCACATGTGCTTGTGTTCAACAGTTTTGCGATCAAGTTACTTGCACTATAGAAACAACATGGTTTTGAGGTAAAGAGGAATAAGACAATAATATAATATTTTGCTATCAACATGGAATTAACATCAACTATAACAGAGGCGCGGCGCATCTTCAATGCTTTACAGGAGGAAGCTTGTGTTGGGCCACACATTTGTTCAGTCTAAATCTATGGTCTGTAAGAATATATAATTATATAAAGGCACCCACAACAGGCTACTGGCTATCCTGTGTGGAAGGCTAATAAAATGTTCTGAATCAATTCCAAAGATTTGAACTACGAATCCGATTTGAAAGGCATATTCATTATAAATCGAGCTATGACAAGATTTAGGACCAATTTTTTCATTGTTCTTTTTTTTCTTTTGAGCTTTATAGAATTTGTTGCAGTTAAGTACATAACTTCACGCCTTCTTCCTATGGCGGTAGGCAGAAACCGCAGAACGCCACCTGCTGCTGCTTGTTGCAAATTATCAATCACAATTTTAAAAAATTGCCCCTAAATATCAACTAAAACTAGGCAAAATCTGCATTTTAATGTTACTTTCGGGCACTTGCAAACAGGCTAGTGGCGACAGCCAGATGAGATGTGTATCAGGACTTGAAACAGTCCTATAGGTATTGTTTTATGGCATCTGTGTTTGAGTCAAAATTATTTAGTGAAATCGCAAAATCTTAAGGAAGGGCCCAACTTTGCACACAACACTATCTACATATTCAGAACCTTATTTCCCAGATCCTCTTAATAGTAAAATTTAAGAAATAATTATGTCTATGAACACTTCAATAGCTCTGTACAGATTTTGTAAACTGTGGCACCTCTCTTTTGGCTGTCTACAGTAACCCGTTTGCAGTTAATTCCCTATAAACATTCAAGATCATGGGCCCGCTATCTTATAAATGGTTTGTGGCAGTTTTGCCATGACTGGCTTGTCAGCCATCTCGAGAGCATGCTTCAGGTTTTTCTCAAATACTTTCTTTGCATCACAGAATCCTTGCTTTGTTTTACCGAAGGAGTTTGGCCCTGCTGAGGTTGGTGTTTCCCTGAAAAAATTGTATAAGCAAGTATAAAGAAATGTTAATTGAGCTTTTTTTGCAAAGTAGGTAATTGAAGCAAGGTAAATATGAAACTATTTTAGTAGGTCTTATCCAATGTCCGCATGGATTTACATTATTTAAATGAGTACATGTAATACTCTCATTATTTCAAAAACTTCTTTTATATCCTCACCTTCCAATATTCCTCATCCTCATACGTGCTTCTGCTGGCATCTCTTCAGGCTCATCGTCATCATCAGCATTGAATACTGATGCTATAGTAGGTTTGGCCACTGGCTTGGCAGGACCACCAATGTTCATTTTGATGGGAGCCTTTGGTTTGTTGAACCCAATGGAGATTTTAGTGATGCGAGGAGGTGGAGGCGGTGCTGGTACATCTTCAGGCTCTTCCCACTCTGGTGCGTGTTTGTGACTCTTATCTGAAATATAAAACAAATCATTATAGCCATAATATACTCTGTAGTAGCCATTATTGTAGTCATATTCAAGCTATTTGCTAATTTTAACTAATTAAACACTATAAAATTTGTTTTTACAGAAGAGATTGATTACCTCATGGAAAAATAGGTACACATAACATGACGTGTTGATTACTGATGCGCAATTAGGTCATCATCACTGTTGTTGCTGTTCAATACTGTTTACATGATAATAGTAGGTAGGCAATGTTCCTACCTTCATATTCCCTTCTGTCTCGTTCTCTGCTATTCGAGGATCTGCTGGGTGAGTAGTTACTGCTCCGCGCTGGTGGCGACCATCGTCGAGGAGACCGAGACCTCGAACGTCTCCGCTCAGCCCTCTCCCGACCTTCGCGCCTTTCCTTGTACGGCCTAGAATCATCGCGCGTGGATCGAGTTGACCCTGCCAATGCGAAAACACTGGCAAAGATAAATAAAAATACTTATCTGAGTAAACTAATAAATAAAGTGAGAGTCTTGTGAGAGTATTGTTCAAAGGAGTGATCAATCAGCAAGATTTTACAAAATATTTATTCACTTCATGATATTCTAATACCTTTGACGAAATCCCGATAACGCCCACTCATTGTTGTTTTAATTTAATGCGTTTCAGACATTAAAATCGTTCAGGAAATACACACAATTGTTAATTTTTCATTTGCGAAATCAACACGACAAAAAGACGGCCATTTTCCTTTTATTGCTTTTTTCTCGAATTTTTTCTTGATATTGAACCAAACGTTATGTTATTGATTTTGTGTATAAATTAAGAAAAGTAACAGCAATTTTTGGTAGCTGTTTACAGCAAACATTATTATTTGATACTTATACAATCATAAAACTGTACGAATAATAGGATTTCTTATATTTTAGGCAAGTTTAAGTAAAAGTTGCGTGTTACAAGAGACCACGTTTAGTTGTTGCTATCGAAAATAAATCTTTTAGCAGTTATGATACGACCAAAATTGAAAGATCTCACTCTGAATCGTTTGCGTTGTGGTTTTCCTACTTTTCTTTCTACTTCAATACAATCAATACGCTATATAATTTAGTAGCATCATAAGTAGCATCAATAATGTCAGCCAGCTGACTGGACTGATAGTCTGATAATGATAATGCTGACACTGACATGACACTGCTCTGACAGCCCGAGCCGAATCACTGTAATTTTTAGGTTATTGTGATTTTATAATGTTTATTTTATCAGTTCAACCTTTTGTGATTTGTTTCGTCTATTGAAAACTCATTACAATGATATTTATTAGACGCTTAAAACGTTTGTCAAAGCTTATCAATAACGTTTCCTCGAGTAATTGCCGATGTTACTCGGATACACATCGAGTGACATCAGTCAAAGAAAAAATAAAACGGGGGCCAAGTTTAAAGGATTTTATAACTGAAAATTCTGAACCTGTTCTCACAGATCGTCCTTACATACCTTATTTGCTGGAAAATGATAAAATTAAGACGAGAAGGAAAGTTTTCTTTGATGTGTACGGTTGCCAAATGAACATAAACGACACTGATATTGTTTGGTCGATTTTGAAAAAGGAGGGTTTTGAGAAGACGTTAGTCGAAGAAGAAGCAGATATATTCCTGGTGATGACGTGTGCAATTCGAGAAGGCGCTGAAACTAAGATCTGGCATCGTTTGGACCACCTCAGAGGGTACAAAAGACGCGCGAAGGATCGCTCTGTAAAGATTGGTATCCTGGGATGTATGGCCGAGAGGCTGAAGGAGAAACTCATTGAGAAAGAGAAAGCTGTTGATGTTGGTAAGTTAGAAAGTTCAAGAATTTAACATCAATAGCTGTACTTACTTAAGCCTAATTTTGTAAGGAAATGTCTTTAAGTTTTATACACTTTTTTTTTTATTTGGTTATTTACTATTTTTCTTTGTGTATTAGCATTAGTTTTCTTTTGTAACTTTGAAATTAAGAAATTTATTGTAAAATTTTCAAACCTATTTCATGTATACGAGTAGCAACAGATGTTAACGGAACGAAGGAGCCTGGATCTCACGACACAGGGAATCCTAGTGTGAGTTCCAGGAAACAACACAACAAATGTAACTTATTATACAATAAATTATTCTTATTCTTATTCTTATTCTTATACATGAGTCATTTAGCTTTTGTTAACATTAATAATTTATAATTATGTATCAATTTATTGAATGTATTTTCCACAAAATTCATTCTAAAAGAAAAGTAAAAATCATTTATTTATTTCAGTGGCAGGCCCAGATAGTTACAGAGACCTTCCGCGACTGCTGGCACTCACAGAGAATGGCCAGCCAGCAGTCAATGTGCTGCTGTCCCTAGATGAGACTTACGCTGACGTGGTGCCTGTCAGGCTGAATGAAGACAGTGTGTCAGCTTTCATGTAAGTCTTCTGATGGATAAGTTTTTGGAATTTTGTGTAACCCTTTAATGACTTACGTCGGATCATCCATTTCGTCAAGGTCATATCGAGCCTTTTCAGGAAGAAGATTGTTACCGCCATTTTGCATATTTAACAGGAGAATGTTTTTTTTAAATATTTCTCAAAATATTTATAGCATCAATTTGAAATTTTTACTTGGTGTTAAATGGGCATCTGCCTATTAATTAAAATTTTAAGATTTGACTCAGTACTCTATAATCTATATACTCTATAATATTAAAACCGTTTCTGTGATTTTTGGCGCTTACGATGTTCTTCCTGAAAAGGCTCGATATATTTACAACCAAATACGTGCTCCTGCTCCTTTAACCTGCTTTTTTATTTAATTGCTGTATTATATCAAAAATATTTTTCAATGTACTTTGCTGGGCGCACAGCACGACAACTGATATGAAGTTGGGCGGTTAAAAGCTTAGTTGCTGCGAAACGCCCAATAATCTACACAGGAATTTAGAGTTCCTGTGTAGATTATTGGGCGAAATGTAAAATACCTTTTGTTGTGGCTTGATAAATAGAGAGATATCTGAGTAAAAATGGTGATTGAAATTGTACACGACATAAAGAGCTTTAGGTTCTTAGTGAAGAATCTGCAAAAGAATTGCATGTTTTTTGTAATTTCATGCACATCAGGAATACTAAGTTATTGTTGTATTTTGCTTGCTGAATACTATTCATGCAGCGCAGTGGTGGCCCAGTGGTAACAACAGCACTTACCGGTTGTAGATTCGAACCCAAGCAGGCACTTTACTTTGTGTAAATTATTTCATCACCACTGCTCTCAAAACGGTGAAGGAAAACATCGTGAGGAAACCGGCATGTCCTAGAACCAAAAATTCAATCAAAGACATGTGACATCTACGGCACTAGCCATGTAGTGAATTATGGTCCACTCCCACTCACAGAGAGGAGGCCTGTGTCCCAGTAGTGGGAACATTATAGGCTGATTATGCTACTACTCATGGAGTTTACCATTTTTGCTTTCCTTTAGTTGTACTATTTGGCTCATTTATAGAGGCATGAGGAACAGAGTGTAAAGTTCACTCATACTCCATAAAAAAGGCAGGATCCTACGACCAGACGGGTGTCGTGTCTGGTGGGCTACTGCCCGACGGTTGATGTCGGGACGTTGTTTATATGCTAGTCGCGCGGTAAACTCTGATTGCGCGATGCAGGATTTTGCGTGACGTCAGTATGATGCGTAGTTCGCATGTGGTGATGTAGATACCGCCACACACTCTTTAAGGAAGCCTCATAACCAACTAAACGTTGCAGTGCCTCAACATGTGGTAACTTTTAACTATGTCAAATGCACATTAAATTTGCTAGATTTTGTCCTGACTGAAGCATTTCCCTATAATAAATCCACAGTTCAATAATGCGGGGCTGCGACAACATGTGCTCGTACTGCATCGTCCCGTTCACTCGCGGTCGGGAGCGGTCGCGGCCGGTCGCGTCCATCGTCGATGAGGTGCGACAGTTGGCAGACCAGGGAGTGAAGGAGGTCACGCTGTTGGGACAGAATGTGAATAGTTATAGGGATGTCTCGCAGGCAACGGAGAAGGTTGATACTCATATGGCGAAAGGTAAGAAGTTTTTAAGATCTTGTACGCACGGCTACAGATCAAGCTATACATTTCCAGTATAAGCTGATCTCGCATTGTATAGGATTTCCTTACAATGAGAGGTCAGTGTAAACTGGAAATGTATAGCTTAATTTGTAGCCGTGTGCACAACGAGTGAACTAGTGCACATAGAGTGGAAAACGAAATAACAGCGGCGTCGGGCCCAGCGCATCGCATTTCAATACAAAAACTACATCATAATAAAGAAATAATAACTAAAGCGAAGCTCACGTAGGTGAGTACAGTAGTACCCAACTTAGATGGCTTATCGATGTACCTGCGACCTGAATTTTCAAAGCGCGGGAAATGCTATTAACCAATCGGCACGCTCTACGCACCGCGCTCCTTTTTCCTGTACCGCTATTGATCGGCACCTGCCGACATGTTAGTGCGCGCCGCGTATGTAAGCCGCCATATTTGCGAGTAAGACGGTTCCAGTTCCGTCTCACTCGCAAGAATGCTAAAACTTACAATCAACCTTAGATCACTACTGATCTAAGGTTGACTGTAAGTTTTAGTATTCTTTCGTTAATCTTCGGGGCCATACTTTCTTTTCTGTGCGAACGAAGATTCACGACACGCCTTATCAGTTGGGTACCACTGTAGGCTCAATAGTGCTATTTTGAATGCTCTTGGGCAAACTCAAACTCAAACTCAAAGCATTTATTTCAATTAAACCAATTACAGGCACTTTTGAATTGTCAAAGAGTCGGTCAGTAGGTAAGTCAGAAAGTTGAAGCTAGTTGCCCATTCCAAAACGTAGATCTATGGAGAAGAACGGGCAAGAAACTCCACGGACACTCTTTTAAATCAAAATATGGTTACAAAATATTGGTTACATCATTCATATTGAAATTATACATGTGAGAACGATGAACGTTAAAAGCGTTAAATTCAAAATTAAAATTAAAATAAGCCGTGGCAGCTAAGGTATGACCAGCCTCCACCAACAGCGCCCGTTCACGAACCTGACGTATGGATTCGTTAAATGATCCAACACACGCGCCACCATCAGCGAGGCATTAGAGTGAGCATGACACACACTCAGCCGCCAGGGCACATCCAAGTCAAATAAAGACGTACCCAGTAAATGGTAGCTTTAGAGTAGGTACATAGTACTCACACATGTGCTAAGCAATTATACAATACAAGGTGATTGAGTCTACACAATGCAAAGCTATTCTTACAATCTTCAGCAGTTCCAACAGTATCTTCAAATGTTAATTAATTAGTTGAGGTTGTGGAGCAGGACCAGCATGGAGCCAAGCATTTTTATCATTTATGTAATCCCCCAATTTATAATATGCCTGCCTGCATAGTGTGCGTTTTATACAAGTTTTAAATTTCGTCTCATTTAGTTGAAGTATGTGTGGAGGTATTTTATTGTAACATTTTAAACAGTACCCCATGAACGATGCGTCTACTTTAGCCAGCCTAAAACCTGGTTGAGCTAATAGGTCCTTATTTCTAGTATTATAATTATGCCTTTCACCTCTTTTATTAAAAAGATGTAAATTTTTTCTTACGTACATGATGTTTTCGTAGATATATTGACAAGGTACCGTCATGATGTTAATATCCTTAAACAGTTCCCTTAGAGAATCGCGCCTGCGAAGATTATATATGGCTCTGATGGCTCGTTTCTGCAGAATAAAAATGGACTCGATATCTGCAGCCCGTCCCCAAAGTAAAATACCGTAAGACATGATACTATGAAAGTAACTAAAATAGACTAGCCTCGCGGTATCTACATCAGTAAATTGACGGATTTTTCTGACAGCATAAGCTGCTGAACTTAGCCGTCCTGCAAGTGATATTAAATGAGGACCCCATTGTAGCCTTGAGTCGAGCGTAATCCCCAGGAAAACGGTTTTATCGACGAATTCTAGTTTCTCTTGATTCAATACTATCTCACAATCACTACTTTTGATATTTGGTAAAGAAAATCTGATGCACTTAGTTTTTTTCCCATTTAATACTAAATTATTAGCAGTGAGCCAATTTTGGATCTGCAGTAGGGCGTTATTAACGTCGTCAAAATTTGTAGCACGTCTATCTACCTTAAAAATTAATGAAGTATCATCAGCAAATAGCACCATTTGTGGTTGATTTTTTAATAAATGGAGTAAATCATTAATATACACTAAAAAGAGGAAAGGACCCAATATCGAGCCTTGTGGAACACCCATTTTCACTTTTAAACAGAGTGAATTGACACCATTTATTTGAACTTGCTGTTGTCTATCATTTAAATAAGATTTTACTAAACTGAGGGCAAGTTTTCCAAGTCCGTAATGCTCAAGTTTCAAGAGTAAGGTTTCATGGTCGACGCAATCAAATGCCTTGGAGAGGTCACAAAAAATGCCTATGGCGTCTTGTGCCTCTTCCCACGCGTTAAAAATGTGTTTTAATAAGGTTACACCGGCGTCGGTCGTACAACGTCCTTTGGTGAAACCAAACTGTTGATCGTGAAGTATTTTATTCGTGTTAAAGTGATTGAGCATTTGATTAAGCATTACCTTTTCAAACACCTTGCTGAAAACCGGCAACACGGATACTGGTCTATAATTATTTTTGTCTTTACTGTCTCCGGATTTAAAAAGTGGAATTACCTTACTGTATTTCATTAAATCCGGGAAAACTCCTTGATCTACACAAAAATTAAATATTAAGGCTAAGTAAGGCGCTATAGTCTCAATTATGGACGTACAGACTTTAATGGACATTCCCCAAAGATCTTTCATTCGGGCATTCTAAATAGGACTATTGCCTCAAATTTCGTTTAGGAGCGAAATTTTATTATATATGCCTGTGTACACCATGAGCCTCTACAAACGAGAAATTATTGAATGTGACCAATCCATTGTTCTTTTTACAGGTTTCAAAACAGTATACAAAACAAAGAAAGGTGGCATGAGATTCGCTGATCTGCTGGAAAAAGTATCGGCTGTGGAGCCCGAGATGAGGATACGCTTCACTGCCGCACATCCTAAAGACTTCCCGGAAGAGGTAACTCATACAGATTAATTCGCACCTTTGCGAGAAAAACGGGCTATCTCGAAAAATGCAATTTTACAGGAAGCGCTAGGTAAACTTAAACAAAAAACTGACAAGTAAATTAATGTGTTTTTACGTTAAACGTGCCGATTGGTCAATAGCATTTCCCGCGCTTTGAAAATTCGTCTTCTGCGCAGGTACCTCGGTAAGCCATATCAGTTGGGTACTACTGCATGGTTAAATATCTGCTATTAGCTCTGCCTTGTTGGGCTAGTGCTCGCTGGCGCGAAACGACCTTTATCGTGATCCTTGACTTTTGCTAGTAATAAATACGGAACCCTAAAAACGATTCATAATGTACTGTCGGGGTACCTACGAAAGAGCAATGAACTTTATTTTAGATTTAGGAGCGTTGACTCGGTACGGCATTTCATACAAACTTTCAAGTCCTTTTTTATCGAAATGAATGAACCGATTTCAATGAAACTTCATACGCATAAGTAGGATACATAGGTCTAAAAAGTTAGTTAAGAACATTTTCTAAATGTCTTATTTAAAAAAAGATAATTGGAAATCTCTGTTTCTATGGAATATTTAAAATCGGTCTAATTTAGCTGTCACACTATTTTTCGAAAATGTTCTTAACTAACTTTTTAACCGACTTCCAAAAGGAGGAGGTTCTCAATTCGTCGGAATATTTTTTTTTATTTTTTTTTTATTTTTTTTTTATGTATGTTCCCCGATTACTCGAAAATGGCTAGACCGATTTGGATTTTTCTTTTTTTGTTCGAAAGGGTATACTTCCCAAGTGGTCCCATGATCATCAAATCAGGATCTGATGATGGGATCCCATGGAAATCGAGGGAAACCCTCAAATTTTATGGGCACACCTATATCGATTTCGGTATTTTTTATAGTAACTCGTGCATTTACTCTCGGAAAGTACCATTCGGTGAACTGGAACTGATGATGAAGACCACAGAGGGCCCTCGGAAATACTCAATTATATCTAAGTATATAACAGGTTGCGATTCGATTACTTTAATATGGTTTATGCTCGTCAAAATAATGGTAATGGTGACTTCACCATGAGCTCCATTTCTCCTGGTTCTTACTAGGAGAACTCCTCAACAATTAACGTCCCTGCATCGGGAAAAGCAACATTTTGTAAAACGTGATGAGCAGTTGACATTGGGTTATTGTAACTTAGATAAATTACAAACTGAACCACTAAAAAGTGAAAAATAAAAACTTTTTTACAAAAACAAAAACCGACTTCCAAAAAAAAACACTACAAAGTGAAAAATAACTTTAATTTCGGAAGTCGGTGGCAAAAAACTAAAATACAGATCCAAAGACACCGACTTCCGAAATTAAAGTTATTTTTCACTTTGTAGTGTTTTTTTTTGGAAGTCGGTTTTTGTTTTTGTAAAAAAGTTTTTATTAGACCTATGTATCCTGCTTATGCGTATGAAGTTTCATTAAAATCGGTTCATTCATTTCGATAAAAAAGGACTTGAAATTTGTATGAAATGCCGTACCGAGTCAACGCTCTTAAGTGGCGGCCAAAATATAGGTACCTACACCTCTGCCTAACCCTTCGGGATAACAAGGCGTGATATTAGGTTCTGTTGTATGTAAAACCAGCTCCACATTCCATTCTATTCTCCAGGTGCTACAAATAATCTCAGAGCGTCCCAACATCTGTAAACTACTGCACTTACCTGCTCAGTCCGGCTCCAGCGCCGTGCTAGAGCGCATGCGCCGCGGGTACACCAGGGAGGCCTATCTGCAGCTCGTTGAAGACGTCAAGAGGACTATACCTGGAGGTATGTGTAAGAGACAATTGAAAGTCAACGTTATGGACTACAGCATAAGGTTGAAATTTGACTAGACTTAACTTTTTGAGCTGTTTTTTAAATAATCCTAACTAATATTATAAATGTGAAAGTAAGTTTGTTTGTTTGTTACCTTTTCACGTCTAAACCACTGAACCGATCATCCTGAAATTTTTCAACGTATATGTCCGTTTCTGTACGCCTGAGTACAGAAACGGACATAGGGTACCTTTCATCCCGAAAAAAAGTACTTTTCCCGAGGAAAACAACAATAACGTTCTTATGATAATAGATGGCGCCACGTGTCTTTCGAATCATGATTTAATTATATTATTACAAGTAGAGTACAACCCGAATTGATGGTCAAATTCTATCTTAACGCGAGCGAAGCCACGGGCAGAAGCTAGTTTCATCATAAGTAATCATAATCTAGTTGTGATTTTATACCTTTGTCTTCCAGTGGGCTTATCAACAGACATGATATGTGGCTTCTGCGGCGAAACGGAGGGAGAGTTTGAAGAGACGCTCTCTCTCATGGAGATCGTTGACTACAACATCGCATTCTTGTTCCCCTACAGTATGAGAGAGGTAACACCAACGTTATATTCTTTTATCTTTTAATAACTTAAATACTTTAACGTGGCTTTGGCCGTACTGTGTCATAATCGTGTCATAAAATCAGTAACTTACGGTTGATATTAATTCATATAATACGGTATTTTACTTTAGAGCAAAAATCTAAAAATATATTATTTAGATAGCTTAGGCAAAAAGCAGTCGGAAAATGTTAGTTTTAGTTCGTAAAATAAAAAATTCAATTCAAAGTTTTCAGTTTTTTTAATCTGTTTTCTAACCACTACGAAAGTAGCCGCCATGTAATTACGTCATAAGGATGTGTAAATTAAAAAGTGTCAATGTCAACTGTCAACTGATCAGCGTATAAAAAGTGTTTGTTTACACTCAACCCAACTGACGTCATGACCACAGAGCAATATGGTGTCCAGTGCGTCCAGCGTTTTCGCGCGAAATTTGAAAATATAAAATTTCAATGCATTTTTATGGCATGTATCGATTGAATAAAAATTTTGTGTTTTTTTTAGTGGCTTATTATACTGGCGCTAAACTACGTCTCGCCATGATACAGGAGCTTGAAATACGCGCTACCTCGCTCCAACATATTACAACATCGCGTGAAACAGTTAATTTGGAATAGCGTACTTGAAATGTTTCCAGTCTTCATTTACTTAAGAAAATCTATCCAATTATTACTATTTGTATACCAGCAACCGAGCAAATACTGTTCCACTGACAGGAAAATACGCTAACAAGTACTTAACATGCTTTTATATAACACTAGCTTTTGTAACGCTAACAAGTAACATGCTTTTATATAACACTAGCTTTTGTAACGCTAACAAGTAACATGCTTTTATATAACACTAGCTTTTGCTCAGAACACAAAAGCTGCTATTGTGACTTAACTATGATAATTAGATATATTCCCTCGCGGAGTTTTTTGTAGGTAGCAATGAGTACTTTCATCATGTAGTTCATAATTTTTATGTATCATCAATAGTTTTCTCAGCGCACCCCAAATAATTAATTTTATAGACAAAATTTCGCTTCTTTGACATTATTGCAATTTTCATAAGGATCACTATTAAAAAAAAAAAAAATTATAGCATATGCTACTTCCTGATAATTAGATTTCTATTGGTGAAAAAATGGTTAAAATCGGTCTAGCAGTTTCGGAGCTTATATTCGGTATAAACAAACAAACAAAAAAACCTTTCCTCTTTATAATATTAGTATAGATAACTTTTCGTTTCTAAATAACTAAACTGATCAGTATTTCTCACAGAAAACCACAGCCTACCGCCGTTACAAAGATGACGTACCCGACCAAATAAAAAAAGAACGACACAACCGCATGTTAGAAATCTACAGACGGAAATGCCAAATACTCAACGACGCAGAAATTGGCAACACTCACTTAGTATTAGTCGAAGGGACTGCGAAGAAGTCTGGCAACATTCTAGGAAGGAATGAATTGTATATGAGAGTTGTGTTTGAGCAAACAGACATTTTGGCTGAAGATGGAGGGAAAAGGAAGGCGAAACCAGGGGATTATGTAGCTGTGAAAATTGTGGGGGCCAGGTCGGCGACTTTGAAGGGAGTACCGCTTTATCATACGAGTTTGTGTGACTATTATAGAGTTAATCAGTGGGGAGTGAGGAAAGCTGTTAATTAAAATGTTGATAAGTATTAAAGTTAGATATTTAAAGTTTTTTGGTGTTTTAGTTTACATTACATCTAACATTATAATATTAACAATCAGCGCCAGACCCAGTGGCATCACACAGTTGAGGTTATTACCAACTATGTTGGGGTCGGTTGCCAGTATAAGCGGATGCAGCTGAATACCAGTATTTTACATGGAGCGACTGCCTATCTGACCTCCACAACCCAATTACTGGGTAATACTGGTACCCTTGGTAAAACTGGTTGTCAGACTTTCGGGCTATTGACGACCCACCATGCAATTCCTTCAGAACGTCGTGATATTTGACTGCTTTGTAAACAGTGATCTGTTCATGGTAAATTTGTCCTATAACTCTTTAGTTACTAACGGAACATCATTGATACTTGGCAACATGTTGCAGACACTTACAAGGTTTGTATAAACGTGAAAATCTAGACCCCAAAGTGCATACTTTAAGAACTAAGACCTAATAAGCGTATTTTACGTTTATATTTTTATCTTTTAAGCCCTACGATTTTTTCTAAATCTGTTTTTTAAACAAATATAAACAAATTCAAAACAACGTATGTAAAAATCTACAGCTCTCTATGTAAGCGCTTTATATGAAAACTAGCTAATGGCCAAACGTTCGCGTAGCGGAAACTTGAATTTCTCCGAAGTTTATGCATGCACTAGTTTTATTCATACATACACAATTACACACAAATACACACTAATTTTTGGACACATCTCTTTTCTTCTAAAGTCTATGGATTAAAAAAAGTTCCGCCAGGACAACGTTCGCCCAGCGGAATCAGTTTTTGGTGAATTTCTCCACAATGGTTGCGTGCACAAATTTTTTTTTACCATACACAATTATACGACGTCATACACTAAATATCTGCATAATTAAAATCTTTAAATTCAACAACATTCCGCTGCGCGTACGCACACCGTAACGACTGTCAAAGATCCACGAATGACAGCCGGGACCAACGGCTTAACGTGCTTTCCGACGCACGGTGGGGTCTCGGTATGTAAAGATGGTCACCCATCCACTGACCAACCCCGGCAAGAGTAGGTTATCCTGATGTATTGACCCGTGCGGCTGTTATTACCTAGGCACGAGTATTGATGAAGACACTAAAAACTGACAACCTGTAGATTGCATAGACAATTTTAGAGGCATGGGAACAGGGTGTAAAGTTCACTCATCCTCTATTGAAAAGGGAGGATCCTCCGACCAGACGGGTGTTGTGTCTGGTGGGCAACTGCCCGACGGTTGATGTCGGGACGTTGTATATGTATATGCTAGTCGCGCGGTAAACTCTGATTGCGCGATGCAGGTTGCGTGACGTTATGATAATGTGAGGCGTAGTTCGTATGTGGCGATGTAGATGCCGCCACACAATATTCTAATGCGTCACATTCATTATAATATTTAAATTCGACAGATAAGTAATAGATAAGGTTGCTTGCTGTATTTAATTGTCGATACAGTTGTAATTATAAAAATAACACAAGATTTTAGTTGGTGACACTTCAAAAGTGCATTTTATTAGAGTCAATCAATCAGTACAAAGTTATCAATCATCAATCAGATACATTATGCAACACAATAAATATAGATTATATTACACGGACTACACAATTTGTGACTTTATTTCTATAGAAAATAAGGCTCAATTTTATATTATGCTTAGTTTTAATTTTACATTGTATGTATAAAAGTACATAATTGTTCATAATTTCTTATTCAGCACACCAAACAGGGTGGAACACGTATAGTTATTGGATATGTAATTATTTTATTAAATAATTTTAGGTCCAGAATAAATTAAGAAAGTAGATAAACATTGCTAATAACTCTATTATGTGAGTATTTTAATTACATAGTGCATTATGAATTTCTTAGTTTTGAGTATAATAAAATATAATTTCCAATTATTTATCATATTTCTCTACTCATTTTGCAAAATACTTAATTTTTGACCGAGCGAGCAAAGCGTTATGCTTTAAGTCTGGCATAATTTACTTTCGTCTGTCAGTTTGTTGCTACTCCTCTACAGGTCGTATTTTACAACCGATCTGGACGAAACTTGGTATACAGGTTTTTGACCGAGCGAGCAAAGCGTTATGCTTTAAGTCTGGCATAATTTACTTTCGTCTGTCAGTTTGTTGCTACTCCTCTACAGGTCGTATCTTACAACCGATCTGGACGAAACTTGGTATACAGGTTTTTAACCGAGCGAGCAAAGCGTTATGCTTTAAGTCTGGCATAATTTACTTTCGTCTGTCAGTTTGTTGCTACTCCTCTACAGGTCGTATTTTACAACCGATCTGGACGAAACTTGGTATACAGGTTTTACGACTTTATAGAATTTTTTTGACGTCGGGGATTTTTGATTGGATTGGTACTTCCTCCAAAACGGGGCAAAAAGGGGGCTACTGGATATCTCCGCCTTATCAGATCCGATTTCGATGGTTCTTTTTTAAATTGAATGGTAGTAACTTAAAGTTGGTCTCATAAAAATTTGGTGAAGATCTGATGAAAAAAAAAACATGGTTTAAATATCCCGTTTTACCTACACTTCAAGTTTTAAGAAGTTGTTGTTATCCATATTCTCGATATTATATGCTGTAAAAATCTAAATCATAACTTTATCTCATCTCTAAAATGATGAGGTCAAAATCAAAAGTTCCACCCTTTAAAAACACAACAACAAATCTACTTTTAAAACCTAACTTGAAAAATAAAACAATAGTGAGATGAGTATTTTTACAAATTAAAATTAAAAGAAAAAACAAGACTTATTACTACTTAATATTAGTTACAATTACTGTGATACATGGCATCGTTAAACCCTACATTAAATTTGTACTTTTTGCAAATTTTATTATGGAGTTACATATTCGTCAGTTCGTGTATTTGTGAAAAAAGTGACTTAGAACTTAACACTGTTAACGTGCATTGTGATTTATTATAACAATTTATTGTGGCTACATTTATTTTTGAGTTAACAAATATTTTTTTAGGGATTGGTATAAAAGTTGAACACAATACATTACAAAAGAAGTATCAATGTTTAGCCTGTAACAACTACAAACCTATAATAATTATTACGTAAGAGGTATTTTGATACAATATTTTTTAGCAGCTGGCAATTATTTGCTTCACTCTATTTTCATTTTGTTACGGCATGCGGAATTTCGAATGCATTATTCAATAATGCGTTTCTATTTTAATAACAGTGGGCTGCATCAATAATAATAAAAATATTTTTTTAAATACAACTGGGGTACCCAATTGATGCAGCCTACTGTACATTTCAGATTTGTAACCGTGGTCGTTTTTAATCACATTTTTTCCAGAAGGCAAGTTTATTTGTTCCCGTTTTCCACTGATCTGCTTCTCTCCTTCTCAAACTAAGCTGGACGCTCCTATCTGCCCTCCCATAATCTTCCCGTTGGGCACAATACTAACTCTTTGCCCAGACAAGTTATCTGAGCCCTCCGCATGGCCTGACAAGCTCGGTGACGGTCCCTGTGAGCTTCCATATACCTTTGTACTATAACCCGAATCGTTGTGCGACTCCCTGTCTGCCTGACTTTGGGTCTCTGTCAGATTGGTGTTTATCGCTAAAGACTGCAGCCGACTATGAAGTAAGCTGTGGTCAGGATTCGGTTTCCTGGTCATTCCATGCGGGTTCCCCCTAAAATTCGGGTACATCGGGTCGTAACACATCCGAAAGTCATTCTGATTCGCGATCTCCACCTCGGTGTTCTGATCCAAGTGGTCGCTGTAGCAGTGCGGTATGCGCTCCATCTCCCTCATTATGTGGTCTTGCATCATTGCATCGAACACACCAGTCTGGTGGTGGTATAAAGGGTTCCTGTTCCGCGGTTGTATTTGGTTCGGCAACCCTGATTGGTTGTAGTCGTACTGTGGACAAGCGAACTGAGGTACAGGTAGACCGCTGTCCACGTACGGCATCTGCCGGTTGGAGATGTCGTGGAAGTAAGCGTCTTTGGGTATCATAGCTCGCAAGTCGTGAGGGTATGGATTCTGATTAGCCATTTGAGCTGGTGATGGAGATTTTGAAACAGTCTCAAAATTCGGCATCGGTAATGTTTGGAGTAGGTTCGTGTTCCTCATGGGTCCTGGCTGCATGGAACTTCTAATTGGATTATCTTCCTCGTCACTACTTTCCGAGTTATTGCCATTTTCTTTCGGTGGGTTCTGAAATGTTTTTCTGGTTGGAAATGGTATGAGATTGTGTAAGCTGAACCGTTTGCTCTTCGGTGGTTTCTCTTTCAAGACAGGAGCTGGTCTTTGGGGTTGTTGTGGCATTTTCAAAATACCGGGGTTCTGTTGGCTTGTTGACGGTACAGTTTCTATGTTTTCGGTGGGCTGTACTTTTCTAGTTATGGGTTCTGGAGATACGGATCTTTGCTGTTCCACTTGCGCCACTAACTCTTGCACTGATTTTCTCTGCTCTCTTTCTACCTCATTTGTGTTTTGATGGCTGCCTTGTTTTCTTAGTTTCACGTAGCCATCTTGTGAAATGTCTAGAGACTTGTTGGTTCTAGACATAACTTCAGCCATTTCTTTCTCGAAGGCTACCCGCTTTCTGATGTCATCTGCTGTTCTCTGTAGCACCTGACTTTTCCATAAAGGCACATTCTGGTCTTTCGGGCTTCTAACGTCTTCTTCCAAGTCACTGGGCTGTTTGTGACTACTGCTCGGTGACTTGGCGTCAGAATGTCGACTAGGAGAGCGATACCTTTGGTTGTGATAACTTTCTACTTCCATGGACATTGGTGATTGTGACACTGACATTTTGTTCGCTTTTACATGAATTTCTGCTGTGACATTCTGATGATGGCCTTCCTTGTTATTCTTAGAAAAGGGAGGAATTGAAAGCCTGCTGAGTCCAGCGTCTAACTGATCGCTGCTCTTGGAGTTCTTCAGTAGATACCTTCGTCTAGGACTGGGCGGCTCTCTACTGTCCAAGATCTCTGTGCTCTTAGACGTGGCTTTGCTATCATTCAGATCTTTGGCATTAGTTTCGAAGTGTTCAGCGTTTTTATTGAAGCTCTTTATTATCCTGTGCACTTTATTCCACTCTTCTGTATCCGCGTCTAGTAATTCTAAACTTCTAGTACGTTTAAGTGGAGGTATATCTAAGGAGCCTTTAGGACTGAAATCTAATTTCTTCACTCTTTCTGACGCTCTGAACATCATGCCTCTCGTCAACCAATGCTCCAAGTGTTTGTGCCTTTCCTTACACATAGCTCTTTCAACTGCTACAAATCTCGTCAATTCTGATATTTGACCTTGAGTTTTCATTTCCAAATCTGTTACCTTTTGATCTAGCCTATCGTGAGCTCTGTCTATATGCTTTTTCAAGTCCTTTTTATCTTCATTCAATTTATCCTCCATGTGTTTGAAGAACGGTGCGCAATAGCAAGTGTACCCAGCACCTATCGGACCCTTTTTAATGTTCCCAGCCAAATCTAAATAGTACTGCTCGCCTTTTCTTAGTGGTTCGGTGGGTAGCGAGCTTAGTTTTGGTTTCGGGAAGAACTTTGGATCGGGGTAGTAATGACAGCCGTAGGGGGACCACTGGACTTGTGGAGTTGTTTCGAAGTGCACGTTTTTCTTTTTTTTCTCTTTGCCTTTGTCTTTTTCCTTTTCTTTCTTTTTGCCTGCGTCTGGTTCGTCGAGCGTTCTCTCTTTGCTCTTGTCTCTGTGCTTCTTCTTGGCTTGTTTGGCCACTGGCGTATTGAGTATGCTGATGATTTCTTGTAGACCTTTTCTCGTGGCTATGTCTCTTGCTGTTTCTCCTTGATGGTTGCGTATGGACTTGTCGCAGCCAGCCTCAAGGAGTATCCTGGTCAGTTTCCTTCGGCCCATGGCTGCGGCGATGTGTAGCGCTGTGTCGCCGTTCTTGTTCGGCTCGGAGACTCTACACTGGGCGGAGATGAGGATGCGAGTGACGCCAGCGTGCCCGTACCGAGCCGCCGTGTGGAGAGATGTGTCGCCATACTGAAAAATTAACGACGAAAAATTTAAAATGCATTCTTATTGCAATTAATGTGGTTCGTGGTTACTATTAAAAAGCTTTTGACAAATAATAGGGAACTATTCGGAATACATAATTTAGCCCGACTATCAGTAGGGTTTAACTCATTGACGAGGGTCGCTCATCAGTAGCAGATAATGAATTGTGTTTTATTAATCAAGGCTTGATTTTTGTATGTGTTTAGTTGGTAACTAAGCCTTCACAAACATTCAAATATTTTAATACGATTTCAATTAATAACCCAGCAATTGGGTTGTGGAAGTCAGATATGCAGTAGCTCCATGTAAAATTCTGGTATTCAGCTGCATCCAGTTAGACTGGAAGCCGACCGCACCTAGTTGGGAAAAGGCTAGGCAGATGATGAAGGGTATGACTGAACACTTAGAATATTCTACGTACATTGTTCTGCAGATCAGGCGGCGTCCCCGCCAGCAGTATCTCCCGACACGACTGGTTGTGTCCGTTCTGGCAAGCAAGGTGCAAGGCTGCGAAACCCGCCGCGTTGCGCGCGCGCAGCTCGGCGCCCGCGTGCGCGAGTAACGCCACACAGCGCGAGTAGCCCTTCCAGGCTGCCTCGTGAGCCGCGGTGTTGCCATGCTGAAATTTAACAGAATTATTATGTGAAGGATTTGCTGAAAGGCATCGGAGTGAGAGATTTGTTACAGCATTGCAATGTGTTACTGAAAAATCCAGTTTCTAAACAGCCAATCAACACAAAAATTTGCTAAAAGACTGGTGAACACAATGACTAATACTGTGATTGGCCGACACAAATAACAACAGCTAATCAAATCCACCCTTCTCCCTCTTACAGAGAGGAGGCATGTTTTCCAGCAACATTATATGCTGATTATGCTTGACGGCTTGCCCAAAGTTTTGCAACGGTAAAGTTACTGAGTTGATTTTAGAAAGATCATTTCAATTATGATCAAATGAATGAGCTACTTTTTTTTATTTTGCGACGAGTTTATAATGCGAGAAAAGATTCTTTAATGCTAGAACGAATATGACAGCAGTCAACTTGACGTAACTCCGGGTGATAGAGCTCTGAGGTGGCAGCCCGCCATCTAAATGGGGGCCGCCAATATGTAGATTTGCCCTTGTTTGGTCTGATTTCCGAAATCAGACCTAACCACGGCAAATCTAACTTGGAGAGGAGTGTAATAATGATTGTTATGGTTATATATGTAAATACATATTTGTATTGTCGCGAATCATACTTTGAGACTACCATTTTAATTCGGCATCGGCAGCATTGTATTTCTCGGAAGTACCACGGCTAATAAACGCGGGTTTCTACGGATAAATACATCAACGTTGAAGTTACCATAAACCGAAGTAAGTTGGTTTAATTAAGGTTAGTTTATTATTTACTGAAGCCTCATATCATACAGAAATGAATAAGAAGTAGGTATGCTTACGCCTTACCACATTGTCCTGTTTGTTGGGATCAGCGCCATGTTGCAGCAACAGTTGCACCACTTCGACGTGTCCGTCCGCTGCCGCACGCTGCAACGCTGTGCATCCATTCTGTAACAAGGTTTGAAACGTTGCAACGTTACGCTAATGTTCAGAATATGCTTAGATTATGAAATGTCTTAATCTTAGAGAATATGTAACAATCTTGAAGAAAATTGTCTTTTGTTTTATGGAGGTACTTTGGCATTTATGTTTACCATAAAAGCGTATCTTAAATGCTTGAGAATTAATACAAAATTCTAACTTTCTACAACAGACGTACACGTTAGGTCTCATGGGGAATTACTTCTCGGATCTATTATGCTAATCATAAACTACAACTCAAAGCATTTATTTCAATTAAACCAATTACATGCACTTTTGAATTGTCAAAGAGTCGGTCAGTAGGTAAGTCAGAATGTTGAAGCTAGTTGCCCATTCCAAAACGTAGATCTATGGAGAAGAACGGGCAAGAAACTCCACGGACACTCTTTTAAATAAAAATATGGTTACAAAATACTGGTTACATCATTCATGTTGAAATTATATAAACGATGAACGTTAAAAGCATCCGTAATAAAAAAAAAAAACAATTCAAAATTTAAATTAAAATAAGCCGTGGCAGCTAAGGTATGACCAGCCTCCACCAACAGCGCCCGTTCACGAACCTGACGCATGGATTCATTGAATGATCCAACACACGCGCCACCATCAGCGAGACATTATCATAATCCTAAATATCCTAACTAATATTATAAATAAGAAAGTGAGTTGATTGTTTGTTTGCGGGTGCGGACTCGTAGACTCACCAGATTGTCACACCAGTGTGACGAACAGGATTATTTTCCTGTTAGTCACACTGCTAATATTTCTACACCATGTACCACTTGTCATTACGGGTGAACGGATTTGGTTGGAATTTGATTTTTTTATTAAAATAAAATTAAATCAAAGGATAATTGTGTATGTACTTATGCTATTTTTGACAGTTATTTTGGTGTTCACTCTTAGAAAATAAATGACAATATGTCATTTTCTAAGAGTAAATATAAAAATAACGATCACAAAATAGCACACTTATAAATACTAACGATCTAACAAGTATACGCGTTAATTAGTATCGCCATTACGATGTTAAATCAAAGCGACAGTGACAGTGAATTGTCGGATTCCATTAATTTTTTCGCAAATGGTACGAAAAGTAGAGTATCTTCCTCGGTGATAAAGCTGTCTTAGTCTTGGGTGAACTTAAATCCCTCGCTACACTCAGGACTCGTCTTAAATCCCTCGCTTGGCTCGTGATTTAAGTTTTTAACACCCTCGCTACGCTCGGGAGTAAACCTCGAGTCCTTCGTTACGCTCGTGATTTAAATCGTCACCCGCGACAGAAGACACTGCTTTATCCCCTTGGTTAATAATCTACTATTATGGTAGAAATGTCCATTTTGAATCTCTCTACTTTATGTTTTCAACATTCAGCTACAATATACGTTTATGATGTAGAAAGCTTTTACAGAAATGATTCTCTTTATACGAGTACGTTTCGTGTACAGTCCTTAGTGTGTTAAATAGTTTGTACAGGTTTTACGAGCTAAATATAACTGAATATATACACACATCAACACGGTCTAGGGATATTTCATACTCAAATAACTCGAAAAGTACTGGCCGCATTGGAATCTTTTATACACCGATTTGTTTGTAATTTATCTCAGACTAATTCCAAATTAAAATTTTTGAAAATTCTTTTGTTTCGGTGGCATAAAAATGTCTTGATGTGTAGGAGGGGGAATTTTCATTTGTGCGAAATTTAGAAAACAATACGAATTACGTTTAGTTACAGTTTTTTTTTTCATTTTTAAACGAAGGATAAAGTTAAAATTGAGGTATTGTAGCCATGCAACGCCAACATTTGACGATGGCGGAGATGTTACGAGCTGTGGGAATGCTGGAAGCTGGGTCTGTTCAGCGTAATGTTGCTGAGGCCATAGGGACGCACCAAAATGTAATTTCAAGATTGTGGACACGCTATCGTGCCACAGGTGAAGTAGCGGAGAGGCACCGGGGGCCAAGTCGCATCACTACCCCCAGACAAGACCGATTTTTGCAAATTACTGCGCGAGCTCAACCAAATGCAACGGCGACTCAATTGGTCCAAAGGCTGCGAGTGGAACACCAAGTGCTTGTGAGTGACCAAACTGTAAGAAGGCGACTGTATGAAAGCAATCTACGCTCTCGTAGACCACTCCGGGTCCCACCTTTACGGAGAGGCAATCGTGGACGACGATTAGAATGGGTTCGGAACCACGTGGACTGGGGCCGTGAGCAATGGTCCAATGTGCTGTTCACGGATGAATCCAGGTTCGGCTTCCATCAAGGACGCGTGTTTGGCGAGTTCCTGGACGATGGAGCCGTCTTCAGAACCCTCAGGAAGTTCACCCATACCAAGGAGGAACAATTATGGTTTGGGCAGGAATTCGTCTTGGAGGACGGACGGATCTCGTTTGGGTGCAGGGCAATATGACGGCAGAACGATACGTCCAACAGGTGCTGGGGCCCGTAATCTTGCCCCACACAGAACACAAATGGGGCAAGATTTCCTGCTCATGCATGACAATGCCCGGGCACACACGGCGAGAACGGTAGCAGCTTGGTTACATACACACAATGTTAGGGCCTTAGACTGGCCTGCTCAATCGCCAGATCTAAATCCCATTGAGCATGCGTGGGATATGCTGTTTAGAAGCATGAGGAACAGGGTGTAAAGTTCACTCATCCTCTATTGAAAAGGGAGGATCCTCCGACCAGACGGGTGTTGTGTCTGGTGGGCCACTGCCCGATCGTTGATGTCGGGTCGTTGTATATATGCTAATCGCGTGGTAAACTCTAATTGCGCGATGCAGGTTTGCGTGACGTCATGTCATTGATGCGTAGTTCTCATGTGGCGATGTAGATGCCGCCACATCACTCCTCTCCGGAGACCGGAGGTCGATAGTGGGCTGAGTCGTGTATCTTGCGATGCTTGCCAGTGCCAGTTGTGGTTCCAGTGAGTCGGAACCGGGTGCCGCATAGTTCACGGTGAGTCGGAACTGTCTGCGGTGATACCCCAGCGAGTCGGGGTGGCGCTGCGTTATGCTCCAGTGAGTCGGAGTGTACAGCGCTGGGTTGAGGCTGAAGGTGATGACCAGGAATGCGCGTCCGCTGCATGCTGGTGGTCAGGATACCTAGTGAAGCCGTGGATGCTGGCTGGCTGTGTGACTCGCCGCTCGAAAGCTTGAGGAAGTGATGCTGATGACGTCACGCTGATGTAGTTGCACGAAGGCTGCGCTGACGTTCATGCTCTGGGTCACCAGTTTGGAGGCATGAGGAACAGGGTGTAAAGTTCACTCATCCTCTATTGAAAAGGGAGGATCCTCCGACCAGACGGGTGTTGTGTCTGGTGGGCCACTGCCCGATCGTTGATGTCGGGTCGTTGTATATATGCTAATCGCGTGGTAAACTCTAATTGCGCGATGCAGGTTTGCGTGACGTCATGTCATTGATGCGTAGTTCTCATGTGGCGATGTAGATGCCGCCACATGCTGCAAAGAAGAGCTCTGAAGGAAGTTCCTGAAAATCTGGCTACAGAAGATCAACTTTTTGCGCACCTCAGAAGGACATGGGACAATATTCCGCAGCAAGACATTGACAACCTTGTTCTGAGCATGCAATCGTTGCCGATGTGTTATGAACATCATGGGCGCCTTCTCAGACTACTAACTTCAAGTTTATAAACACAAATTAAATGATTTTTCTATTTTTTTCAGTTTTTACTCACAAATTAAAAGTTAATTCATATACGGTTTCTGTCTATGCTTCATTTTTTTCCATAAAATCCTGAAATTTTAATCTAAGTACCTTAACCATTATTAAAAAATGGTAGAATATTAAATAACGTATCTTTTAAATATATACATGTCATATAAATAATTAACACATTGATAGTAATTCGCTTTTTTAAAAATATCCCTAGACCGTGTTGATGTGTGTAAAATACACACATCAACACGGTCTAGGGATATTTATTAGGCACACTCACGCTAAAAAGAGTACCTATATTTATTTTTACTATCATCTTGTGTGTGTGTGTCTTTTGCAGAATAACCTGCATGAAAATTAATAATTCATAAGCATTAGATAGACCAGACTTATACCTATATTATCACTTTTATATAGCCAGGACCAATTAGAGCAGTGTATGGGCCTGGGCGATTTTAATTAACGCATGACTCGAGTTGCGACATTTTTAATAGATAAGTAGTGAGGTGAACCAACGGCTAGCGGCCATAATGGGCACCCGATCATTTTCTGCTCCAATAAATAGTTAAGGTAGGTAATTTTTATACGTTATGAAACTGGCAACATTGCAGGAAGTAGGTAGGTATTGCGACGCGTTCTTGGAATACAACTGCCATGAGCGCGGAACAAATAGATAGGTATCATTTTAGATTCAGCATTGGAGCGAGGGGTTAAACGCCCTGCCGTGTCGTAGGACTCGTAGGTACAGTAACAGCCAGAAGTCGACTAGCAATCTCACAAAACTATGGCATAGCAATATTAGTTTACTTAATGACCTTCTTCGGCGCCGCAGCCCGTATAGGTATAAGCACCGCAGCCCGTATAGCGCAGGCGATAATGGTCATTGCGGTGTAAGTGGACTTCTGGCCGTTGACTGTACCTATATACCTAATATCCTGAAACATAAAGAAATTCCTGAGACAAAGAAAAACAAAAACAAAAAGAAAGAAAGAGGAGCTCTTGGCTAAGTAATAACAGCCGCACGGGTCGATCCGTCAGGTTAAGCTACACTTGCCAGGGTTGGTCAGTGGATGGGTGACCATCTTTACATACCGAGATTCCTCCGTGCCTCGGAAAGCACGTTAAGCCGTTGGTAACGGCTGTTATTCGTGGATCTTTGACAGTCGTTACCTCGGGTCGTCAGAAGCCCAAAAGTCTGACAACCAGTCATACCAAGGGGTATCGTATTACCCAGTAACTGGGTTGTGGAGGTCAGATAGGCAGTCGCTCCATGTAAAATACTGGTATTCAGCTGCATCCGGTTACACTGGAAGCCGACCCCAACATACCTACTACATGCGGAAGCGAAAATATTTTATTAGACTTGACTTGCTCTAATTGCAACATGGCTTGATAAACATGTTCAAAATAACGTCCAAACTGACAAAAATGCACAGCCTTGTTTGCCATATAGGTAGCGACAGTGATCCTTAGGCCTCTGCCTCGAATTTCGCGGGCAGCGGGGCGGCGGCGGCGGCGGTGCGTCTCGGATTGTCCCGCGCCGCTCTTTTCGAGAACCGGTCCATTTAAATGTACGCATAAGATCCTGCCGCTCCCGCGCCGCCGCCGCCACCGCCCCGCTGCCCGCAAGATTCGAGGCAGAGGCCTTAGTCGGCGTTCCCACGAGCGTAATAAAATCGCGGCGGGATTTTATCGCGTACTGGATTTTCAACTTTCTGCTTAGCGCCGTGAGTTGAAAATCCAACAGTGTGTTTTTCGTCGCGCTGGGATGCACTCTGTTTTTGTTAGTTTGGATTCTCAACGCTCGGCTCAACACCGAGAGTTGAAAATCCAGTGCGCGATAAAATCCCGCCGCGATTTTATTACGCTCGTGGGAACGCCGACTTACCTACAACATGGGGGTGTGCGGTCGGCTTGTTTGACATCAAAAACTTCTCGTGTGCTATTAATTTAAAAACGATCACTATCACTCATGAAACCTTGGTATAGTGTATCCAATCAATCGATCTGCCTAGCCTTTTCCCAACTACTTATATTGGGGTTGGTTTCCAGTCTAACCGGATGCAGCTGAACACCAGTATTTTACATGGAGCGACTGCCTATCTGACCTCCACAACCCAGTAAGGGTATTACGATACCCCTAGGACTGGTTTTCAGACTTTCGGGCTTCTAAAGACCCGTAACGACTGTCAAAGATCCACAAATGACAGTCGGGACCAAAGGCTTAACGTGCTTTCCGAGGCACGGAGAAATCTCGGTATATAAAGATGGTCACACATCCACGGACCAACCCCGGATCTTTGGTATAAGTAGTGTGTGGTTAAATAGTATGTATTATAATCGAAGCTTGGATATTTTTACGTCAGCGTGGTTGGAGGTACTTAGTCTCCGCCAGAGATTTTTTAAATGCTCTTTTAAATAATTATAAGTAAATCTACCTTTTTAATTAGGTATCCTTGTTGTAATATACGATTTAAACCTTCTCTAACCTCCTTCGTTTAATATTTATGCTGTCCATTTATAAGATTTGCGACCAACGTAATTGGATACTAAATCGATCTAAATCTAGCGTTCGCCCTGTATATCTACCAATAATGACTATTACACAAATTATATCTGCCATTTCATAGCTGACAGCCTTATTTCGTTTCAAGTAAAGATTAGAATTGAACAAAACTATGCTCAGCACCTGTTTGTCTAAATGAGGCTATTGCTGTCAAAGCTTTTGTGATATTCTAAGATATTGGCACGATTAAGCATTTTGTCCTAGAATAGAAAGATTTCTTATACCTAAGTAGGTAGGTTCATTTACCAACAGTGTTTTTAAGGTTCCGTACCAAAATGGTAAAAAGGAACCCTTATGGTGTGATTCAGTCTGTCTGTCACAGCTGGGTATCTCAAGAACTACTAATGCTCTTACTTCACTATTTTGCAAATAAGAAAGAAATATTTTTTTTTTTTGCAACAGGGACTTAAAGGGGGTCTTATAAAATTCAAAGTGAGGCTACTAGGGCATTGGGGTATCATATGAAAGAGCGCTGTTTGCACATTCTCAAACATTTTTTTTAGGCCGCATTGTTTTCGACTTTTCTCGATGAAAAATCTGAAATGATTCTGATTGATTTGAATAATCGTATCTTTATCGTTTTATTTATCCTGTAATCTACACAGATTACAGGAAAAATAAAACGATGTCTCTAAATAGCCCAGTTTTTCAGAAATCATCAACAAAAATTACATATAACTGATGGTACAGAACCCTCGGTGCGCGAGTCCGACTCGCTCTTGACCGTTTTTATTTCTTATGATAAGTATCCAATAAATAAGGAAAGTACTATCGTGTCGGCTGGAGCTTTATCAGAAAAGTTTATAGGTACACGTCGTTCATATCGCCCTCTTCCGTCTTTAGGTCTGCCTGTCCAAAATCCAGCCAGTAGAAACAAAGCCAATAAAGTTCCCAAAGCAAGCTGTCCCGAAGCCTTCACTCTGTAAAAGGGATTGGGCAGATCTTCTATGATCCGAGGCCGTACCTGTACACCATCAGTGCGGGTTGTCACCCACCCCGCAATGTTTGAAGACTAAGGTTTTCAACCAGTGCGCCCTGCCCGTTATGACATACGGTGCTGGGGGCCTACTCCCTAAGCACGAAGCCCGTAGTTTCGGCTATCGTTACGGGCGTTTCCTACTCCGTATCACCTACGGATGGATGATTGGTTCGGGGCCCGAACGAAGTATGAATGACAACATGATTTGCCAGTTGTCCCTACTCCCGATGTGTTTTTGACCGTCCGAAAAAATTAACTTTTACACTTGTTTTGATGGATCGTAATGTCAGACGGACGGATGAACGGACGGACGGAAAGACGGACGGACTTAGGGAGTAGGCCCCCTGAAACGTGGACACTGACAGTCGGGCTGGTCCACAAATTCAAGGTCGCTTCATTATCTCAATATACTGTCATACACTTTCCCGCCTAGCCTTCCAATAACTGTAAAATAGTATTGTTAATGAATTCAGTTGAAGCAGGCTCATCTGGCGCATTGCACCGTGCCGGTGCTGGCTGCCCGGACCGGTCGTCGCCATGTTTTTTAAGGACCCCAAGATCTCGTATGAATGTCATCGATGTTATATTATGGAGAGACTCCTTGATTATAGACGCATCAGTTATTATTTTAAACAGGAATGGACCTTCGTAAACAAGAGTGCCTGTACCTTATCTTATGCAGGTAAATTATCATCATGTCGTTCAGCATTTTACCGAAATAAGGTTACAGTTAGGTACCTACGTGTCGCTCTAAAAAATCTGGCATAGGTACCTACTACCTACCTAAACATAAACTAATCTATGGTTAAAATAACTAATGTGATTAGTATAATCTGCCTACGTAAACGGCGTGTAGGTACCTACTCACATTAACATAAGACTAAAAGTAAACGCAAGCCAAATAAGGGAGCGAAGGAGCCGAAAGATTAGAATCTTAGAATTACTTGTATGAAATCTTAAGGAACCTCGCACACGTAGGTATCCGCGACGAATCGCCGCGCGCCGCCGGAAGAATTAGTCTAAGAACTTCGTTTCGTTCGGCGTGGACAAGTGTGCGTTTAGCGTTTACCTTTAGAATACATAATTATTACAGGTACATACTGTGTAGTTGGCGCCTGATCATCTTTCTTTGGCAGTAGTAAATTACACCTGCCTGATTCAAGCACGCACCTAATAGGATAAAATTCTTCTGCCGAGCTTCCGCGTGCGAATCAGCTAGAAAGGCAAAGAAATCTATGAATCGACGCCTTAATGAGTGGATCAAGGTATCAACCATGTAACTCCCCACTATGTCTATGCCCTTTTTATGATGCTTTACTTATAAGATGGGCAGTACGTATACCCTCGACGATTTTAATCAACTCCCTGGGCGTATAAAAATGTCAACGTAGCCATTTTCATTAGTAATTATTGAAACTGAGCAACTTGTGGGAGATGGATTACGTTGTCAGCGCTAATAACGGGTTAAAATAAATTGCGTACCACAGTTTTTAATGGACTATTAATTCAAGGAGTTAATAAAGGCGGGGAACTTTTTTTTATGAGTTTTCAGTTCGATAGCGCAGATTGTGATTTTGGTCATCTTAGGAGGCACCTAACGAAATTAGTTCTTAAGGATTAGTACCTACATAAAGTCAGGATTTGCCATCCCAGGAGGATTTGCGGTCACTGTCGGACTGCATAGAAAAGAAAGAGAAGCGCGGTGATACATCCTGGTAATTTATTGCAAAATATGAAGCAATCTATTTACCTACAAAAAGTCTTGGACTAAAAAAGTAATGACATGAAATCATTCCTTATCATTTTTGAAAGAACTTTATTTTCTGAACACTTTTAGTGAAAATTGTAGGAGTAGGTAGTACCTACTTAATATGGTAACTAGAAAAAAAATACCGGTCAAGAGCGAGTCGGACTCGCGCACCGAGGGTTCCGTACCATCATTTATATGTAATTTTTGTTGATGATTTCTGGAAAACTGTGCTATTTAAAGACATCATTTTATTTTTCCTGTAATCTTTACATAAACTTGTATCACATAGAATAATTTCAGATTTTTCGCTTTGCAAACTTCGGAGATAAGGGGGGGAACGGTATTTTTTTTTAAATTTTTCATCAAAAGTCGAGAACTATGCGTGATAAAAAAAAGAAAAAATATGTTTGAGAATGTGCTTTAGAGGCATGAGGAACAGGGTGTAAAGTTCACTCATCCTCCATAGAAAAGGGAGGATCCTCCGACCAGACGGGTGTTGTGTCTGATGGGCTACTGCCCGACGGTTGATGTCGGGACGTTGTATATATGCTAATCGCGTGGTAAACTCTAATTGCGCGATGCAGGTTTGCGTGACGTCATGTCTTTGATGCGTAGTTCATATGTGGCGATGTAGATGCCGCCACAGTGCAAACAGCGTTCTTTCATATGATACCCCACATGCCCTAGTAGCCCCACTTTGAATTTTTAAGACCCCTTTTCAGTTTCAGTTCGTTTGGGTAAACGTCATCTAAAACTATTCTAAATTTCAAGTTGATAGCATTAGTAGTTCTCGAGATATCCAGCTGTGACAGACAGACAGACAGACTGAGTCACACCATAAGGGTTCCTTTTTTTCCCATTTTGGTACGGAACCCTAAAAGACCTGGATTTAGTTTTTTTTTCTTTAGTTCTTTATACTAAAATGATTTCAGGACAAATTAAATCACTTCTTTATTGTATTGTAGATTACCTACTGTGTATTTTTTTCCTATCAAAAAGATGCTTACTGTAAAAGATGGACACAAAGTTACTTAGTTTCGCCGTTGATAGTTTACGGAGAACAAAGCCTTAAGTTTCAGTGAGGGACAGTACCGATTTGGAATTGAAATACTAAGCCCACGCCCGACGTTATCTCCATATCCGACACTCGATGTAGTGCAGCGCCTATCTGACCTTCACAACCCAGTTACTGGGTAACACGATACTCCTTGGTAAGACTGGTTGTCAGACTGTCGGGTTTCTGACGACCCGTAACGATTGTCAAAGATCCAAGAAAGCATACGCGGAGTGGTCTCGCCGGTATGTAAAGATAGTCACCCATCTATGGACCGACCGCGGCAAGCGTAGCTTAACCTGATCGATCGACCCGTGCGGCTTTTATTACTTAGCCTCCTTAGGCTTGTTCTATGAGCCAATTGGGGTCAATGAGTAATAAACATTTAATCGTCGAAGACCATATTACTGAAGCTGTAGGTAATTAAACTCCTTTGCTATGATATCTACAGCTTAGACGCTAAAGAAATCAATCAAGCGTAGACTTAGACGCTAAACAGATCAATCAAGCGTAGACTTAGACGCTAAAGAGATCAATCAAGCGTAGACTTAGACGCTAAAGAGATCAATCAAGCGTAGACTTAGACGCTAAAGAGATCAATCAAGCGTAGACTTAGACGCTAAAGAGATCAATCAAGCGTAGACTTAGACGCTAAAGAGATCAATCAAGCGTAGACTTAGACGCTAAAGAGATCAATCAAGCGTAGACTTAGACGCTAAACAGATCAATCAAGCGTAGACTTAGACGCTAAAGAGATCAATCAAGCGTAGACTTAGACGCTAAAGAGATCAATCAAGCGTAGACTTAGACGCTAAAGAGATCAATCAAGCGTAGACTTAGACGCTAAAGAGATCAATCAAGCGTAGACTTAGACGCTAAAGAGATCAATCAAGCGTAGACTTAGACGCTAAAGAGATCAATCAAGCGTAGACTTAGACGCTAAAGAGATCAATCAAGCGTAGACTTAGACGCTAAAGAGATCAATCAAGCGTAGACTTAGACGCTAAAGAGATCAATCAAGCGTAGACTCTACTAAGTTTATCTAACCCTAGATTGAGCGGAAAGCAGGAAATTAAGGAAACTGATTCTGTATAAAATAGATACAATTAGTCTATGGTAGTCATGGGGTTAATAGCAATGGCTGTCATTTTGACAGTTCAACAGCATTTATTGCGTTATTTAAGTTGTTGAGCAGACTTTAAATGAAGAATGAAATGAAAATTTCGTAACAACTTTCACATTACTGAATCAATTAGCACTTCTAGTTTCCCACCAAAAACTTTACATAGAGATTTACATACCAACCATGTTTTTCCTGCAACTCATCGACGCGGCCGCATAGTAATGACCAGGCAATCATGACATGACGGAGATGCGCAATGCGCACAAACTCATCAAACACCGTTAACGTACAAGATGGCGACAATCATGCAACACATTTGCTAAGAAATGTGCGGTGGTGGAAAAGAATTACTGGAAGTTCTGTGTTAGACACTGTTAACACAGAACTTCCAGTAATTCTTTGTGATAGTAAACATACGACGAAGAGAAGGACTTCCGCTGCCACATAGGAGAAGCTCCACTAGATAACAACTTAAATACAGGGGTATTAAACGAAAATGAAGATGAAAAAGAAAGGTCTAACTGTACATTTTGAATAGGTATTCAGTTATGTATGATATTGAAGAGTTGAAGATGAAAAAGAAAGGTGATCGTCTCGTGAGTCTGCGGGACTGGGCTTAGGGTCGTAGGTACCGTTAGGCTTGTAGGTCTTAGTAGGTTCCTGTAACTTGTCATAATATTTGTGCACCTTTAATAGTATTGCGACCTTACGTGGATATTTGTTATGGGTGGATGTACAAAAGGTCTAATGGTAATTATAATTGGGACATTTTGAATAAGGTATTCAGTTATATTAATGGAGAGTTTTGGTCTGATTAAAGTCGACAGAGATTGTAAATGAGGATAAGTAGGTACCTACATTGTAATCTTTATTGGAATGCGGGAATGTTGCCATTTTTGGTAGGTATATGTTATCCATACTTTTAGAAGCGTTTATTTAAACACATATTTTTAATTATTATATTTATACACATATTTTGATTTGTTTTATATTTGCAAATTATTTGTTACATACTGCACCGGTCGACGTTACCGCGTCAACGCCGGCTATCGCTGAAAACCAGCGCTGGGGCTCCATTTCGCATGGGGTTGCGACATTATACTGAGGGGTGGCCGTTTTGCGTAGATGTGACGCATATTTTCCCCCATATTGTATTTAAATAGTTATTTTATTTTATTGTAATTTGTGTCATGTTTACCGCAAATAAACATTTTATCTTTCTTTCTTTCTATATGGGAATATGTATGCATTAGGGAATGTCGTGCATATCCACCTCCTTTCTGGAATAAACGCACATAGCGTGGTAAATCTCACACTTTATGAACTTAATTTATTTTAATGCTGGGACCCCATGGACTGAATGGCTATAGAAGATAGAACTAAACTGGGAAACACTCCTAAGGCTGTGACGTCGATGGTCTGTGTATTTCAAGGTATTATTCCGAGGTTGTTTCCTCTCCTCGCCTCTAGCTTTTAAGTTTTGCATTTCGGTTAACGCTTAGTTTGTTTTTGCAATTCCGACTATTCTTACGATCGCCGCTTTTGAACTGTGACTGCAGTCTACAACTCCACACCGGAGAATAATGAAGATTGCACAGGCGAATTTATACCTTGGTCGTCTTGGTCGAGTGCTCATTATACATTGCAGTTTCCTCGAAGCAATTGTCTCGGAACGTGGTTGTACAGCGCCGAATGGACACGACAGAATGGCTGGGAGTCGTGCGCGGTGGAATGCCCGGACAAGAGACGATTGTTACGCAAACGATTCTCGGCCCGAGGCGTCGTGCCAGCGATACAACACTAGCTGGTGATGTGAAAATGTCGATAAATAGTCGATGTCTGACTTTCGATTTATAGGTATTGTTGTCGGCTGCTGTGGTCGTATTTCACGGCGGAAGTGCTGGACGGTCCATTTGGCTATGTTTAAGTAAGTGGGAAACTATATCTAATGGAAAGGTACGCTTCACCCGGCGTATCAAATTATTGACTGGCATATTCATGAGCAGCTTGTGTTTGCAGTTACTTTTATGACTTCGTAAGTACGTAAGTCGAGAGGTCTTTCTTTCTTTATTAATTTATTATGGTTATAAAAACTACTTTTGTTAGCTATGCAATAATAACTGCCTTTAATAAAAGTTATATTTAATAAATAACTGGAATTAATAATTGTATTGATATAGAAGTCTACATCCTCAGATCTACTAGTTGGCAAGAAGCTACCGTTTATCCACTATCCAACCCGTCGCGTATGAATTTTTCATAAAACTAATGATTGACTCGTTCACTGCAATAAATAATAAAAAAATACCACCACATCGCACGGAGATGTCAACTCAACACCTCTATCGTATATCATTTTTATCACGTATGAGAACCTTATTAGCATTACTGCGTATCGCCATTGCCTCGCATCACTAACAAAATGGCCGCTTTTGCGCGGTCTTTTTTTTTCGCGGTAAAACGCCCTGTAAGTGACACGGTTCGTGTTAATTAAGTAGCTTCACAAAAAGTTAGAATGTCCCACGAAAAGACGAAGTTCGTTTAATTATGTGTAACAATTTCGAGCTAATTTAAAATGTCTACAAACACAATTAGAAAATAACACGAAATGTTTGAGGAAAGCTGGCATAATTTATGATCCCATGACGTTTTATCGCAAAGAGATTTGTCATGTAATTGGACGATAAAATGGGTTTATCATCTACCACTTACCGTTATTAATTGATCCAGTTTAAGTGTTGTTAAATTAATAACGAATTTATAACTTTAGACGTGTACCTACTAATCTTCCTAGAACAGGGCGATTGCTACCTGTTTACGTGTTTAATGACGCTGTAAAGTATGCTTGCTACTAACAAATGGTATGATAACGGAAGCTTGGACGTAAACCAGTAATAAACAAGCAATTACGAATGATAACAAGTTGTATAGGCTTGAAAGGGCCTAACTTGACATTTGACACTGACAGGTGAGAGCCGCCATAGATATCTACCACCCACTCTACCTTCTAACACAAAGCCTTGGAAACAGGCTTCTGGTGTTTTAGAAATTACGATGGGAGTGTAAATTGAGGTGTAAACTTCCGTTTATTCGTTTTCCACTTGTTGAAACTTACTTTGATACCTCACCCATCAAGCTTGCCTTTTCTCAAAAAGTTAAGAGCCTATAATACCTCAAATGACTTAGCATGATTCTCCGAGTACTGCATTAAATAATCTAAGACTGTATATATGGTAAAGTTAAGGATTATAAATGTTACGGACGAAAACACAATTCCATAAAATTTTCTCGATAGAAAAAAAAATCAAAAGTTACCTCCAAAGCGAATAATAAACCGATTGTATACTTAAAATTAGAACATGATACTTTGCATACTAACTGAACTAACTTTAAAGCAGGTCTTACGTTTTTATTTTTTTCAAATTACCATTATTTTCACCGTAAAAAGCAATTATCTAAACTGCCGGTAACCAGCACCGCACTCAGTCTCGCTCTCACTCAGTCCGCGAGCAGTATCGTGCGAGCGAGATAAAAAGCTGAGGTAGTATGGTATGGGCTCTAGGTAGACTCTTCCGTATTTGAAATAAAATTAGCAAATATAATAATTCTCTTCCCTGACTTACCATGTCTCTACTTAGGGTTGCTAAACTTTTAAAGCTGCAATCCGATTTCCATATTCCGTTTGCTCGCTACTTTTCTCGTGATTAACGATCGAAACATTCTGACACTTCGTCCCGCCATAACACCTGTCAGATTGGTGCCTCACATACCGACGGCATGTGACCTCCATTCTACGCCACAACGGTTCTCTGACAAACGGTGTAGCCTCATAAATCTCTCAAATAACTGAAATTAAAGCTAGCAAGCCCGTAACGACTACACGAAATTATAGCTTCCTATTTTTAACGAGGCTGAGGTTTCAAAAATGGTTGTAAAGTTAATCAATTTTAATGTGAAATAGGATTGTGTCCGGCTAATCATTGTGCTTGTAAAATAAACCAACAATATAATCAATGGAGGATTTAGTAGCGATCAGTGAGCGCATCGAGAATGACGGAACGGATAGGAGTTGGATGATGGATTTAAAATTTGATTCGGTTTATAAGAATGTAGGTGTTCTATTCTGCATGTCGCGGGTTCGATTCCCGCACGGAACAAATATTTGTACGACCTACAAGTATTGTTCCGAGTCTGGGTGTTTTTCTATCTATATGTACGTATTTACAAAAAAAAAAAAATGTATATAAGTAGTTTATCAGCCATTTTGTTACCATAACACAAGCATTAGGTTGCTTAGCTTGGAACTAGATGGCGTTGTGTGAAATGTCCAAGGATATTTATTTATTTTATTTATTTATTCTGGAGAATGGAAAAGTTATTCGTATCGTCGTATGAATAGTTAACGACGTGGATGATTAAATTTGATATGCTTCTGCATATGTGCTGTGGTAGGTATTGTAACAAACGCCGAGAGTCACTTCTACTCCCTTAAAAATAATTCAATATTACTTACCTATGCCTTTCGTTCAGGCAAGGGAAGTATACGGACAGCGGTATTTAACACTATTCTAGCTAGGTAGGTAGAGAGGAGTGGTGGCCCAGTGGTAACGGCCGCAACTTACGAGTTGTAGGCCGTGGGGTTCGACCACAAGCAGGCACTTTATTTTGTGTAAATTATTTCATCACCTCTGCTCTCAAAACGGTGGAAGAAAAACATCGTGAAGAAACCGGTATGTCCTAAGAACCAAAAAATCGAAGACATGTGACGTGTGACTACCGAGATGACGACTAATAGAGAAGTATGGAAAAAAAGGACATGTTGCGCCGACCCCAAATAAATTGGGATAAGGGCAGAAGAATGATGATGATGATGATGATGATGTGACGTCTACCAACCCTCACTGGACCCGCGTGGTGGATTACGGCCTACTCCCTCTCACAGAGAGGGGGCCTGTGTCCCAGCAGTGGGAACATTATACGCTGAGTATGTATGTTATGTAGGTAGGTACCTACCGTCTTCTATTCTACCCCTGATTGCTAAAAGACTTATCATCATCGTGTCAAAATTAAACTCATATACACAGCAGCACACAACACACACACATCACACTTGACCACAGCAGCAGTGGACATAATCATCATCATATTCCTGCCCTTATCCCATGCTACGTGGGGTCGGCGCACACCTTTTCTTCTTCCATTCTCCCCTGTCAACCGTCACGCTATCATTCACTCCCTTCTCTTTCATGTCATTCCTCACACCATCCATCCATCTTTTCTTTGAATGGTTAAGTTTGACAGAAATGCATTCCAATCCAAGTAAGTATCTCACTTACTTAGATCCAAGGATCAAAATCAAAATCAAAATCAAAAGTCCTTTATTCAAATTAGGCTGAGAATCAGCACTTTTTGAACGTCAAAATTACAGTAAGACAGTCCCCACAAAACGCCCGCCCTTCACCACTTCCTAGTGCTTTAGCTGGGAAGAAGAAGTAGCGGAACAAACTCCCCAGCAGCACAGCTGTCTGTTCAGTTAGAAGAACTAGATTCTATACAATAGTACCTATGCAAAATAATTTACGCAACACAATACATTAAATTATATTTTTGTCAAATAAAATAAACAATTTTAGTACTTAACTCATGTAACCTGTCATTATGTAAGCTGATCCTGGAGAAAGAACATAACATAAACATTGTCTTGAGTTAATCACAGCGACCAACTATTCTTATCGTTTAAGTAATCGTTGATAGAATAGTATGCCTTTGAACAAAGATTGGATTTAACTTTAATTTTAAACGCATTAAAAGGCAAATCTAGCAAAGAAGAAGGTAGCTTGTTATAAAAAGCTATACCAAGACCAACAAATGAGTTATGAACCTTATGAAGCCGATGAAATGGAGCACGTAATTTGTCCTTATTTCTGGTGTTAATATTGTGAATATCACTGTTTTTACTGTACAAATGTATATTTTGCCTAATGTATAAGATGTTGGCGAAGATGAACTGTGATGCCACCGTGAGAATACCAATATCCTTAAAAAAATCTCTCAGAGAAACTCTAGCTCCTACCTGGTAAATTGCTCGAACAGCTCGTTTTTGAAGAACAAAAATATTTTGAATATCAGCCGCTTCGCCCCATAGCAGAATACCGTAGGACATAACGCTATGGAAATAACTAAAATAGACTAACCGAGCTGTATCAACGTCAGTGTATTGTCTTACTTTCCTGACGGCGTAGGCGGCTGAACTGAGCCTTCCCGCTAGGCTTGATATATGTGGGCCCCACTGAAGTTTACTGATGCCTCTACGAGAGAAGAAAATGTAATTTTCATGATTATTTTATTGTTAAACTCCCAAATGTTACAAGTGCTTTAAAAATACAACCGAATTGATAACCTCCTCCTTTTTTGAAGTCGGTTAAAAACAACTACTTAGGACTTAAAGCAACAATATGGCACCTATAACTATAGCAATTAATTATTTCAAGATTTTCCAATGTATTGCTACAACTTGTGCTACAGTATCTACTTGGAAAAGCATTAAAACGAGTTTCAAATGATTTGCCATAGTAGGCGTCCAGCTACATTCTACAGGTGGATTATAAAAGTGGATATAGAATGGACATATGTAAGTATGTATTTAGTTTTTATTTTTGCGAGACAAGACAAGACCTATAGTACAATAAAGATCTCACAACTATAGAGTCAGGAACGCCAATGCGAGTCAAATACCTATAATTTCTATGAAATATGAAGATGTTTGCCTCAAAATAAACGCGGGGCAGACTTAAATGGAGCTAAAGATATTTTAACCGGCTCTATTATCTCGCGTCAGTTGAGAGACGATGAGATGACTCAGAGAAAGTGCTGATTAGGATACAAAATGGACGGAGTTTAGTGGAAGCAGGTAAAAGTTTGCTTAAAAATATTGAGAAATCAAAAAGTACGAAAAAAATCAAATATAAAAAAATAAGTAGCTTTATGTTCATACAGTCTAAGAATAAGCTTAAAAAGTCAACTATTAACTCCATGAATTATTTAAAAAAATGTTATAAATTTAATACTCACAGTTTTTTTAACTCATTTCCAATAAATTTCACGTTAATAACTTTATTAAGGAAGAATTTATAACATAATTTTAGCTACTTACCTAAATGTCATAAAATATAACATTATACATACCGATGGCTCATTTGGACTCTAGATCATTAGTAATAAAATTATAATTTAAATTATTGATACATAAAATGACGCTTTGCATTTAAATAAGTAACAGTTTATAATTGGCCTCGTATTTTTAATCTTTGGCAATCATTAGTACCTCAATAATGTTACCAGTTTTCTCTTTTTTTCTGTCTTCATTTAATTTATTAAAATTCATTCTTTAAAAAAATAATAGATTGATTAAAAAACATTACCCTCCTTCTGGGCAGTCGGGTAAAAATAAGTTCTAGTTTTCATACATATATTTTTGTAATTGAAAATCGATACATTATTGAAATAATGCTAATATTGCTAATGGTGCTAAATTTATTTCTATCTCAAAATCCATTAACTTTATCGTATTTTGCTTTGAGCTTTTGTCCTTCCTTGACCAATGTACCTGACTGATGCTGTGTGTGGCCATCTGCCGTTACAGCTAGTATATATAAATCTCCTTTAGCATCACACGTCAATTTAAATGAGTCGCGGAGTCTGGGACGTGACCGCGCATCTCAAATACATGACCAATGGCTTATTAGCTTTGACATACAGTTTGAACCTGATTGGAGTCATGGTTAGAGACGGTAAAAAACCTTGCAATCGCGAAAAAAAATCAGAGTAGCTGCTCCCTACATTTTGTCGAGTTATGCGAACTGTAATAACTGGGGGCTTAAAACGGCCACATTAAGCAATTCCTCTAAAAGCGATTCATTTTCTGAATTCCCAGTAATTTATCATGATTGTGCTATTTGACATATTTGACAGTAAACTTCACTAAAGTAATTCATATTTTTTGGACCATGTTACGAATCTCCATACAAAACTATCAAACAGATGAATTGCGTGCTATGAATTGTATGCAGATAAATTATGAATTGTCAGTTTGTGACCGTTATACGATTTCAAATACGGTTCATAATATTATCTATTATCCTAATAGGATTCAGCCCAAGTGGCTGTTTTAGCCCCGCTGAACACTGAACATAAAATGTATGGAGGACATTGATGTATAAAAATACGATGGAGCAGCAATTTTTTTTTCCCTTTCTGGTTTTCGCCTTGTTTGTTGTGTTGCAGGCTTGTGGCTAAGTACCTAATAACAGCCGCACGGGTCGATCGAGCAGGTTAAGCTACGCTTGCCGTGGTCCATGACCATCTTTACATACCAAACCAAAACCCCTCCGTGCCTCGGAAAGCACGTTATGCTGTTGTTCCGTCATTTGTAGATCTTTGACAGTCGTTACGGGTCGTCAGAAGCTCGAAAGTCTGACAACCAGTCTTACCAAGGGGTATCGTATTACCCAGTAACTGGGTTGTGGAGGTCAGATAGGCAGTCGCTGGATACAGTACCTATTCAGCTGCATCCGGTTAGACTGGAAGCCGACCCCAACATAGTTGGGAAAAGGCTAGCCAGATGATAAGGTTTGTTGCCATAGTAACAGTTTTTCATTATGACGAGAAGGTACAATGATCCCTTTTCAATGTATAGGTATAACTGCAATCATACAGAAATCCATCAAAGTATATTTTTCTTGTCAGTTTGTCCAATCTCGGCTACTTTGTTCACAACCAATTTTCTATACCACTTCGTCGAACCGTTTAGATACAAAGTTATTTTGACACCACAGATGCAGAATAGATAAAGTGGGGTCCAACAAAATAAAATAGTGTGCGTAACGAGAGGGACCGGTCCACTGAAAGGACTAGTTTTTTAATGATCTCGAGCACCCGGCGCGGGAGGCTCGGTTGCTCAAAGATGACAGGAGATAACGATGCTGATGGTGAATACATTAATTGTTTGGAAACTTTAAGACGGCCACCTCTTTGGATCAGAAGTAAGACCACTGCTCTAGTTGAAACTGGTTTAGTAGGTAAGTCACTGACTGGTTTTACAAATTATTTATCTTCGCTTCGCGCTTCATTTTTTTTTCTTTGCTTGCATGTGACAGCGTCGGATTGTCTATGATTTATTATTCACGGGTTGGTTTCCACTTGAGGTTTCTAATACTTATCTACAAATCTACTTCTTCTAACAAAAGTTTCTACCGATATGATCAAAATCAATCAAAGCTGCAACTCATTTTTATTAATATTAGAAGAAAACTCAATACATTTTTTTTTAATTGCTGCGTTTAGCCTTGATTTCCTGAAAACGATCAAAAATGTGGTTTTTTAAAGCTGTTTATCTCTACCGTAAATAATTTTGACATGTAAAAAAATATGATATTTTCAAGTCCTTTTCGCATACAGTGATGGAAGCCAAAACATACTTTAATGCACCAAGAAAATCTTTAAACATACCTCCTCATAATCTTTAAAAGCTGTTTATCCCTTCATTAGCAATTATAATTATAATTAAAAATATACCATGAAATGTCAAATTCCAAACTGCATCCAGTGATGGATTACTTTTTATTAAATAGTTAATTTATAATTTTATACGATTTTATTTGCACTTTTACGACATAATTCCGGTGCGCGTGAGAATCTTCTATCTCGTGCGTCAAACTAGACAGCCATAAAGCCATTTCACTTACACACCGAGCTAAACCAAATTTGGAACCAGTATGCTTACTCTTGAAATCAATCCCAATCTCGAACGCATTCCAATCCGATCCAATTTCAATTCCAATCTTCAAAAAATTGGCACTCTTGAACGAAATCGAGATTGAGATTGGAATCGACTGCATGTTCGACTACACCAATTGACATAGGGTAGCCATACAAATGAAAACGTTAATTACCAAATTTAAAAATATTGAATAACTCGTTAAATCTATTATTAAAATTGTTCCGATATTTATTTTAACATGAATAATCATTTAAGTGGTCTTTGCTTGCATTTATATGTATTTTAACACTAAATATTTAGGCAACATTGGCTCATTGTGAATGTCATTGCCTACGTTACGTTAAAAAAAACTTCTCACGCATTTGTCATTCGGTCATCCACTTTAAAATCGTATTAGGTTCCTACTTGAATAAAAACTGTGAATTATTACTGTTGCGATAAACAAAAGTTTCAAAGCGATGTTATCTGAAAGTTTTCAAGTGTTTAGTTTGGAATGTGTTAAAGTACGTTTGTATGCTCAAGTTCAAGTTAGTTGTACTTTAAGACAAGCATTCAACCGAGGAAGACGAAAATATCAAGGTAAGGCCACAGTTCTATTAAATATATTGTAATTCCTTAAAATTTTAATATTTAACACTTGCTTAATACAAACTTTCATTGTTCTTACAGGATGAGTAGGACAACACACCAACAGCTAGAGACTCTAGTAGATTTCCTGGTACAGAACCCAGTGCCAAGGGGTTATTGCGTACTGCTCATGCTAAGCAGGAGACAAAGAAAAAGTGGAACGAGATAGCAGTATCCTTAAATGCACTAGGCGGTGCACAAAAAGATGGTAAAGGCTGGGCTACTGTCTACACACTAATATTTTTCTTTACACTTAATTATATGACTACAGGTACAATAATGAATACATTTCTTTTCTTTTCAGCATCGGGCTGACAAAAAGCATTCGCTTATGAAGATATGTGGTAGTCGATGAGGCATACAGGTGGTGGGTCTGAAGAGAATTTACCTATACCTACTAACACCCATCGACCATCGATACTTATACCACCACCAACCATACCACCATAAAGTAAATCAGTTTTATGGTGTTTTTGTTTCCATTAAGTTTAACATTAATTCATAGTGATAATAGTGTTAATTAAGCAAAAAGTTGTGATAAAGTAGTGATTCTACGAAAAATCGTAAGTACAACTCTTATAAACCTCAATTAAGTGGGCCCCTATACCTAGCCCTAATTTAAATTTTTTTTTGGTGCGTCCGGTACCCTAGACCAAGACCTAGCCCTGGACGATGTCTAGTCCTTTTGAAAAGCTTACTCAATTGAGTTTATATAATAATTATGTTGTAAAACTTTAGTTTGTTAATTTTTGTAAATATGGTTTTTACAACTATCATTCGAGGGTGTGCCCTGATCAGCCTGCAAAACACTGTAGTGTTATTTTAAATGTAGGATTGTTTCAGTTCAATAGAGCAGCCTGAGGTATCTTTAGGTAGCTTATAAGTCGGTTCAGTACTTTTCGAGTAATAAATCATATAAAACAGTTTTTGATTAAAAATTATAATTTTATCCTATTTACACTGAAATGTCTTTTCAGTGGAAAAAAATAGATAATATAGATAAGAGTACCTCAGTGGATAGATAATTTTGTACGGGATCCAACAATGTGTAACATGCCAAACACAGCAGCAGGCTTACTCTCGACACTCGATCGCAAACGGAATTGGAAATTGGGATCGAGATCTTGTCATTTGGCACTCTTGAATGCTACACTAGCGCACGATTGGAATCGTATTAAACGGATTTTTTTGGAACTAAATGAAATCGACTTTACTCGAACGAATGCACTTTTTCGGTACTCTTGACGAGATTTTGACGTTACCGTATCGAGTTTGAAGTCGTGTTTGTGTCAAAATTGAACGATTACAAAAAGGCTACTTTTTCGGGATCGAGTTTGTTTTTGTAACGGATGGCTGAAGTTTTTATTGTGAATAATGGCACGTTTAGAACTTATTTGTGATATTTTGGACAATGCTCATAAGTTAGATATGAGACAAAGGCGGAATTTGAGACGAATGGCGCGTTATGCAGACAACGCGTTTGCCTTGACTGACGATGAATTTAGGAAAAATTACCGAGTAAATAGGGACTTGTACTCTCTCTTATTAAGACTCAATTGTAAGACTATTGTTCTATTATGTATTAAAATAATGTAAGTAATGTGTTGTGCTGAGGGGTTACTAATAATCAAATAATAATAAGCTTACCATAGACTTATAAAAAAAGATGGACTCCGCGCTGCGCATATCGAAAGTGAAGCACCGTAAGTATGCCGGGACCGTTTGTACAAACACGCCTCGCGCACACATTTACATCATAGTATGCCGACCGGCCGCCATTACGTGACACGAGCGACGGCATCTTTGCAGGTACTCAAATCACGCACACATAGATCGGTAGGGTGCTTCACTTTTGATATGCGTGGCGCGGAGTCCATCTTTTTTTATAAGTCTATGAAGCTTACATTAAAAGTCAATTATAATATAAGTTCATGGTATAATTTTAATTAGTAAAAATCTTAAGATTAAAAGGTAATATTACAAAGTATCTATTTGAATAAATATAATCATAGCCTTTTTATTACGAGTTTCCATTCATATTCACAAGGCATTTCCACAACAAAACCAATTTTTATTTTGTTCACATCATAACTTAGGACTAAACACCATATTTATAAAAGTACCTGCTGTGTTTGGCATGTTACACATTGTTGGATCCCGTACAAAATTATCTATCCACTGAGGTACTCTTATCTATATTATCTATTTTTTTCCACTGAAAAGACATTTCAGTGTAAATAGGATAAAATTATAATTTTTAATCAAAAACTGTTTTATATGATTTATTACTCGAAAAGTACTGAACCGACTTATAAGCTACCTAAAGATACCTCAGGCTGCTCTATTGAACTGAAACAATCCTACATTTAAAATAACACTACAGTGTTTTGCAGGCTGATCAGGGCACACCCTCGAATGATAGTTGTAAAAACCATATTTACAAAAATTAACAAACTAAAGTTTTACAACATAATTATTATATAAACTCAATTGAGTAAGCTTTTCAAAAGGACTAGACATCGTCCAGGGCTAGGTCTTGGTCTAGGGTACCGGACGCACCAAAAAAAAATTTAAATTAGGGCTAGGTATAGGGGCCCACTTAATTGAGGTTTATAAGAGTTGTACTTACGATTTTTCGTAGAATCACTACTTTATCACAACTTTTTGCTTAATTAACACTATTATCACTATGAATTAATGTTAAACTTAATGGAAACAAAAACACCATAAAACTGATTTACTTTATGGTGGTATGGTTGGTGGTGGTATAAGTATCGATGGTCGATGGGTGTTAGTAGGTATAGGTAAATTCTCTTCAGACCCACCACCTGTATGCCTCATCGACTACCACATATCTTCATAAGCGAATGCTTTTTGTCAGCCCGATGCTGAAAAGAAAAGAAATGTATTCATTATTGTACCTGTAGTCATATAATTAAGTGTAAAGAAAAATATTAGTGTGTAGACAGTAGCCCAGCCTTTACCATCTTTTTGTGCACCGCCTAGTGCATTTAAGGATACTGCTATCTCGTTCCACTTTTTCTTTGTCTCCTGCTTAGCATGAGCAGTACGCAATAACCCCTTGGCACTGGGTTCTGTACCAGGAAATCTACTAGAGTCTCTAGCTGTTGGTGTGTTGTCCTACTCATCCTGTAAGAACAATGAAAGTTTGTATTAAGCAAGTGTTAAAATATTAAAATTTTAAGGAATTACGATATATTTAATAGAACTGTGGCCTTACCTTGATATTTTCGTCTTCCTCGGTTGAATGCTTGTCTTAAAGTACAACTAACTTGAACTTGAGCATACAAACGTACTTTAACACATTCCAAACTAAACACTTGAAAACTTTCAGATAACATCGCTTTGAAACTTTTGTTTATCGCAACAGTAATAATTCACAGTTTTTATTCAAGTAGGAACCTAATACGATTTTAAAGTGGATGACCGAATGACAAATGCGTGAGAAGTTTTTTTTAACGTAACGTAGGCAATGACATTCACAATGAGCCAATGTTGCCTAAATATTTAGTGTTAAAATACATATAAATGCAAGCAAAGACCACTTAAATGATTATTCATGTTAAAATAAATATCGGAACAATTTTAATAATAGATTTAACGAGTTATTCAATATTTTTAAATTTGGTAATTAACGTTTTCATTTGTATGGCTACCCTATGTCAATTGGTGTAGTCGAACATGCAGTCGATTCCAATCTCAATCTCGATTTCGTTCAAGAGTGCCAATTTTTTGAAGATTGGAATTGAAATTGGATCGGATTGGAATGCGTTCGAGATTGGGATTGATTTCAAGAGTAAGCATACAGGTACTTTTATAAATATGGTGTTTAGTCCTAAGTTATGATGTGAACAAAATAAAAATTGGTTTTGTTGTGGAAATGCCTTGTGAATATGAATGGAAACTCGTAATAAAAAGGCTATGATTATATTTATTCAAATAGATACTTTGTAATATTACCTTTTAATCTTAAGATTTTTACTAATTAAAATTATACCATGAACTTATATTATAATTGACTTTTAATGTAAGCTTATTATTATTTGATTATTAGTAACCCCTCAGCACAACACATTACTTACATTATTTTAATACATAATAGAACAATAGTCTTACAATTGAGTCTTAATAAGAGAGAGTACAAGTCCCTATTTACTCGGTAATTTTTCCTAAATTCATCGTCAGTCAAGGCAAACGCGTTGTCTGCATAACGCGCCATTCGTCTCAAATTCCGCCTTTGTCTCATATCTAACTTATGAGCATTGTCCAAAATATCACAAATAAGTTCTAAACGTGCCATTATTCACAATAAAAACTTCAGCCATCCGTTACAAAAACAAACTCGATCCCGAAAAAGTAGCCTTTTTGTAATCGTTCAATTTTGACACAAACACGACTTCAAACTCGATACGGTAACGTCAAAATCTCGTCAAGAGTACCGAAAAAGTGCATTCGTTCGAGTAAAGTCGATTTCATTTAGTTCCAAAAAAATCCGTTTAATACGATTCCAATCGTGCGCTAGTGTAGCATTCAAGAGTGCCAAATGACAAGATCTCGATCCCAATTTCCAATTCCGTTTGCGATCGAGTGTCGAGAGTAAGCCTGCAGGGCCTTAAAACCTTATAATATTCTAAGGGAAACTATCGACGAACTCCTTGGTGGTTGTGGTTCGCATGAATAAAGTCGTGAGGTTTTTTTTTATGTCAAAATTATGTAAGTAGGTTATTATATTTCAATCATAAAATTTTATAACCCATCGGAAGGCGTAAAATAAGCTCGCATGGGTTCGAAGATAATAATCAAATGCAGTTTTATTAGTAGGTCATAAGGTTTATATTTCTGAGACACAGATAAATTACATTCATAGAACGTTGTTGTAATGTGAACCTACTACGTTTCAGAGCATAAAATTTTGTGAAACATAAATTAGAATTTAAAAATACTAAGATTTGTTCATCCAAAGTTACATAGGATAGTACCTACCTAAGTAAAATAAAGCCATAAAATAAAACAGCACTTTCAAAACTAACTTCATCGTTTTCTCCATACAAGACTCTGTAGACACTATAAAACAAATTCACAATTTACGGTCAAACAACTTTCCTGCAAGCGTCAAATAAACAAATAAGAATCTTGAGCCAGGCAATATAACTCGCAAGTCGCAACACTGTAACTGCTAAGCCTTAAAATACTGTCAAGATCCCTGATTATGTCAAACGCTTACTCAAGTCGAACACACTGACCATAAAAGGCTGAATAAACACACGCCATTATCAATCATTTCCGTAAGAGAACACGAAATGATTAGTTTCCGCACGAATCGTGTTATAATGTTATGTCAACAATTTGAAATGGTGGCCGACTACTGGATTTGTATTTTAACGAGGACTGGTGTCACCTGTTTCTCTGAAACACGTTATTTATGAGTTAAACAACAAACTAAGTAATGTAATAATACATCCTGTTGCGTTTGGTTTGTATAATAAATACTTAATACCTGTGAATTAAGGCTTGCTCAGAACGAATGTTTGCGGCGATGCGATGCGATGTAACCGCGATACGGTGGCAAAGCGGTCGCGAATCGCGATGCTAACACGGTGCAGTAGCTGACCTTTGACTTTGCTTACTTGCGTTAGAACAATTGCGATTCTGTACCTATTATTACACTCGTGCTATATGGAAAGTATCGATTCTAGTCTAGGTAGGTATAAGTATCAGGCTATATCAGTTATGTACCTAGGTATACATACTATTAAAGACGTTGAAAAGAGTTGATCGGTATCATTGCAAAAAATAGCGCAAGAACTGTTGATAGACCTTATAATGAAGATTTTTAATGAAACGTAAATACTTCTTAGATGTTGCCAGTAACGAGTACATGCTTAAAAATAATCTATACAGGGTTATTTTTAAAACACCAGTAACCTCTTAACCATCTTAAACCTCAAATGTCGAATGCACCCCATGTGTGCATAAGAAAAACTCTTTTTTTGTTAGGTATATAAGCTTATATCATATATATATAAATGTAAAAAAACATCATCCGATGGAAAACCAATCATCATCATTAGTTGTGAACCTATGGAGTTCGTAGCTAACCCCCCCCCCCCCCCCCCGCGTGTCAAATGCACCCAAAGTGTGCAAAAGGACAAAACTTTACATAATAGGTATATAAGCTTAGATCACATATATATAAACGTAAAAAAACATCATCCGATGGAAAAAATGTCATTATCAGTAGTTGTGAACCTATGGGGTTCGTAGCTAACCCCCCCCCCCCCGCGTGTCAAATGCACCCAAAGTGTGCAAAAGGACAAAACTTTACATAATAGGTATATAAGCTTAGATCACATATATATAAACGTAAAAAAACATCATCCGATGGAAAAAATGTCATTATCAGTAGTTGTGAACCTATGGGGTTCGCAACTAACCCCCAACCCTCCCTGGGGTTCTGGGGTTCTTCCTCACTCGCTGGGGTTTTGGGTCTAAAATTAGCCAAACTCAGACACTTGAGGGGTTACGGGGTCATTGTACTCATCATTATGAACACCTTTTACTATGGGACCAAACCTGAAATCGCGAAAAAAAAATCAGCTGTTCAGTACATTTCGACGAGTTTGATGTAGATAAATGTACTGAACAGCAGATTTTGTTTTCGCGATTTCAGGTTTGGTCCCATAGTAAAAGTTGTTCATAATGATGAGTACAATGATACCTTAAGAGGTTACTGGTATTTTAAAAATAACCCTGTATATATAAAAAAATAAATAATTAAAAAAATTGAAAAACACGACAGCCATGCCAAAAACGAACTAAAAAGTAAAAAATAAGTTGTATTCCTGACTAAACAGATAAATAAAATTATCATTGCTGTCGGGGGACCGTTCTGTGGAACACTTTTAAATCTCAGAGGTCTCCCGACTGCAATGATAATTTTATTTATCTGTTTAGTCAGGAATACAACTTATTTTTTACTTTTTAGTTCGTTTTTGGCATGGCTGTCGTCTTTTTAAATTTTTTAAATTTTTTATTTTTATTTTATATACATTTTAGTGGCACGAGCTCGTGGCTAAGTAATAACAGCCGCACGGGTCGATCCATCAGGTTAAGCTACGCTGGCCTGGGTTGGTCTGTGGATGGGTGACCATCTTTACATACCGAGACTCCTCCGTGCCTCGGAAAGCACGTTAAGCCGTTGGTCCCGGCTGTCATTCGTGGATCTTTGACAGTCATTACAGGTCGTCAGAAGCCCGAAAGTCTGACAACCAGTCTTACCAAGGGGTATCGTATTACCTAGTTACTGGGTTGTGGAGGTCAGATAGGCAGTCGCTCCATGTAAAATACTGGTATTCAGCTGCATGCGGTTAGACTGGAAGCCGACCCCAACATAGTTGGGAAAAGGTTAGTTTTTAAGTAAAGTATGTTTCTACGTTAATTAATGTAATTGGTGTTGTACCGTTTTAATTAACTATAAATAAATAAATAAATAATAAGGCTAGGCAGATAGGGGGATTTTAGTGGCAATTCAGACGTTCGCAGCCTTACTACAAACAACTTGAAACATGTACTTACAGAAATCAATAAACTTTTTTACTTTTTTTTTTTTTTTTTTTTTTACTTTTTACTAAAGTCTGCAACCAAAGATGAAAAATGTTTGTTTTGCATGAACACCCTACCTACCTACCTACCTACCTATGTAAAATGTATGCCAATAAATTATATAGCTTTTTTGGAATGTACTCATCAAGACCTTCCATTTGATACCCATTTTGTAATAATAGAAGTTTTTTTTTTTTACATATGAAAATGTAGTCATACTGCCACCATACTATTTTCTTTTCAAAAAATATATAGCTAGTGTCACTCGGGATGATGTAAGGATTCTAACGATACCCCATACATCAAAATCTGTCCAGGCATTCAAAAGTTATGGTGGAATAAAGAAACTCACAAACATACATGAACCCTGAAAACATAACACTAAATAATAAATAAATATAAATAAATATCCTTGGACAGTTCACACAACGCCATCTAGTCCCAAGCTAAGCAACCTAATGCTTGTGTTATGGTAACGCGATAGCTGATAAACTACTTATATACATTTTTTTTTGTAAATACATACATATTATAGATAGAAAAACACCCAGACTCGGAACAACTACTTGTAGGTCATACAAATATTTGTTCCGTGCGGGAATCGAACCCGCGACATGCTACGCAGCAGTCAATCGCTCAACCACTACGCCAACCGTGTCGTCTAACACTCCTTGGTCATCGTCTCACGCGTGAACGGATGGAACAATTTCGTTAATTCTGTTTTTGTTGTGTTTATTATACAGGGCGATTTTTTAATGACCAGCCAAATTTTCACAGGGTGTTCTACCCATGAATATGAACAACTTTCACTATGGGACCAACTTTGAAATCGCAAAAAAAATATCAGCTGTTTCATACATTTTGATCGAGTAGGTATTGAACTTTTGTAGGAAACCGCTGGTTTTTTTTTCGTGATTTCAAAGTTGGTCCCATAGTGAAAGTTGTTCATATTCATGGGTAGAACACCCTGTGAAAATTTGGCTGGTCATTAAAAAATCACCCAGTATAGTCAGGAGAAGGTTTTTATGAAAGAAAAAAAAAATTAAAATTTCGTAAAAAATTGTAAAATTTCAGAAAACTTATCGACCACCTTAACTTCACACGTTTTCATTAGAAAACTAGATAGCTAAGACAGCAGGACAACGTCTGTCGGTTAGCTAATTTGACAATAAAAATTAATGTAAGTACTTAAGTAACACCCTAATTATTTAATTTAACGCGACGTACGAGAGTAATGACATCGCTTTATCACCATCGCATTGTTTGTTATTATTGTGCGAGTAAATAACGGTAAATCTTTGTTTGATAAAATTGTTACAGATTATGACGTAATTACCGTGTTGTAGTTTTAATTGCCTGTTCGGGTACGAGCTGTTCTCAACGGTCATTTTATAAAACAATAAGAAAAAAATAAATGGTTAATGGTTGTGTTAGAAAAACTGGGACTAGGTAGGTAGGTACTTTGATTGATGATTCTGTGCTGTGCGTGGGATCCAATTAGCTCGCTTGTAATATCTATGGATGGACAATTACGATTGTTTATTTGCTGCAAAAAGTTGTTGAAAGCTGCCATTTTGGCACAACAGTGAGTGGTGAACAAAATCGAAGTAATTACGGATTTAAACGCAAGAAACATCATAATTATGTATTGTATGGATAATATTGTGATCGTTTCGTCAAGCAGAAAAAGTACCCATTGAAACAAAATTCAAACAGGTTCACACATTAATTTCTAATACATCCAGCCCACAACTAATCAGCTTTGCTTGCAAATGCATCTTATACTCCGAGTAGTCGATTAGACTCCATGTTCATTAATTAAATTAATTACTTATTAACTACGAGGCGGACTTCTTGTATGACGAATGGACCGATGGATACTGAAAACACTGTCTGTCGTGCACAATCTTGCACAGCGGCCTCAAGTTTTTTATTTCTTTATGAACTGAGCATACAAATTACAATATCCAACCAGCCTGTAGCGACACGAGTAGATAAATCGCCACGATATATCGATGCATTTTAATTATTTATTAATCGATTCCGAAAGGGACAACTATGTGGACGATGGGAACACACTGGCCATAAATAAAAAGCTTTACAGAATCACTTAAGATGCTGTTGAATTACAAACTTTATTATGATGATTTAGGACTTAAATTGGCTCGTTTCATAGGTACATTAATTTCGCGAGGTATTAATTTGTTCGCGGTTGGGTGCCGATTCGATGTTGAACGATGCTACTGCGTGGAATGGAACGCAGCTGACATTGTTGGCTGAGATAGCGCGTTAACGTTTATTATCCTCCCGCCATTTATCATAAATACAATTTATTGCCTTTTGTATAAAATATAAATCCTTTTGTACTTCGGTTTTATTGTTATAGGTTGTTTGTTGTTATTTTTGTTATGGTAACACTTTCGTTGTGTTGCCGGTTCGTAAAAATAATATAAAAAATGAAGCTCTTTATTCCTATAAGCGCGTGGGCGGTGCGCATCCGATACGACTGAGAAAAATAAAGCAAGAGACATGTTTTATGTTTTTCGAGACAGCTAATCAATTTATTTATTCTGACAAAGAAGATAAATCTCGGTCAGAAATCGTTTTACTATCGCGTTTCCTGTTATAGTTGAGTAAAGCGATCTATCTAAGTCTTGCTCCACATTAAAGTGAGTTTAATAAATAAAGAAAAACACGCCTGTGATGAGGTCAATTAAACAGGCTGTAGAATTCACACTTTTTAATGTAGCTATAAATTAAACTGAGGATGGTAGTGGTAATCATTAGAGTCATTGGTCGTAACTTATCAAATGGCACTAAGTAGCTAAATCGAAACACTGACGACCGTTCATACCTACACACGGCGTATAAACCGCGCCGTAGAAAAACGTGTTTATTTTTACAATATTAAGAAATCTTACAGATTATTACACGTAAATGGTAAGAAAATAATAACAACTGGCAATTGCTAATTACAAGCTTATACACACACGCATTTTTATTACAGTGTTATAAAAAGAAAAATAAACCGGTCAAGAGCGAGTCGGACTCGCGCACCGAGGGTTCCGTTCCGATTCCTGAAAAAGTCTGCTATTTAGAGACATCGTTTTATTTTTCCTGTAATCTTTACAAAAACTTCTATCACATAGAATAATTACAGATTTTTCTCTTTGCAAACTTCGGAGATAGGGGGGGGGGGGGGGGGGGAGGGTATTTTTTTTACATTTTTCATCAGAAGTCGAAAACTATGCGGCCTAAAAAAAAGAAAAAAAATGTTTGAGAATATGCAAACGGAGCTCTTTCATATGATACCGCACATGCTTGAGTAGCCCCACTTTGATTTTTTAAGACCCCCTAAATACTTGGGTAAACGTCATCTAAAACTGTTCTAAATTTCAAGTTGATAGCATTAGTAGTTCTTGAGATATCCAACTGTGACAGACAGACAGACAGACTGAGTCACACCATAAGGGTTCCTTTTTTACCATTTTGGTACGGAACCCTAAAAAGAAAAAGGTATGGAAAATAGGTAGGTATGCCATAATAAACTAAGTTCAACAAGTTCGCATTATGAATCCCATGGTTTTGGAGGCTTTCTTGAAGATGGATCCTACATGTTCGTCAAAAATTAGTTTACTGTCATTTATCACGCCAAGATCTCTAACACTATGAAGTTTATTTATGTAAGTTTTTAAACTGTTATGGTCACTAACATTATTATTAACACAAACGGGATATTTACCATATTTACTGTTATTGTATTTGAGTTCCCGATATTTCGGCACTGTTGCAAGCACCATGATCACGGAATATCCGGTTTGGGCTTATTTATGTACATAATTACCATCAAAGTTAAAGTTACCAAGCTTCCACAGTGATCCATACAACACTGGCGACCGCGCCTACACACGGCGAATAAACCGTAGTTTTTAACGGCAAGAAAAACTTGTGTAAATGGCCTTAGTTTTTCCCTACACAGGGGCCATGTTTTGTCAGAAGTGCAATTTAATAAAGGGTCTCCACTTTCTGTAGTCAGTAGGTATCCTCAGAAAAATGTAGGAGCTGATCCTGTAATTGCCGCTCTTCGTCAGCGTTCTTAACGATCGGTTACCGATCAACAAAAGGTCCAACGCTCGCCGATCAATCTGCCTAGCCTTTTCCCAACTATGTTGTGGTCGGGTTCCAGTCTAACCGGATGCGGCTGAATACCAGTATTTTACATGGAGCGACTGCCTATCTGACCTCTACGACCCAGTTACTGGGTAATACGATACCCCGACTGGTTGTCAGACTTTCGGGCTTCTGACGACCCGTAAAGACTGTCAAAGATCCACGAATGACAGCCAGGAGCAACGGCTTAACGTGCTTTCTGAGACACGGAGGAGTCTCGGTATGTAAAGATGGTCACGTCACCCATCCACGGACCAACCCCAGCAAGCGTAGCTTAACCGATCCGTGCGGCTATTATTACTTAACCACGACTCCAATGCTCGCCGATTCGGCTTACATATTCGGCTGGCCTAGACTGTTGAGTAGTGATGCGCTTTGGCGATAAGTACTCCACACTGTAGACTTTGCATTGACTTAATGAGTCCTTGCCTCGTTTTTTGTTATTTCTCAGTAGGTGCAGCCCGGAGTTGGGAAGTTGACGATGTGACACCCCCGGGCCTCGGAAAGCACGTGAAGCCGTTGGCTCTGCGCATGATCTCTCCCCGGTCGTGTCGGATTGCCGTACCATCGGGCTGTGAGAGTGAGGGAAGAGAGGGAGCACCTGTGTCTGCACACAATCTTGTGCACTATATACGTAATATCTGCGTGATTGGCAATCTCCGCTGAGATTGGCTGCCATGGCTAAAATTTGGTCGAAGCAGTAATGCTTGCGAAGGAGTAGGCGGAACGCGTGAGAGAGAGGCAACCTCACGCCCATGCCCTCAGTCGCCGCAGGAGACGCCCTGGGCGGCGGTAGTCGATAGCCGATTCCCGGCCACCGTAGGCGCGGGCTTGCGGACGGCGAGTAGTGGGTAGCTCGCCGTCCGGTGAGGACCAGCCGGGTCGACGGCGCGTTGTGTTCCACGCGCGTCTCAAAGAGATGTCAGCAATGATGGGGTCCGATAGGACCGATGCCGCCGGGGTCGCGGGTTGTTCGAAAGAGATACCGTGGCCCTGGCATAGGCAACTGAAGGAACACGGGTGGGTTTTAGTCAGTAAAAGTCTGACACGCCCTTCCGCTCCACCCAGAGCGGGAGAAGTTATTTGATGATTTCCCACCCTCAAAAAAAAAAAAAAAAAAAAAAAAAAGGGGGGACGGTATTATTTTACATTTCCACTCCATCCATTCACACATTACATTTCCATTTCCATTTCGCACTTGGCCGGTTTTGAATGTTTTGTTATTTCTCAGTAGCAGCCCGGAGTTAGGAAGTACAAATACAAATACTTTTTATTTGTTGAACATAGGTGGGTAGGTACAGATGTTGTAATTATAAAAAGAACGCTATGTCTAACCATCCTCGGTGTACAAATATCATTCTGGTACGTACAAACATGCTAACTATAATAAATGATTAAACAATTATCACACATTATTAAATACTTATTTGAATTTAAATTCTCAACACTAAAAAAAAAAAAACATTCCACTAAAATATAATAATAATAATAAATTCTAATATAAATTGTCAAATCAATAAATGATACATTAAAAAAAAAGTACGTAGGTACTTGGCCGATCTCCGCTGAGATTGGCTGCCATGGCTGAAATTAGGTTTGGAGGGTTATTATATTTACCTCGTCAGTGACATTGATGTCTCGTGCGTCGGCGACCAGCAGGCTCGCCAGCCGGGCCGCATCGCCGCGCGCCGCCGCCTCCAGCAGCGCCGCGGCCAGCCCCATGCGGTCTCACACCATCACTGCAACAATACAAACATACAGTTAGTTTTGGCTCCTCTTGGCTGTCAAATTAAATTAGCTGGCGCTCCGCAGATGTAATGGAATCTCGCGGGCTACCTTAGCGCATCCCCCTTAAGGCCCTGGTTCCAAAGCTTGGTTTAGCTCGGTGTGTAAGTGAAATGGCGTTATGGCTGTCTAGTTTGACGCACGAGATAGAAGATTCTCACGCGCACCGGAATTATGTCGTAAAAGTGCAAATAAAATCGTATAAAATTAGAAATTAACTATTTAATAAAAAGTAATCCATCACTGGATGCAGTTTGGAATTTGACATTTCATGGTATATTTTTAATTATAATTATAATTGCTAATGAAGGAATAAACAGCTTTTAAAGATTATTAGGAGGTATGTTTAAAGTTTTTTTTTGGTGCAATTATGTTTTGGCTTCCATCTCATGACTTGACATGACTTGGAAATATCATATTTTTTTTACCTGTCAAAATTATTTACGGTTTATGAGATACACAGCTTTAAAAAACCACCTTTGTGATCGTTTTCAGGAAATCTGCTGAATCGGAGTTGTAACCTGACATATAGAGGTGCTGTAGATGCTGTGGAACTAGGTTGCAAGTTGAAATGGCGATGGGCAGGACACGTAGCCAGACGCGGGAGCACAGAATAAATAATAGTACTAGCGGGAGTGAGAGGTTGTCCATTGATTGGTACCCTCGTGATGCACCACGCACCTGACTCGCCTGAGGCAGAACCAGGCGCCCGCGCACACACACTTTTTTTAAATTATTTAGTCTGTCAAAACAATTTATTTATTTAATCTATTCTTGTTCATTCAATTATTGTTGAAATGCATGTAAAAATATCGTAATTAATAAATGAGTATTTTAGTAATAGTGTAATGAATGATATTAAGAGGAAACGTGGGTGCTCTTTTCTCCATACAAACAGATACAAACGCTCTCGCCTGTTTTCTTTCTAGTTAATGACCATAAAGCAATGATTTTTTACAGAAATATAAATATCACTTACTTGTATGCCCCTATGTTTTCCTTTTTGATGATATATTATTTTTATAAGAACTAGAACCCTCCAAAAATGCTCAAAATTGCCTATTCAGACCGCTGTCAACAGACGCCTAGTGTACCAATTTTACAAGTATTAACGAAAAAAGAAGAACATAGGGGCATAGTATATATCCTTCTTATTCAGTTTATGAAATATCTTTTAAATTGGTCCAATATTGGAGGAGGAAATAGGCGAGAGCGAAACCTCGAAATGTGACTTTTTACATAGGCTATTTAGTCGGATTTGCAGTTGTCCTTATCGCACGAATTCGAGGGCGGAGCGCTCGCAGAGCGACAGCAATACCTTCTTAAAATACCTAATTTTCAAAAGTCTGGCCACCCGCCTTTCCTTTTAAAAGATGTAGGTTCATAAATGTTCTTTTTGGAAAGTAAAAGGCTTAAATATTAAGTAGGTACTCTACGGAGACGTAAAACTGTAGTTAACGGTCGAGAATTGATGAGGTAGGTATTAAAAATTCTTATTTTAATATATTTTGGCATAGTTGTGACGCCCACCTTTCACTGCCTCTCTTCGCTTCGTTATTAGTTGCAACAAGTACCTATCCGAGACTGACGAAACTTAATATAGCTTGTTTTAATCAATAAATAGGAGCATTTCATTCTCGTAACAATCTTTTCGGTCCGTTTATGCAGGGTTACTTGTAATTCGACGTATTCCTTGTTGTATATAGGGTTACTTGTAATTCGACGTATTCCTTGTTGTAAACAGGGTTACTTGTAATTCGACGTATTCCTTGTTGTATACAGGGTTATTTGTAATTCGACGTATTCCTTGTTGTATACAGGGTTACTTGTAATTCGACGTATTCCTTGTTGTATACAGGGTTACTTGTAATTCGACGTATTCCTTGTTGTATACAGGGTTACTTGTAATTCGACGTATTCCTTGTTGTATACAGGGTTACTTGTAATTCGACGTATTCCTTGTTGTATACAGGGTTACTTGTAATTCGACGTATTCCTTGCAGGACGTCATAGCAGTGTTAAAATGCAACAAATTAAACCACCAAATGTTCTACCGAAATTCAGTATTTTTTTTTTAAATTTTTGTCTAGGAAATATACCTATAAATTACAAAAAACATATAAATATCTTTGCCAAAGTTTTAGGCATTTTCCAACTTTAAAATTGAACAAAGATCTCTACGGCATCACCTATAATAATAACTTAAATTCCAGTAAAGTCGCGCCGTAAATCATTTTTAACTGTATTTTTCATAAAAAAACTAAAAATCTAACTAAATCAAAAACTGTTGAATTTCGGTAGAACATTTGGTGGCTTAATTTGTTGCATTTTAACCCTACTAATGACGTCCTGCAAGGAATATACGTCGAATTACAAGTAACCCTGTATAATCGGTTTATATCTGGAAGAACAGGGTCCCATCTCCTGTTGCGTCGTAAAAGGTGTTAACTGCGCCATACAGCGATGACAATCTCAAGCAATTAACGTAACCTGACTATGTTAACGTTTGTGAATAACAGGAATCAACAGCCAATACAAAGTACAGCCAGGGAAATTAATTCTTAAGCAAATTAACACTACCACAATTTTCCCTAACTGTCAAAAAATTACAGTTATGATTTGAGTTGGTACTTACATCTCAAAATCAATCTGCCTTAGCCTCTTCCCAACTATGTTGGGGTCGGCTTCCAGTCTAACCGAATGCAGCTGAATACCAGTATTTTAAATGGAGTGACTGCTTATCTGACCTCCACAACCCAGTAACTAGGTAATACGATACTCCTTAAATGAGACTGGTTGCCAGACTCGGGCTTCTGACGACCCGCGCCGACTGTCAAAGATCCACGAATGACAGCCGGGACCAACGGCTTGACGTGATTTGCGAGGCACGGAGGAGTCTCGGTATGTAAATATGGTCACCCATCCACGGACCAACCCCGGCAAGCGAAGATTATCCTGATGGATCAACCCGTGCGACTGTTATTACTTGACCACGAGTACAAACGATTTAAGTTGGTACCTAGTCAATTTGCTTAATAATTAACCTCCCTGTCTTTACCTAAGGTCTATGACATTCAGACGGAGGAATAATTATGTTATTTTATTGAGAGGATGCGCAAAGGTAGCCCATGTTTTATATTTGGAAACAAAGTCGTATTCTAAATTATTTACCTGATAAGGGCCTATTTCACGATGTCTGAGTCTACTTGCCGAATAAATTCAAAAATGGAAGGGCCTGTTTCACCACCTACGATTAAGTTCCTATTAACTTACTTGGCAGATAATTTCATTCGGTAAGTAGTGGGCTATTCGGACATCGTGAAATAGACCCATAAAATCTCAAACCATTTTTACATGAACACAATAAACACAACTCCTTTGAAAGTGTCTACATTTCTAAAGGACGCCGGTAATCTCTGTCTTAGAATGAAAATGATTACACAGCGCACAGGCATCCTCATTTGGATCAAAGCGCAGTGTTTTCATAAAAGAGTATCATTAAGCCGACTCAAGTTAAATAACACAGCAATAAGACATCCCGTTTACAGACGACTTCCATTCAGTAACCACAAAACAAATAATATATATTTACTTAGAAAGAACAGACTTTAAACTTTAATAAGATCTACACAAGGTTTAAAATGCTTTGCAGTTAGATTTAAAAGAGTGTTTTATAAAAGGCATCTAACCAGCGGTGTTGCTATAATTCGAGGCTGTCTGCCTATTCGAGCAGGCCCGCCTATTTTGTGTAACTGCCCGAGTCTGCCCGAGTCGGCGTGTGAGGGTTAGATCATAGGATGCAATTTTATAACGTCAATAGAAATGAGTTTTATTGATTTTTCTTTCGTGATGTTATGAAATGGCGTATCTTTTTTATGTGTGTATTAAAATGTTACATGTTTCTTCTATATGTATGCGGCCTCTGCGTGCATAAAGAGACATCTAAGGGGGATATTATACTATCATATCCAGTGGCGTAACTACAGGGTGGCAAGTCGGCAAAATGCCACGGCCAGCCGGAAGGGGCCCCCGGTCAGAGGAGAATCCCAACTCAATTTATTTATTTTATTTTATTACACATTTAGTATAAAAAATAGCTTTGTCTTTAATTTATTTAAGCATTAAACTACTTACATAGACAAGTAAAAAAATGTATTAAAATTTCAATACATTTCTAAAAAAAAGTTGTAACCCAGTTTTAGAAAGAATGGTCAAATCCAATTAATAATTTCGGAGATATGCGTGGACAAAGTTCAGTACGTACCTACTTTAAATTAGGTACCTTTAATTTAAAGTGAATTATTAGAAAATAAGTATTATAAAATAAAAAAAACTTTTATTTTTGGTTCGGCTTGTGCATGGGGTGGGGGGGGGGGGGGGGGGAGGGGGGCATCCGATGAATTTGCCACGGGCCTCAAACGGTATAGTTACGCCACTGATCATATCTGGGATCATAGATCTATGAGTCAAACATATGGCAGTGTAGAGTAGAATAGACTGTAAGTATACTAAGAATAATTTGTGAGCTTCAGTATATTTCCTATATTCTATACTGGAGCTCACAAATATATTTTACACTTAGGTCCGTATTACAGAACGTCACTCAATACTCAAGCATTACTTAAAACTAGATTCAAGCCATTTCATTGGTTGAAACTAGTTTTAAACTAAATTTAAACAAAGATCAGTGCTTGAGTTTCCTTCTGTAATACGGACCTTAATATAGGAAATATAAGGTCACGATTCATGTTACGTCTACTCTACATTGCCAAGTATCTTTGACTCATAGTTTAATATCCCCCTAAGTGATATTTATTGGCAGTTTTTAGATTAGCCTCAGATAAATAGGCTCTATCTATTCAATTAAAAAACTGAAATGCGGAAAAGTCATTCAGCTCAAAACTAGATAATATCAAATGGCTTTGATCAAATGGTTGCTTCCAGTAATATTGAAAATTACTTCCATAATCCTATTTCTAGAGTAATTTCACTTTTACTGATCATAATAACGCTCATTATATTTCGCTACACAGGTTTGTACCATCATTTTATTATCAACTAATATAGATGGCCACATTATCGCGACAAGAATGGAGTTCCATGTCCCTTTGCGTTTAACGGGTTCCATTTTAATAATAAAATATGAAGCCATTGGAGGCTATCTTCATCGTTTCAATTAACTGCGTTCGCATTACATCATTATGCATACAGGCTATTCAATTCAGTTTTGCTAACGATGAGCATCATGCATAGTTAGCCAAGAATTGAAAATAAAAAGGTGTGAAGAATTGTTAATGGATGCGTGCCTTTTTAGGCGCCATTGCGGTTTTGAATGCATTAAATTGTCTATGGTTGGTGAAGGAAAAGTTTTTTTGTAATAATGTGGTACTTTTTTGTTGATACTTACCTACATTAAGTTTATCATCACTTATTGCGTTTTTGTTATCTTTAAGTAAGTAGTTAATTTTATTATTTTAGTACATAAGTATTTTTGTAAATTAAAAAAAAATCTTAGTGAATTATTATATTTATTATTATACTAAGGGCCTGTTTCACCAATTACGATTAAGTTCCTATTAACAAAAAAAAAAAAAAATTCTTTATTCTCACCAATAAAGTTATAGTAAAACAAGTAGGTACTTGACAGATAATTTCATACCTACAAATTCTGTTCCATTTTTGAATATATTCGGTAAGTACCTAGTGGCTATTCGGACATCGTGATTTGAAGGGTTGCTAGTGTTGCTACCTACTTTGCTACTTATCTATATCTATATAAATAAAAAGAGAAGCTCTGACTGACTGACTGATTGACTGACTCATCAACGCACAGCCCAAACCCTTGAACCTAGAAAGCTGAAATTTTGCACAGAGGTTCCCTTTATAATGTAGACAAGGAATAAGGAAGGAATTCCCGGTAGGATGTTCCCATGGGATATTTTCCGACATCCACGCGGGCGAAGCCGCGGGCAAAAGTTAGTTACTGATAACCTGATAACATAATAATATTATGACCCACGTGTAATTAATTAATCAACGTGTTTTCATAATTTTATAACATAATCAATTAGGTAACCTAATCTGTATTAATTACCCGTAATCTCTATATCTACAGCCTATTTTACATTAGATTAAAATTCTATGATTTACTTAAAAAAAATATTAATTGGTCAATATTCAGTAACGAACGGGTCATATCATAATTCATAACTCATAAAGTCGTCATAATAGTCTTAAATCATAATATACGCGGAAGCTTTAATAAATATTTTAAAATATGGATAGGTGGATAGAAACCTACACGTTTTTGTCGTATAATTATAATATTTAAGTATACACCGAAGGTAATTGTTTTTTAAATGAGATATGCATCACTTGACTATGTGTTTTTATTAGTATGTATAACAACAAAGAGTATACTAATAATGTATGGGAGTATAACAATCTGAGAGTTCCGTATTTTCTCATGATTCTAGTAGGTAGGTAGGTATATAAATTAGAAATTATCGTATAATAAGAAAGTACTTGTATTGGTTTTACTTATTACATTTAAAGACAGAAGCAGATATAATTATTCTTCTTTAATATTTTAATTTAAGCGTTGTTTAGTTTAGTTTATTTATTAATAATTATCAAAAATTACATGTCAATAGTCAGAGCATAATTATACCTACAAGTTATCATAATTTACAGATTAATTGAGAGAATTTCAATATAACAATATAATAATCATTTGTAAAAAAAATAAAAGATAATAAACAGAAAGAAGAAGTAGAAAGACGAGGTACCTACCTATACCTACCTATATAGCTCACCTATCGAAAAAGTTACCAAACACACAGTAATTAACAACTAAAGGGGAAGATGCAGCGCAGTCGGCATTGCCGTTCGCCGCTTTATGCAGGATTGTGAATGTTGACGCAGCCTCATGGCGTGGCGTCCGGCAATACTGAGCAGGCACCTTGCATCCTGCAAGAGGACGGCAAAGCGAACTGCCGCCGTGAATGGCGCCGCCGTGAATGGCGCCGCCGTGAATGCATGGAATCAATAATTTTAGACACTTTTTTACAAGGAGATTTTAAATGTATTTATTTCACATAAAAACAAAAGTAAACGTGCAATGTGATGATAGAATATCGAAAATTATTAATGTGCTTTTAGATGTAATTTATTACTCTTAATTAATGAGTTAATAGCCTCTGAATAACGCCCTATCGCAAGGTTTTGGTCGGGGGATCGCCTTAACAAGGAGGTATGCAGCTGGTTCATTTAAATAAAACTTATAAGAAATATAATTATAACTGGCTGGTTTCCTCCAAAAAATTTGAGAAAAGCCATTAGTTTTCTTTCTTTTCTGTTATTTTTTATTGACGCTGTAGAATTACTGGCCAGCATCTTTTAATTATTCGTCATGGACTGTATATTAAAGACTTTTTTCACAAACCTTTTTACAACTTACTTGCATCCCAACTGCAATAAAACTTGCAAGTCCAAGTAGACACGTGAACGAGTAAAGTAATCACTTGCTACACGTCACTGGCACACGAGACATCGCGTGCGTTTAGATCGGCACTAAACACTAATACTCGACAATCAACATACTTGTTTTACATAGATAGATGTCGATCGGTACAGATAATATCGGCTGTCACATGCTGTGGGCGGGAGGCGGAATGTGCGTGAGCGGGATTAAAAAGAAATAATTGAAAAAGTTTATGAGGAAAAATGTTTGAAATTATTGTTTCCCATGCAATACGGTCTATTTAGTGGGCTCAAAGAAATAGCTTGATTTCTGCGATAAAACAGCCTTTTATCCGTTTGATTTATTTGTGTGTTTTTGTAATGTAGGTACTGCCGTGTGATTCTGTAAGACCTCATTCTAAACTTCGAATCTGAATCCGCTGTGAGTTTCTTGATTGGTGTTCTAAATTCGAAGTGTCAAAAAACCGGTCAAAAGCGAGTCAGACTCGCGCACCGAGGGTTCCGTTCCGATTTCTGAAAAAGTGTGCTTTTTACAGACATCGTTTTATTTTTCCTGTAATCTTTACATAAACTTCTATCACATAGAATAATTTCAGATTTTTCTCTTTGAAAACTTCGGAGATTAGGGGGGGAACGGTATTTTTTTTTACATTTTTCATCAGAAGTCGAAAACTATGCGGCCTAAAAAAAAGAAAAACTATGTTTGAGAATCTGCAAACAGCGCTCTTTCATATGATACCCCACATGCCCTAGTAGCCCCACTTTGATTTTTTAAGACCCCCTTTCAGTCCCTGTTGCAAAAAAATATAAATATTTTAATTTCTTTCTTATTTGAAAAATAGTTGGGTCAACGTCGTCTAAAACTGTTCTAAATTTCAAGTTGGTAGCATTAGTACCTAGTTCTTGAGATATCCAGCTGTGACAGACAGACTCAGTCTGTCACAGACAGACAGACTCAGTCTGTCTGTCTGTTTGTCTAGACAGGCAGACAGACTGAGTGACACCATAAGGGTTCCTTTTTTACCATTTTGGTACGGAACCCTAAAAACAAGTGAGAAGAAGTGATGCGAAATGAGAGTGAATAGCGATGTGAGATGCGAGTTGTTATTTGAATTTTACAGAATCGACGTAGGTACTGCAGGTTATCTCCCGCCCGACAATCATAGTTGGGTAATTACATATTTGCCTTTCTATGGGTTTTTGTAAAGGTTACTAAGGGATTACATGAAAGGTATGGGAAGCATCTTCTGTCAGCTAAATTACAAAAGAAATAAGGTAGTCTTATTTCTTTTGTAATTTGGCTACATAATTATCAAGCTATACATTTCCAGTATACATAAGCTGATCTCGTATTGTAAGTATAGGATTTTCGTAGTCCGTAAAATGAGAGGCCAGCTTACACTGGAAATGTATAGCTTGATTTGTAGCCGTGTGTCTATGAAAAATGATTTGTCATAACCGTTACATAGCGGTATTATTTTATCAAATCAAAATCTCAAAACAAGAATTGTTTTGCTAATAAATATGATATTAATTTAATGTTCAATAGAAAATATAAGACCAATAGTTATGACTTTATCATAGAGAAAATAACTGCTATAGTCATTTGTTTATCCAAAGATAATGTCACCAAGCTACCGTTGTATTTTATTGAAAGATCATATCAATTGAGCTTTAGTAGGTTGAGTGCTGCACTTGAGTTGCGATTTGATTGTGTGTTAATTTGATACACTATTGTTCTTAAGCAAAACACATAATATACTATTAAAACTTATCATGCTTATAATCTCTGAGGCAGTAACAATTAAGAGGAAAGGCGGGTGGCCAGACTTTTGAAAATTAGGTATTTTAAGAAGGTATTGCTGTCGCTCTGCGAGCGCTCCGCCCTCGAATTCGTGCGATAAGGACAACTGCAGATCCGACTAAATAGCCTATGTAAAAAGTCACATTTTGAGGTTTGGCTCTCGCCTATTTCCTCCTCCAATATTGGACCAATTTAAAAGATATTTCATAAAGTGAATAAGAAGGATATATACTATGCCCCTATGTTTTTCTTTTTTCGTTAATAGTTGTCAAATTGGTACACTAGGCGTCTGTTGACAGCGGTCTGAATAGGCAATTTTGAGCATTTTTGGAGGTTCTAGAACCCTCCAAAAATTCCTATAAAAAATATATCATCAAAAAGGAAAACATAGGGGCATACAAGTAACTGATATTTATATTTCTGTAAAAAATCATTGCTTTATGGTCATTAACCAGAAATAAAACAGGCGAGAGCGTTTGTATCTTTTTGTATGGAGAAAAGAGCACCCATATTTCCTCTTAATGATAAAGCTCTGAGTAAAACCTCGATTGGGATAATGTAATGGGCCAGATATTTTTTGAAAATGCATTGTACCGTCAGCCACAGAAGTCGGTTAACACTGGATATTTTTGACATCATCTAAATTAACACAAAATGATATGATAGCCTGCTTTTTAGCTATTTCATATATTAGATATGAGTTCATTTTCTATAAAATTGACATCTGTTCCGATTTTAATTATGATTTTTTCTTAATAATAAAAGTTTAAAATGCAATTAATTTAAAAGTGCCTGTATTTGGCCCACAGTGTTAAGATTAGACGATCACTCATAAAGAAAATCGGTCCAGTCATCTTCGAGTAATCGGGGAACAAAAATAAAAAAAAAAGACGAACTGAGAATTCATATATACGCTTGTGAGCTGTGTGTTTAAAAAATTCTAAAGTTATCAAATAGTGAACTATTCAAGTGTCAAATAGTATCAATACAATCTGTGAATTGCTTGGAACATATTGTGATTAACCAAAACCATAAACATCTGAGTTAAAAAGTGCAAATACGTGATTAAGTGGACTGACTAATTTATTCTAATACCCACACCGGCCGGTTTACGTAGATCGCTAATCTAAAAGTGACCTTGACTCATTAGCGGCGCTGTCAGTGATTGTTTGAACATAAAAGCAGTTAGGTACTAATTTCACCTACAGAGACATACCCAATAATTATAATTGCGGAGTTTGGCTTTTTTAATTTCTTTTCTCTTATATACTTAAATTATAAACCTATACAATGCCTCGCACTTCACAAAAAGACGGCGGCACGTTACCCCTGGTGCAATCTGAGCCCAACATACCAGCAGTCCTTGCGGGCTCACCGAGCATATCGAACATTACCGTGAGATCCAAGCGACAGTGCACTGGCTGCTCGCCAGAAGTGGACTCCAGTCCAGACTTTGATCGGCACTCTAAGAAAGAACTATTAGATACAATTCGTGATGAAATTCGTTCTGTTCTATCTTCTGAGATTTCATCAAACATTAAAACCTGTATTACTGGTGAATTAAAGGGCATCAAAGATATGTTGCGAGGCTTGGAGAACTCTGTCAATTTCATGAGCTCTGAGTTTGACCGTATGAGTTCAGAACTGGATGCATGTAAAAGTGAAAACAAAAGTCTATATAAAGAGAATGAAAATCTCAAGACCACGGTTTCTGATTTAGTAATTCGAGTAAATCTCATCGAACAAAATTCGCGCCAGCAAAATCTTGAGATTAATGGCTTACCAGAAAATAAAGCTGAAAACTTGGTCAAGACAGTGGTTCAGCTGGGCAGCGCTGTGTCTACCACGATCAAGGAAGATGACATTTTGTCCGTCGTGCGCGTGAGGAAATTAGACCCAGTAAGCAAAAACCCAAGAGCAGTCGTTGTCAAATTGCGAAGCACATTATTAAGAGACTCAGTCCTGGCATCTGTTCTACTGTTTAACAGAACCAACTCTAATGAAAAACTCAGTACTCAACACCTGGGCTACGGTGGTGCTATCAGGCCTATATTCGTATCGGAACACCTGTCGCCGTTGAATAAAAAAATACACGCGGAAACTAGAAAAGCTGCACGTGAAAAGGGATATTTATATGTTTGGACACGCGACGGCAAAGTCCTCGTCAGGAAAGCCGACGGTCACCAAGCTAAACACATTAAAAGCCTAGATGCCATAGCTCTGCTGTAATTTTTCATTAGATTCTATGCAGTAATACCATGCAATTGCTTAAACATTCACTATTTATTACCAGAACTTCAGAGGAATAAAAACCAAACTTGATACTGTTATGTTGGCGGCACAGTTGGGCGTCTATGATGTTATAATTGGAACCGAAACGTGGCTGGACGATGGTATAAAGGATGGCGAAATATTCGATTCTAGGTATCGTGTATATCGCAGAGATAGATCGTCAACTGCTCTGGGAACCAAGAGGGGCGGAGGTGTTCTGATTGCAGTGTCTAAGCTCATTGATTCAGCACGTGTGCCCAAATGGGAATCTGACATCGAGGATCTGTGGGTCAGGGTTAGAATTACTAAGGGAAAGTGCCATCGTAATTTGAATATCTGCTCTGTTTACCTACCCCCACCAGTCCAGCAAGTCTCACTTGACTCATTCTTGGACAAAGTGTCTACACTGATGGAATCTACAAATGAAGATACAATTATTGCCGGAGACTTCAACCTTAGCTTCATAAGTTGGAACATAGACAATACTTTTAGCCCTCCATGTACAATTCCCACCAATTACACCAATAGGTTAGGCTACTCTCTTGTTGATTTCATGTCTGAAAACAATATGTTGCAATCTAATATAGTGAAAAATTGCTACAATAAAACCTTGGACCTGATTCTATCGAATTTACCCGTAAGTGTTAGCGAATGCAATAACCCGATGTCAAAAGTAGATGCACATCACCCTCCCCTGGAAATTATTATCACTCATGCTTCACCAGCACCGTTAAAAAACAAAATAACTTCGAAGTATAACTTTAAACGCGCTGACTATACGTCGATCAAGGCGAAACTTAGAGTAATTGATTGGACTAAGATTTTTTCTGAAATAACTGATGTAGACGAAATGGTTAACGTGTTGTACGAACAAATTAATGCTTTAATTAAAGAACATGTGCCTCTGTCTAAACTTTCCAATAATAAATTTCCGCGTTGGTTTTCTACGCCTTTAATTAAACTTCTGAACGAAAAGGAAAAAATTAGAATTCGCTATAAAAAATACAAAAATCCAAGAGATAATTACGAATACAAAATGCTAGACGGTCGCGCAAGAATTATGATAAAGAAGTGTTACAAAACTTATTTAAGCAATGCTGAGAAAAACATAGCACAAAACCCAAAACTATTCTGGTCATTCGTTAAAGCCAAAAAAGCACAGTCTAGTGACATACCCACTACTATGCGTTTGGGAAACAATACTGCTTCTTCTGGTGAGGAAATAAGCAACCAATTTGCCACACATTTTTCTTCCACCTTCATACCATCCAACAAGTCGACTGCTCCCGGTACTTGCTCGAATAACTATTGTCAATTGGCTCTGAGCAGAATTGCGTTCACGGAAGTGCAAGTATTAAAAGAATTAAAGAAACTTGACCCCTCCAAAGGACCGGGACCTGATGGCCTTCCCCCGCTATTTATCCAAAAATGTGCATCCAATCTGTGTCTTCCACTCAAACTTATTTTCAATCGCTCCATTGAGACCTCTAAATTCCCCACAGAGTGGAAAATCGCTAACGTGGTACCTATTTTTAAGAAGGGAGAGCCCAGCGATACTTCTAATTATCGCCCCATATCTCTTCTTTCTATCTTTGCAAAGCTGTTTGAAGCGTTGGTTTGTCCTGTACTGTCTTCGCATACAAATGTGCAATTGGCCTCGGAACAGCACGGCTTCCGAGCTCGTAAATCTACTACCACTAATTTGGTTCACTACGTCAACGACATTGCTAGATCTCTGGATTCCCGTGTACAGGTTGATTCCATCTACACAGATTTCAGCAGTGCTTTTGATAAAGTTAATCATAATATACTTTTAATGAAGCTGGAACATTTTGGCATAGCCGGTCGGCTGCTACGGTGGTTCGCTTCATACCTGACGGGGCGGAAGCAGAGAGTGGTTGTGAGAGGATACGAATCACTGTTCTACTCTTCCACTTCCGGAGTACCACAAGGATCGCACCTGGGGCCGATCTTGTTTCTTATATTTGTAAACGACATTGTTTCCACAGTACGACACAGCAAATGTTCCATGTTCGCAGATGATTTAAAACTGTACAAAGAAATTAAAACGGACTTAGACGTATCACTTCTTCAGAAGGATCTTGATGCGATACATGAATGGTGTCGATTAAACATGATGACTCTTAATGTAAGTAAGTGCTATCATATTACGTTTACGCGTAACAAAAATAAAGTACCTTCGTTCTATATATTAAATGGAGTCTCTCTGCAAAAGGTTGACACCATCCGTGACTTGGGAGTCCAGCTCGACAGTAAACTTTCGTTTATTAACCACATTGACCTGATCGTATCCAAAGCGACTAAAATGTCAGGTTTTGTGAAGAGAACTTGCTCGGAGTTTCGGTTCATACCTACCCTAAAACTTCTTTTCAGCACGCTTGTTAGAAGTATACTGGATTACGCATCTCCGGCCTGGAATCCTACATACCGCGTCCATGTCAATAGGATAGAACGTATACAGAAGGCCTTCACCAGATATCTGCGCTTCAGATGTTCTAGTTGCGATCGAGACACTAGTTATGCTCAAAGACTCAACCATTTCAATATGATATCTCTGGAACAACGTAGAAGTCTCTCCGATCAGATATTTCTGTATAAAATTATCCGTAATCGATCCGATGTTCCAGAGCTATTATCTGAACTTAACATCACTGTTCCTAGGCGCACTATAACTAGATCTGTACGTAAATCAGATATTCTTACTATGTCCTCATCAAGAACAAACCTTGGTCGCAATGCTCCTATGAACCGACTTATGGCTAATTATAATATAATCCACAACAGCAGCAACATTGACATCTTTGCCGACACTTTTTCCCAATTCCGTAAAAAACTTATGATCCCCAACCATTCATAACATTTGATCACGATTATTGCAGTCGTCTTAGTTATATGGATTCTCAGTTTAATTTTGGGGTGATTATTGTGCGTAAGTTACGTATAATGGTCGCACCGGGGTTGGACTGGGAATCTGTTATTTAGGTACTAATTAATTAAGTAAATCTGATGTTGTATTTAAAATATATATACTTCCTATGTTAAAATAGCTCTTAATTTGTCTTCCAGTGTAGCAAAAAATAGGTTTGTTTTTTTTTTTCTGTAATCATTTTAAACTTTTTTTAAATAATTTGTGTATATTTGCTAAGTAACATATTTACATATTAAGCTGTGTACTTCTTTAAGTGACAAATTCACCCTAATATTAGATATACTTATAAGTTTTTTTTTAATGTAATATGTATTAGTGAATAAGTCGTTGGAGTGCCTTTAAATAAATAAATAAATAAATAAATAAACTGAGAATCTCTTCCTTTTTTTGAAGTCGTTTAAAAAGAATCAAAGAACGAGCAGTGATCTCTACTCTCTCTCTCTCTCTTTTTGCTCACTGCGCGTTTTCTTATTACCTAGTACAAAAACTCTTCTATAAGATGACAATTATATTGAAGTGTATGCCGCTCTTGAGCATAGAACATGCTTAGTACCTACGGATGTTTTATCCATTTACCCATACTTAGACGACGTTGTGCGAATACATATTTTTTCTGAATAGCGAGATTTTCCGCGAATTGATGACCCTCTCTATTTATTATTTCAATAATGTCGGTGGAATGAAGCGGGAAAGTTTGTTTTTTGTTAGGTAGTTTGTTTAAACGCGCTAATCTCTGGATTTGTCGAGTCGGATTTGAAAAAATGTTTTTGCATTATACAACGTGTAACGTTAAATGCGCAAAACCTCTTAAGGGGTCATCGTACTCATCATTATGAACAACTTTTACTATGGGACCAAAACTGAAATCGCGAAAAAAAAATCAGCTGTTCAGTACATTTCTGTTCGCATAATTCGTCAAAATGTACTGAACAGCTGATTTTTTTTTCGCGATTTCAGGTTTGGTCCCATACTAAAAGTTGTTCATAATAATGAGTACAATGACCCCTTCAGAGGTTTTGCGCATTTAACGTTACACGTTGTATAGCCCAATTCTTGAGGAGGGCTATAGGCTATTGAACACTACGCTAGATGCCCTTAGGAGCCGAGCAAAAAGAAAAAAAAGTCAGAAGGAACGCTAAGCACAAACGAAGTAATACCGCGGGCAGGCGATGCGATACGACGGGGTTGGGGGAAAAGCAGAAAAAAAAAAAAAAAAAAGTTTCACGCGGACGAAGTCGCGAAATCGCTTATCGCTCCCGCTCCGTTCACCACTCCCCTTCAATAGTAAACAATAAGCAATTACGACCGCTCCAGTGGCTCTGCCCAGCCCTTCCGCCGCTAAACGTCTTGAGGATGCACCAATAAGTCGAACACTTTATAGGCAGCCTGTTTGTTTGTAAGTACATACTTCATGTTCCTACTTGTACCTGATTAGTATGCAGGTTTTTATTGTTCTGATTAAAAATCTTTTTTACAAAAAAATACAGCTGATTTCCAAAAACTACACTACAAAGTGAAAAATATCTTTAATTTCGGAAGTGGGTTAAATGTATTTTTGTTTTTTACCACCGTCTTCCGAAATTAAAGATAATTTTCACCTTTTAGTGTTGTTTTTGGAAGTCGGTTGTATTTTTTTTGTAAAAAAGTTTTTATGTTTCACTTTTTAGTTTTGGTGCCACCCCACACAAATTCTAATACCATTCATTACCTGCAAAAGAAATTAGAATATCATCCACATAAAAAGTTTTGATTGAATTTAAACATTGAAGATAACTCAAAAACTACCAAAGCAATGTTAAATAAAATTATAAGAGACCAATTTTGAGGTATCTCGAATAAAAACAAAAAAAAATCAAATCGAACTATGTAAAAATTTATGCATGGCCGCTGTACAAAAAAAAAAAAATCTTTTACGTGTCGACTTGAGAACCTCCTCTTTTTTTCGTCGGTTAAAATATAGTTACCTAGGTACTCTTACAAGGTAACAAGGTAACAAGTAACAATTTGACATTGACAGCGCCTAAGCGCGGTTTTCGTAGATCAAGTGCTAAGCGGCTTTCAGACTACGTATAATAGCATGTAGTAATATAGCTCATACATAGCACAACAATATCGCGCATCATACATTGTAATGGCCACGTTCACACTGTACTGTACTATATATTATTGACAATGCGCGATATTGTTGTGCTATACAGGGTGACTTTGAAAACATGTGACAAAATTTAAAGGGGTGTTCTACCAATCATTATGAACAACTTTTACTATGGGACCAAACCTGAAATCGCGAAAAAAAAATCAGCTGTTCAGTACATTTATGTTCGCATAATTCGTCAAAATGTACTGAACAGCTGATTTTTTTTTTCGCGATTTCAGGTTTGGTCCCATAGTAAAAGTTGTTCATAATGATGAGTACAATGACCCCTTAAGAGGTTTTGGGTTATTTCATTAACACGTTGTAGTAATAGCTCATAGCACAACAATATCGCGCACCATACATTGTAATGGCCACGTTCACACTGTACTGTACTATATAATGCGCGATATTGTTGTGCTATGAGCTATATACTATATGCTATATATTATAGCGTAGTCTGAAAGCCGCTTTAATGTAATGTAACGTGCGACTAACTGTACGCGTGTATTGTACACAAGGGAAGTGTAGCGTGAAAGCGTATTATGTAGTTAACAAATGTTTCCACGTCTAGGAATGTTTTTCCCAACACCCAATGTAATTAATGTTTGTCGAGGTTTGTTTGAGGTTAGCATAGACATTGGGGCATTCGCTATATAAAGGCATCAGGAACTGGGTGTAAAGTTCACTCATCCTCCATAGAAAAGGGAGGATCCCCGACTAGACGAGTATCATGTCTGGTGGGCAACTGACAGTTGATGTCGGGACGTTGATTTAAGCTAGTCGCGCGGTAAACTCTGATTGCGTGATGCAGGATTTTGTGATGTCAAAGTCATGCGTAGTTCGCATGTGGCGATGTAGATGGCGCCACAACGCAAATTGGAGTTGGCTCTGGTGATAAAGAGAGCAACATAAAGACAATGGTGCGGGGCGGACAGCCAATCAGCCAGGCTGGACAGATGTTTCAACAAATTCATATTATTAGCGTTAAGCCAAGGGCGAAATTAGTGGGTAAGCAAGCTGTAGTATAGATAGACTAAAATGTAGGTACTTATAACCAGCAGAACTTAGGACACGACCATTAATACAGATGGGACACTCCGCAAAACCATTTAAATAAAAAGCGACTCTTGCTACGACAATAAAGTGCAATTCAGTTCGCAGAACGCTTATTACCTGCAGTTATATTCACCTACACGTTGCCTCTCTTTCTATCGAGTAACTCTTATACCTTTTCTCTACTGAATTAGCCCCGAGGACTGGGCCCGCCGTGTACTTGTAGCTTCATACCTAAACTGCGGAGTATCCCATCTGTATTAATCTGTGACACAACATAGGGTGCGTTTCCACTGACGCGGAGCTGGGCGGAGCGGAGAGGAGACGTGCAGGAATCGACCAATCATAATGGTTGAAATCCTCATCGCGTCTCTTGTCTCGTCTGTAATTGGACGATTCCTGCACGTCTCCGCTCCGCTCCGCCCAGCTCCGCGTCAGTGGAAACGCGGCCTTACAGCGGGCAAAGTTTCATCGCCACTCATAGGACTTTTAATGCACGGCATCGACACCTACCTGTAGGTCTAGGTACCTATTATCGACAAAACGGATGCCTTTACACCTTAGAAGTTGCTTTTTGTATACAGAGATTCATTGAAAAAACCCTGCCCCTATGGTCCTTTGTTTTACTTTGGCAGCTTGCAAGCAAAATTGTTTCAAAATTGCAAAGGCGATGGTACATAATGTGCAAAAGTTACATGAACGAATCCTCTTATTTATCGTAAACATTGGCAGTTAATTGCAACTCGACGAGTGACAACATGGTGTTGCAGCCGTGTCGCAGTCCGCCACTTGATAGGGCTTGTTATATATTACAAGTTACTGCTAGGGTTGCAGCCGTTTCTTACATTATCTATACAGTAAAACGCCTTTTTAAATACTACGATTATATACCAACGAATAGGAGTGCGTTGCGATTCGACCAAACAGAAATAAATTTTATTCTCGGAATAAATCGCTCCATACTCGGGAGTAAATTAATTTCACGTTTAACCAACTACAATTCGAGGAATAGTGAGTTCGGGAATACCTAGTCACTATTACTGCCGATAAGCATGGAATACGGAGCTTTTCCAAGAATAACAAAAGGTCGTCCTTTTTTGCTGTCATTTCAACTCAACACAACACAAGGAATTTGATTCCAAAACATAAAATGCAAAGTTTAAACGATTTGATCCAAGATAGTGATAGTGATGAGGAAGTTATACCTAGACGTGCAAGGTGGCTAATAATGCAACTTCTAGTTTGTTGTTCTTTGACATATCGCGGGACCCTATGGTTCCGGATCTTTGGAAGGCGAACGAGGGGCCGATGCCAGCTCGCAAAGGCCCCTTGGCCCTTAGACAATATTAAGTGTTGTGGTACCAACTGACGATTGTCCCTGTTTGTTCTATGCGAGTGCACCCAAGGACAAACCCCGGTTGGTGCAGAACCGGTGGTGGTTGGTGTTCTATTGCAGAAGTTGGAAACCAATTTGTTGTTCTTATTGTTACATGAACAATATATTCTCTGCCGTATCTTGAATCTACTGACGATCATTAGGTACTATGTTTGGCAATGGCTAAAATAAAGTTAATTGTAGCTTTATCATCTACCTAACTTTTTCCTAACTACGTTGGTGTTGGCTTCCAGTCCAACCGGATACAGCTGAATACCAGTATTTTACATGGAGCGACTGCCTATCTGAACTCCACAACCCAGTAACTGTGTAATACGATACCCCTTGGTAAGACTGGTTGTCAGACTTTCGGGCTTCTGACGACCCGTAACGAGACTGTCAAAGATCCACGAATGACAGCCGGGAGGGACCAACGGCTTAACGTGCTTTCCGAGGCACGTAGGAGTCTCGGTACGTAAAGATGGTCACCACCCACGGACCAACCCAGCAAGCGTAGCTTAACCTGATGTATCGACCCGTGCGGCTGTTATTACTTAGCCGCGAGTTCCTATAATACAATATTATATTTCATAAAAAGTACATACGAACAGCCCTGGCATAATGTCCGTACATGACATAGCCGCGAGGTGCCGCCATATTAGACAGATATTTACGTTATTAAACTTATTATACTGTACAGTGCCTCGCTTCGGAGAACTAATATATGTACAGGAATATATTGTACGATTACATTACTATTGGCATGTAATATAATATGCATGTGCTGTGTGGTCTGTATGATATTTGTGGCCATTGAGTTTGTCGTGGGTGGCAGTCTGGCAGTGAAAGCGAATAAGGTATAGTGATTCAACCATGTCTTATGCTAATAGGCGAAGTTGAATTTGATTATACGTATTTTAAGATTTGACAAAGGTTTTATGTATTGTAACTTCGTAACGAACGGCAAACATTATTATTAGCAGCATTTTTATTTTATGTACCCAAACAGTGGTATACAGGGTGTATCAAAAAGGTCAAACTTAAGGATGAGGTACAGACCATCAAACTGAACAACTTTTTCCATGGGAACAACATCGTACCTAATCGAAAAAAAAATATCAGCTGTCCCGTACCAAACTTCAATACCTACTCAACCCAAATATATGTGCATTTGGGTTGAGTAGGTATTGAAGTTTTGTAAGGGACAGCTGATATTTATTTCTTGATTACGATGTTGGTCCCACGGATAAAGTTGTTCAGATTGATGGTCTATATACCACACCTTTCTGAAACAGCCTGTATAGTAATAGAAACATTATAGCCGTAAGTATTCAATCAGATAGAAGTACCTAGAACTAAATAGAGACAAGTCAGTGGTCGCTAGCCTTTTTTTTTGGATGGGAAATCATCAAATGACTTCTCCCGCTCTGGGTGGAGCGGAAGGGCGTGTCAGACTTTTAATGACTAAAACCCACCCGTGTTCCTTCAGTTGCCTATGCCAGGGCCACGGTTGAAAGTTGCCACAAATTCAGTAACCACTGGAAACAATACTCTACCAAAACCTACTTCGATCACCATATTATGTGCTTTTGCCAAAACAACAATCTACTTACATTCCTGCCAACCTCCTCTACACTAGCTAGCGCAATACACCGGATGTGACGTGCGTGTCACTTCCGGACGTCACGCCCACTGCGCACGCGCCGCCAGCCGGTACCTACTCACTGCTCACCTACATTCGCATCTGTCGCTGATTTACAACGCTATTGCTTTGTTGTGGATGGTGCAAGAGTAATGCCGGAGCGGGAGCGATAAAAAAGTATTTTGGAGGAAAAAAAATTCTGAGGAATGAGACTGAAGAGATACCGAAGGACCAGGTACCTTAGCTGAACCAAGAAAAGCCTATCTGGCTATATACCATATCCTAGCTGTCCAGAAAAAGCCAGGGTCGATACTGTAATTATGCAAAACCGAAAAATTAGGAAGATGTTTTGCAAACGAATCAAGTGAAAATGTGAAAATCTTTCATAAAATCGTTACAATTAGTGATATTTCGTGGGCAATAATGTGGGTAATGCAACGAATTAAGAATGATATGTCAGATCGCAACATGTACGGTGAATGCAACGATAACTCTTATTCATCATTCTTGGCAAATAGTAAAGACTCAAGTTTTTAATCCCTCTCTTGATAATATTTGTGAATTGTGTGTTTTCAGCGATTCGCTATCTCCCCTACCTTGATCCTCGCGCCACAAAAACAAAAACCTTATTATGTGGGTGTTAAAGTAAATATTGCCTTATTTTAATAGTAAACAAGCATGGTAGGTATACAATGCTATAATTCGTTTTGAAACTCTTGCGCAGTGTGGCACAAACACCTGGGTGCTATAGTGCGCGCGGAACTAGTTGGCCGCTCCTTAGGTGGCGACAGGGGTGATAATAATGATAATGATAATTAATAATTAATGAAAAAAACATTAAACACATGCATGCACCACCATGTATGTGTGCACCACCATTAAACCTAATTATCATCATCTTTGTTATATTCATTCTAATTAGCTAAAGCGCGGCCAACTAGTTATAAGAATAGGGATGATGCCTGGGTAAAAAAAAAAGAAATCCTATTTAGTCTGTCAGTCAGATAATAAAAAAATATTAGACACGTATTTTTTGCTTTATCATATTAATAAAAAAAATACTTAGCTATCACGCATTAAAGTTGGGGAGTGGGGGCTCGCTACGTCATTTGTACTTATAAAACCTAGCTACGCGTGACGTCATGCCATATTTTATCTCAATGTATCGCCGTAATATATTGATTACGTAAAAAAAGAAAAAATACGTGTCCAATATTTTTTAATAATCTCTATGACGGACAAAAAATAAATTTTTAGTCATCATCCCTATTAGAAATTATAAAATTGATTATGTCACTTTTAATATATTTCGGCCTATTTTCACGCATTATTTCTCTTCTATAAAAAATTCAATCAGAAAAAAAAAATGAAATCAAAAAATTAAAAAAAAGATTATAAATGAAAAAATTATGAATGATGATGAATTTCAAATGAAATTAAATCAAGTGTATGTAAATTGCATCAAATCGTTATTCATGATATCAATGACAAACTTCAAAAACAGCAGTTTGTTTCATGTTGATTGTTTAGTACAGACACCATCGTACACCTATACTTCTTTATAAGTTCTATTTTTAATTAATTTATTTATAAAACTTTATGCACAAGTAAAATAAAAAACCGGTCAAGAGCGAGTCGGACTCGCGCACCGAGGGTTCCGTTCCGATTTCTGAAAAAGTGTGCTATTTAGAGACATCGTTTTATTTTTTCTGTAATCTTTACTTAAACTTCTATCACATACAATAATTTCAGATTTTTCTCTTTGCAAACTTCGGAGAAAAGGGGGGGGGGGGGGGAATGGTATTTTTTTTTACATTTTTCCTCAAAAGTCGAAAACTATGCGGCGTAAAAAAAAGAAAAAAAATTTTTGAGAATGTGCAAACAGCGCTCTTTCATATGATACCCCATATGCCCTAGTAGCCCCACTTCGAATTTTTAAGACATACATTTCAGTCCCTGTTGCAGAAAAACTATTATTATTTCTTTCTTATTTACAAAATAGTTGGGCAAACGTCATCTGAAACTGTTCCAAACTGTGCATTAGTAGTTCTTGAGATATCCAGCAGTGACAGACAGTCAAACAGACTGAGTCGCACCATAAGGGTTCCTTTTTACCATTTTGGTACGGAACCCTAAAAATTATTTGTATTTGTGTGAGAAGACGGAATGGCTTAGCTTTTGGCTAGTATTATATAAGTGTAATTAAACAACATAACATGAACAAGGGCGGTAGCATCTCACAATAAAGGACTAATCACCTGCTCTCAGCAGGGAACAATCCAGCATTCCTAGTGCGTTAATTGTCACAGATACATTATTCATGGCGCACGCGCAGTATGGCCGCTACGGCTTCCGGAAATCCATAGACTTATAGCGCTGGATACGTCTAGCTTTTTATGATGCCTAGGATAACTGCGCATCCGGTCTAGATTTCCTTTTTCCTGTACTAAGAGTGCTCAATGGTGTTATAATAAAATTGTAATTGGTCTTTCCACCTGACTATTGAATTATGTAATTACAAGTGATCATGAAATAATAGTTAGTTGTGAAGAGAATAGTACTAAGAAAACTAACAGGCACGATATTCTTTTTGAGGACAAGTTCATTTTGAAGTTATTAAATAATTGTTTGTAAATTGTTTCTTTCGAGAGGAGCTGGTGGCTAAGTAATAACAGCCGCACGGGTCGATCCTTCAGGTTAAGCTAGGCTTGCCTGGGTTGGTCCGTGGATGGGTGACCATCTTTACATACCGAGACTTCTGTGCCTCGGAAAGCACGTTAAGCCGTTGGTCCCGGCTGTCATTCGTGGACCTTTGACAGTCGTTACGGGTCGTCAGAAGCCCGAAAGTCTGACAACGAGTCTTCTTACCAAGGGGTATCGTATTACCCAGTTACTGGGTTGTGGAGGTCAGACAATCGCTCCAAGTAAAATACTGGTATTCAGCTGCATCCGGTTAGACTGAAAGCCGACCCCAACATTTGGGAAAAGGCTAGACAGATTGATTGAAATTGTTTCTTTCGAGGTCCTCCTATTTAATGTAAATTGTAACCCATGTAAAATTTGTTTAGGGATTAACAAGTAGGTTTTAAATGACCACAGTAAGTTGTCAATGAGTAGGTAATAACTTGTTATTTAATTAGACAGGGTTTTACATTGATTAGGATTATTACAACATGAAAAAAGATTGTATGCAGCGGAGATGAGCATGTTGAGATGGATGTGTGGAGTGACGAGAATGGATAAAGCTTGGATAAAGTATAAAAACTTTTTAACAAAAAAAAAAACCGACTTCCAAAAATCACTACAAAGTGAAAAATAACTATGATTTCGGAAGTCAGTGTCTTTTGTTTTTTATTTACTTTCTTTTTTTTTTTGCCACCGACTTCCGAAATCAAAGTTATTTTTCACTTTGTAGTGATTTTTGGAAGTCGATTTTTTTTTTTGTTAAAAAGTTTTTATTTCTCGCTTTTTAGTGGGTCTGTTTATAATTTGTATAAGTTACAATAGTCTAATGTCAATTGCTCATCACATGTTACAAAATATTGCTTTTCCCGATGCTGGGACGTTAATTGTTGAGGAGTTCTGCTGGTAAGAACCAGGAGAACTCCTCAACAACCACTCACCACACGCATTGTGTGATGAGCGGAAATTGCTTAGCAACCATATTAAAGTAATCGAATAGCAACCCGTGAAATATTTATCATTGAGTAGTTCCGGTAGCCATCTGTGGTCTTCATCATCAGTTCCACTTCACCAAGTGGTGCTTTCCGAGAGCAAATGCACGAGCTACTATAAAAAATACCCAAATCGCTATAGGTGTGCCTATAATATTTAAAGAGTTCCTTCGATTTCTCCAGGATCCCATCATCAGAACTGGATTTTGACAAAAATGGGACCATTTGGGAAGTATACCCTTTCCAACAAAAAAATAATTTTTCAAATCGGTTGGCAAGCGACGAAGTTATGCGCGAACAAAATAAAAAAAAAAAATACAAACATCCGAATTGAGAACCTCCTCCTTTTTTAGAAGTCGGTTAAAAAATGAGTATATATTAAGAGGAAGTTTGAAAGTGGCGCCAGTGACAGAAAAGTTGAAAGGAAATCGTTTGGCTTGGTATGGGCATGTGATGAGGAGAGACGAAACGCATGTGACTAAAAGAGTGATGAATATACATGTTGATGGATGGAGAGGCAGAGGAAGGCCAAAGAAAAGCTGGATGAATTGTGTGAGGAATGACATGAAAGAGAAGGGCGTGAATGATAGCGTGACGGTTGACAGGGGAGAATGGAAGAAGAAAAGGTGTGCGCCGACCCCACGTAACATGGGATAAGAACAGGAAGATGATGAGGATTATTACAAGTGAGGATGGCTCATTTGGTAAGTACTTACTACTCCAAATATAAGTTCACCTGGTTCTGATGCAACCCTAAAGTTATTAGACCTTCATAAACCCGCATACACAATATATCACTCAACATCAAGAAACCATCACTCCTCTCTCACTCAAAGGTGTCAATTTAAATAGCGCATCATTGTTTTTACCTATCACAGACAATCACAGCAACTTCCGCGTGGCTGCGCGCGCGCCGGCATTTTAATGAGTTTTTTAACGTCACATTGTATGAGATAGTTTCTTGACGCGTTATGCATCAGTTTGATGCGTAGATTGATGATCTACGTGTCATTGTTCTATTGTAGAGGAATGATGTAGTTTGTGTTCATGTTATGATTAGTAATAGTTTACGGGTTGGTATCCGCAACTCCACGACAATGCGCGTATTTTGCGTATATAAAGAAAGAAAGAAAACTTGTTTATTCTGCATAAAAATGGGCGTATGGGTATGGGTGTATATACGCGTATGGGTGGGAAAATCGATTATTCGATCCATCCCAGCTCCTCAAAGTAGGCCAGCAGCGCCTTGATGTTACTGACAACCTCCCGGATGGTACCTGGGTTACCGAAGTTCTTTGCCCTGTATGCGGCGACCACCGGGCAGTTTAGAAGCACATGAGCTGCTGTCTCGTCGTCCTCCATGCAGGCCCTGCACAGCGGACTGTCTGTGACTCCTATGACAAAGGTGCTTCTAGGTGTTTATTAAAGGACCCATGGCCAGTAAAGCAGCTGTGACTGTACGCAGCTGTTGTTTAGTCAGTCGGAGAAACTGTTTCGTGAGGCGGCCATCAATTGTAGGGAGTGCTTCCTTAGCCTGCCTACCATGGTCCGGCCATAGTTTGTGATGTCCCTGGCGTGTTATTCAAAATTAAAAATTAATTTATTTAGCTTACACAAAGTTCTTAAAATATACAAGCAACATGGTATGAAATTCTCAATAACAGACTACACAGATTAAACAGCGGGTCCCAAACTAGGCATAGCCTGTATCTTGGTGACCCAAAGGTTATTTTGTTATGATTTAGAACTGTTTTAATAATAGTGGACACAAACAGCTGCTTTGTGTAGGTAAGTATGTATGACATAAAAAGTTGCATCAACTGTGCTTTGGTGTGAAATTAATGAATGCCGATGAAATTACAGGAATCACTTGACTTCCTAGGTTGTCTATTGCAGTTGCAAGGTGGACCATAAAATGTCAGTTCCATCATTGTAAACTAAAATTGAACACAGTACCTATACGTACCTAAATAGAGAGTTTAGAGCCATATCCTCAATCAGGAAGCATCATTTAGATCTTTTTCGCCATTTTAGATAGAGGTACAGCATTTCAGTAATACCTAGGTATGCCGTGTAACGCTATATCGAATATATTACCGCCTCTTTGCGAGAAAAACGTGACATCTCGGAAAATATGTTTTTTATTATTATTCGATAATTGAATATTCGATTGTAGAATCTTTTTGTGTATTTTTTAAAAGTTTATTATGATAACTCATTTAACGTAATTTATAACCACATTAATTTACTTGTCATATTTTTTTTAAAAGTTTACTTATCGCTTCCTGTAAAATTGCATTTTTGGATATAACACGTTTTTCTCACAAAGATGCGTTATGAATTTATGATGTAACTAGCGGACCCGACAGACGATGTCCTGTCTGAACTATCCTAGAACCCGACTGCAGCGCCACCTACCGGGTCCAATTGTGTTTTCAAACCATCCAGGAACCCATTCAAATATACACACATCTAAATCGGTCCAGCCGTTGTTATACCACGTTTTATCCGTTTTTTTTTAAGTATCCTATGTCCGTCTCCTGGTTCTAAGCTACCTCCCCACCAATTTTCAGCCAAATCGGATCAGCCGTTCTTGAGTTATAAATAGTGTAACTAACACGACTTTCTTCATAGATAGGTATGTATCGTAGTTTGTTTAGCCGTAAAACCATCTACGTTATTAACTTTCAGAGTTAAATGAAGGCCTAGAAAATAAATAACTTTCATATCACAAATATCACAATAGAGTCATGTTCACTACTCCCGCGGGTAGTTAACATAAACAAAGCAGCGCTTGGCACGCTTGCAGCTTGAACAAAGAGCTACAACTCACGAGCACTCAAGCTACAGCTCACAGTTTATGCTTAACTTTGTTGTTCAGACGTTCTGTTCAGTATGCTGGATGAGGGAACGTGACAGTGCATATAATTATGTCATTAAGTGCCTTTTAGTAATAAGTAAATGCTAGACTTTCCATGCATCAGTTGTGTTTACAATGCATTTCAAATAAGAATAGGATCGACTTAGTGCCATGTACATCATAGCTGTCAAATCGAATAAATAGGGTAGGGTGACCAAACCAAAAAAAAATGAAATAACGTTTGTTTAAGAAGCATGAACGAAAATTTTTTAATTGTTTATGCTCATACGTATATTATGATTGACGTGAACCTAGGCTAAGCATAATGGTCTTTTATCTACACCCATGCTATAAATCCTCTATAAAAGTTTCTGAAACAGTTAGCTTATTGCCAACATTAAAACAGCCAGTGTCATAGTAACCATGGTAACCGTAATAGCATCCGAACGGGTGCTTTATAATGTTGTACTGAATTTCATAATGCAACTCGTTTTCAAAAAAAGAACATTGTAATGCACGCGCGTTTCACTGCAACAGCGCCGTAATTTAAAAAAAGAACTTATTCGAATTCACGTCTTATACTATGACGCCGGCCGCCATGTTCGATACGAGTATTAGTATTGCAGAAAACTGTTTCAGAACCTTTTATTGAGGATTGATAACATGGATGTAGATAAAGTCTTGTATGCAACTGTACATAATTAGGTATTAAAACATTCATGTGATACTATTATCACAGTCGGCTTCGCCTCGTGTAATAAACCCACATTCGTGTTTTAATACCCCTTATTATACGTCAGTTGCATAAATAACTATTATGTCACGCGGATTTACTGAAGTGACTTGAATTTAGTTAGTAGTGCTTTTTGCTGTTCAGCAACAAAATTGTTGAGACGATCCTTCCTTCCATAAACAATAATAGCTTACACTTAGTAGAATCGGAATATTAACGTATTAAAAGTAGGCATTAAAAGCTATAAAGTGTCAGTTTATAGTTATAGACACTCGTAGTTATGATTGTGAGCTGTTATTAAGTGCGAAACTTACTTTGTTGCTGTACTTAACTTAATGTTTCTTTACAAGCTGGACTTTACATCCAGAGTAAGCTATTAAAGATCATGTAATAACTTGATTCGTTATTTTTAGGGTTCCGTACCTCGAAAGGAAAAAAACCGGCCGAGTGCGTGTCGGACTCGCGCACCGAGGGTTCCGTTCCGATTTCTGAAAAAGTTTGCTATTTAGAGACATCGTTTTATTTTTCCTGTAATCTTTACATAAACTTCTATCTTAAAGATTAATTTCGTTGTGCAAGTCACAATAAATACTTTTTCTTTCTTTTTAGGGTTCCGTACCAAAATGGTAAAAAAGGAACCCAGTCACTCAGTCTGTCTGTCTGTCTGTCTGTCACAGCTGGATATTTCAAGAACGACTAATGCTATCAACTTGAAATTTGGAACAGTTTTAGATGACGTTTACCCAACTATTTTGCAATTAAGAAAGAAATAAAAATATTTATATTTTTTTTGCAACAGGTGAAAATTCAAAGTGGGGCGACTAGGGCATGTGGGGTATCATATGAAAGAGCGCTGTTTGCACATTCTCAAACATTTTTAATTTTTTTAGGCCGCATAGTTTTCGACTTTTGATGAAAAATGTAAAAAAATACCGCCCCCCCCATCTCCGAAGTTTGCAAACATAAAAATCTGAAATTATTCTATGTGATAGAAGTTTATGTAAAGATTACAGGAAAAATAAAATAATGTCTCTAAATAGCACAATTTTTCAGAAATCGGAACGGAACCCTCGGTGCGCGAGTCCGACTCGCTCTTGACCGGTTTTTTTTCTTTACCCTATGAAGTAGGTTGTTTGCACCTTCTGGAAAAATTGTTACTTTTTAGATTAATCACAAGCATGAGAACGGCACAAACAGAACATGCCATGAATTTACTAAATTCTAGTAGAAATAAAATGCGTGACGCTATGTCTAATCCTACGTACCTACAGTTTGACCCAAAACCAGCTCATTGTAATTCTTGGCGCGTTTCTCAGCGCAACGTTCTGCTCTAATAACGAACAGTAACACATACACATACCAAACAGTATCTAATTAAAAGTATACAGGGTGTAAGGGCCCTCCGCAAACTAACAGGGTGCATTCAGCTCCTCATTTTGAATCATATTCCACCGGAAATTTTCTCAGGAAAATTTTCATTTTTTCAATTTTTTTTTCAGTTACATTTTCATTATATCAATGTAAAATTGCATTGTGTGTTCGCAGCACTCCATTTATGTAAAAAAAACTGCAAAAAAAAGCAGCAAAAAAAAAACCAGCAATGGATGTTGAAATATTCTAACCAACGACGCGTGAAATAAGCTGTCCACTTTCTGTCTAGCTACAGAGTTCATCGAACTCACCGCATACCTATTACCTACCCCTCCCAACCAGTAATAGACGCTCCGATTTGTGCACAAAAACACAAACAAATCAGGTTTATTGGAGTCCCTTAAAGTTCCTGAAAAAATTTCATGTACCGGTCATCTTAGTATGACATACTGAATTCACCCTATCAGTTTGCGGAGGGCTGTCCACACCCTGTATAACACAAGCTTGCAAGTATTTACTGTTGTTGCCATAAAAGTGAAACTTAGTAGGTACTGATGGTGAAACTGTAAGGCAGGAATACTTTATAGTTATACTGCTATAGAATACAGGTACAAGGTATAATTTTAATAACGCACAACCTCTTAGGGGTCATTGTACTCATCATTATGAACAATTTTTACTATGAGACCAAACCTGAGATCGCGAAAAAAATCAGCTGTTCCCTACATTTATATTCGCATAGCTTTTCGCGATTTCCGGTTTGGTGCTTTATTAAGTTGTTCATAATGATGAGTACAATGACCCCTTAAGAAAAAGGAGAGAGAAGGAAAGAGGGAGGGGGATGGAAGGAGGTTAAGGAGGGAGGTTGTGCGTTATTTAAATTACACCTTGTAAGTATACAGGGTGACTTTGAAAACATGCGACAAAATTTAAGGGGATGTTCTACGCATCAATATGAACAACTTTTACTAAGGGACCAACATCGAATTCGCAAAAAAAAAATTACCTTCCCATATTATAGTTAAAGGTATTGGACCCTTTTGTAAAAGAAGGTCGGATTTTTTTTTGCGAATTCGAAATTGTTCACATAGTAAAAGTTGTTCATATTGATGCGTAGAACACCCCCTTAAATTTTGTCGCATGTTTTCAAAGTCACCCTGTATTAATGGGCGTCCAGAAGTAAGTTATTTTAATTCTACACGGATTTGGAATAATGTCACATAATATTTCAATAAGAAGAGGTAAAAAAAACATTTGGTTGTTTAGGAATAATTTATGCAAACTTAGCAATTGGATAACTAGGATTTATTGCTTATGTACAATAAACATGAGATGGGCATCTTATGTTTATTGTACATACAGGTGTAGAAGGTTTGTCTTTACAAAGGGTAAACTGTATAGAATTACAGTAGTAACAAATGGGGCTCATTAATAGTCTTTAGTTTAGGTTGTACGTTGGCATTGCGATGAATAGGTATGTTAGCTGTTATGAATTGGTTGACCAAAATAACAACAACCATTGTTAAGCCGGTTGTTTCAAACGGTTGGTTAACGTAACATACATACGTCAAAAACGACGTAAGATGTTTAACGTTCGTTAAATACAAAACGTTGTTCCACTGCAAAAAAAAAAACGATTTTTAGTGAAACAACACTTTTTTGGTTTGACGATAGTTAGCGCCATTTTTGACCCGCCCTTAAAAGACAATGTTAATGTAAATAAACATACCATTTACGATTACATTGTCTTCTCGTAAGACAAGCCCGAACACATTCCTCTAAACTCAACCATTCTCCAAGTTTCCACCTGCCTAAGAAACCATTTTGCTCCAAGAGTCCAGATACACATCACCACCTGCTATCTAACTAATTTGTCAAATGGTTCGCATTTCCATCCATTGTGTAAACTCGTCTCAGAAAGCGTGTGTACAGGGAGAACAATGTTCTCTCTGCGAAACACAAGGGACCGTCGACCGTTACAAAATGTTGCAAACAACGTTATATAGTCACATAGTACTCACACCCGGTTTCAGAGGGTAGAGTAGGTAGAGAGGAGCTCGTGGCTAAGTAATAACAGCCGCACGGGTCGATCCATCAGGTTAAGCTACGCTTGCCGGGGTTGGTCCGTGGATGGGTGACCTATCTTTACATACCGAGACTTCTCCGTGCCTCGGAAAGCACGTTAAGCCGTTGGTCCCGGCTGTCATTCGTGGATCTTTGACAGTCGTTACGGGTCGTCAGAAACCCGAAAGTCTGACAACCAGTCTTACCAAGGGGTATCGCATTACCCAGTTACTGGGTTGTGGAGGTCAGATAGGCAGTCGCTCCATGTAAAATACTGGTATTCAGCTGCATCCGGTTAGACTGGAAGCCGACCCCAACATAGTTGGGAAAAGGCTAGGCAGATTGAGTCACACCCGGTTTCAGATTTGACAAAAGTAGCAAATCTCAACTGATTATTCTTCAAAAACATAAGTATGCGCTAAGTTTATCGCGTTTCACAAGTTATAATCGAATTTCGACAAGTGATGAAAGAAGATGAAGCGTGATGAACAAGTTAGGCCGATGTCCTGCTATTCGTCTGCGCGGTTGTCTGCGTTGAGGCATCTCCAAAGACGACAGGGAAGTATCGTCACTCATTATGATCAAAATCACTAGTTATTGTATAGCTGATTACTGTTACACAGCCGAAATTGGTGTGTCAACTTTCAACGGCTCAACTTGACGTTGATAATGCTTTGAGTGTTGTCAAACACGTTTTTCTTAGTTCAGAAACGCAACTGAAGACCTTAAGCATGAGATAAGCATCCTTTCTTTCAAATTTGAGTAAATTGTGTTATATTCCTCAAATCTTGATTAGAATTTAAAAAAACTTAATTCAGAAACGAAAAAAGGTTTAAGTTATACTTAAGTACAGATTAGAACGTTCTCAACTTCAAATTATCAATTCAGAAATCGGGTAATAGTACTTATAGTTAAATTACTTCAGAGCCAGTTCCTAAGGTTACTGCTGGTTACCGCACAGCTTATCTTATTTGCTGGACTGGTTAGAAGCAGTGTCATGACCATGTTCGGTTTTCGCTTTATACATATTTATGTTTAACATTACTTTGGGAGTTAAGTGAGAACATCAGCGGCTATAGTACCTATAACGGTTATGGCTCGGGCTGGTGCGTGAGAGGTCGATAGTTCGAACCCCACCCATAGCACAAAGAAACCCACTCCTGGCACAGATAATTTGCTGGAAGCGTTAACAACATCTCTAGACGCGCTCGTTTGGTTCAGAAACCAGGAAGTACGCACCTGTAGCTTATTGGAGTCTGCTCCCGACATCAGTAGATCCCTATTTTTTAATATTTTAATTTTTTTTATTAAGTAGGTTTAAAAATATTTTAAAATGTAACTGATTTATGTAAAACAAAGAATCAAAAAATCTGCCTAGCCTTTTCCCAACTATGTTGGGGTCGGCTTCCAGTCTAACCGGATGCAGCTGAATACCAGTATTTTGCATGGAGCGACTGCCTGTCTGACCTCCACAACCCAGTAACTGGGTAATACGGTACCCCGTGGTAAGACTGGTTGTCAGACTTTCGGGCTTCTGACGACCCGTAACGACTGTCAAAGATCCACGAATGACAGCCGGGACCAACGGCTTAACGTGCTTTCCGAGGCACGGAGGAGTCTCGGTGTGTAAAGATGGTCACCCATCCACTGACCAACCCCGGCAAGCGTAGCTTAACCTGATGGATCAACCCGTGCGGCTGTAATTACTTAGCCACGAGCTCCTCTGTAAAACAAAGAATAAAGACAGGAATAATACAGCACCCTAATTGCGAAACACATTATCAATCGGAGTTTGAATAATTTTGAAACGAATTGCTAATCCATTGCTCCATATGTTCGAAAAATTTGTCCGCTCGGCAACGTAAATAACGCAATGAATGTTGTTGAACTGTCGAAATTAACCAACTCCGATTGATAAATAGGTAATGTGTTACGCAATTAGGGTGAGTAACATTATTATTCCCTAATAATGGCCTCACCGACCGGCTGAGACCGATGGAGACTCAAAGGGACTAGTACAAAACATCATTAAGAGACCATCAAACGTATCTTGAACAGTAAAAACCATTTGTAAAACTAATTCGACATACTACGATGCAGACACTGAGAACCCGAACACTTCCAACATTCATAATTTATGTAATATTTTGTTTACTAATTAACAAACGTATTGTACGGACAACAAAAGAGATCTATAGATAGATAGAATATTTCATATGTACAGTGGGCTGCATCAATTGGGTACCCCGGTTGTATTAAAATTTTAATACAACCGGGGTACCCAACTGATGCAGCCCAATTGAAAGCTTAATGTGTAACCGTGTGTACACCATACATTATATACTAGCGACCCGGCCCTGCTTCGCACGGTTTTTACGATTTTACAAAACATGAAGGTTTCTATATTATATCTAAGTTAAATATTAATTTATTATACCCAAACCTTCCGGAATAATTCTCTAAATGATAGTGAGACCCGCATCAAAATACGTTGCGTAGTTTAGAAGAACAACGCGGCCACACAAACAGACACGAAAAGCGACTTTATTAAAATTTTATAATAAGTAAGTATAGATTATTCACCAAAATTGTAAACAAAGCGACTTCTGCAAAATAAATTATTTTCTTGTCTGCTCTGTAGTTGCTAGAGAGCAGCTAGACACATAATAGGAAATAATTTCCTTTGCCCAGGTTGAGGCGACTAACTTTAACATAAGACACTCAGACAAACCATGCTATAGACTCCACAAGCATGCTGAGCAAGTGAGCACACGCATAACATGACATAAAACTTACGTTGAAGTTAGCTGCTGGCTTTTACTTATTTATCTTCTCTTGACTGTACACACGGCTACCCATCAAGCTATACATTTCCAGTTTACGCTGAGCTCTCACTGTAAGGAAATCCTATACAATGCGAGATCAGCTTATACTGGTAATGTATAGGTTGATCTGTAGCCGTGCGTACAATGTCGAGTAAGCCCCCACTGGGTAACTAAGCGATCTTCAGTAGGCACCAATGTAAACACGCTAACTCATACCACACAGGTTCTAAGTGGGAAGTCGTGGCATTCTTATGATCAGAAAGCGAAAGGACGTTACAGATGCTAAGTTAATAATACGAGTAAGTAAAGGGTTTGTGAATGAATACTGAATTTTGTTATGAAAATATTATTTACATAATGTGACCATAGATACATGGTTATAAACTTAATAACAGCCAGACGTGATGAAAATATTTATCTTATCTAATATTATAAATGCGAAAGTTTGGCTTTCACGTTAAAACGGCTGAAAGGATTTGAATGCAATTTAGCACATTTTTCATCAAAAGTCGAAAACTGTGCGGCCTAAAAAAAATGAAAAAAATGTTTGGGAATGTGCAACAGCGTTCTTTCATATGATACCCCACATGCCCTAGTAGCTCTACTTTGAATTTTTAAGACCCCCTTTCAGTCCCTTTTACTAAAAAAATATAAATATTTTTACTTCTTTCTTATTTGCAAAATAGTTGAGTAAACGTCATCTAAAACTATTCCAAATTTCAAGTTGATAGCATTAGTAGTTCTTGAGATATCCAGCTGTGACATACAGACAGATAGACAGACAGACTGAGTAACACCATAAGGGTTCCTTTTTTACCATTTTGGTACGGAACCCTAAAAACATTAGCTTCCAACATCCAAATCACACGTTCTTATCTTACTTATTACCATATTTACTACATATTTGACGGCATATACATGCTCAAACTATATACTTTGACCTTATAATAAGGCTATAAATATGTATTGACTATTTATTGTAGCCAGCGATGAATCTTCTATATTATTATGGTCAAGTTAAAAGTTTACGATTTGAAATAGTTATGCTAAAATACTTTTTGTTATACAAGCCACGATTGGAATGTGTACGTGTGTGAATTAAAATAACGGATGCCTCATAGTGCCATATTTATATTTTATTTGTAAATAAATTAGTAGACTTATAAACATTGGCATGATGAAGTGCTTTGGAATTTTTAATTTGTAATGTTATTAAATTTTTCATTTTTTGTTATTTTCTATAATTTATTGTAAAATGTGTTAGTTTTACAATTTTAATGAACGTGATTTTATTTATTTATTTATGATTTCAAACACAATGTGAATTGTTCCTGAATAAAATTGAATAGAAATTAAATTGATTTACATAGTTGCATTTAGCACGGTCTGCTCTTATGCATTTATGTTAACGAACTAGTTTATCACGATTATTTATTTAACGTTGAAAGAAATAAATAACAATAAAATATGCAGAATTCCAATGGTTATTAAAGTCTGATCTTCAATTTAAAACTTACTAAAAAATTGGTCTCGAGTTCAATTTTTCGATTATTTTCTTTCTTTTTTTGGCAAAAACGAATGGATAGTTTGATTTTTATTACCTCCAGCCAAAAATATACAAGCAAATTAAAATCCCATATCAAGATTAAGCTATAAATTAGTTTAATATCTCCATCAGTCACGCAACATTTGGACTATTTCGGACAAAACACAATAAAAATGGCCGACGCCCGTGATATGAGCCCAAACAAATAAAATGCTTCTCATGTTAGTTTACAACTTAATTGGTTTTACGATACGGTATCAATTACAAGCTTTGTGTTTAAATTACTTTAAAGTTAGTTTAACTGCGGTGTTTTATATGAGCACTTAAACCTAACCATATCTCACTGACATTAATAGGCCTCAACAAATTATTTCTTGATTCAAAGATTTGTTTTGTTTACATTAAACATCTCCGGGCTCTTTCTTCGACTAATAAGGAATGCGCTTATAGCTCACCGGACAAGCAAAGTTTTCATTAATCCGAGTACCTATGAAACCGTCACCGTATCACCAATCGAAAAAAAAACCGGCCAAGTCCGTGTCGGACTACGCACAATGAAGGGTTCCGTAGTTGGTATGAAATTATCCCAAGAACAAACTTAACATTATAGTTGAAAAACATGTTCTCCCATACATTCCAACAGTAAATATAAGTTTGTACTCACAATATTGAGAGATTTACTATGTTATTTTAAGACCACAAACTTCTTATAGGTTTTCCTGTAATCTTTAACTGTAGACCTATTTCATGTATTTTTTTCAAAGTTTTAGGCTCAGTAGTTTCGGAGATAGGGGGGGGGGAATGGTCAATTTTCGTCTACTTTCTTAAATAACTTTAAAACTATTTATTTTAAAATTATAAAAAAAATATATTTGAGACCCTCATAGTACGTTCTTTCATTTGATATGTCACACGGTACAGTTTGAAAAACTTTTTTTTAAAATTTTCTTATCCCCTAAAAGTGACCCCCATATTCAAAATTCATTAATTTACTTTAGCCGTACGTGTTTGGGTCACAGAAATCCATATGTGTACCAAATTTCAACTTAATCGGTCCATTACATTCGGAGCAAATTGGCTGTGACAGACGGACAGACAGACAGACAGACACACGAGTGATCCTATAAGGGTTCCGTTTTTTCCTTTTGAGGTACGGAACCCTAAAAAGATCAACACAATATACGACACCTCTTTTAAGCAGAGATTAAGCAGAGAAATACACACTAAATGATCCTTTTCTGCCAGCATTTTGGGCAGCCTGTTGACAGCGATGCGGATGAATTTTTTTAATGTCCTTATGTCCTATGATTACCTACTTCCCCCCTTTTATACAACATTAGTTTTTTTATAGACTAAACCTCTTAAGGGGTCATTGTACTCATCATTATGAACAACTTTTACTATGGGACCAAACCTGAAATCGCGAAAAAAATCTGCTGTTCAGTACATTTATCTACATCAAACTCGTGAAAATGCACTGAACAGCTGACTTTTTTCGCGGTTTCAAGGTTGGTCCCATAGAAAAAAATGTTCAAAATGATGAGTAAAATGACCCCATATGAGGTTTAGTATAAACAAAAAATAATGTATAGGGTGTATCAGAAAGTTAAGGATGTGGTACAACTTACCATCAAATTGAACTACTCTCTCCATGGGAGCAACATTGAAATCGAAAAAAACTCGACGCAAATGTATGGAACAGCTGATTATTTTTTCTCGATTGCGATGTTCGTACGATTAGAGTAATCGAAAATTGAACAGCCGAGAGATGGCGGGATAAACTGGACTCCTTTGATAAGGATTGGTCCTTGATGGCAGCTCTGGACAGAGAGAGGTGGAAGGAGAGTAGGGACGCCTTTGCCCGGCAAGGGGACAAATAGGGACACTAAAAAAAAACTATGTTGGTCCCATGGAGAAAGTTGTCCATTTTGTACCACACCCTTAAATTTGACCACAATTTTCTGGTATCTACATACATCTTTTTATAATATTATTTAAATACTACTATTTGTTCCGAGTTCCTCAATTTACAAATTGTAACAATACGAATACGACAACCGAAAAGGAAAAAGAGATCTCACTTGAATAACAGAGTTAAAAGACTAAACTTTTCATTAATTACAGCTTTTTAAAAACCCAAACTCCTCTGAGCCTCTCAATTAGATGAGATTGTTAAACCTGCATGCTGGTGGCGCACATTTGAAGAGTCCGTCGTTCTCCTGCGCCCGCGCTGGTTACAAGTACCTACCTCTCCCATTAATGTGAAGTATCACTCCTGCGCTCGATGCACCGACTCGTTAATTACTAGCCGAGTAAAATAATCAGGGCTGGTAGAGTAAGAACTTAATTGTTCATAAAGAATAAAATGTTGACACATTTGAAACTTTTTGAATGCTATTATCCTTTTGTCAAATTTATTGAGTGACTCTGGCGCCGTTTTTACTGTGTGACATTTTTACCACGTTTGGGGGTTTATTTAAAGTGTTAAGGCCCATCCCTGACCAACCGACCTTGAGCGTTCGATCCTTCTCTGTCCCACCGGTTAGTCTCGCTCTGTCTCGCTCCCAGCGCACACCCCTTTAACATAAAATTCACAAATTTTTAGGTATTATTTGATTAAAAAGAGAATAGCGATCTTTTGAAATAAAATAAAGCGTGAATTAATTAGATTTTTAAATGATCTATCCATTAGTGTAATCCTCAAATGATTAGAACATCAACTTCAGCAAAAGCTGCATGGAATCACTAGTTTTAGTCACTGTCTTACAAGGAGTTTTTAAATGTATTTATAGCTGAAAATACAAATAAGAACGTGCAACGTGATGATAGGATATCGAACATTATTAATGTGTTTTTTAGATGTAATTTATTACTATTAATTAGCCTCTGAATAACGCACTTTCGCAAGGTTTTGGTCGGGGTTGCGCCTTAATGAAATAACCTTGTGCTAATACAAATGAACTAGTAATAAATACACCGTGTATTGAATTGAAAAAAAAAAAAAAAGTAATTGTCTTAATTTTTCCCGTAAATTGTGCCAAGTACTTGAATGATTTTATAACAGACTAGCACTTGGATGTCGGAGAATATCCTACGGGAACATACTACCGGGAATTCCTTCCTTATTACTTATCTACATTATAAAGGGAACCTCTGTGTGAAATTTCAGCTTTCTAGGTCCAAGGGTTTGGGCTGGGCGTTGATGAGTCAGTCAGTCAGTCAGGACTTCTCTTTTTATTTATATAGATTAAATGGTCTCATTCACCTAACAAGACAGCATTATTCAAAAATATTCACAAGAACCAAAGTGTATGAGACAGCCCTAATCCTCACATAGATGGGATGAGATTTAACCGTTTTTTGTGTATCGGAATGTGGTCCAGATATTAATGACTCAAATATTTTATAATTATTATAAGCTCAGCGTCTGTTATGATCGGTCTTTATATAGGGACATTAGATTTTATTCTCATGGACTTAGTCATTAAGAAACCTATTTTGGAGATTTATCTCACTGGCTGGAATTAAGAAAACTGAAAACTTAGTGTACACTGTGATCTGTGATAGTGTAGTTTTGTCCAGCAGTGAAGATATACTTACACTTTATTGTATTATTAACTTTTGCCTGCGGCTTCGCCCACGTAGAGGTCGGAAATTATCCCACGGGAACGTACTACCGGGATAAAAAGTATCCTATGTCCTAAACTAGATCACGGTCTACCCATGTGCCAAATTTCATTCAAATCCGTTCAGCAGTTTTAGCGTGAGCGTAACAAACAAACAAACAAAATCACTTTCGCATTTATAATATTAGTATTAGGATACTCAAACAACTTTTTGTAGACACGAAGTGCACATTTCTTACATCAGACCTTAGATCGCACAGCACGCTAGGCGGAAATTAGATTCTTTTTATATTCCATGATTTTCTCATGTGATCCTCTTTTATGATGTCGTGGAAACATCAACGGGATATGCCGTTGATTATCGCGATGAAGGACGTAGGCCGTATGTGTAGCCACCACTTACCGCGATAATTTGACCGATAGATGATTACCTGTGTCGATGATGACATTGGTGTTGACGTTAGTGTGGCCCGGGCATGAGAGTGAAGGCATAGAGCAGACAGAAATAAAATAAAATTCGATGTTCTGTCTTGCATTCTGATCAAAACATTACATTAATTACCAAGCAACTAAATCTATAATGTTAAAATAATCTTAATCACCTTCATAAACACCCAATTTTGTCTCCACAACTTCACTATAAACATGTCCCAAGTTTATTCGACCACACGCGAGCACACAAACATGACACCACACGGTAACGGTGCATTACCAATGGTAAGCTATGGCAACGCTTCGCAAGCGGTAAGCGCCGACCATGCGCAGGCGCCGGACAGCCGTGGGTGAACGGCATTGTTTCACAGATTTATCGCAACACCATTTTGGAGTTTTAGTACTATTTAAATGTGGTTTTTGTTGACATTAATGACTTCGTGGAGGTAACTGTCGCCACGGGATTTTTTTGTAGATTTGAGTACTTATTATTTTTTTGGTAGAAAAGTCTCAGACAGTCTAGACTGGTTGGTATGGTTATAGTTTATGGATGGTTACTTAACCTACCATGTTTAGGAACCGAGTTTGTTGCCCATTCTTCTCCATATTTAAATTTGACAATCTTTAAATTTGGCATCTGTCCCTATAGACAATTTAATTCAATTCCTTTTTCGTATTTTTGGCTTTCAAAAGTGAGTTTTAAATGGTCGATTTAATTTTAAAATAAATAATTTGACTTTGAATAAGAGATACAGTCAGCATGATATATGAGATATAGTCAGCATGTTTTAGAAACATTTTACTCCAAGAAATTAAAGTTCATTCAATTCCTTTTTCATATTTTTGAGTTTCAAAAGTGCGTTTTAAATGGTCGATTTAATTTTAAAATAAATAATTTGACTTTGAAATAAGAAATACAATCACACGTTTTAGAAAAATTTTACTCCAAGCATTTAAAGTTCAAAGCTTATTCTCATAAAAGCTTTAAGAAATCCGGGGACCACCTCTGAACATTTATTACAATGTGTTATAAAAAGCCTTCGACCACCTCAACCCAAACGCTACACCACAGAAGCCTTCACTCACAGTAAATTAACCCATTGTTTTTACACACACGTAACTAAACGAATATTGCGTCTGACCGCTACTGTTGACTTTCCATTTGCTATGCCCCACGTAAAAGTGCCTCCTCATTGGAAGATTTTGTGAAGGTTCCTTTTAAGAATCCTTTGTTGACAGCGGGCATTGCAAGTTCTACCCAAAGAATTTTAGACCTTGTAACGTAGCCTCCAACATTAGTTTTTGTATAGGTGATAAGTGTTCTATATAAAAAGAATAAGCATAATCAGCCTATAATGTTCCCACTGCTGGGACACAGGCCTCCTCTCAGTGAGAGGGAGTGGGATGTAATCCACGCGGGCCCAGTACGGGGTTGGTAACTTGGTAGATGTCATATGTATTCGAATTTGTAGTTCTAGGATATGCCGGTTACCCCACGATGTTTTTCTTCACCGTTTTGAGAGTGCGGTGACGAAATTATTTACACAAAGTAAAGCAAAATAAATGGATGCGCATTGGTTTGGGCATTCACTAACAGCGTCATAATATATTAATTTACTAACACAATTTTGATTTTATTGGTTATTTTTAATTTAATGTACTTAATGATTTGTGTAATTCGATTTTAATTAAATTAATGTATATGGATTGTATTATCTGAAAATAAATGAATTAATAATTAATAATAAAGCGCCTGTCTGGGTTCGAAACCACGACCTACAACTCGTCAGTCGGAGCCGTTACCAAGTAAAATAAGACGTGGTCTTAATATCATAAGCCTCTATAGAACTGTATGAGATTTAGAAGGTAATCAGTAAATTGTAAACGCTCACGTTTTCCTTACCGGCGAACAGTGAGCGAACATTGCATCAGAGGAGCATTAAAATGCTCAATGCGTACTCCAAGCTTGCGTTATTTGTGTGCACACCATAATATGCATTCAAAATTGAACCTACTTAAAGCATTTATTTAGGAACTTTAAAATTGACAAAGGAGTCGGTCAGTCAGATAGAATAAGCTAGTTGCCCATTTCAAAGCGTATTAGGTTGCTATGGAGAAGAACGGGCAAAAAACTTCATGCATATGCACTTTATAATCTTAAAAAAAAAGTTAACATCAAAACAGTGTTACTAGCATATCATAGTCTTGTCGTTTCCATTTTAAGGTTTGGGATTATATATTGGGGCAATTGTACCGAAAGAGAGAGTATTTTTAAAGCCCAAAAACGCTGCCTACGAGCAATATTTGGTTTGAAAGTTACCGACAGCTGTGTTCCAATTTTTAAAAGTCATAATTTGTTGACATTTCCATGCCTTTATATTTTAGAAATTGCTCTTTTTGTTAAATGTAATCGACATCTATTTTTAAGTATATCGGAAAGCAGACACCGAGATGTAGCTTTGCGATCTCAATACCAAAACTTGTTACGCACAGGTGGTTACAAGACTGCTTTGTTGAGGAAAAGTGTTTTTGGTATGGCACCGGCTATTTTTAACCACATTCCTAATTCCATAAAAGAGGAACCAGTAACAACTTTCAAAAAGAAATTAACTGTACTTTTATTAAATAAATGTTACTACTCTGTATCGGATTTTCTAGCTGATAAATTTTAGTTTTATGTCAGTGTTTGTACCCATATTTGATGATGAACTGCATCAATGTTTGCATGCCAAAATGGTAAAATGTACAAGGATTCTTTTATATTATTTTAACCACCTTATTGTAAATACCTACGTTCTGAGCAAATAAATGAATATTCCATTCTATTCTATTCTATTCTGGACACTTACTAGAGTAATAAATCAAATTCAGCCAGTTAATGAGAAAGAGCATGCATTGCTGCATAATAGAAACAAACACTACCAAAAAAGTTTTAATTTATTATAATTTTAATACAGTACATTCAATTACATGGTCACCGGACATGCCGCGTTGCACGCTATGTTCAATTAAATAGTGCGCCCAACTTATGTTTGCAGGCGACAAAACACAGAACTAAAAAGAATTGTATCGGTTTTGTCATGCTGGTGCATTTTTCCTTGACAAGCAGCGCTACCGTGAGCTGCAAACTTAAACTGGTCGTACTATAATTACGAACACACATTTCGTTTGATTTTTTTATCGAATCTGAAGTTCGGAGTTATATACGTATCGTGTAAATAGTAGGTAGGTATTAGTGGCTAAGTAAATATTGTGGTGTAATATGGTATGAATGGTCGGCGAGGTCACGCGAGGCACCGCCGAGGTCATGAGTTTTTGTGAGTGATGCTAAAGACTAGCTGGCCACTGTTACAATATGTAAGCAATTTGGAAGGAGGTCAGTAAGGTTGAATTTAACTTAACAAACAGTTTTTATCGCGCCCCAATCATGGCCTTTGTAACCCCATGGAACATGAAGTTCCAGGGGCTCGGCTGGTGTGAATCTTTGGGTTCATTCGGGCAATCGAGTTAAACTACGCTGGGGGTTGGTGCATTTCATTCATTCATTCTTTTCAAAATAACTTAGTACTTACCTATTACCTATTTTATTTAAGTACATTTGTTTTGTTTCATATTCATTAAAGTAAGTATGTTGCTCTAATTTACACCCAAAATAAACATTTTTGGTAGGTCATTAATAAATTTCAAAAATACCTAATTTTAATATTTGTAAATGTATTTGTAAATGATTAATAAGAAATATTTTAATAGGTCATTAATATTACTATCCATTTATTTATAAAGAGTTTACAGTGGATCTTTGACAGTCGTTACGGGTCGTCAGAAGCGCAAAAGTCTGACAACCAGTCTTACCAAAGGGTATCGTATTACCCAGTTGCTGGATTGTAGAGGTCTGATAGGCAGTCGCTCCATGTAAAATACTGGTATTCAGCTGCATGCGGCTAGACTGGAAGCCGACCCCAACATACATAGTTGGGAAAACGCTAGGCAGATTGATTTTATAATGTTTGCAGATTGGCGGTCCTCAACAAGCTACTAAACTGACTTATGGATCATATAAGGAAGATACCATGGGATACTACCTACAGTGGGTTTTATTGTGGGTAAATAACAATAACCCATACTTCCTATGTAGGCTTTTAAACAAAACTACAATGAACGCCTATTCCCCTACAATCAAGTAAAGCCTAGCCTAGGCAGTGCTTCATAAAGCTGATCGGCATTGTCTGATAGCTCGATAGCCGGCGGCGGGTCACGGGTTAATTGCCCGCGCGGCTATCGCTCTGATCTCGGGCTATGGGAACATGGGGTTATGAGCAATTGTTGAGCACAATGTGGATGGTGTGTAATTTATTTATTTAACCATTTATGTACACACAAATGAACAGACAAGAAGAAAGGAACAGAAAAATAAGTACAAACGTAATAATTATTTCAAAAGAAGCTTCCAGCATACCTGCGATAGGACAGATGATAAAAATAGATGTAGAAAATGTGTGTAAGAATAGAAGAGAAAATAAAATACATAGAATCCAAAAAAAAAATAATTAACTCATTAAATTAAAAAAAAAATACATACAATCAATCAATCTGCCTAGCCTTTTCCCAACTATGTTGGGGTCGGCTTCCAGTCTAACCGGATGCAGCTGAAGACCAGTATTTTACATGGAGCGACTGCCTGTCTGACCTCCACAACCCAGTAACTGGGTAATACGATAACCCTTGGTAAGACTGGTTGTCAGACTTTCGGGCTTCTGACGACTCGAAAAAAAATACATACATACTTCTAAAATAAATATCACTAAAATAACTAACAACTATGACGAATTGGATAGATAGTGTTCTGTCACTCTTCTTTTAAATAGTAATCTCTTTTTTTAATTTTTGGGGAATTTAAGAAACATTATGCGACGATGTATGGCTCTCGTCAAAGAATACATCAACTACATATATGGGTGTGTTTGTTGGTATACCGTAAAATATATCCACGGCAATAAGCTTGATATTGTTTGCCATAATCCGTTAACAACATTAATTATTTAGAATGTTTTTCCCCCATTGCAGGATGGTTAAATCCGACTCTAACGATATTATTTAAGAATAAAAGAATTCCTTACAAAAGCTTAATACATCAGAAACAATTCGAAAAATAATTAAAAGCAATGTGGCTAGCCGGATGCGATACAAACAAAATGTGCGAAGAATTAAACAGATAAAACAAGACACTTCCAGTAATTTATATTCATGTGCAAATGTTATCTGCACAACGCCTACATAGAACTTATCTTATCGCCTTTCTTCTTAATGTAGATTGTAAGCAAGACTCCAGGATACCGAGGTATCCATTACAGCAATAAAAATCTACATCCCATTAAATTATAAAACCTATAACTATCAATAAAATTGTACTCTTGCACACATAACTTACATACAGGCTAAAACAAAACATGTTGGACAAAAGTGAAAGTCGGGACAATCGACTTCTGAATAAAAGTCGGGACAAACGACTTCGAAATAAAAGGCTTTGTTTTAATGTTTGAATTAATTGGCGGTATAATGTAGACGCGCGGGTTGATCGCAGCGGGGTTCGAATGATCGGAGAAAACAATGAATGATTTCAATGGCAGAGTTTTGTAAGTAATTGGGGGCTTGTGAATATGTGAATGAAGAGGAAGTGGAACCTAATACTTGACGTTGATTGGGGAATAGAATAGAATAGTATTTTATTTGTATGAATGTAGTTTTACATGGTACGTATGGTGTTAATATTTGTTTAAGTTCTAAACATTCTACCACAACTTTATGGTGTCCAAATATTCAAATGTCACTCTTAATTATGCTACAATACAGTACAATTCATTTTAAGTCCAATCCGAATTAATATTATTATAATTAAAACACTCATACATCAATGCCAAAAATAAGTACATGTCATCTTAGATTTTCAGAATATTCCATATAGGTATTCGCTAATGTCATAAAAACAGTTGTCCACTAACCAACTTGTCAGCTTTTGCTTGAACATGGGAATGGGAAGTTCCTTAAATGAGTTCGGCAACTTGTTATACACCTGAATGGCAATATACATTCCTCCTAAATAATTGCAGTCTACATTGAGGTACATTTAATTCATATTTATATTTATTTCTAGCAGCAGCCTTTTTGTGGCTCACTTCTGATTGCTTGCGAAAGTAGTGCGGATACTGTCTTACTAGCATACATAGTTCCTTGATGTACATGCAGGGTAACGGTAATATTTTAAGTTTTTTGAATAAAGGTTTACAGCTGTCCAAAAACCAGACGCCAAAGATTGCCCTAACACACTTTTTTTGTACTCGAAATGCCTTTAACACTTCAACTGAATTGTCCCATAGTATCAGACCATATGACAACACAGACGATACGTATCCGTGATATGCAGTGACCGCCGCGTCTACGGACACCAGTGTTGCCAGATGACCATCTCGCGTTCCCCCCAAACCTTCGCCGAAATCCCCCCAAAATTCAGGTTTTGAAGGAAAAATCCCCCACAAATGGTAAAAAAAAAAAATAACCATTTGTATTTTGCAATTTTGCGTATTTGTCATATGGGGTTATTTGGTTGCAAATGACCTTTCCTACATCTCCTTAATTGATTGCTGACATTATTACCAATAAACTCTGTATACATACCTACATGATGTGTAAATCGTTGGTCCAAGTCCAAGTGGTACCATAATCAGAGGAATTCATGTAGGTTAGAATAACTAAAATAACTTTATACTGTTAATATTGGGTCACTTTCTCTCTTCTTTCTATACCTTTGTTGTTTCTTTTTTTGTTGTGATAGTGCCAATTAACAAACACCAAGGCGCAAAGACCAACTATGATTTAATCACTTCGTTCTAAGTTCTAACCACGGAGTAAAGAAAAAAGTGGTTCTAACAGACCATAATGGCGATTGACGGTAAAAACCTGTTTGTCCGACCAAGCGAGCGACCGACTGACTTTTCCCAGATTACAGATTGGTTAATAAAAATCCCCCCATTCCCTCCATACCCGATTTTTTCCCTCCAACTATCCCCCCAAAAATATTGTCCCCCCAATTTTCCCCCCATGACTATAAAAAACCCCCGAATTTGGAGGGAATACCCCCAATCTGGCATCACTGACGGACACTGTTGTTCGCAGACGTTTTATTGCGTATACGAATTTGTGTAGCTTGTCGCATACGTAATTGATGTGTGATTTCCAGTTACAATTTTGATCCACTATTATGCCTAAGAATTTTGTGTTTACTACTTGCTCTAGGATACTGTCTTCATCAGTTTACTTTATATGTTTGAAATTGTATTATTTTTGTTTTATTTAGGTTAATTTTTAAATTGTTGTTACTAAGCCAAATTATTATGTCCTTGATGGCTTCATTAATTTCCTGTTCCAATTTATTTTTGTCATTACATTTTATTATTAGTGTCGTATCGTCAGCAAATAAGATAGTTTCATATCGTGTTGCATTGGGAAGGTCATTAATATATAACTAGTAGAAATAAAAATGATCCAAGCACGCTACCTTGTGGTACTCCTACTGCGTTAGTTTTAAAATTCGATTTATATTCTACTTTGTTTCCCTCAATGACTTTTGAAATTTGTACGCATTGACGCCTACCACTTAGGTACGATTTAAGCCAATCATTCGCTTGTCCCCTTATGCCATATCTATCTAATAGACGAAGGAAGTAGACGTGCGGAATTGAGTGCATAATTATGTTGAATGGTAGGCTGGATGATGCCTAAGTTAGCTCGTGCTCTTAATAGTTTAAATGTGCACAGGAAAGAAGAAATTAATTAAATTAAGAAAAAAAATATCGAAATGTTTCATAATAAAAAAAAATAAAAAATACAAATATTACAAAACAATTACAATTACAATACAACACATTACATTACAATTATTTTTAACAATTCAAAACACTTTTTTTTTAATTTTTTTGTTTTTTTTTTATTTTTTTTTATTTTTTTTTTATTCCCAAAACTGTTCAAACATTTCTAGATTATTTATTAATACAGATTTTCATGTAATCGTAGTCCACGTGCAATCATGGACTATGCCTACACAGTTGCTCGATTTACGATCGTCGTTAAAAATCTAGCATTTCTGCATTATCATTTAAACACTTAAAGGCTTCACCGTGTAGACACATTCGAATATTCCCTGGTAGAACTAGAAAAAAACTTGCTAGACGAGAAAAAACTAGAAAATTATCTTAAACTGGAAACAAAAGTTGATTACCTACCATTATTTAATACAACCTTGGGCTAGCAGGTCGCTGCCCGCAGAGCCGACACTCTCCCACCGATAACATTGCTGCATCTTTAAGTTATTTCATTATCATTCCATGCTCTCGATTTCTCATAACATACCTATCTATATGTATAATATATGCAAATGTATGATAGCAGAGCCGTAGAGCCGCTCTCTCCTAGCCAAACAGAGAGCGCACACGACTTTAACGAACAAACTATACACAATGGGTCTTTCAAATGATTGAGCTAATATAGCCCTTATCAGGCGACTTTCAACCTTACTAAGTTGCTTTATGAATTAGTTTCCTTGGGGGTTTGTTTGTATGATATTAAAACCTAAGTTTGAAGTGAAATTAATATCGGAAACACGGATAATTACAAAATGGAGTGTCAAATTGACATTCTAGCATTCTGTAAAAAACAGCCGTGTGATTCTGTAAGACCTCATTCTAAACTTCGAATCTGAATCCGCTGTGAGTTTCTTGATTGGCGTTCTAAATTCAAAGTGAACGAAGTGTCAAAAAAAAACAAGTGCAGAGAAGAAGTGATGTGAAGTGAGAGTGAATAGCGATGTGAGATGCGAGTTGTTGTTTGAATTTTACAGAATCGACGTACTGCATCTGCACCATAACTACATATTTATTATGCAAGGTCTGCTAATTTGAGTCATTGAAACTGACAGATGTTTTTTACTCAAACCCATCTTCTTACTGCTGCTGGGCCCATTCCTCAACGATTTCAGAATTCGTGAGCGAAATAAGACATTAAATAGATATGCTAATCTAAGAAGCCATAAAAATATCGTTAACGCCCCTTAGAAATTCGTCGAGGCAAAGGTTCAAGCGCTTGACCCAACAAATATGCTGATTAGCTATCCATCTATTATTTATTCTGTGAGTGAAACCGAATGCGCAAGCGCTGGCAGGCTGTGTTTGTAGAAACGTCTGACTCAACAATAGTCGTCTATTGTTGACTGTTATCGGACGGATCTGTAAATTAAGATGTGTATGTACCTTCCTTTGATAGTAATATGTGTGCTTTGTAAAAGGTTTTTATCTTTTAATTGAGTTGAATAACGTTTTAGATAGGGGTGTGGAAGTGTTTATAACATCCCGACAATTGAAATTATTTCTCTTTGTCATTTTGAGGAAATGTTGTGTGTAGAAAGTCTCGTCTGATTACAGATGATGAAACAGGACTACAATGGGGTGGAGAAACAAAACGTTAACCACTATAATATTGTCAGTTACTTCTAAAGCTTTATAATGGCAAGAAATTATACAAAAAAACACTAGAATTATTTAGGTTTTGTACCATTCTTTACCATCCTGCATTTATAAATTGACCTCTACTTATCTCCCTACACATAATGCTATGCTACTCCCCTACAGGTGAAGGAAAACATCGTGAGGAAACCGGCATGTCCTAGAGCCAAAAATTCGAAAACATATGTGACATCTACGAACCCGCACTGGGCCCGCGTGGTGGATTACAGCCCTCTCCCTTTCCAAGAGAGGAGGCCTGTGTCCCAGCAGTGGGGAAGTGACTGGTAAGGCTGATTAAATAAATATAAATAACAAATAAATTTTTATTTATAAGTAGTTTGTACATGGCATACATAGCTTACATACTTACTTAGCATACATAGATTATGCCGCTTATGCATCTCCTTAAATTAAAACAAGTGTGCACATACTTCGTAACGTCCTCACAAGTCCCTCAGAGGACGCAGGTGCACTCACCAGCCGGCTGGTGCCCTTTACATCCCCTCTGTACTTATGTAACGAACACATTCCGCTCACCGGCAGAAAAAGTACCAAAGTTAGGTACCAACGTACGAGCAATGGGCGTAGTTTAGTGGCTGTTAGCTGTTACGACCGAAGTGGTATTTTGTTGTTAAACATGTTGTAATATTGGTTTTTCCAACGGTGCTAATAAAGAATGATTAAAAGTACAATGGAGAGATCCGTAGTTTCTTCACGGAACAATAATGATTATGTTTGGACTACAGATAGCTTTTCCGGGCAAGGGGCATAGACAAGATTACATTCTATCAGCGATAACTTTGATGGAAAGGTCAATTTATTGAATTGTCTTAAGATAGTGAAAAGCTCATGTCAATCCTAATGAAGTCGCTGTAGAATACAAAACGCTTTAAAGCGAGTGTCTTTTGTCTAGTCTGGGAGTCTGGGCCCTCTGAATGTGTTATCTCTGATTAGAAAAACTTCCACAGTGCAGTTTTGTGCACTGTGGAAGTTATTGTTGAAGTTGTTCTTGTTTGTTTATGGACAAAACTTTTTAATCAGCAATGTGTATAATAAATATAAAATATTATTTTGAACATAATTATGGACCTAGTATAACTACATTTTTTATTATTTTTTTATTTTATTATAAGTGACATTTTGATTTGACATTTTTAAATATTAATTTAATGTATGTACATTGTAATAATTGTAACTGTGACATTTTAATTTGTAATTTTATTTTATTTTTTTTAAATAGCTAATTTTTATAAATTTTGCGTGCCTATTTCCAGGCAGAATGTACATGGCACACTCTTATCTACTCCACCTGTATTTTAATGTAACCTACATTCGTTGCAAATAAATTATTTGATTGATTGATTTGATTGATTGTTCTGTTATTGAATTTAACGTTACGATTTAATTTGGGTCTCAAAATAACAAACCATATTTCTAACGTTTAGGTTTAACTCAAATGGTATTCAAACTGGATTTGCGTCCAAGGAGTAAAATTGTAATAACGATTAATAAGCATGAAGTCAATTTGTTATTTTAACACATGTTTAACACAATGTATCACCGGCAAACTAAACATTGGCAAAACTCCAAATGGAGTCCAATACGACACTGAAGAGGGCGCCTGCTGTTTTAAATATAAATCTAATTTATTTGTGAAGATTTGTAATTTACACAGGACTAGATTTATATATAAGTTACTGATTTTATTTGGCTGTAAATCTTCCCTACAATAAATAAGAAAAATTATCTCTGGACTGAGTCACAGAATTCCCAGAGGAAATTCATGTCCGGAATCCGGAGTTAGACCAGAATTAGGACACGTGGACCATTCATATTATTCAGCTATGAATGTGAATTCCGTTCTGGAATTTTGACATTAATCTTCATCATTCTTTTGCCCTTCTACCGTTACGTGTGGGGTCGGCACAATGTTTTTAGGATTACTAAGGGTTAGTGATAGCATTCTAACAGTTTTCACTCACTAACATTATGCCTGTATTTCTCGACAGGGTCGGCAGACATGTTTAAAATGGTTACCCATTCGTCAGCGCAGAGAGCTGAGGGCTCTGTCTATGTTATATTCCATACTAAACAAGCCCACTTCTCCTTCTTATCTGACTTCCCATGTTCAATACTTATGCTCTGCCCATAGTAGAAATCTTCGTTCAACCAACAATCTTCTGCTACGATGTCCTTCTCACCGCTCTGGTTTTATTCATTCTTCTTTCTTTGTCCAGGCGGTATTTCTTTGGAATGCGCTCCCTCTGAACATCAGGATGGCAACCAGTCCGTTATTTTTCAAAGTGAAGGCACGTGAATATATTCGTGAAAAGTTGGCAAAATCATCGCAGCGCTGATTTGCTGGATTCTTTTTCTCCTCTGCCTTTCGTTATTTCTCCTGACAAAGTTTATTTTGTTTATATGTATGTATTTATGTATGTATTTATTAGTATTTATTATTTTTCTAGTTATCTATCCCTTATGTTGCACCTACCATGTTTTGTCACTGCATCACCCTAAGGTTGACTGGTAGAAAATGCCTCAGGCATTAAGTCCGCCTTTGTACAGTATTTTTTTACTTGTGCATAAAGTTTTAATAAAAAAAAATAAATAAATATATTACACCGACATTTCACATACTTTATGTATAAGTCCCATTTATGGAACAGAGAGCGATTCTATTCCATTCCGACTTTACTGCGGGACTCCACTAGGCATATTGATTGACATGAGTGACATATTAAATAATAATACTAATATATTTATTTCCATAAAACATGGTATAAAAACGTCTTACAATACAAAAATAAAGCAGACATGTTTTGCCAAGATTAATACTCAATACTCAATACTTTATTGCATTCCACATGTAGTACTTAGTTGGTAAAACTTAAAATTAGATCACATGGACCCTGTCGGGCACAGCAAAGTAAGTGAGTTAGGAGAGAGGAAGCACTTTTAAATTATAATTATTACACAGTAGGTAGGTAATTTCTAAGATAAACTAATAGTAGGTATAAATTATAATATAGAATATAAATAGGTATCTATTGGGAGATCTTGTAATAATTAATAAATATAATATAATATTTAATTTTGACTACTAAAATTATGACTTTATATGTATATCACTTAAATATTCATTTAATGAGTAGTAGCTTTTCTTTAACAAAAATTCTCTTAGTTTTTTTAGAAATGTGTGAGTTTTTTTTTTTTATTAAACATAGCATGCAAATACTGGTATTAACAATTTCCTTAACAAAATTATTAGTATATTACAACAACGCTATTTTCGTTCTAGGAACTGTTTTATACTAAAGAAATTGTTATCAATTAACCATTCATACAAATTCTTCTGGTCAATCAAACAAGCTAATATCACGGTACGGTCTCTCGAATGCTTTCCCATGACTACGCCATTGACCGCAGATTTCCAAACGGATGTCTTTACTATCAAAACAAGGTGTTGTGTAATATTGTCGCGTATGTACATATACATATATATTGATAATATCATCGTATGTGTTTGTGATATGTTATGTAAATGATCGGAGGGCGGCCGACGTGGGCGGTCTCTCGGTAAGCATCAGCCGCGTGATTGGCTGGCCACGGGTAACTTAATGAACTTAAGTCTTACTTAAGATTAGGATTGCTTCTGTGTAAGTTACGGAAGTCTTGGTTGAAGTTAAAAGTTATCTATCGTATTTGTAATAGGAAAGATATTTGTCGATAATTAATAGAATGCTCATTAGAATTAGTGAAAGTTTTCAAGTTTGTTGCTTAGTAATGGTGTTGGTTGAATAGATTTTTTTGGAATTAGATTTTGTCTTGGATTAGTATGAGATTTGTAACTTCAGTGAATTAATAAGTTTTCAGGCGGACAGACCTGTATTTGAAGTTATACTTAGGTAGTTGTGCTCATATTCATCCTAAAAACCTTTGAGAAAATCATGTAGTGGTGTTTACATCTATTCTACTAATTCCATGTAACCACAAAACACTGCCTCTTTCTCAGAATTAAGTACCTATTCAACCTAACATATATAGCTTTATTCTCTTTTTCTTTGTTTACTTATTTATTTTTTTACTCTTTTCTGTAAAACAACGCAATAATAAAATAAAGTAAAAAAGAGGAGCTCGTGGCTAAGTAATAACAGCTGCACGGGTCGATCCATCAGGTTAAGCTACGCTTGCCGGAGTTGGTCCGTGGCACTTTACATACCGAGACTCCTCCGTGCCTCGGAAAGCACGTTAAGTCGTTGGTCCCGGCTGTCATTTGTGGATCTTTGACAGTCGTTACGGGTCGTCAGAAGCCCGAAAGTCTGATAACCAGTCTTACCAAAGGCGTATCGTATTACCCAGTTACTGAGTTGTGGAGGTCAGATAGGCAGTCGTTCCATGTAAAATACTGGTATTCAGCTACATTCGGTTAGACTGGAAGCCGACCCCAACATAGTTGGGAAAAGGCTAGGCAGATTGAGGCAGATTGAATAAAGTTAGTCTGAATATCGTCTTATATTATTTCAAGATCAGTTTCATCGATGCACAATAATTTCTGGCATTCACCGTAGAGACAACACGAGATAGATGGCATCAGATACATCGCAGCGTTTGTTAAAACATATGAAATAAAAAAAAAACTAAGCGCAATATCTCCTAGATAAATTAATAGTTAATAACGGTATTGGAACTTTAAGCCTATAGTAACAAGGTCCAAATTACTATAATTTTGAATTTTAATATCAATTTCGCTGAACCTGACTTGGATACAGATTCTACAAGATCTAGTTTTAAAGATTTTTAACCTTATTCTGTGAGGATTACAACTGATTTTAGTCCGAGTTGAAAATAAGACTGTATTCGTATCGTTATCGCATTTATTGGCGACATTGACGTTTTCATGGCTTCATGAAACGCCGGTGGTATGCAAATAACCATTTTTAAGTATTCTCGTGTTTAAAATAAGATGTTTAAGAGGTTATTTAAGATTTGCTTAAAATATAGCAAGAAAACATAATTTTGGGTGATTTACTCATAATTTATGGTTCAATAAACATTTTAAGAGCTTTAAAAACTGTCGAAGATTCGGCGTTTAAAAACATTTGACATTTCAATGATCGCATACCAATTTTTTAAATGGATTTTGTAATAATAACTTTATCCAACTTCTCATTGTAAATTCCAAAGCTTTATTAAAAACGAATAGCCAGAGACCAAGTAAACATTCGAACATAATTCAAAAATACATTATACAACATATTTAACCAAAAAATATACAACATTTAGCACAAAGATTATCGCGCTAAATAACTTTCTAACGTAAAAATTCTCTGTGAAAATAGAGCACCTTTACAATGCGAGCGCGTTGATGTCTTTTCTTAGATAACATCTAAGATACGCAACTGTCTTTGCATATTCCAAATGGCGTATTTTCAAGTTCATATTTCATTTTATGTTTCGTTTCGTTCGACTTAACGATCTATTGTCGCTAACGATTTTATCGTAGTTTTGATTAATGATCTGTATTATTAATACAACGCTGATGTGAGAGATTTTTTTTCGGTTCGACTATTTCGGTTATATAAGGCGTAGATATACATATTTCATAATGACTGTTTTTCTGTATGGCGTTTTTTGATAGAGTATTTTTTTTTATCACGTGTAATTGTCGGAATTGTCATTAATGTTTTATGGTAGAGAGGAAAATCCACAGAGGAAGTAACATTCCTAAAACTACATTTAAATTATGGTGCGGTCGCGCGGATCTAGAATGTACGAAGTCCTATGGTACAATGTAAACAATAAAAACAAAAATACTATACCTCTAGCAAATCCAATAATCATCACCGTGAAGCAACACGACAGACGAAACACAATCAAACACAAAACTGCACTATATTAGTACTCGAGTACACATCCAAACAGCCACGGTACACAACCTAACAACACACACTTTACACTTTAGTATCACCACTTTGTAGAAGAAAATTTATTACTTTAATAAAAAATTTAGAATCACTCGACGCGACTGTTCCGTCCGGAGGGTTCCGTGGACTGACGCGGCGCGGCGCTGCGGACGCGGCGCGCACGCACCTCTCTCTCTTTCCCTCCCACACGCTCCCCCATAAGCGGCTGCAACAGACAGACAGGTATGATTAATGTATACAACTTTGATGACGAGCGAAAGCTTTTGGGTAAAAAAGTTGATTTGTAATTTTATGAAGGTTCGCGATGGGGACAAGCGATGGGGACAATCGGGTCTCGTAACGTGTTGCTAGTTCCAGTCGTGTGTGTTGTATCGTATGAGAGTCAGAAATACTTGTTTTTTTTTTATCAAGAAACTGTAATTATATGTGCTAATCGATTTTTATTGCAAGTAGAGGCACAAATAGCAAAATGTTTCTTATTATATAGTTTTATATTTCTCAGCAACGATCAAGCTTTTGCTACTTTTTTTTCCGATATCTAATAATCTTATAAAATATAATAAATGAGAAAACTTTCTGAAAAGCTCTTGGGCTTTACATGTTTTCCAACTGAATCTTGATCTAAGGGGCAAAACTTTTATTTATACAACCACTATAGCTACGCCTCGCGGTTTCACCTACGTAGACCGGGATAAAAAGTAGCCTATGTGTTAATGCGGGGTATAAGCTATCTATATACCAAATCTCATGCAAATCGGTTTCGCCGTTTGAGCGTGAAGAAGTAGGTAACAAATGTACACACACACACAAAATTTCGCCTTTATCATATTAGTGTGATAAAATGAAACCTGAAGAACACCCAAGCAATCATGAAAACCGGCCAAGTGCGTGTTGGATCACGCACATGAAGGGTTCCGTAGTTGGGATGAATTTATCCCAAGAACAAACTTAACATTGTAGTTGAAATACATGTTCTCCCATACATGCCAACTGTAAATGTAAGTTTGTACTCACAATATTGAGATATTTACCATGATATTTTGAGATGGCAGACTTCTTATAGGTTTTCCTGCAATGTACAGGTAAAGAACTATTTTCTGTATTTTTTTCAAAATTTTAGGCTCAGTAGTCTCGGAGATAAGGGGGCCCGAATGGTCAATTTTCGTCTATTTTCTTAAATAACTTTAAAACAGTTTATTTTAAAATTATAAAAAAAATATATTTGAGACCCTCTTATTATTTGATATGCCACACAGAAAGGTTTGCAAACTGTACTGTGTGACACAGTACAGTTTGCAAACCTTTTTTTTTAATATTCTTATTTGCCACCCAAAAGTGAACCCCATATTCAAAATTCATTTATTTACTTTACCCGTACGTGTTTGGGTCACAGAAATACATATGTGTACCAAATTTCAACTTAATCGGTCCATTAGATTCGGAGCAAATTGGCTGTGACAGACGGACGGACAGACAGACAGACAGACACACGAGTGATCCTATAAGGGTTCCGTTTTTTCCTTTTGAGGTACGGAACCCTAAAAAGAATCAAACATCAAAACCCAATGACAAAAGCCTATATCTAATTACACCCCGTCACCAACAACAACCATCCTAAGATTAATAGACCATTTGACGACCAGTTGTTAGCAAGAACGTTAATAGCTGCCGTCACCTACCAGGCTACCATTACATCGACGGCGGTAAAAAGCGACCGCAGACTGTTATGATAATGGTCGACGCTGTCACTGCTAAATCACTCAGCGTTAAGCAGCTCTGACGGAGTGCAGTGTTCAACAGTTTTTTGACTCTGTCTTTGAATAAATAAATATTTAAATAAAAATATTTTTGGACATTTCACACAACGCCATCTAGTCCCAAGCTAAGCAACCTAATGCTTGTGTTATGCCCAACAAACATTTTAGTCGTATAAATAAAAATTACGCGACTCTAAATGCTATAAAAATCGTATTAAAGTAATTTCAGCGTGTCATACGACTTAGTGCATCTTATCTTTACACAACTTGTAGTCATATATAGACGTCGTATAAACTTCTATACGACTGTCTTGCACGACTTTTACACAATTTTCAGTAGTATAACCAGTGATGTCGTCTTAGTAATGTCTAAACAACTTTTACATCGGCATTAATCGTATTAAAGTCGCGAGAACTACTTTTACGTGATAATCATGTTAGAGTGATAAATGGCACGCTTATACAATTTTCAGTCAATTTGAACACTTTTAAACTACTATTTAATGACTGGATGACCTATAAGTATATAAGAATTTAGCAATATTACAACCACAGCCATTTTTTTCTCTCTGTAAAAATAGATTTTACGGTATTAAAATGAATAGAAAAAGCTGGGCACATGTGAAAAAAGTGGTGCTTTTAAAAGAAAAGTAAAAAAAAACTACATTGCGCTTCTTACGTCCAATTTATATTATTTCGAATACTTCTACACGACAAGTCAACTGTAATCAAACTGGAGTTGGTTCCGCACAAAATTTAATTTTCAAGTCACCATAATTTTCAGGTTTTAACAGTTGCTCAAACGATGTTGATACATTTTGTTGAGCATTACGGAGACTATTACCATAATAGAGAATATATCACAAGTAACGTCCATAACTTGATTCATCTGGTTAATGAAGTTAAGAGATTTGGTAAATTAAGTTCTATTAAACGTACAATAAGAAAAGGAAACAAACTTCTGGAGCAAATTGCCAACCGACTAATTCAAAGAAATACCATAGAAATAGAAGAATGAAGTAATAATAGTAACTATGATAACATTCCTGTCATTAAAACATATGTTTATAAAAAAACTTTATAAAAGTGATTCATCTGGAATCATTTATTCTCTCCACAGACAACCAAAATAAATGGTTTATGCGTAATAATCTTAATATATTCGAGCTTATATCTATAAAAAATGACGACGTTTGTATAAGTTTAATTGGGAATATTATTGAAAATGTCACCGATGTTTTTGACAAGCCAGTTAGGTCTTCATTATTGAATATTTTTATGATAAACTGTAACAATATAAGAAGATCTAAAGCGATAGTTTATTCTACTGTCATAAAGTGTAAGTTAGTACCCGTAGAATATAGTTCAAATACTTATTTTGTACCGCTCATTCATACCCTGAAGTGAAAAGGTGTAAATAAAAAAGAAACATTGCAGTGGTTGGTTTTATTTATTAATTGTAAATGAACCAAAATACAATCACCAGTGAATCATTCATAATAATTTAAAATATAACAACAAAAATATTAAGAAGGTTCTCGATTAGGTAGATTATCTTTGGCGCATGGCTTACAACTGACGAAAATATAACAATCATAATGATCGCTATTTCTCGATTTTAAATAAATTTATTAACAGGAGTTAATAAATTTATTTAACCCTTAATCGGGCACAGGGATTTTACCGAAATCAAAGTTTTTTTAAATTAATTAATTACTTGACCCATTATTTTTCTACAGAATTAGATTAATTTAACATGTATTTAACATTTTCCTCAGTCACTATAAAATGGGTTTGGTTTCATTGCCAGTTATCGGAAATCCGCAACCAAAACAACGATTCGCGCGTAAAAAGTGTGTGTTTCGGTTAAAAACTTATCGATGTCCATAAAAAATTATATGTAATCATTTTTCATTATAACCGAGACCACCAATAAATAAACCACTTGTTTATGTATGTATTTAAAATGGTTTTTTCACACGCGATTGAATCCAAATGAACCCTTATTTTGTTAATATGGCTGATAATATACAGATAAAAATAAGTGCACGGAATGAAAAGTCGTTTAGATGTTATGTTACGGTTATGTCGTTAATCCTAAGTCGTATTAAGGTAACTGTTAACACTTTCGTCAAAATATAGGGTAAAAATATTGCTTTATTTAAAGAATTTATAAAGCGCGTCCATTATATTAAGAAAACTATCAAATATTACTCGATAAAATTAATTTCCCAACAGATTAATGCACTCAAACATGAGTTTCGAAGATAAAATAATTAATTAATAAAATGGCTGTACTCCCCTTTCAATGATAAAAAATATTACTATATTCTAACACAGTACAAAAGTTGTTCGGTTATAAAGTTTCAATTCACTACATTAATGTAATCACTTTACATCAAAATCCCTTATAAAAGTCGTGATGAATACTAGTTACTCGATAAAATGTCGCAAAGCAGTGCTAATAGACATCATAACTCGACGAAAAGAGGATCTTACGACGTCTGTACGACCACTACTCAACCAGATAGTGATTAATACGACTGCTACGTAACTCTATTACGACACTGATTCGTATAAAATGGGCCTATTCTCGGTCATATCAACGTGATAGCGATGTATTTACGACCAGCGTATAGAACCAAAAGTTAAAATCAGCACGTCGTGGCGACCTATCAAATGTTTGTTGGGTGGTAACGAGATGGCTGATAAACTACTTATATACAATTTTTTTTTGTAAATACATACATATTATAGATAGAAAAACACCCAGACTCGAAACAAATACTTGTAGGTCGTACAAATATTTGTTCTGTGCGGGAATCGAACCCGCGACATGCTGCGCAGCAGTCAATCGCTCAACCACTGCGCCAACGGTGTCGTCCTTATAATAAATTCTTTGGGAAGCGTAGTGCTGGTAATTTGCGAATAGGTTGGATCTACTTAGTACTAACGTGTATGGTAGTCATCTGCCTAGCCTTTTCCCAACTATGTTGGGGTCGGCTTCCAGTCTAACCGGATACAGCTGAATACCAGTATTTTACATGGAGCAACTGGCCTATCTGACCTCCACAACCCAGTAACCGGGATATACGATACCCCTTGGTAAGACTGGTTGTCAGACTTTCGGGCTTCTGACGACTGGAATTTCTCTGGATTAGTGCCCGGTTGATGACAATAGGCTCACCCTCCATTAAATATATTATGGGACTTAATCATAACTTATTATATGTTTTTTGGCTTGGCACCATGGGGAACCTTAATTGGAACATGCTACACTATCATATTTAGAATATTAGTACTTACATAATAATATGTCTTAATTTCTATTCCAATTAGAGTTATTTCTTAACGGTGATTAATGCTACAGGGACCTGCATTGATTAGCTACAAGGTCTGTTATGTCCAGTTTTTAACCGACTTCAAAAAAAGGAGGAGGTTATCAATTCGGATTTTTATATTTTTTTTTGTCAACATTTGTCACATTCAAGATTCAATGCAAGGTTTAATTCATAATTCTGCAGTATGTAGCAACTAAGATTATTCGACTACTGAGAAATTCCAGTTAGAAAAACACAATAACACTTTGCCTGACCTGGGATTCGAAGCCAGGACCTCATGCTCAATAGTACTAAACAGTGGGACAAAATCATAATTATAAATGCCAAGTATTTACAGTGGAAAACAATTTCCAATAAATGTTACGATCATTGTTAACTTATCGCAGGACTTATCTTTATGTAATTTACTAGCTTTTGTAAATTTTAAAACCAACCCCTATTTTACCCCCTTAGGGGATGATTTTTTAAAAACGCTGAACCGCATATTTCTTTATTTCCTATCAAAAGCATACATTTTAATTTTCACATCCCTAACTTAAGAAATACCGAGTTTCCCATACAAACTTTCATCCCCTATATCACCCCCTGTGGGATTATTTTTGAAAAAAAAAGTAGCCTATGTCCGTCCCCAGGATACCATCTATAGCCTTGCCAAATTTTATCGAAATCCGTTCAGTGGTTTAGGCGTGAAAAGGTAACAGACAGACAGACAGACAGACAGAGTTACTTTCGAAACTATACTTATAATAAATCTGTAGAGAGGTCAATTCTGTACATGATATATATTTTCAAAATAACTATCAGGGGGTAATTAGTGATCGATACTGATGCCAAAAATGCAATCAGTAAAATTTTTGTCTGTCTGTCTGTCTGTCCGTCTGTCTGTCTGTCTGTATGTTCCTTATAGAAACAAAAACTACTCGACGGATTTTAACGAAACTTGGTACAATTATTCTTCATACTCCTGGGGAGGTTATAGTATACTTTTCATCACGCTACAATCAATAGGAGCAGAGCAGTGAAGGGAAATGTTGGGAAAACGGGAGAAGTTGCTCCATTTTTTAAGCTTCCGTCGCGTGTGCAGCCTTAATGGTTAAAGCTACATAGACATCATTTATGACGGAAATGTTCTACATAAAATTATCTAAAAAATATCCCACAACAGCATATGTCTATTTTTTATGGTTGACTCACAATAACACGTGTAACTCCCGATAGCTTAGCAGTCCAATATATTAACTTAATAACATACAAGGAGTTACACGCTGATGGAGTCGCGGGCACAGCTATTAATAATAATATTCTGCGGTTCCTTATTGCGATATTTTTCAACAGTATTGTGGATTGACATATTATATTTCCCTACTAAAATACGAAAGTTAATCTGTCTGTTACATCAAAACCACTGAACCGTGAGGAAGGACATATGGTACTTTTTTTACGAAAAACGACGGAAACGCGGACGAAGTCGCGGGCAAAAGCTAGTTTATAATATTAGTATGGATGGATGTGAAAATAAACGTATCTTGCAACAAGTAGCACTTTCGTCGACTCTATCGGGGCTCAGTAAGAAGCCGCGCGATAGAGTCGCTCGTGCGCGTGCGCTTCGTAAATAATATCAGATAACGACGCTACATAACACTGCGGGCTCTTTTAACTAAGTGTTGTATGCATACTAATTCAATTCTCACTACTTAAACAAGGATTGTGTAGTTTCTTAAAGATGATGAAACATACAAAATATGGTTTGAAAGAGTGTCCGTGCCCGTTTTTCTCCATTAGGTGCTGTGGAGGCTTTATGATAAAGTCAAACCTTAGCATAGAACCTTGAAGAAAAGTGAAGCTCGTTTTTCTTCAAGAGTGACAGTTAAATGTTAGCTAGGGCTCCGCGCAGGCTGTGTGATATATTTTATCTGATTCTGATTATCAATATAACGGGCTTCATCCCCATTCCTCCTGTGCACTACATTGTTTTATTCTGTAGCTAGCCTCTCACTGTTGAGGTTCGAGCCCTCACAGTACCTTTATTAGAAACCAATTACATTTATTTGCTGACAGTAATAAAAACCGTAAATATATTAATAAACATATTTCAAGAGACCCCACGAAATTGAACATTCATAATTCTTGTAGAAGCGCATTACATAAAAAGAATAGCTATATGATGTCCATCAAAGTATACAACCATATTCCACGACGGTTGAGAGAACTTCCCTTATATCAGTTTCAATAGCAAATGAAACTATGGTTAATAGAGAACTGTTTTTATACCTTAGGTGAATTTTTTAACTTTAAGACTTAATTCCTACTACGAAACTATGTAATGAATTGTATTTGTGAATTTTGTATTTTGTATTTTATTTTTATTTTTGACTGTAATACTTTGATTCTAAAGAATAATAACGAATGTGTATGACTAATAGTAAATTTTCGCATGCCTCCTACAGGTGAGATGTGTAAAGCACTTCTTTATTGTAACACCAATTGTACCATATCTCTGGCGAAATAAAGATTTATGATTTATGATTTATACTACGCTTTGGAATGAGCGACTAGCTTCATTTTTCCGACCCCATAACAATTCAAAAGTGCCTTAATTGGTCTATTTGAAACTAGCTTTTGCCCGCGGCTTCGCCCGCGTGGATATCGGACAATATCCCACGGGAACTTACTACCGGGAATTCCTTCCTTATTCCTACATTATAAAGGGAACCGTTCTCCAAAATTTCAGCTTTCTAGGTTCAAGGGTTTGGGCTGGGCGTTGATGAGTCAGTCAATCAATTAGTCAGTCAGGACTTCTTTTTTTATTTATATGGATATATACCGGATGACTTTTTTTACCGTCTCGAAAAAATTGGGTGTATTAGGTGATCGGAGTAGAAGCCTATGGCATACCTAACTTTTTTTTTTTTTTTTCAAAACTAAATCAAAAAATCAAAAATTCAAATAATATGCAGGTTGCATATGATTTGAATTTCGATATTTTTAAACGATGTATTATTTTTTTTCTCTGTTTTTCTGGTACAAAAATGAAAAGTTTACATCGAATTTGTTCTATTTATTGGTACTTAGATAATTTTTGTATGCCATAGACTTCTACTCTGTTCACCTAATATACCCAATTTTTTACGAGACGGTAAAAAAAGTCATCCGGTAGATATATATAGATATATCAGTCTGTCTGAACTCTGAAAAGAAATAGAAAATGTGATAGTAGAACTCCTGAATCTCTGCTTACATTTTTTTACAGTTTTCAGAATGAGAAACTGAACAAGTATCAAATGGTAATAGCTCTCTTAGGTAATCCTGGATCTTTTCAAAACCACACCTCAGGCCACGTAGCTAGTTTTTAGAACGAAACACTATCATGAACCTCTAAGAACTATCCAACGCAAAAACCTGAGCTATTTTCGCCCGCTTTACATTTTATGTAAGGTCTTCGACCACATGCCCAGACCCGTTCACCGACTCTAACCATAAACTCGATGGGAAACGCAGACATTATAACATGGTGCGGGCGAAACCGCAGGACAACCTAACCTATGTTGAGTACTTGTTTCTAAAGTATATCAATTTTATAAATATGTACACAAATGCTGAAATGCATAAGAAACGGGTAATTAACGCGACTGTGGTCACCGGCGGGGATGGCATTACATTTAATTATCATTGTATCCTTAAATTATATATTTTTTAATCTCCGTAAAGATGATTTTCATCTGAAAAGACAATTTATTAAATAAACTTTCAAGTACAAAAAAATCTAATTTTATGGAGTTTTTTCACTTTAGTAGTCTCTTTGAACAAAGAAATATTGTTGGAAAAAGTCGTGAGATATCAATTTGAAACCTTCGAAAAACAAGATGAATTATTTCCTTTTTGTGAGTGATTATGTAAAAAAAAACATTTTATTACAATGCCTTGGAACAGACAGTATTAAAATTTATAACATGACGCGAGCCGAACCGCAGGCTATGCCTAAAGTTCCTAGTACACTTATTAAAAGCTCTCTGTATGCGCAGGAGTCGAGCGCGAGCGGTGCGCTTTCAAGTCCTCTAAGGAAATGTCTGAACGTTATTGTTTGAAGTTTTAAACAATAGTTTGTTAGTTTTAATAGTTCTTAGTATTTGTGATTTAGGTGATGAGAAGGCTTTGATGTTTAAATTGCCTTGTCATTTGAAAGGCCTGGTATTAACTGACTGTTGTTGTCCAAGAATCGTTTTCCTGGGTCTAACTTCATTACCTCGGGGCGTTTCTGATTGTCGCCACTGTTGGCAACCAGGCAACCCAGAATCATGGCATGGTAAATACGACTGTTGGATGGGGCAATTAGAATTTTAGTTTTAAGCATTTGTATCAAGAAGGCTTATCAGTATAAAGGCGATGTATACTAGGTAACGTGGATGAGGTAAAAAGTGTTGAAGATTGTCACACGTTACATTCTGCGGGTTATGCCCTAGTACTTTTTGTTCCTTTAGTAAGTCTGACTTCTGATCACGCAGTACCTAGGAGAAACGGAGAAATATTAAGGCCCTGGTTCCAAGCTTGGTTTAGCTCGGTGTGTAAGTGAAATGGCTTTATGGCTGTCTAGTTTGATGCACGAGATAGAAGATTCTCACGCGCACCGGAATTATGTCGTAAAAGTGCAAATAAAATCGTATAAAATTAGAAATTAACTATTTAATCAAAAGTAATCCATCACTGGATGCAGTTTAGAATTTGACATTTCATGGTATATTTTTAATTATAATTATAATTGCTAATGAAGGGATAAACAGCTTTTAAAGATTATTAGGAGGTATGTTCAAAGATTTTTTTGGTGCATTAAAGTATGTATAATTATGTTTTGGCTTCCATCACAGTATGCGAAAAGGACTTGAAAATATCATATTTTTTTTACATGTCAAAATTATTTACGGTTTATGAGATACACAGCTTTAAAAAACCACATATTTGATCGTTTTCAGGAAATCTGCGCCTTAACCAATAGGAGCGAGAGCAGACGTGGGAGTGGAGTGGAGTTAAGATTCTGCAGCCTCGCTCCGCTCCGGTGGACAGGTAGCCTAATAGCCAAATTATTTAGCTAGCAGCTATAGCTGTGCCACATGCACGAACCAACTTGCTCAGAAAATCGCCAACGACGTGCCTTGCACGCACTGAATGACACGGCTGACAGGATCGATATATTTTCTTGCTCTCTGAATGAATGCACAAAAATAATGTTATTTGTATGTTATTATCTAAGATAGTTTGATTAAGGACCACGCAACCGCATTAGGAAGTTCTTGTAATGACAGCAGTGTTTGTGAAACTTAATAAATAAAATAAAATTTCCAAACCACAATCTTCAAACGTTTCAACTTAAAAGTTAGTAGAACTCAATCAACTATCATTCCTGCCTATCCACTAGGCAGTAGGCAGGCATTCGAGGCATCTGCCGGTTCACGGTTAATGGCCGCACTACTCGGGGGTCGCGCCAATCGCGGCCATTCCGCGAATACATGACAGGTCTCATTGCTATCCAGTTATCACTGCTAACGCGATTCTTTCCAAAGCCTTTTACGGAAATATGTTGCCAGCTATCTTGTTAATATTCTCGAGGAGGAGCTCGTGGCTAAGTAATAACAGCCGCACGGGTCGATCCATCAGGTTAAGCTGCGCTTGCCGGGGTTGCTCCTCTGAGACTCCTCCGTGCCTCGTAAAGTACATTAAGCCGTTGGTCCCGGCTGTCATTCGTGGATCTTTGACAGTCGTTCCGGGTCGTCAGAAGCTAGAAAGTCTGACAACCAGTCTTACCAAGGGGTATCGTATTAACCAGTTACTGGGTTGTGGAAGTCAGATAGGCAGTCGCTCCATGTAAAATACTGGTTCAGCTGCATCCGGTTAGACTGGAAGCCGACGCCAACATAGCTGGGAAAAAGCTAGGCAGATTGATTTTATCTTGTTAATGTTCTGCCCTCCTAATAGAGTATCTATGAGGTTTTGAGAGGACCATCGTGTGGTAACGTGGTAGGTGCCAGAGACAGTTCATTTTAAAGGAAAGTTGATCATTCGGTCATTCCCAATCATGCCGGGGCCACATTATACGGGATGTGCCGTTAATTATCGCGTTGAAGGGCGATAACCGTAGGTGTAGCCACCACTTACCGCGATAATTTGACCGAATTTAACTACCGCGATGTTTTAAAGCGTTTATGGGCATTGACGTTGACGTATAATGTGGCCTCGACATCCCAGCAGCACATTAGAGTCACAAGTCACAACTAGGTAATCAGATCTGCCAAGCTGACTACGCTACATTCGAGCACATCCAGCATAAAGACCACTAATCAACCTGCCAAAAGTTATGATTAATATTGTTTCCCCTTTGAAAGATCATTCAGTTGTCAAATAAAAGTTTAACAAGAAGTTAGGGTCTCGTAAAACAGCAACAAAACCTCCATCTTATTCAGTCACGATCGTAAAGTTAACGTAAGCAAACACCTCGATACTTAATATTTCTATCACGCATAGATCGATACACGCTCATAATAACATATTTTTTGTCACGTACGTCGCCATCAGCCGCGCTACTTGATCACGTAAACCGACCACGTGACGATGTCGGCGATGCACTATCGGTTCAAGGACTTGTATCCTGGAGTTGATTATGTAATCGGATCTTATTCGGGTTCCCGCATATTAGAAACCCCTATTGTATGGAGTAGAGTTTCTTATCCTAATCGAAGTTAGCGCTTGAATGCCTTACAAGTCACTCTACATAACTATTTTTTTTTAATTCGTAGTCTTTCTAACTATACTATAGTAATTCGGGGGTGCTGTAGTGTAATTTCAAAATCAAAATGATAAAAATCTAAAGTCCTTTAGTCAAAATAGGCTTAGAATCAGGACAGCTGTCTGTTCATCTCTTAGCTGCCACGGCTTATTTTAATTTATTTGTTTTTAGTTTCTATCTTTTTATTACGGACGCTTTTAACGTGCACGTCTTTCTATTGTTCTCACATGTCATGATGTACATTTTCAACATGGATGATGTAGCCAATATTTTGATTTAAAAGAGTGTCCGTGGAGTTTCTTGCTCGTTCTTCTCCATAGGAACCAGCTTCATCTTTCTGACTGACTGACCCCTTCACAATTCAAAAGTGCCTGTAATTAGTTTATTTGATATAAATGCTTTGAGTTTGAGTTCAGTTAGAAAAACTTGATTCTATAAAATAGTACGCAAAATAATTTACACTGTAAAACATCAAATTAAATGATTTGCCATACATTTCAAATTAGTTCCTGTTAATTTGGTATAATTAACAGACCAAGATTAAGTAGGTAGGTACTCTTGATCCCTAATATATCAAAAGGGTGGTCTTTTGGGACTCAAACGATACAGTATTTAGAAAGGGTCAGCTTATCTATTAAAAGCTAAGTAATTTCTATTAACAATCACCACAACTTTAACAAATCACTTAATTATCAAATCACCATCAAATTATTAACATTCTTAAAAACTTCCAAATTAATTTCCGCCGACATTCTCTGAATGACATCGAAATCCAATAACATTATGAAGAACATCGCACGGCGAGGATAAAGTCGTGGTCTCCCGCTGCGCTCTGATGGCGGCTCATAAGCCTACTAATTACCTAATTAATAAGAACGTTTAATTAATTCAGACATAATTCGCGTTAGCTCAATAAATTAGTGATGATGCCTGCGGTGGCTTTGTAGTGCCTACGGCTGGTTTCAGATGGTGCGATTTTATAGGATGCAAATATTGTGAATGAAATTGTATCTTGTGTCATCTTTGAGAGAATATGACTGTTAAGCTTTAGGTACCTACATTAATCAAAATTGCGTATTAAGATTAGGTAGATACTAATAATCATAATAATATCACACCATCATTATGTCAGCAAAAGTAATAATTATGTCTCACATTGGTGCCGATTCTCTTGTCACAAATGCCTCTAAACAAGACTAAAAATCACTAAAATTTAGTTTATTCCTGTCAAACGCCGATTTCCCATTCTGAAATTGATTAAAGTGACACAACTTAACTAAATTTTAGTTTGACAGCACTAAGATTGTACTGAGATTATAATTTAGTGAAAATGGCAATTTTGCTATTCTGAATTTGACGTTTTTTCACCTAAAATTTTGACTGTCAAACTAAATCAGACTATTTTTAATCGCGATTAAAAAGGTGTGGAATAAGATTAGTTGTCATGAGCTAAAATTCACACAAACACCTTGACTTCAAGTGCAAAAACAGTACTGTATTTTTTTTTCTTTTCCATATATCTCGAAAACGGTGTTTCCTATCGCAATAATAATGAAAATTTGGCCCCCCTTTAAAAAATCTTTAAACCCCTAACCCTCAACACGTAGGTACCAAAAAAAAAAATCCACAAAAACACGTTGAAGCTGCCCCCTCCCTGCCCCCCTCCAGCTCTAAAAAATATCTGACACGGTAACGGCGGCGATGTCGGATTGTCTGTAAACAAAATATGACAAGCCTTCTCACTTTTCATAGTGATTTCGTTAGTTACAATTAAAGCCACCGGCTCAAATATACTACAAGCACTATACCACGCGGAGTCACGATTGTCAAACTCGATTTTAGTTGTGTCAAAATTTTTTCTAAATTTATAGGTTTTTTTTTTGCAGAATAGCTAAGATTCTCATAGCCAAAAGTGAGGAATTTTAGTGATAGTTTTAGTTAGTTCAGTTCGGTGTACAACAGAATCAGCACCGTCAATCTATAATATGTGTTGTTCCACTTTTGGCTTATGGCGAGTGTAATGCCAACCATTGAGAAAAAAATCATAAGTCTAGAGATAATTAACATTTTGTTTCCTATGTTCACATTTTAGGTCAGGTGAGGTCAAAAAAATCAACACTAAACCTCCTAGGTCCGAAGCCTTATCAGTTAAGCTAAGGCTTTGAACCTATAAGGTTCAGTGTTGATTTTATTGATACAAAACATTCTAGCTCATCTGACTAAAAATGTGAACTACTCGCCTTAGTATGCCATTGTTATTCAGTTATACTTACTACTCCCACGCATTTTCACAAGTTCTAATATCGACTAAGAGAAAGTGTTTATTTATGTTGTAATAACTGTAATATGTGGGTCCGAGGAGGTAATGACAGGCTGAACTGTACGAAGAAATCAGTATTATGTAAGGTAAGAGAGTCATGGCAAAATTCGGTGATATTATAAGTTCGTATCATAAGAGGATAAGACAAGATAGACTCTCACGCGCACCGGAATTTAATTGCGCTTCGTTTAAATGTTGATTTATGACAAAATGCCTCTGAACATCTGCTGTGATTTCTTAATCAGCATTATTACTAAGCGGAATTTCACGCTGTTTGTAATATAAAAACATTTCTATTGCTTTTAGAAGTATATTCTTAATTTAATGGGTATACTTAAATTAAGTATATAAATAATGGTCTATAGGTATGGTATTCCTTCATGCTCACGATTATTTCTCGAAATGTATCGTTTAACTTATCTTGGTAGTTTTCCAACCTAAGCCTTAGAAAGAAGCCGCTGGGGTGTCGCGGATTATCCGAAGGGGTTACCGCGGCCCTGGCATAGGCAACTGAAGGAACACGGGTGGGTTTTAGTCAGTAAAAGTCTGACACGCCCTTCCGCTCCACCCAGAGCGGGAGAAGTTATTTGATGATTTCCCACCCTCAAAAAAAAAAAAAAAAGCCTTAGAAAGAAAAGTTATAGGTCATTGTCCTTCCAATCAACAATCCTAATGACTGCTATAAGTAAATTAATCTCTACATCCATGTGGCGGCTGGATATTAAGAGGGAATGCGGGTGCTCTTTTCTACATACAAACGCTCTCGCCTGTTTTCTTTCTAGTTAATGACCTTAGAGCAATATTTTATTACAGAAATATAAATATCAGCTACTTGTATGCCCCTATGTTTTCCTCTTTGATGATACATTATTTTTATAAGAACTAGAATCCTCAAAAAATTCTCAAAATTGCCTATTCAGACTGCTGTCAACAGAGGCCTAGTGTACTTTGACAACTATTAACGAAAAAAGAAAAACATAGGGGCATAGTATATATCCTTCTTATTCAGTTTATGAAATATCTTTTAAATTGGTCCAATATTGGAGGAGGAAATAGGCGAGAGCCAAACCTCGAAATGTGACTTTTTACTTATGCTATTTAGTCTGCAGTTGTCCATATCGCACGAATTTAAGGGCGGAGCGCTCGCAGAGCGACAGCAATAGTTTCTTCAAATACCAAATTTACAAAAGTCTGCCTGCCCGCATTTCCTCTTAAATCGCAGCCTTAGCTACGCATTGAATGCAAGTAGCAATGAATACCGTGCTAGGGAACACTTCCTACGCCCACATGTACTTCAGCTAACAATTTACAACTCTGTACAAACAATATCACGCGCAAACGAGCCGCGCCGATTACAGGCAGATCTCAGATATCTACCGATCTGTTATTATTTAACAATTACAACTTCGAGCCAGCACATTCATTACACTGTGTTGCATGCAAATTACAGGGGAACTGATGAAGGGCTAGCTGGTGACGCCCTCTACATACATTGGTCTGCTAACTCGGGCCTGGAGTGTACTGGATTATGGGTGAGGGTTATCTACTTACTACACGTCTGACGCACTCTGGGCAGAGCCTGGTCTAAGACCTTGCTGTCTCTCTAATATTTTTACCGGGGTATGTGCTATTCTCATTATCAGGGTTCCGTACCAAAATGGTAAAAAAGGAACCCTTATGGTGTGACTCAGTCTGTCTGTCTGTCTGTCTGTCTGTCACAGCTGGATATCTCAAGAACTACTTATGCTATCAACTTGAAATTTAGAATAGTTTTAGATGACGTTTACCCAATTATTTTGCAAATAAGAAAGAAATTAAAATATTTATAATTTTTTAGCAACAGGTGCTGAAAGGGGGTCTTAAAAAATCAAAGTGGGGCTACTAGGGCATGTGGGGAATCATATGAAAGAGCGCTGTTTGCACATTCTCAAACATTTTTTTTTCTTTTTTTTTAGGGTGCATAGTTTTCGACTTCTGATGAAAAATGTAAAAAAAAAATACCTTATCTCCGAAGTTTGCAAAGAGAAAAATCTGAAATTATTCTATGTGATAGAAGTTTATGTAAAGATTACAGGTAAAATAAAATGATGTCTCTAAATAGCACACTTTTTCAGTAGCATTTTTTTCAGAAATCGGAACGGAACCCTCGTTGCGCGAGTCCGACTCGCTCTTGACCGGTTTTTTTTTCATATTGTTTGCAAGATGCGAGCGAAGTACCTACGGCGTTTATAATGGAAGGCACTTGTTTGAAGTTTGCTCGTTTTCATGTGAGAAAACAGATGCTGGAGCTATTTATTAAAAAAAAAAAATGTTTTATTTTTATTTTTTTATTTATTTATTTCTTATGTATAATGTATTGATTCAATAAGCCATCCTAACTATATAATATTACTACCTGCACCCCGCGGTTTCACCCGCGTAGACCGGGATAAAAAGTAGTCTATGTGTTAATCCAGGGTAGAAGCTATCTACGTACCAAATTTTATCCAAATCGGTCCAGCCGTTTGACCGTGAAGAAATAACAAACATACACACACACATACACTCACAAACCTTTATAATATTAGTGTGATAAATGCGAAATAGAGTTTGTTTGTTTGTTACGCTTTCACGCTAAGACGGCTGAACGGATTTGGATGGTTAGACCATGGCCTGAAAAAAAACGTAGGCTAACGTGGACGAAGCCCCGGAGCTAGTATTTTTATAATTTGTCAGCTGTGCCAGACGCCAGTGTTGCTAGTTTAGAATAGTATTGAAAAAGTAAAAAGCGATGGAACCTAAGCCTGTCAATCCACTTATTGTGAGGAGGTTCTTCTCTCAAGGCTCAAATATCGGTAGCTTTGACTCTCTTTCAAACGGCAGCGGCCTACCAATTCTTTTTTTTTATATATATCTACCCAGATTATACGCCTGTCATCACAATTCCCTAAGACCTTAATCTCTGGTTATTATCTGTAGCTACGCTTGTAATTAATTTGACAGCTACTGTCAACAGTGGCACGGGAAGCCCTTAACAAAATGTAACCTGAGAGGCTGAGAGGTGTTTGAAGTGACACGCCGACCACCCGGGGCCCGGGGGCCAGATTAGTAATGTGATAACTGGTATGGGTAGTTTATGAACTGTTTTCGGTGATTAGGTGTTTAAGATTTTTGGATACCCTATACAAAAGATCGGATGTTCCATAAGAGACCTATTGCTGGTCCCAGCATAGCAACTTTATCTGTAGTCCTTCAAAAAAACAGATAGTACCTAATTACAATTTTTTTGTACGTTATTTCAAAAGGATAATGGAATTTTTTAAGCTTTCGACGACGCGCTACGCGCTATATTGTAATAAAAAAACTTTTTTTTATAAGCAGAGTAATAACGAAAGCAGATCTTTGATTTTTTTGAGACGGAATGCTCGGGTACGCACGGCTACAGATCAAGCTATACATTTCCAGTAGGTATAAGCTGATCTCGCATTGTATATGATTTCCTTACAATCAGAGGTCAGTGTAAACTGAAAATGTATAGCTTGATGTGTAGCCGTGTGTACAATGCCGGCTTTACTCTTGACCATTTGACGGTTAACTTATACAACGTGTAACGTTAAATGCGCAAAACCTCTTAAGGGATCATTGTACTCATTATTATGAACAACTTTTACTATGGGACCAAAACTGAAATCGCGAACGAACGAAAAAAAATCAGCTGTTCAGTACATTTCTGTTCGCATAATTCGTCAAAATATACTGAACAGCTGATTTTTTTTCGCGATTTCAGGTTTGGTCCCATACTAAAAGTTGTTCACAATAATGAGTACAATGACCCCTTAAGAGTTTTTGCGCATTCAACGTTACACGTTGTAGAGTGACGTAACTTTGTAAAGGAAAGTGTTTTATGGTTTTCTTTAACATTTCTATTTATGGTGCTGTGTTGTCTCTGATCCTAATCTTTATGGTATGTTTTAGTTCATTAATATCTTTTAATTGATCGTTGATTAGCCTTTGATGTGTTTAAAGCCGCTCTGATTAAAGTTTAAAGCTTACAGCTTTAAATTGGCTGTTTTTAGGGTTCCGTACCAAAATACGTGGGTACCTCACGCACTGTAGTACAGCTCCCAGTATTTACGCATTTTAAAAATATAATAATGGCCCACAGGGCCCTTGAAGGTGTAGTGCGCGACCTACATAAAGTAGTTGGTGATCTCGCGACAAAAATCAGTGCTCTTGAGTGCAAAATTGATGAGCAAACCACTATTATAATTAAGCAAGAAGAATCGTTGAAATTGTTAACTTTAGCTATTGAGGGTACACCGAAATCAGTCCCTCCGAAACTATTGGATGCCGAAGACGGTCAAGAGCAGCTAGCGATTCCAGCGACTACGCAGCGTCCCATGCGTCAAGCGCGAGTTAATTCCAGCGCTAAAGCCAAAAGTGGATACGCAGCCGCTGCAAAGAAGTCAGCCGCTGCAAAACCGAGGAACGATGTTGACGTAAGTGTCACAAATAACTTGCCTAAGACGGTGACTGCTACGAGTGCAAATCCCAATCTACCCGCAAAAGCAATTTTATCATCGTTGGAGTGTCGGGCCACGAATTCAGCGGAAACGCGCACAGTTGACGCAATAGATAATTGTCACGAAAACATTACCTCTGATGAAGGGTGGCAACCGGCGCGCAAAGCGCGTAAATCTAAACGGCGAGTCATCTCTGGCAGCGGACAGGAGGATGACGTGCTTAAAACGGTAGAAAAGCTTAAATATTTGCAGGCTTGGTCTTTTATGCCGGAGACGTCGGAGCAAAATGTGCTCACCTATTTGAATAAGCTTCAAGATTGTGACCAATATATTGTGGAGAAACGTTCAATTAAGACTACTAGACACGCTGCCTTCGTAATTGCTTTTCCTGAGAGCTTAAATGAGCGCATAAATACGCCGGCGGCGTGGCCCATAGGAGTGAAGCTATCTGATTGGTTTCCGAGGCATCCCCGCGGGCAGCGGGGGGACGCGAGCTCAGAGATACACACCGGCGACGGTGCACGCGCAGTCGTTGGGAACATCTCTCAGTAAACACCGTACTGAACGACGAAATAGGAATGATATACAGTGTCGGTATGCTAATGCTAGTGAGTTAAATAGTGCCCACTCGCAAACGGTGGGGCTGGTGTGCTCGAATGGTGTGAATGTGGTCCAAGCTAGTGGCAAGAAATCCAAGTGCTCGTTAGATCTATTCTACCAAAACGTTAGAGGCTTACGTACTAAGTTAAAATTGTTTTATAATAATATTTTAGGGTCTTTGTTTGATTTGGTAGCTATAACCGAGACTGGTATTAATGACTCGATACATGATGGTGAACTGGCTCCTTGCGGATACACGATAATTAGATGTGACCGCACGGATGGCCGCAAGCACGGGGGGGTCATGCTGATCGCCACTCCGCGCGGCGCTCTGGACTTACGTAGAGTACCGTTACCCGATAACGCTAACTTGAACCACCACCCGTTCGAAATCGTATGTGCGACGGTATACCGTCAAAATGTTTTTTTGTTTCTTTGTTGTGTTGCGTATATTCCACCTAAGACTATTGAAAGGGAATATATGTTTATGTTCCATTTGTTGGAACAGTTATGTGTTAGCTATGACAAAGTTGTTTTAGTGGCGGATTTAAATATGTATTCAACAAACCAAGACATACAATGTTATTATGAATACTTTGTCACCTTCTGTGGGTTTCGCCAATGTAACAATATTCTTAATTGCAACAACCGCACGCTCGATGTAGTCTTAACTACTTTGCCCGTAGATGATGTTGTCGTAAATGAGGAATGTGAGGAGTGTTTGTCATGCATAGACCTGCAGCATCCACCGCTACGAGTAAGTATAAGTCGTGAACGGGCGACTTCTAGCCCAGGTTACTCTATACCGCAGGCTTCCACCTCCCTACCACGATGGAATTATAGAAAGGCGGACTTCCAATCTTTGTACTTGGGACTTGCAGGGGTAGACTGGGGCGCTCTGTATGAAACGAGTAATGCCGACGAAGCATATAGGATATTTTATGAAATATTTTACAGGATTTTGGATGATAGCACTCCAAGAAAGAACTCCATGGGTGGTTGCTTTCGTTATCACTATCCTGAATGGTTCACTGCTGACATAATAGATCTTATTAAGAAGAAGGCTTTGTGGCACAAATCTTATAAAAAGACTGGTTCAGTCAGCGATTATGTTAATTTTTCTCACTGCCGTTCTATTGTCAAAGACAAAATCAGTACCGCATACCGCGACTTTCAGAAGCGTACGGAGCAACAATTTGTGAAGGAACCTAGGTCTTTTTGGAGTTTTATTGGAGGCAAGCGCTCGAAACGTAGTAGACCTAAGATAACTAGAAATGGTGAGCCGTTGCCAGAGCATGAGTGTGCTCGGGCGTTCGCTGACTACTTTCATTCGGTTTATGGGACGGTGGCACCGCGGTTGGATGCGGCTGCCGCTGGGCAGGTGGCGCCCGAGCGGGGCGCCCGCGTTCACGTGGGGCAGCTCTCTCTCGCTGAGGTTGGTGCTGCGCTCGCGCGCCTAAAGCCCAAGCGTTCGGTTGGGCCAGACGGGGTGCCACCTTTCGTCGTCAGGGATTGTAGGATGGTGTTGGCCCGGCCGCTCATGCATTTATTTAATTGCTTTTTACGAGAATGCTCGTATCCAGACGGCTGGAAATTGACTAGGGTTACTCCGGTACCGAAAGGGGCTCCAAGCTCAGATGTTAGCGGATATAGACCAGTAGCAGTATTGTCAGCATTTGCTAAAGTCTTCGAGTCCGCTTTATGTTCAACTATCCACTCGCAAGTAGCCTCACAGCTCAATGACGCACAGCATGGTTTCCGTGTTGGCCGTAGCACGAATTCTAATTTAATGTGTTTTTTAAATCAGGCCACCACGGTGCTGGACTCGGAGACTGGTGCCCAACTGGACGTCGCTTACTTTGACTTCAGGAAGGCATTTGACAGTGTAGATAATGATATACTTTTGAGTAAATTTGCGAGGGTTGGTTTTACCCCAGCTCTCCTAGAGTTCTTTGCTAGCTACTTAGGCAATCGCAAACAAATGGTAGAATATGCAGGTTACACTTCGGACCCGTATTTCACCCTTACGGGGGTAAGTCAGGGAACAAATTTAGGACCACTAGAATTTATAATTATGATTAATGATCTTCCTGAAGTCATTAAAGACGCTTGCTGTTTGTTATTTGCTGACGATCTCAAGCTTTTCTTGCGGATCACAGACGAGTCGCACTGCGGTATGCTCCAGCGAGACATTGATCGGGTGGTTGCGTGGAGTGAAGAGAACAAACTACTCTTCAATGTGACGAAGTGTAGCGTAATGTCCTTCACGCGGGCCGCGGCACCCCGACGCCATGATTATTGTATGGGCGATCACGTCATACCGCGAGTGGGGGTTGTGAGAGATCTAGGGGTTACTTTCTCTGGGGATCTTACGTTTCGTGTTCATGTGGTGCAGGTGTGCAAAAAAGCGTTTAAAAATCTTGGTTTTGTCATGCGTGAAACCCGTGAATTCACTAATATGGCAGCAGTGAAAGCACTTTACAATGCATTGGTGCGAAGCAACTTGGAAACTAGTGCTATCATCTGGAATCCTTATGAAGTGAAGTATTCTCAAATGTTGGAAAAGATGCAAAACAAATTTACCCGATACTTATACTTCAGGCAGTATGGTGTCTACCCTTTCTACCCGCTTATGTATCCAACTCTCTTTGTTATAGGGATGGTTGGATACTATAAGTTGGAAGTAAGGCGCAACCTTGCTTTGGTAAAATATGTTTTTATGGTTTTTCGTGGGATACTGAATAATCCACAAATATTGGAATCGTTGGGATTGCTCGTTCCAGACAGGAGGTTACGGTTGGGTCCGAGGGAGGAACTTTTTAAAGTTCCAGCTACCCGTACAAACTTATTAAAGTTTGCACCGGTGATTCGTGCAGTAAGAACTCTCAATAGTGTCTCTCGGCGTTTGGACATATTTTCTTGCTCTTTGGCGGAATTCCAGAGGGTGACACTTAGTATGTTGTCCACGGCGTAACTTGTGCTTCTATCCAGACCCGTTATTATTTTTTGTTACTACGTTACTAATTTTATGACTACTTTTGTTAACTTGGGTATTACCTGTTAAAACAAATGTATGTGTTGATGAATAAAAAATAAATAAAATAAAATAAATAAAAATAAAATGTTAAAAAAGGAACCCTTATGGTGTGACTCAGTCTGTCTGTCTGTCACAGCTTGATATCTCAAGAACTACTAATGCTATCAACTTGAAATTTGAAACAGTTTTAGATGACATTTACCCAACTATTTTGCAATTAAGAAAGAAATAAAATTTTTTTTTGTAACAGGTGTTGAAAGGGTGTCTTAAAAATTCAAAGTGAGACTACTAGGGCTTGTGGGGTACTATATGAAAGAACGCTGTTTGCACATTCTCAAACATTTTTAATTTTTTTTAAGTCACATAGTTTTCGACTTTTGATGAAAAATGTAAAAAAAAAATACCGTCCCCCCCTCCCCCTTATCTCCGAAGTTTGCAAAGAGAAAAATCTGAAATTATTCTATGTGATAGAAGATTATGTAAAGATTACAGGAAAAATAAAACGATGTCTCTAAATGGCACACTTTTTCAGAAATCGGAACGGAACCCTCGGTGCGCGAGTCCAACTAATAATAATAATAATAATAACCCCACCTCCGTATCTCTACGTTGACGTCGTGGTGGGGCTTGCGCGCTCCGAACTCTGGGCCTGTGCCGGTAGAGTTCACTTTGCCGACACAGGTCTAGGGTGAGGAGCCAGACCAAGAGAGATACAGAAACCCGCAGGGCAGCATGTGGCGAGCTGTTGGGCAGTAGCGACCCCACGGACCCTATCTCCCGGGAGTAGTCTTGTTCCTCATCTCTGGCTTGCCTTTATTGGCCAGCTGGAGTGAACACTGACGGGAACAGAGCTCCCACCTCATTCTTGCCTTTATTGGCTGGCTTGAGTGGAGATTCGCAAGAGCAAACGTGCTCGGAGGAAGGAAGTATTCCAGTAAGTGTTTGTAGGGATCTTGACCATCTTCCGGGCTCTGGGATTATTCTGAGAACCGTGGGATACCTCTCCACTCCTCACAAGCACCTCAGGACATGTTGCCCCCTTGCCGCTACGACACTACGTGCTAGCGACCGTTTTCGGGGGCCCATTATTGAGTGTGCAAGTCACCCCCTGCCATTTTATCCGTGTATTATAAAACATTGTTCCGGCAGGGGCCATAGTCAGTTCATAGTTTTAGGTAACCAGTCCACAACCACCCAAATCCATAGCCCAATATGTTTTGTATCCATGTTCTGCAATAGTCCTGAACCAACCGCGGGTTGTCCTTGGGTGCACATGCATAGTGCATACAGGGATAATCGTCGGCTGGTGCCGCCTCGTCATTTAAAATTGTCTAAGGGGCCTCTGCGAGGTGTCTTCGGCCCCTCATACGCCTTCCAAAGGTCCGGGACCCCAGGGTCCCGAGATATGTCAAAGACAAATAATAATAATAATAATAACCCCACCGCAGTATCTTTACGTTGACGTCGTGGTGGGGCTTGCGCGCTCCGAACTCTAGGTCTGTCCCGGTAGAGTTTACTTTGCCGAAACAGGTCTAGGGTGAGGAGCCAGACCAAGAGAGATACAGAAACCCGCAGGGCAGCATGTGGCGAGCTGTTGGGCAGTAGCGACCCCACGGACCCTAACTCCCGGGAGTAGTCTTGTTCCTCATCTCTGGCTTGCCTTTATTGGCCGGCTAGAGTGAACACTGACGGGAACAGAGCTCCCACCTCATTCTTGCCTTTATTGGCTGGCTTGAGTGGAGATTCGCAAGAGCAAAAGTGCTCGGAGGAAGGAAGTATTCCAGTAAGTGTTTGTAGGGATATTGACCATCTTCCGGGCTCTGGGATTATTCTGAGAACCGTGGGATACCTCTCCACTCCTCACAAGCACCTCAGGACATGTTGCCCCCTTGCCGCTACGACGCTTTGTGCTAGCGACCGTTTTCGGGCGCCCATTATTGAGTGTGCAAGTCACCCCCTGCCATTTTATCTGTGTATTGGTATCAAAACATTGGTCAGGCAGGGGCCATAGTGTTTCCATAGTTTTAGGTAACCAGTCCACAACCACCCAAACCCATAGCCTGATATGTTTTGTTTCCATGTTCTGCAATAGTCCTGCACCAACCGGGGGTTGTCCTTGGGTGCACTTGCATAGTGCATATAGGGATAATCGTCGGCTGTTGCTTCCTCGTCATTTAAAATTGTCTAAGGGGCCTCTGCGAGTTGGCTTCGGCCCCTCGTAAGCCTTCCAAAGGCCCGGGACCCCAGGGTCCCGAGATATGTTAACATATGAAAAATAATAATAATAATTGTTGATTTATTTGATTTAATTATTTACAAAAATCAATCTTTAGTCGATTCTGTAATAATCGATATGTCGTAGGTACTTACTTATTAAATAAATACTACCCACCATTATTATTACTTAACTTCATGTTTGAGCCTTGATAAAGACGGACGTATAACCTTCCTAGTGACTTATAATTGGCTAATAATAATCTATACATTTTAAAAAGCCAGTAACTCGTTTTATTGAAGTGTTAGAACCTAGATTTCCAACAGGTTATGGGACCAGGTTACGTTTTTACTGCAATATAAGTGATTAAAATTTAAATAAAAAATACAGGCATTGTTAAGTGAAATGGACGTAAAAAAAAAAAAAACCAATAAGTGTTATCGTCGAGTAGGTGACGTCATACTCATAAAACATTTAACAATTTTTGATGATTTGATCATCGAATTGTTAGCCACCACGCCGCCGCCAAACCACGCCACGCGAGGTAGCACATTTGTTGCACAACCTACCCCCATCTAATGATGGCGTGATAATTGCGATTGCAACTTTAACAGATGATAAGTTAATGCTAGCATTCGTTAAACCAAGGCTTTTGGATCATGAAGTCAAGTTTAAAAATGAGTCCAGTGATACCAGTGTCAAAAGTTTTGCAATTTGAAGGGAAAAATGGACAGGAATTTCGAAAAACAAAATTCGATAATTCTCAAAATAATAAAGGGAATAATAGCTTCAACCAGAAGGTTAACAAGCAGAAGAATTAAACTCAGTTCATGAAGTGTTGTCATTGTGGCCGCAAGGAGCATGTGAAAAACGACAGCAGCAGAAAATACAGATATGAGAAGGACGGTCCAGGCAGTTGAGATCAGTGAAACATCCACGTCGAGCAATTTTTCTGGCTTTGCTTTTATGATGGCAGACTAACAAGCGGATCATGATGGAAGCAAACTTACTTTTCTGGAGCATCAGACCATATTATAAACAGGGAAGATCTTTTCATTAGTCACACCGTCTTGCAAACGCCATTAAAATTTCTATTGCTAAAAATGGTGAATTTATTTCAGGGAACGATGTATGCGACCAGCAACATGGGCGTTCAAGAAGTTTTGGAGGACGTGCTCTTCTGTGCTGCGGTACCACCTGTTGTTCTTAACGAAAATGCAAGGAGCAGGGTTGACAGTCATTGTCGACCAGCGAGGAGCCCAAATACGTAAGGTTAATAAAACTATCATGCAAGGTATGTTGAAAAATAATTTAATTGCTGTAGACTTAATGGCATGTGTAAATAAGTGTCAATGCGTTTCTCAAGTGTGCAGTATGTACAAATTATGGCTTTGGTCATAATTAGTAAAAATTAATTCATCGAAATTAAAAAAAAATAATAATAAAATGGTTGATGACACCAGCCAAATGCGAGCCTGGATGATAAATTGTGTGAGGCCCACGGAGTTGAGGCCTGTATAAATAGGAAACAAAGTCGATTTCCGTTCTTATCAGGTCAAAAATAAAAGTCATGTTAAACAGCTATTATTTATTGTGCACTCAGATATTTGTGGACTATTGTTACTGTTTATACCCCCAACTAACGACAAATAAAAAAACTACTTTGTACTTTTTGTTGATGAGTATACGCATTAGGTACTTTGTTACGTACTGTTTAACCCACCTATAAATCAGACGTGTTTGCTGTTTTTAAAGATTTCGTGGCTAAAAGCGAGGCTAAGTTTAATTTAAAATTAGTCAACTTATGCTGCGACAGTGGTGGCGAATATCTATCGACTGAAATGAAAGGTTATTGTGTAGAGAGAGGGATATCATAACATTTAAAAATTCCGAGAATACCACAATTGAATGGCGTTTCTGAACGTATGGTCGGAACCATTACTTAATGGAAAAGCTCGTTAAAGCGGTGTTAAATTAGACAAAGTGTTTTGGGGCGATAGGCAGTACCAACTGCTGTTTATTTGATTAATTTGACCCCAATTAAAACTTTGAAAGTTTTCAAAAACACCATTCGAAATGTGGCATGACACAAAACTTCAAATTAAAAAAAAAAATTGAAGGTTGGTTCATCTGTTTACGTTCATAATAAAAGCAGTAAGACCAAGTTTCATGAAAAATCATGGAAAGGGATACTTGTGGGTTATGAACCAAACTCTAAAAGTTTGGAACCCAGAGTGCGAAAAATTACATAGTAGTCAGGGATGTTATTGTTGATGAGACTGGTTTTCTTCAATCCAGGCCAGACCTCAAGTCTGAAGGGAATATTAAAAAATTCTCACGGCAAAGCTGATGATGTAATATCCAAGTCAGTGCCGGTCAAGTCTCATAACTCTGACAGTTCTATATCAGATACGTCTAAGGTCTAAATCTGATGAGCACGAGTGTCCTAGTAAAGTTCGCAAATTAAACCATGATAATATAAAATTGAATCGGAGCAAATAAATGATATACTTTTTGATACCCCATCTTCACCAAAAGAAAACACAAATAAAATCCTGACGTTAGATGATGCAATAGGTTCAAAAGTCGTCCACCTATATCGTTTACTGAAGACGATGATGATGATCACAATTTTGTGTGCTCAGTCTATTCTAAGTAAAATACCAAATTCATTCATCAAAACAGATCTTAGTGGGAAAGTGCAGTAGGGACGAACTAAATTCTCTAAAGCTAAATAATACTTAGACTTTAATACCAACACCTGAAAATAAAAACATTGTCAATTTATTGTAAATGGATGTTTTCTGTAAAACATGATGAATTTAGAAAACCTTTAAGATAAAAAAAAAAACAACTTGTGCAAGGGGTTTCGGTCAAGAATACCTCACGGACTATAATGAAACTTTCGCACCAGTATTAGCATGAATAGCTAGTTTCAGATGTATCTTACTTTTGCGAATCAGTTTAGTTTGGTAGTTCGTCATAAGGATGTCAAAACTGCCTTCCTAAATGACGAATTAAAGGAAGATATTATATGAAAGTCCCTGAGGGTATCTTAGATAATTATGTGTTAAATTAAATAAACTTTACGGGCTGAAAAATGCAGGCAGCTAAATGTTGGTTTGAAGTTTTCGATCTATCTCATAAAGAAGAAGGTTTTCAAAATTCTTCAGTCGAATAGGTGTCAATATATGCTAGACAATGCAGATGTACATAAAAATATTTGTCGTTTTATATATAGGTGATTTAGTTATAGTATGCGCTGATATTGAAATAATTAAAAAAAGGTATTTAATGAGTAAATTTAAAATGACGATGAATGAAATTAATGATGATGATGAAATAATTTTAATTTTATGAAATTATAGCATTAAATCAAAGTGCATAAATATAAACGGTATTAAATAAATTTAATATGCACGATTGTAAACCTGTCAATACACCGATGGAAAATAAACTTAATTATGACGCATTAAACTCTGAAGAAAAATATAATGATCCATGTTGAAACGTTATAGAATGTTTAATGTATGTCATGTTATGCACTCGTCCAGATTTAATTACTTACAAGCATTAATATACTGAGTAGGTATACGAACAAAAATAGTAAAGAACTCTGGCAGTGTCTAAAGAGAGTGCTTCGGTACTTGAAAGGTACTGTTGGTTTAAAATTAAGTTATAGGTAAAAGATGTGCCTACACTAACATTATATGTGGCTACGTAGATTCAGATTGGGGTGGCAGTGATTCAAATGACAGGAAAAGTACAACTGGGTATTTCAAGCTGCAAGTAAACCTGGAGTACAAAGAAACAAATGTCAGTTGCTGCCTCTTCAACTGAGGCAGATTGTATGGCATTGTATGAAACTGTCATGGGAGGCTTTAGGGCTTAAATCACTAGCAGTTAGTATTAAGATAGATATAATTAAATCTATCATATTCTATGAGGATAAAAATGGCTGCATAAGCATTGCAAATAATCCAACCAATCACAAACGTACAAAACACACAGATATAAAGTATCATTTTTCTAAGGAACAGATTGAGAAAAATGTAATAAAATAAAATTACATTCCAACAGTTCAGCAGTTGGCAGATATTCTGACCAAGGCATTACCCGCTATTACTTTTCAAGAGATGAGAAGTAAAATGGGCTTAGATTAAGATACTGATTGAACGTTTATTGATGCTACATAATAATTTGATTTATGATTAATTTAATTATTATTAAGAATAATTTAATGAAATGGTTTGATTAAGGTTTTCTGGGTTTTCCTTAATCCTTGGCAGCAAATGTTGGACCATGATGTATTCCCAGCAAACACTAGGAAGTGAATATGTTCCGGTCAATTAGGTAGTATGTACTATGACTTATTTTGTTTGTATAAATGGTAGATTAATTTTTGAGGGGGCGTGTTGATTTATTTGATTTAATTATTTACAAAAATCAATCTTTAGTCGATTCTGTAATAATCGATATGTCGTAGGTACTTACTTATTAAATAAATACTACCCACCATTATTATTACTTAACTTCATGTTTGAGCCTTGATAAAGACGGACGTATAACCTTCCTAGTGACTTATAATTGGCTAATAATAATCTATACATTTTAAAAAGCCAGTAACTCGTTTTATTGAAGTGTTAGAACCTAGATTTCCAACAATAATAATAAAACGTTTATTGATCCAAGATACATAGACACATTTTGTATTCATGTTACATGCTAAGACTTAGTAAACTAACAGTGGACACAGGGGGTGAAAAATAATTGTCTATAATACAAAAATTAAATCCTATCTCCTAAACTAGGGATGCCCTGTATCTTAGGAGACAGTGATTCGACCAAGCTGAACTGCACTTAATGAAGGGCCTTAGGTTTCGAGTGTCGGTGTTAATCTACCACAAGACAAAAATTTGAATGTGAGTTTGCTTAGTAACAGAGGAGAAAGAGTGGGGTTGTGAAAGGGAGAGGGGTGTGTGTGTGAGTGTAATGTTACTTGTATTGTATGGGTGTGAGTGTGTTGTGTTATGAGGTATTTGTTTGTATGTAGTGTTTTGTGTTCCTATTTAATTGTGATTTGTTAATGATCTGTTAAGCGATGTATGTCAGTAGAGATTCAGTGTTATTGTAGTCCTGTTGTATGAGCCAGTCTGTAATTTTAGATTTGATATTGAATTAAACAACTCGCAACTCGCAACTCGCAACTCGCTCTTGACCGGTTTTATTTTTTATTATCTGACTGACAGACTAAATAGAATTTATCTTTTTTCCAGGCATCAGCCCTATTGTGCCGAGCCGACCTGAACATGACTCAACGAGGGTAGATGCCGAATGGAGTTCACCGATCGGCGCGAGACGAATATGATTGTGTAGTAAGCTTCGGGTCGGCTTTGTTACCGTAACGGATATGCCGAACCGAACCATGAAGTATGTAGCACTCCTAAAAACGCTTATTATATACTCCTATAGTATTACATTTCCAAAGGTAGAGTTAATGCCGATCGTATCCGATGGCGACGTAGTATTAAACAATGACCTTGCAAGTTGCAAAGGTCAAGGCAAGACATACAACTATAAACTACGAAATTTTATTTTTCGACACATTTAATTTAATAATAACTACTGTGTGATTTATGGTATATTTTTTAAATATTAAACTTTTATTTTTATTTATTTTTTCAGAACATTTGAGTGGTAGAGGTAAGGTAAACGTAAAATCTTTTATCGCTATGTAAGAATGTTAGTTTATTGACATTGCTATTTGACGCCCACAAGCTTCATTAGATTGTCTATGGACAAATATTTTATTTATGAATGAGAAAGTATCATTATGGTAATCTTATGTTGTGTTTAGCATAAGAATAGGCTTATAAATAAAAGGAAATATGATTTTTATAGCTACGTGGAAATATTGCAAGCTATAATTTATTTTTGTATGTGCTGAATTAGAATTTCTATCAATGTTTAGCATAAAAATAATACCTATAATTTTCACATGTCCCGATTTCCTAAGCCAAAGAATAGACCACAATTTTATTTCAAATCAAAGAGGCAGCTTATAATTATCCATTTTTAAAGGAATTGCTGTTTTGTTTCAACTTTAAATCTGCCTATGTGGCTTTTGTTGAAGACCACCACAATGTACAGACGCCAGCAGGTCAAGCTACCCGAAACCGTCAAATATTCCCAATCAACTTTGAACCTAATTCTTTAGCGATAAAGATGAAAATCTATTCAAGAAATTTGACAGATTGTAGTAGCTTGATGTGCTGGCGTCTGTACCTGCCCTTAATAATAATTTAAATTCTTATTATTGAGTGTGCAAGTCACCCCCTGCCAATTTATCTGTCTATATTATTATAACATTGGTAAGGCAGGGGACATAGTTCTTCCATAGTTCAAGGTACCCAATCCACTATAACCTACACCCAAACCCATAGCCTAATATGTTTTGTTTCCATGTTCTGCAATAGTCCTGCACCGGGGGTTGTCCTTGGGTGCACTTGCATAGTGCATACAGGGATAATCGTCACACGGCTGGTGCCTCCTCATCATTTAAAATTGTCTAAGGGACCTCTGCGAATTAGTTTCGGCCCATCGTACGCCTTCCAAAGGTCCGTGATCCCAGGGTGCCGAGATATTGTAAAAGACAAATTAAATTGGCTTTTACGATATCTGGAGGCCCCCCTGGGATCACGGACCTTCTATTTGTTTTTGGCATTTTAGACTGTCAAACGCTGGAATTTGTTGAAATCGTACACTGACAATGCAGAAGTTTTGTTAAAACTGAATACTCTTTCTGACAAAAAACCGGCCAAGTGCGTGTCGGACCATGCACAATGAAGGGTTCCGTAGTTCAAAAGAATTTATACCAAAAACAAACTTAACATTGGAATTGGATATGAAAAAAAAATGTACTTATGTCATAAAATTACAAATTCACAATTTTCGGACTTTTTCCTTTACTTGTGTTGTGAGACCTTGCTTCTTGCCAAATTTCATGATTCTAGGACAACGGGAAGTACCCTATAGGTTTTGATTTACTTACGAGTATCCAAATATGTCGCATAAATGGCCGTATTTTTTTATTGCGTTGACTTAGAAGTTTGATCTTTTTAGAACTCCAAGGGACCATAGACCTACGTATTTGATCTTAGTATTTGATATTAATTTCAGCTGGATACCTTCACGCGTTCCTGAGAAAAACGGTCTTGACAGACTGACAGACAGTCAGACAGACAGACAGACGGACAAACAAGTGATGCTATAAGGGTTCCGTTTTTTCCTTTTGAGGTACGGAACCCTAAAAAGAAAGAAAAACAAACATTACAAATAGCATGTCACAGTAATCCCTCGTTAATACAGACATGTCAACACAACATTTTTTATCTCAAGTGTTGCATATGAAAGTGTGCTAATCTGCAAGATGTATGGAGTGAGAGGCTTCACACCTGCGCGGGCGCCGCGCGGAGGTCTTATTGATGGCCGCCGCACTTACAATTAATTGCGACACGATGTAATCTAACGTTTTGGTTCGTTTTATTTATGAGAAGACGATAAAGCTTAAGTTTTGGGATGTTTCAGATTCTGTCTATGTTAATTAGGGTTCCGTACCAAAATGGTAAAAAAGGAACCCTTATGGTGTGACTCAGTCTGTCTGGGGGTCTTAAAAATTCAAAGTGGGGCTACTAAGGCGTGTGGGGTATCATATGAATGAGCGCTGTTTACACATTCTCAAACATATTTTTTCTTTTTTTTAGCCCGCATAGTTTTCGACTTTTGATGAAAAATTTAAAAAAAATATCGCCCCCCCCCCCCTTATCTCCGAAGTTTGCAAAGCGAAAAATCTGAAATTATTCTATGTGATAGAAGTTTATGTAAAAATTACAGGAAAAATAAAATGATGTCTTTAAATAGCACAGTTTTTCAGAAATCATCAACAAAAATTACATATAAATGATGGTACGGAACCCTCGGTGCGCGAGTTCGACTCGCTGTTGACCGATTTTTTTTTTGTTTTTGGAGCAGCTGATTTACACCGCTGATGGAAATCGCCGTCCACGTTATATATTTAACGACCTAAGATGATAATAATATAGATGTGCTTTTCAAAGTAGTGTGATATAGGGGTTATTATTTTAACCAATGTCTTTTGATAATATAATAAATAAGTAGGTAAATACTTGGTTAACCTCATGCGGGATGGGAAGTCATATATTTACACTTTCATATTACATTTATTTCTATCGCTTTTTCTACGAATGTTATGTATTGTCTTGATACATGGCCAAGTGATATAAAAGCTTGTAACCGCATTGAGATATAGCGACGCTTAGGTAAGACATAGCGCCGCTTAGATAAGTTTTATTGCCAAAGCCAGAATAGACACGAATTATTGTTAGTATACTTGTGTCTGAGTATGTTCGGCTAGTCTTAATTTGGATATTTTTGTCTTTTGAACTTTGATTAGGTAAATTTGCATTCAACGCATATAATTAAATTAATATAACGCAGTAGTTTAAGTTATGATGAGGCTGACTTGCCAATGTGGATAAAAGCCTCTTAAAAATTTAAGAATAAAAAAAATAAAAAAATAAAAACTGTCTGTGGCTGTCTATGGTGTTGTTACTTGTCAGTTCTAATAACCAGAGAAAGTAAAAAACTAAAATTATTAACAATTTTTAATGTTAAGAATTAAGAATTTTAGATTTTCAATTTCTCGATTTTCAGTTTTTAAGCATTGGCGAAGTTGCAAAAGTTGCAAAGACAACATGGCTGGTTGTTATTTTTTGTAAAAATGTAAGTACCTTAGTTAGGTTGTAAGTACCTACACACATAAATTGGTATAAGGGCAAGAGAATATGTAGGCAGTTAGACCGTAGGTAGGTCCCTATAGTGCCTACCAACAAACAATGGCTTTCTTACTCTTTCATTAAAGAGATTTCCTTCAAACTTTTCTTTTGCTGTGCCCGACAGGGCCCACGATTGTTACAACAAATGTTTACTTACCACATAAGAATATACATTGTGGAATGCAATAAATGGTTGAGTATTGAGTATTAAACATGAAAGTACCATTTCTCTCGACCTTACTGCAGCTTAGGGCTAATTTGACCAGTCGGATATCTTTTATCCGTGGAATAAAATTGACGTCTGACAGTTTTTATATGGAGAAATTGTCAAAAATTTTAAATTTATTCGAAGATTAAAAGTTTGGTCGAATTCACCCTCATGCAAGTTAAATGTTAAAGAAGAGATTATAGAAAAGCACGATTACAATGCTACTCTTTTATAATGTTTGATCGTCTCTAGCACACTTATTCCATTAAAAAGTAGATTCATGTTTGCAGATAACACAGAAAAATAGTTTCGTGTCTAGACATTTTGGCCAAGCTGTAAATAGATGACCAAACAGGTTCATAACTATAAGTTTTATGTATATTATGGCTTTACCAACACGATTGCGATAAATCTCTCGTTCGCATAACCTTATGTCTTGGTCACGCTTTCAAATAGTTGCTGTTATTAAATGTTTGTACAACTGTCGTAATACACGTGTGAACATTTGCTTGTCTGTCGAACTGTAAAATCAATTAAATATCTACCATTGTTACCTAGAAATGGCGCCAACACTTTCTATAATTACTCGTGAAATGTTATGGGAAAATGGAAAATTAACTTATTTGTTTGAAAGTAACTTCATCATCATCATTTCAGCCGAAAGACGTCCCCTGCTGGACATAGGCCTCCCCCAAGCACCGCCACTTCGACTGGTTCTGTTCTTCCCGCATCCAGCGGATTCCAGCAGCTTTCACAAGGTCTCGGTCCACCTTGTGGGAGGCCCAACGTTACGTCTTCCGGTACGCGGCCGCCACTCCAGAACCTTTCGGCCCCATCGACCATCTGTTCTGCGAGAATGTCCCCACCCACTGCCACTTTAAGTTTGGCAACTCTTCGGGCTATGTCGGTTACGTCGGGACTCCTGCGGTTCTCTTCATTTCTGATTCGGTCACGTAGGGAAACTCCAAGCATAGATCCTCTCCGTTGCAGCCTTCTAATAAGACCCACTATAAGCGACCACGTTTCAGAAAGTAACTTCATATAAGTACAAACTGGTTATTGTATTCTCGACCGGCTGTTTATTATTTGGTCCTACAGGCACTTAGCTAGGTAAGTAACTATTAGCCTATCTCGTTTGTGCTCGGTGTCTGTACATCAATGTAAGTAAGTACATCAATGTACTTAGGGTTCACTACACAACTGTGACTGAGAGTACCCTCATCATAATTAGCCAAATTGTATCGATTGACTTGTAGATCAATTTTACTGCGACAAACTACATGTTTGATCCGCGCAGCTGATAAATTCTTTCCTTTCGCTTGCAAATAAACACGGAATAACCATCCACATTGGTATTTCACGTTAAATAAACTGCGATGTACTTTACTGAAGTATTCCCATTTCCCATAGCATACGAACACAAAGCATGCGCATTTATCACGAAGCAAATAAAACAAAACCATGCCCCGCCATGCGAAACTATAGAGTTGTCAGCCGGACTGTACCGATGCCGAATTTGAATAACAACATACCAAGATAACTCCAACACCACTCCATTTGATAAACTGCCTTATTGTTGGAGACATAAGGTCCTTGATGAACACATTATTATGTCTGTGTCTCATACAGTGGCATGTTCATGACATATAGCAAGGATTTTTTGGTGTATTCAGATTTGGACTCTAAAATCTGGCAGATGAAGTTAAATTTTATGTGTCAGCATAAACATGTGCATAAAGTTATGCATATCCTTCTTATTATCGTATGTAAAGGTACACATGGCTTATAAGAATTTAGACGTTTAAAGCTGAGGGTCATATAATTTACCGGGACGTTGTCTATCCTGCACGGATGAAGACCACCCATCTTCTAAAGAAATCCAGCAAAGTTTACTTACTCTCACGGGAATGTGGAAAATAACACTATGAGAAAACCATAAATAAATAACGACGCCATACTTGTCAGTACCTATCCGCCACGGCCGTCGCAATTTGTCTATGAGTTACTATAACCATTCGCTTAGTTTATGATGACCACGTCATCTTCAATCACTGCTTTTTCCTGGCTTACGGAAATTCTACGAATTGAGAAGAAGTTCGTCGTTCTTTCTAGTTTGTAAAGTTGTATTATGAAGCCATCATTTCGAGTTCAATGATCACCTACTTCGCTACCGCAGCCTCTCACTTGTGTACTTCACTTTTCGTCTTAAGGCTTCTCCTCCTTAAAATAAGGTGAAGCTATAGTAACTTTGTGTCCATCTTTTACAGTACCTAACTGTAGCATCTATTTGATAGGAAAAAATACACAGTAATCTCAGTACATAAGAAGTGATTTTATTTGTCCTGAAATATATTTGAGTTTTTAGAAATAAGGAAAAAAAGTCTAAATCCAGGTCTATTTCTGTCTATTTTTTCTAGTTTTTACCATATTACTCCTACTATTTTCATTAAAACTGTTCATAAAATTATACAGTTCTTTACAAAATAATAAGGAATGATTTCATGTCATTACTTTTTAGTCCAATCAATAGATTTTTTGTAATATTTAATATTTAATATTTAATATTTAATAATATTTAATATTTAATATTTATTTTGTGAAACATGAGTATAGGTACAGGTCTTATAATATTAATTTGAGGTAGGCTACATGTTTTGCCATTTATGGCGTACAAAATTAGTCCTACTGGACCAACAAATACAAAAAAAAAAGAAAAAGCAGAGAAAGAGATTACAGTGCAGTCATTTGAATTAAATTTGATTAAATAATAATAATCCGCAGCTAATTAAAAGTGCGTAACAAATGAATTAAAATCATGTCAAAGCTCAATAGATAATACAATGTCAGAATAAATAAGTAATTGTAAATTGTAATAATAATAAAATGTCATAACCATTGATACTATTATAATGTCAAGTGTTGAGTAAAAATTTTAACAATCATTAATTATTATTAAACCAATATTACTGTCAGTTTTCTTTATATGACATGTATTCGTTAAGGTCATAAAAGCATTTTTCTTTTAACCATTGTGTTACCTTTTTTTTAAACATCGTCAAAGGTAAATCTTTGAAAGCGTCAGGTAATTTATTATATACCTTTACAGCATTTAAATACGAGTTCCTTTTATGCAATTCGAGCCTGCATTGCGGTACACAGAGCTCATGTTTAAATTTATTTTTATTTCTAGGAACTACATTTCGTTTGGTTACATCTTTGCGTTTAGTAAAATATTCCGGATGTTGTTGCACAAATAGACATAATTCTCTAATGTACATACACGGTAATGGCAGAATATTGTAGTTTTTAAACAAGGGCTTACAACTTTCCGTATACCAGGCTCCACAGATTGCACGTACACATTTTTTTTGTACTCTAAACGCTTTTTGAATGTCCACCGAGTTACCCCACAACAAGAGACCATAGGCGAGTACTGATGAAACGTATCCGTGATATGCACAAAGAGCCGCTTCTACTGATACCGTGACTCTTAATCTTTTTATTGCGTACACAAATCTGTCGAGCTTATCACAAACGTAATCGACGTGTGCTTTCCAGTTGCAATTCTGATCCAAATATATACCCAAAAATTTAGTACTTGCAACTTGTTCAATGATGATATCATTATATTTAATATGTAGTGTCAAAGGCATTCTTTTATGGGTTTGGAATTGGATCATTTTAGTTTTCTCCATATTAATTTGCAAGTTGTTAGAATGTAACCAGTGTATGATGTTGTTTATTGCGTTGTTAATGTCTAGTTCATATGTGTCTGCATTTTCACATTTTACAATAAGGGTTGTGTCATCAGCAAACAAGATTGTGTTATGGTGAGTGATATTAGGGAGATCATTAATGTAAATGAGGAATAAGAAAGGTCCCACTACAGTGCCCTGTGGCACTCCAAAATTGTTTTGACGATATTCACTTCTATGTAACATCTTTTTGCTGTTTTGTATTTTAGAAATTTCCACACATTGTTTTCTTTCATTTAGGTAGTCTCTCAACCAGTCGTTCGCTTTACCTCTTATTCCATATTTTTCTAGTTTGTGTAAGAGCAATTTATGGTCCACAAAATCGAACGCCTTACTCATGTCTAGGAAAATCGCAGCAATTGGTGAGCCATCATTTATAGCCTGGGTAACAATTTTCATCAAATTGAAACATGCCAATGAAGTGGTACTATTCTGTCTAAACCCAAATTGTTCATCTTTAAAAATGTGATGACGTGTTGTAAAGTCTTGAAGCCTTCTCAGCATAATTTTCTCAAAGACTTTTGACATGATTGGTATCAGCGTCACTGGCCTATAATTATTCATGTCCGATTTTTCTCCTTTTTTAAAAAGTGGCTTAACTATAGATTTTTTCAATATATGTGGAAATGTACCTTCCTCAAATGACAAGTTTATTAAATAACACAGCGGTTGACATATGTATGGTGCGCATAATTTAATTACATTGGTTGTGATGTCATCCACTCCTGCTGCGTTTGTGTTATTCAGATTTTTTATTGTTCGAAATACTTCCATCGCATCAGTAGGTTTAAGAAATATTGTATGTTCGTTATTAATATCGATAGTTTTGTTTATTTCGTCTATGTTATATTTAAAATTCTTGCTATTTGTCAATTGTATATAATACTCATTAAATTTGTCACTTATCTCCTTAGGGTCTTCATATATCCGATTATTATTGATTATTTTGTCAATTTGTGTTACCGAACTAATGTCACCAACATTTTCATTAATCACTGCCCAAGTGGCTTTACATTTATTTTTATTAGTGTCAATATATTTCTTACTTTGTAGTTGTCTAGATTTATATATGCACTTTTTGAGTAAGTAGCTGTATGATTTATATTGTTTATTTGACTTTTTTCTGTTTGTTTTATTGTGTTGTTGGTTAAGATAGAGATACCGTTTTCTTATACAGGATCTTCTTATGCCCTTCGTCAACCATTGATGGTTCGCTTTTTTAGTTGACCTCTTTATAGTGTTTATTGGGAAGCACAGATTGAAAAACAATTTAAATAGAGAATGAAATTCGGTAAACGCTTCTTGCAAGTTATCTTTTTCATATACGTCTGAGAAGGAAAGAGATGACATACAACTATTAAACTTGTCCTTGTTTTCTCTACTATAATCTCTGACATTCTCATACCAGCTGTATATTTCGGATGATATAGTAGTTTTCAGAGATAGTGTTTGTCCTGTTTCGTGGTCAGACAAGCCTAGGTGATGCACCTCTGCTTTAACTTGCTTGATGTTGCTTGCCAACTGATCAAGACATGACAATTGTCTCGTTGGTGTTTTGATATGCAATTCGATTTTAAAATTTTTTAACATACTCTTTAACTCTTCGCTAGTCTTGTTTGACTTCAAGATGTCCATGTTCCAGTCACCACAAAGAATAATTTTTCTATGTTTCCTAGTCAGCCCTACTAGTAACTGTTCAAGCTTTCCAAGAAATATTTGTGGGTTGCTATTAGGAGTTCTATATAAACAAATAATCACAATTTTATTTATTTCTACGCCGCAACATTCAAAATTAGATTTACATGTCAAGTCATTAATATTAGTCAAAGTTTTATATTTTATATTATTATTTATCATTATGCATACTCCTCCTCGTTTAGTGTCACGTGAATATGATGCTCCTAATCTGAAACCTGAAATTTTCAAAAGCATTTCTGTCCCTTTTTTCATGAAAGTTTCAGTCAAACACACTACATTTATTCTTGTACCATTTTGCGACAGCTCGTGTATTGCAAATGTTAATTCCTCAGTTTTATTTAAAGCGCCTGCAATGTTCTGGTGAAATATTCTAAAATTGAATTCCGGATTAGGGGCGAAAACAAATAAATACTTCATATTTTGCAAGAGTTGTGTCATCGCGCTTCTCTTTCTTTTCTATGCAGTCCGACAGTGACCGCGCTTTTTACGGCGGACAAGCCTTAATGATCACCTACTACTTATTCGCTTCCGCAGCCTCTCACTTGTCTACTGCACTCAGACCTGAGTTCACATCACAGTTTCGAACCCACGACCTCTCACTAGCCTGTTCGCCTTAAGGTACAGACAGACGTGATGCGACTCTAGTAGAACAATTTCTATGAAAACTTCATGAAATTCTGTCTGCGGGAGCCATTAAACTTTGGATTAATAGCTTTGCAATCTCTGTCATCAAATCCGTCTAAACACCATACGTCACGGCATCATTACCGGACACGTCAACAGAGTGAATGTAACGTTATAGACGGCGCGTGCGCAACTCTGACAGCGGATCACGTTCAATTAGTTCCGAATTTAACGGATATCGCGCTCACTGGCGAACATACGTCAAAATATTAAGTCGGGTAACATCGCTTTCAAAATAAAACCGCCTGCTCTCATTCATCAAGACCTTGGTCCAACTTTAGCTTTTGCTGCTTTTAGGGTTCCGCACCAAAATGGTAAAAAGGAACCCCTATGGTGTGACTCAGTCTGTCTGTCACAGCTAGATATCTCAAGAACTACTAATGCTATCAACTCGTTTGGAACAGTTTTAGATGACGTTTGCCCAACTATTTTACAAATAAGAAAGAAATAAAAATAAATATATGTTTTTTTTTGCAACAGGGACTGAAAGGGGGTCTTAAAAATTCGAAGTGGGGCTACAGGGCATGTGGGTAGAAGGGATAGAAGTTTATGTAAAGATTACAGGAAAAATAAAACGAAGACGTCTCTAAATAGCACACTTTTCCAGAAATCAGAACGGAACCCTCGGTGCGCGCGTCCGACTCGCTCTTGACCATTTTTTTAGTATTGAGCTTATTATACTAACGGAGGATGGATGGCAGATATCACGCTCTATGTAAAATACTAGTATTCAGCTGCCAGCCTCGACATAGCTGAGAAAAGGGTCAGCACTTGATGAGCAGCTCATTATGCTAAGAGAGGTAGCGTATTGGCAATCGTGGCGTGGGATGCCCTGCACCCGCTAGCTGGTAGCTACCTTAAGAATTTGGCTGGGACCATAGATATAAGAAAGAAGATGTGCCCAGTGCCCAGTGTTAAAATGTATCGGAATCCTGTGTCTCCAATTTTTGCCTTTGTCACTTTCATGATTTTAAAGACAAAACGGTAAAACACTTGTACTTACATATGGAAAGTGATTCCATGATTTACATGGCTTCGGTTTTTTAACCGACTTCCAAAAGGAGGAGGTTCTCAATTCGTCGGAACCTTTTTTTTTTTTTATTATTTTTTTTATGTATGGGAACATACATAAAAAAAAATAAAAAAAATAAAAATTACGATTACTCGAAAATGGCTGGACCGATTTGGATTTTTCTTTTTTTGTTCGAAAGGGTATACTTCCCAAGTGGTCCCATGATCATCAAGTCAGGATCTGATGATGTGATCCTATGGAAATCGAGGGAAACCCTCAAATTTTATGGGCATACCTATATCGATTTCGGTATTTTTTATAGTAACTCATGCATTTGCTCTCGGAAAGTACCATTCGGTGAACTGGAACTGATGACGAAGACCACAGAGGGCCATCGGAAATACTCAATTATATCTAAGTATATCACAGGTTGCGATTCGATTACTTTAATATGGTTTATGCTCGTCAAAATGCATAATGGTAATGGTGACTTCACCATGAGCTCCAGTTCTCCTGGTTCTTACTAGGAGAACTCCTCAACAATTAACGTCCCTGCATCGGGAAAAGCAATATTTTGTAAAACGTGATGAGCAGTTGACATTGGGTTATTGTATCTTAGATAAATTACAAACTGAACCACTAAAAAGTGAAAAATAAAAACTTTTTTACAAAAAAAAAACCAACTTCCAAAAAAAACACTACAAAGTGAAAAATAACTTTAATTTCGGAAGTCGGTGGCAAAAAACTAAAATACAGATCCAAAGACACCGACTTCCGAAATTAAAGTTATTTTTCACTTTGTAGTGTTTTTTTTGGAAGTCGGTTTTTTTTTGTAAAAAAGTTTTTATACAAGAAACCACTGAACAACACGGCATTCTTATAAATTGTCACGGTCACAGTCGAAACCGCACTAGTTCACGGAGACGGAATTTGTACTATGAACTATTGGTATTTGTATTTAATACTGAGCATGTCGCGCGGACCATTTTCGCCCGCTTGCCACTTCTCCTGTTTTTAGGGTTCCGTACCAAAATGGTAAAAAGGAACCCTTATGGTGTCACTCAGTCTGTCTGTCTGTCTGTCTGTCTGTCACAGCTGGATATCTCAAGAACTACTGCTATCAACTTGAAATTTGGAACAGTTTCATATGACGTTTACCCAACTATTTTACAAATAAGAAAGAAATAAAAATATTTATATTTTTTTGTAACAGGTACAGGTCTTAAAAATTCAAAGTGGGGCTACTAGGTACTAGGGCGTGTGGGGTATCATATGAAAGAGCGCTATTTGCACATTCTGAAACATTTTTTTATTTTTTTTAGGCCGCATAGTTTTCGACTTTTGATGAAAAATGTAAAAAAAAAATACCGTTCCCCTCTATTATCTCCGAAGTTTGCAAAGGGAAAAATCTGAAATTATTCTATGTGATAGAAGTTTATGTAAAGATTACAGGAAAAATAAAACGATGTCTCTAAACAGCACTCTTTTTCAGAAATCGGAACGGAACCCTCGGTACGCGAGTCCGACTCGCTCTTGACCGGTTTTTAGGGTTCCGTACAAAAAGGAAAAACGGAACCCTTATAGGATCACTTGTTTGTCTGTCAGTCTGTCAAGCCCGTTTTTCTCAGGAACGCGTGAAGGTATCCAGCTGAAATTAATATCAAATACGTAGGTCTATGGTCCCTTGAAGTTCTGAAAAGATCAAACTTCTAAGTCAACGCAATAAAAAAATACGGCCATTTATGCGACATTTTTTGATACTCGCAAGTAAACCAAAAGCTATATGGTACTCCCAGTCGTCCTAGAATCATGAATTTTGGCAAGAAGCAAGGTCTTACAACACAAATATAGCAAAAAGTCCGAAAATTGTTAATTTGTAATTCTAAAAAAAAAAAAAAATCTAATTATATATATTATTATTTTTTATTATTTCTATTTTTTTTTATTATTTTTTTTTTCTAATAAAAAAATATTTTCAAAGTTGTCAGTGTGTCAAGACCCTTTTTCTGAGGAAAGCATAGAGGTATCATGTTGAAATTAATAACAAATACGTAGGTCTATGGTCTCTTGAAGTCCTAAAAAACTCAAGCTTCTAAACCAACGCAATAAAAAATACGGCCATTTTGCGACACATTTTGATACTCACAACTGTCGCAAGTAAATCAAAACCTATAGGGCACTTCCCGTTGACCTAGAATAATGAAATTTTGCAAGAAGCAAGGTCTTCCAGCACAAGTAAAGGAAAAAGTCCGAAAATTGTGTTTTATGACAAAATATATATATATATATATATATATATAGATATACCCATGGGCACATTGTGGCTCCATCGTGCCATATAGGTAGTAATTTGTTGATCCGTTTTCACTTGTTGATCCGGGTGGTATTTGTTGATCCAATGCCAGTCAAACCATACGTAAGTGGCTCTGATTGGAGCCACAAGTGTTAACGCGAGTAATAATAATAATTAAGACATTTTTATACAAATCCACCTTTTTTGCATTTGAGCACTAGTTGATCCGATTCAAATGAGCCAATCAGAGCGCACCATTTGCCACGGGCTTTGTCATTGGCTACTACAGATAGATAGAACATGGATGGTATTCAAACAAATTAATTCTTGCATTATACAGCGTGCCGCCGCTATCGCGACATTAACTTCAGACGCGAACATGGTTCCGCGTTTTCGTTTTCGGAGGGTTTGGTGAGTACTGGTGAGGGGGGAACGGGAAAGGGTGGTGAGGAAGGGGGGGTGAGGAGTGGAGGGGGTGGTAAGGGGGATAGGGGGAAGAGTTGTGAGAGGGATAGAGTAATGAGGGGGAGGATGTTGAGGGGGAGAGGGATAGGAGGCACCACTGTGAAAGGCAGAGGGGGAGGTTGGGGAAAGGGGATGCGTCAGGGGAACTGGTATTAAAGGTGAGATAAGGAAGGGAAGGGGGCGAGAGGGAAGGAGGACACAGGGAGGGGGAGAAGGGGAGGGTGTTGTGAGTACTGGTGAGAGGGAAGAGGACGGGGGAACGGCAGATGGTGGTGAGCAAAGTGGGGGTGAGGAGGTGAGGGGATTGTGAGAGGGGAGGGGTGAGGAGTGGTGGGAGGGATAGAGTAATGAAGGGGAGGATGTGGAGGAGGAATGTTTTGAAGGAAAAGGGACGGGAGGCAGTAGTGGGGGGGAGATGCAGGGGGAAGAGTGAGGAGGAAAGGGAGGGGAGGCAGTGGTGAAAGGCGTAGGGGGAGGTTCGGGGAAAGGGGATGCGTGAGGGGGTCAGAGTGAGAGGGAGACGTGGGGGTGTGAGAGGGTAGAGGGAGGGGTGAGATAGGGAGGGGAGGGGGTTGGTGAGAGGTGGGCAGAGAGGGGACATAGGGAAGGGGTTAGAGGTGGGGTGAGAGGGACGAGCGCCTTTACACGTTAAAGTTGATTTTTGTATAGCACTGATTCATTGAAGAAACCCTGCATGACAGAAGTGACATGATGAAAAATAGAAAGTCGAAACGGCACAAAAAACAGAAGTTAACTCCAGTCGTGCGTCGGAGCTAACACACACACTTTTTTTTTGTAAATGCATACTTTTATAGATAACTACACCCAGACTGAGGACATACAGACATGTGCTTGCACACAAATGCTTGTCCTGGATGGGATGTGATGGTATGGAATCGAACCCACAACCTGCGGCATGATAGGTGGTATTTTAACTAAATACGCCATTGTGGCCTGTCACTGTCAGAATGCTTCACTGTTAATGGTGTTGTCACATGTAACATTAGGTCACAAAAGCGCACAAAAGCTTCTCTATTATCTTCTATACCTCATCATCATCATTTCAGTTGAAAGACATCAACTGCTGGACATAGGCCTCTCCCAAGCACCGCCACTTCGACCGGTACTGTGGTTCCCGCATCCAGCGGATTCCTTCTTGCGATCTTTACAAGGTCATCGGTCCACCTTGTGGGAGGCCTTCCAACGTTACGTCTTCCGGTACGCGGCCGCCTCTCCAGAACCTTTCGGCCCCATTGGCCCTCTGTTCTGCAAGCAATATGCCCTGCCCACTGCCACTTAAGTTCGGCAATTCTTTGGACTATGTCTTCCCGAACGCTGCCCAGCCGAGTCGTATTCGACGATTGACCGCTTTCTCGAAATTGGACCTACCTAACTGGACAGTTTGTCCTAAGCAACATACTCGTCCACAATTTCGAGTGTCTCCGATCTTCATGAGAGTGGGTGCTACATGGGCATTTGACGTGACCATCCATCCATGTCTTATCCATGTTCATTTTAAGACCCACTCTTTCGAAAGCTCTACTGAGGTTATCGAGCATTGTACTAAAGTCCTCCGTAGTCTCAGCCATGCCTACTATATCGTCGGTAAACCGAAGTTGACTGACGTACTCGTCATTGATGTTGATGTCTAGCCCTTTCCAGTCCAGAACCTTGAAGGCATCCTCCAGTGCAGCGGCGAACAGTTTCGGAGAGATAACGTCTCCCTGTCCCCCTCGCTGCAGAAGGATAGGTTTGGAGGTACGGTCCTGGAGTCGGACTGACGTAGTGGCGTTTTCGTACAGACACTTCGGCCGCCTAGACCGCTAAACGTAGAGAACTGAAAAAACTACTTGCAGTAATGCATACTTAGGTTGATCCACTCGATTTTATATTCGCATTACTTCATACATTGTTGGATCCGCCACCATACTCGAGGTGGATCTTACAATGTACGAAGCATTACGAATATAAAATGTACTAGATCAACGTACGTATGCATTTCTTCAAGGAGACTATAATACGGAACCACATAGTACTTATAAACAATCGAGGTGGATCTGACAATGTATGAAGCAATGCGAATATAATTAATCGAGTAGATCAACGTATGTATGCATTTCTGCGACGAGAGTTTAAAACGGAACCACATAGTACTTATAACCTCATGTTCGAAGTGGATCTAACAATGTATGAAGCAATGTGAATATAAAATCGAGTGGATCAACGTTTGTATGCATTTATGCAAGGATAGTATAAAACGGAACCACATAGTACTTATAACCTCATATTCGAGGTGGATTTAATAACGTATGAATCAATGAGAATGTAAAATCGACTGGATCAACGTATGTATGCATTTCCGCTAGGAGAGTATAAAACGGAACCACATAGTATGCTGTGCGTGGTGCCGCACCTCTTAGTAGAGGTGGATCTAACAATGTATGAAACATTGCGTATAGAATATCGAGTGGATCAACTTATGTAGGTAGAAAATTATTATCATTTATATGCAAGGAGTGTGTAAATCAAAAAAATGAATGTTAGAAGTATCTGAATATCACTGTATATGGAGCCAATAAGTATTGGTGTTCAGATAAAATTCGGAGCCAACAAGTATTGTTGAGTATAAAAAAATTGACCGTTACGGATCCACTTTTGTTTAGATGCTAGAGTAAAAAAAATGTTGAGTATAAATATATTTCTGAAAATATATTTGGCAACATCGCCAAGCGGAAGGCGACGTTGCCACTCCGCTCGAAAAATATGAAACCGGAGTCAAGTTATTCTGCTCTAAAGGTGGAGTCAATAATGCATTGGCTCACTGCTGGATCAACTAAGTGTGGGAAAGGGTGTTTATATATATATATTTTATATATAATGTTTAGTTTGTTTTTGGGATAAATTATTTTCAACTACGGAACTCTTCATTGTGCGTGGTGCGACACGCACTTGGCCGGTTTTTTTATATTTCTATGGCTGGGACAGACTGGACACGGAAGGCGCATGATCGGGCGTCATGGCGCATCTTGGGACAGGCCCATGTCCAACTGGACACGGAAGGCGCATGATCGGGCGTCATGGCGCATCTTGGGACAGGCCCATGTCCAACTGGACACGGAAGGCGCATGATCGGGCGTTATGGCGCATCTTGGGACAGGCCCATGTCCAACTGGACACGGAAGGCGCATGATCGGGCGTCATGGCGCATCTTGGGACAGGCCCATGTCCAACTGGACACGGAAGGCGCATGATCGGGCGTCATGGCGCATCTTGGGACAGGCCCATGTCCAACTGGACACGGAAGGCGCATGATCGGGCGTCATGGCGCATCTTGGGACAGGCCCATGTCCAACTGGACACGGAAGGCGCATGATCGGGCGTCATGGCGCATCTTGGGACAGGCCCATGTCCAACTGGACACGGAAGGCGCATGATCGGGCGTCATGGCGCATCTTGGGACAGGCCCATGTCCAACACGGAAGGCGCATGATCGGGCGTCATGGCGCATCTTGGGACAGGCCCATGTCCAACACGGAAGGCGCATGATCGGGCGTCATGGCGCATCTTGGGACAGGCCCATGTCCAACATGATCGGGCGTCATGGCGCATCTTGGGACAGTAGGCCCATGTCCAACTCTGGACTACGATAGGTGGAGTTGATTGATTTCAAAGGAAAGGAAAGGAAAGTGAGGTCGTCTTACAACAAGAGTAGTTATAGCTTTTCATGTTTATGACTTGGAAACATCATCTGATAACAGTCTCTATTATTCTTTTGAAAACATCTGTTTCAGATAGTTTTTGTATTTTTTAAATAATTCATAGTGTTCCGCGAACAACCTCATTATTAATACGTCAAGCCTCTCAAACATTAATCATCAATACATTCAGTAGTGTCGACTTAAGGCGACGACAATTAACATAAAATGATTTTAAACTGAAGTAGTGTTAATGTTTTTTGGTAAAATAGTAGATTATTAACCAAGGGGATAAAGCAGTGTCTTCTGTCGCGGGTGACGATTTAAATCGCGAGCGTAACGAAGGACTCGAGGTTTACTCCCGAGCGTAGCGAGGGTGTTAAAAACTTAAATCACGAGCGAAGCGAGGGAGTTAAGACGAGTCCTGAGTGTAGCGAGGGATTTAAGTTCACCCAAGACTAAGACAGCTTTATCACCGAGGAAAATACTCTACTTTTCGTACCATTTGCGAAAAAATTAACACAACAATAATATGAGATAAGCATTTATTAAAAATAATGACAATTAAAATAAACTTAACGTTTATGTATATGAAGAAAACAAAAACGCGGCAAATTCCTAGCCTAATATTTTTTTGTCGGAAAAGCAAAGGCATCAAGCTCATACGGCCTCGTCGGTTTTCGTAATTTTATTTAATAATCATAACTGCATAATAAATGCGTATTCCTTTTTCAAAAAGATGTATAATGCTTTATATACAAACTCAATGGTGTAAACACAGATGTAGTTCAGTATAAATTTCGGTAAGTATTCCAAATTTAAATCACATTCTCCCCCTAGAGGATGAATGAAATTCAGTACAACTTTCTTTCCCTGTTTTTAACAGATTAAAAATGACTATTGTTATGTTCGCTTTTTGTGGCATAGAATGTCACTTTTTTGAGCAAGTGGTACGAAAAGATATTTTTTTTCTTAATAACTTAATATGTGAGTATTTTAGATTATGTTTTTATTACATAGATAGAGTGTAATTATTTTATAAAGTTATGTCTAACGCGGATAAAAAAGTGAGAATCACGTAAAAACTATCAAGCGTGTTTTTATGAAACCTTCACCATTTTAAACTTAGAGTAATTAGACTATTAATTCTATGATTTTAAAGATAATTTAATTATTTATGTTTTAGTACAAGTGTTTTATTGAAATACCTTTTTTTATGTATAATTAATTAATAATGCGTCTAATTTCAGACAGCGCTCCTTGATGGGCGAATCCTATTACCGGCTAGACGCACGACGCGTTGCGTGAGCTCAGCACAGAACACGCAAGCTAACCACGCAAGGCCGTTGCCATATCTATACATATAATAAATCTGTAGACGAGGCGTTTCTGTACATTGCAAATATTAAAAAAAAAAATACTTGGGGTGTTAAAGAATCACCAACAGATGCCATTTCTACCATTTTTGTCATTTTTGTCTGTTTGTCTGTTTGTCTGTTTGTCTGTTTGTCTGTTTGTCTGTTTGTCTGTGAGAGTTCATAAATTTTTGTGCAAGTATCACGTCAAAAGTACAAAACCAATGTGGTTAAATTTTATACTCAAATATTGTGTGTAACTCAGAGTTTTACTTAGTTTTTGTTTCATCGCAATCGCTTCAGTCTATCAAAAGATATATGAATTTAAAGTATTCAAGAAGAACTTTTCATTACGGTGTCTTCATACCCGTAACGACATCTGTTGATACCAAATGGTACTAACAATAAAAATCGCTTTATAGGGGTGGTTAACCTGATGGGTCGATCCAGCAGGTTAGGCTACGCTTGCCGCGGTTGGTTAGTGGATGGGTGAGCATCTTTACATACCGAGACTCCTCCGTGCCTCGGAAAGCACTTTAAGCCGTTGGTCCCGGCTGTTATTCGTGGATCTTTGACAGTCGTTACGGGTCGTCAGAAGCCCGAAAGCCTGACAACCAGTCTTACCAACGGGTATCGTATTACCCAGTAACTGGGTTGTGGAGGTCAGATAGGCAGTCGCTCCATGTAAAATACAGGTATTCAGCTGCATCCGGTTAGACTGGAAGCCGACCCCAACATAGTTGGGAAAAGCCTAGGCAGATTGGTTCTATTGGTGGTTGATTAGTAACGCTAAAAGAATTTCAAATATAAAAAACCGGCCAAGTGCGTGTTGGACCACGTTCCGTAGTTGGGATGAATTTTTCCCAAGAACAAACTTAACATTGTAGTTGGAAAACATATTCTCCCATACATTCCAACTGTAAATGTAAGTTTGTACTCACAATATTGAGAGATTTACCGAGTTATTTTATGACCACAGACTAATCTTATACTCGTAGATTTTCCTGTAATCTACAAGTAAAGAACTATTTTCTGTATTTTTTTTCAAAACTTTAGGCTCAGTAGTTTCGGAGATTAGGGGATCTATTGGTTAATTTTCATCTATTTTCTTAAATCCATACTAATATTATAAATTCGAAAGTAACTCTGTCTGTCTGTCTGTCTGTTACCTTTTCACGCCTAAACCACTGAACGGATTTCGATAAAATTTGGCAAGGCTATAGATGGTATCCTGGGGATGGACATAGGCTACTTTTTTTTTCAAAAATAATCCTATAGGGGGTGATACAGGGGATGAAAGTTTGTATGGGAAACTCGGTATTTCTTAAGTTAGGGATGTGAAAATTAAAATGTGTGCTTTTGATAAGAAATAAAGAAATATGCGGTTCAGCGATTTTGAAAAATCATCCCCTAAGGGGGTAAAATAGGGGTTGATTTTAAAATTTATAAAACTGCACGGATTTCGATAAAATTTGGCAAGGCTTTATATAGCATCCTGGGGAAGGACATAGGCTACTTTTTGTCTTAAAAAATAATCCTACACGGGGTCATATAGGGGATGAAAGTTTTTATGGGAAACTCAGTATTTCTTAAGTTAGGGATGTGAAAATTAAAATGTATGCTTTTGATAGGAAATAAAGAAATATGCAGTTCAGCGTTTTTGAAAAATCATCCCCTAAGGGGGTAAAATAGGGATTGATTTTAAAATTTACAAAACTGGACGGATTTCTACAAAATTTGGCAAGGCTTCATATAGCATCCTGGGGAAGGACATAGGATACTATTTTTTTCAAAAATAATACTACAGGGGGTAATATAGGGGATGAAAGTTTGTAAGGTATTCCCAGTATTTCTTAAGTTAGGAATAAAAAAATGTTTGCTATTGGTAGGAAATTAAGAAATATGCGGTTCAGCGTTTTTTAAAAATCATCCCCTAAGTGGGTAAAATAGGGGTTTATTTCAAAATTGCATTTTTACAAAACTGCATGGATTGTGATGAAATTTGGCAAGGCTAATCCTGGGAAAGGACATGGGCTACTTTTTGTCTTAAAACATAATCCTACAAGGGTTGATATAACGCATGAAAGTTTGTATAGGGTTAGTACTATTATTTATTCTGTGGTATAGGCAACCCAGCATTTCTTAAGTTAGGGATATGAAAATTCAAATTTATGCTTTTGGTAGGAAATAAAGAAATATATGGTACAGCGTTTTTGACGGGGTACAAATGTTTGTGTACCTACCTCTTTTTAAGAGATTTAAGGGATTGGAAATGTAGTCATATCATTTTTACGAGGAAATTATTTGAACGAGTGGACACTCGGACAAAAGTTATTTGTTAGACTGGCATAATAAATATTAAGTACCTAATTAACAAAGTCCCCCCGCCGCGTAAGTCTGTCTGTTTGAATGCGATATCCACGCGGGCGAAGCCGCGGGCAAAAGCTAGTAATACATATATCTGAATCTTAACAATGAACGTTCTCCACAACATAATACATTTTACGACCAACTCATATTCATAAATAGGTAATAACTACACCTCAAGATTCCACATCGTGGCCCGTATGTTTCCACCCCACAGGTTAACTTTCGAATTCGGTTTAATAACGGTCGGTGCGCGCGCGCCGTTTTGGTTTGCCATCGAACAAGTGGTCAAGTGCGTGTTTTTGAACATAACTGTCATGGCGTGAGGCGTGAAAATGACAGCAAACTCGTGATATGGTCACGTTATTGATTTAGAGTAAAACAAAGAATGATTAAGATGTATGTAAATATTTAAATGTGGGTATAGCGTTATTGGCCGTGTTATTGGTTATAAGAATCTCTCATGTTTATACATTTAGGCTTTTAGTGATGCGGCAAATAGGGTTTATTTGCTAATCTTATCATATTGATATTTCTGGAGCAATTATAGGGCATTCTCATTGACTTGTATATCAATGGGCACTCTCCACGTATTTACTAGTCATCTCTTGAAATGCTTGATGGTGTGCTAAAAAAGGAGCATAAGATTTTCATCGAATATGTTCAAAATCAATCAAAACTCATTTATTCAAATTAGGCTGAGAATCAGCACTTATCCAACGTCAAAATTACATAAGACAGTCCCCACAAAACGCCCGCCCTTCACCACTTCCTACTACTTTAGCTGGGAAGAAGAAGTGGTGCAACAATCTCCCAGCAGCACAGCTGTCTGTTCAGTACAATAGTAGATACGCAAAATAATGTTCATTACGCTAGCTGTTGACTTGTTTGTCAACGTCATTATCACTGACTTCATCCTACATTTTCCTGCCGATATCCTACAGACAGAAGACCACAAGCCCAGAACATAAGCGCCATAAAACTATATGGTCTACAATTATTTTGTTTGTTCATACAATCTAAGCCCAGTAGTAGAGCTAGGGTCAGAGGGTCAGAACTCATAGAAGGCTATCACTGCCAAACATCGCTATAAAAGCGTGCGGCTACTGCAGCCTGAAGTGTTGTGTTATATCTAGTAAACACTTTTAGAGTTGGAGAATGGAAGCTATTACTTACTAGAAAGGTTTAGGTAGTTAAATAAGTGTTGTGTTATATCTAGTAAACACTTTTAGAGTTGGAGAATGGAAGCTATTACTTACTAGAAAGGTTTAGGTAGTTAAATAAGTGTTGTGTTATATCTAGTAAACACTTTTAGAGTTGGAGAATGGAAGCTATTACTTACTAGAAAGGTTTAGGTAGTTAAATAAGTGTTGTGTTATATCTAGTAAACACTTTTAGAGTTGGAGAATGGAAGCTATTACTTACTAGAAAGGTTTAGGTAGTTAAATAAGTGTTGTGTTATATCTAGTAAACACTTTTAGAGTTGGAGAATGGAAGCTATTACTTACTAGAAAGGTTTAGGTAGTTAAATAAGTGTTGTGTTATATCTAGTAAACACTTTTAGAGTTGGAGAATGGAAGCTATTACTTACTAGAAAGGTTTAGGTAGTTAAATAAGTGTTGTGTTATATCTAGTAAACACTTTTAGAGTTGGAGAATGGAAGCTATTACTTACTAGAAAGGTTTAGGTAGTTAAATAAGTGTTGTGTTATATCTAGTAAACACTTTTAGAGTTGGAGAATGGAAGCTATTACTTACTAGAAAGGTTTAGGTAGTTAAATAAGTGTTGTGTTATATCTAGTAAACACTTTTAGAGTTGGAGAATGGAAGCTATTACTTACTAGAAAGGTTTAGGTAGTTAAATAAGTGTTGTGTTATATCTAGTAAACACTTTTAGAGTTGGAGAATGGAAGCTATTACTTACTAGAAAGGTTTAGGTAGTTAAATAAGTGTTGTGTTATATCTAGTAAACACTTTTAGAGTTGGAGAATGGAAGCTATTACTTACTAGAAAGGTTTAGGTAGTTAAATAAGTGTTGTGTTATATCTAGTAAACACTTTTAGAGTTGGAGAATGGAAGCTATTACTTACTAGAAAGGTTTAGGTAGTTAAATAAGTGTTGTGTTATATCTAGTAAACACTTTTAGAGTTGGAGAATGGAAGCTATTACTTACTAGAAAGGTTTAGGTAGTTAAATAAGTGTTGTGTTATATCTAGTAAACACTTTTAGAGTTGGAGAATGGAAGCTATTACTTACTAGAAAGGTTTAGGTAGTTAAATAAGTGTTGTGTTATATCTAGTAAACACTTTTAGAGTTGGAGAATGGAAGCTATTACTTACTAGAAAGGTTTAGGTAGTTAAATAAGTGTTGTGTTATATCTAGTAAACACTTTTAGAGTTGGAGAATGGAAGCTATTACTTACTAGAAAGGTTTAGGTAGTTAAATAAGTGTTGTGTTATATCTAGTAAACACTTTTAGAGTTGGAGAATGGAAGCTATTACTTACTAGAAAGGTTTAGGTAGTTAAATAAGTGTTGTGTTATATCTAGTAAACACTTTTAGAGTTGGAGAATGGAAGCTATTACTTACTAGAAAGGTTTAGGTAGTTAAATAAGTGTTGTGTTATATCTAGTAAACACTTTTAGAGTTGGAGAATGGAAGCTATTACTTACTAGAAAGGTTTAGGTAGTTAAATAAGTGTTGTGTTATATCTAGTAAACACTTTTAGAGTTGGAGAATGGAAGCTATTACTTACTAGAAAGGTTTAGGTAGTTAAATAAGTGTTGTGTTATATCTAGTAAACACTTTTAGAGTTGGAGAATGGAAGCTATTACTTACTAGAAAGGTTTAGGTAGTTAAATAAGTGTTGTGTTATATCTAGTAAACACTTTTAGAGTTGGAGAATGGAAGCTATTACTTACTAGAAAGGTTTAGGTAGTTAAATAAAGGTAAACAATCTTGATGTGTTTTTTTATCTTTTTAGGGTTCCGTACCAAAATGGTAAAAAGGAACCCTTATGGTGTGACTCAGTCTGTCTGTCTGTCTGTCTGTCTGTCTGTCACAGCTGGATATCTCAAGAACTACTAATGCTATCAACTTGAAATTTAGAATAGTTTTAGATGACGTTGACCCAACTATTTTGCAAATAAGAATGAAATAAAAATAATTATATTTTTTTTGCAACTGGGACTGAAAGTGGGGCTACTAGGGCATATGGGGTATCATATGTAAGAGCGCTGTTTGCACATTCTTAAACTATTTTTTATTTTTTTTTAGGCCGCATAGTTTTCGACTTTTGATGTAAAATGTAAAAAAAAAATACCGTTCCCCCCCCCCCTTATCTCCGAAGTTTGCAAAGCGAAAAATCTGAAATTATTCTATGTGATAGAAGTTTATGTAAAGATTAGAGGAAAAATAAAACGATGTCTCTAAATAGCACACTTTTTCAGAAATCGGAACGGAACCCTCGGTGCGCGAGTCCGACTCGCTCTTGACCGGTTTTTTTTTATTTTAAAACCACAGTTTAAAACTGAAATGCAACTAAAAACCAATGTAAATACAACAATAATGATTACTAAAACAATTGAACCATTAGTTTAAGCAGTAGTTTATTTGTTTATTAGGTGTTTGTGTAAAAAATCACAAGATTTTTTACCTTTATTTAACTAGGTACCTAAACCTTTCTAACGTATAGTTTACTAAACAAAGTGAAATAATCTTGACAGAATTTTTGGAGAGTTCAGCGACATGAAACTGTTAGATACGGTACTGATCCCCGCGTCCTATCTTTCTTAGAGGAAAACAAGGACTTAAGACCGAGTTATGCGGTAAAGCTGAATTCATAGAAATGTAAAATTTCAAATGTATTTATTAATAATCTGGCAAACAAGAACAGATTGGACGGTGACCCCCCCCCCCCCCCTAGACATAGGTATGCCTGTATCTTGGGGGGGGGGGGGATAAATTTATGGGCGAATTTAACCAAAACCTGTATACCCAGTACCTTGATAGTTTTAACCTTCGAATAAATTTTGAATTTTTGATAGTTTCTCCATACAAAAACTTTCAGTCGTGAATTTTATTCCACGGATAAAGGATTTTGGTCAAATTAGCCCTAAATGGTTTCGACTCACCAACAGCTACAGTTACAAATCGTGAATATATGCCTACTACCTACCAAACGTAAAACGAGTAAGTACTGTAACAACTATGTTATAAAACCTGCGCCGGCGCAGTGGTAGATGTGTCGATATCGATAGCGCGCGCAGTCGATATCGGAAACTTGCTTCGAAATTGAAGTACAGTAGGACTACTCCAAACCTTTAATCTGAAATTTTGCATAATACGTTGTCAGGTGTACAGAAACGGACATGACCTTTCATCCTGAAAAAAGTACTGTTCCCGAACAAAACAACAATTACGTTCTTATGATAATAGATGGCGCTACATGTCTTTCGAATCATGATTGAATTATATTATTACAAGCAGAGTACAACCCGAATTGATTGTCAAATTCTAAATTAACGCGAGCAAAGCCGCGGGCAAAAGCTTAGTAATTCTATAAACTTATGCGGTGGTGCAGCTCCGAGATCTTCAGTGGAACCCATCTTCTGTCATATTTCCTTTGCTACACTAAAGTACAGGTTCAAGACCGTCTGTTCCTTATCTACTGCATGCTGTCCTTCTTGGAATGCTTCGTTTGTTGGGTCAGTAAGATTGGACTTCCGAAGTCTACCAACACCATGTTCTATGTTAGTGTGAATGAGCCTCTAAACCTTCTCTATCTCCTCATTAGCTGGTGGAACGGAGATATATCGGCAAGCCGCGCACGTCGATCGTGTAACAGATATATGTCGAGCTCTTATCTCGCGAACTGCTTCACTGAAATGTTACTGCATCCAGTATTTATAGCACAGTAACCATTCCCAGTTGGAATGGAAATTAAACAACGGAAGCGTATAAAACTTGTGTTTTACTAAGTGGAGGTTTAAAGGATAATAAATGCTTGGGTTATCGTCTTTTGTCGAGTGATCGTGAGTTCCTGCCTGGTGTCGATCCGATCGTAGTAAGTGAGGAATTCTGAGTAGGTATACACGCATTAGATCTAACACTTATGATCGCCAAATTCTATGCTCGACACGTGAAAATTAAAATCTTCGTAATAAAAATCCATTCACTTACTAACGGACAACACACAGCCAAAACTTATATAGGAAATATTGTACAAGAAAGAATAAGAATAACTTATTTGCAGAAAATACATGTTTTAACTAATTGAAAAATTGGTGGTTTATGCACAGTCCATATTTTGCCTGTTTAAGGCATGCAAATTAGTTTAAGGCGCAGATTTCCTGAAAACGATCAAAAAGGTGGTTTTTTAAAGCTGTGTATCTCATAAACCGTAAATAATTTTGACATGTAAAAAAAAAATGATATTTTCAAGTCCTTTTCGCATACAGTGATGGAAGCCAAAACATAATTAAACATACTTTAATGCACCAAAAAAATCTTTAAACATACCTCCTAAAAATCTTTAAAAGCTGTTTATCCCTTCATTAGCAATTATAATTATAATTAAAAATATACCATCAAATGTCAAATTCCAAACTGCATCCAGTGATGGATTACTTTTTATTAAATAGTTAATTTCTAATTTTATACGATTTTATTTGCACTTTTTCGACATAATTCCGGTGCGCGTGAGAATCTTCTATCTCATGCGTCAAACTAGACAGCCATAAAGCCATTTCACTTACACACCGAGCTAAACCAAGCTTGGAACCAGGGCCTTAAAACATTAATAATAGGTAGGTTCCCACTTTTCTATTTTTAGTAAAATTTACAACTATTTACTACTATAAATCACAAGACACAAACTACAAAACTAGGTATAAAATGTTATCTTTGAATAAAGGCTTAAAATATTCAAGTGGACTGACACCACATATTTATAGCTCTTACACATTTATTTTGTACAATAAATGTTTTAGCAGTAAATGTTGAATTTTCCCATATTACAAGTACGTATCCACTATCTGCTATGTTATGAGTTCTTTAAAGTAACGAAGGTGAACACCCAGGAAGGATTTTTATTATTCATCCCATAAAGGAGTTAAACAGGTGATGGTAGTTTGTAAAAGTTCATAATTTTTGCAGATGGAAAATCCCATCAATATTGACGAGCCTAAGCCGCAAAAATACATAACCATAGAGTACAAAACCTTACCAATCAGCAGGTTTAATGATTTAACACTTTCGACCTCGTCGGTCGTAATGAAGCCGTGACTGACGCGGAAATGACCAAAACCAACAGAATTAGTTTTATTATAACATTTATCACTAATTGGCTGTTTATAGTAATGGCCGTGGCTTTATTAAAGTGTTCCGATTAATGGCGCGGCGCGTTTGTGGTTCATCGAGAGCTGTGAAATAGCTTCGTTATTTGTTTTGTTTTTGTTCTTTGGTTAATTGTTGTAGAATTGAATGAATCTGAGATTGATTGAAAAAAAGAGAAAATTAAAAAATATCAATTTAACATAAAAACCAATTCAGAAAAAAGAGAAGAGGAAGTTAGGAATGAATCTATTTGGAGAGTAATGAGTAATCACAAAACAGAGTTTTATAAGTGCCTATAGCGTACGAAATTGAACAGATTCTGCATGTAGTGTAGCTAAAATAAAGCATGGACTCACAGGTTTCATCCTTGAAGCCTCCAGAAAAATCCTTTTCTAGACGAAAATTACAAACAGAGTTTATAGAGTAATTAAGTACTCAATGCTCAATACTCAATATATTTATTTGCATTCCACAATTTTAGCATAGGTGGTAGGTACATTATAAATTATACATCATTTTATATACGTCATTGTGGACCCTGTCGGGCACAGCAAAAATAGGATATATAGGAAGAGGGCTATTATCATATTATTATTTGAAAAAGTAAAATATAAAACTTTTTCTACTAGGTACTCACTTCCACTTTTATTTTATTATTAGTTTGGTACTTACTCATTTAAATTAAGTATTAATTTAATTTATCATTAAAATATTCATTAATATTATAATAACATTTATGGATTAGATATTGTTTTAGTTTATTTATAAATATATTAAATTTTTGTTCATCTTTAATTGCTTCGGGTAATTTATTGTATATTTTAACTGACATTACTAAAGTGCTTGTTGAGTGCATTTTCAACTTAGAGCCGCCAGGTAGGTTTAGTCTATTTTTGTGTCGTAGTGTATAATTTGCTTGTATGTTTTCTCGTGTAGTGAATAATTGTTGGTTGTTTCTAACAAATTTACATATTTCTAATATACAGGGAAGTGTTAAAAGTTTGTGCTCTTGGAAATGTGGTTTGCAGCTGTCTCACACACACACACACACACACATATCACACAGTCACACATTATCACTAGTAATTACTATTATCAGGCACAATATGAATTCTCCTCACTCGATCAGCGTAGACGCGTGTACACGCACTATACAAATTAATTCAGACCTGAATGATCCATAATGCTACATTCACATCGCCTCGCCTCGCCTGTGCCCGTTCACTACAACATGCAACTGTGCTTGCTCCGTTTGTTTGCATTTCAATCAGTGCAGCGGTATTCATAGATTAATATACCGGCGGTATTGTGTGAAGTGTTCGCACGTTCATTACTGATGCTACATCACTCAGGTTTGAAAGATTTGGGGCAATCTGTTATTGTCTTGGGTGGAATAGACCACACCTTAAGAGCAATTTATTCTTCTACTTGTTCAAAACTCAAATTCTAGTTTCGATCTAGTCATGTCGTCGTATTATGTCAAAAATTGCGTTTGCACTGGCAAAAAATTCAGTTAGAAACATGTTGATATCTCTGTCAGATATATTGACAGAAATAGAGATATTAATATGTTTTTATTAGTGCAAACGCGCGGTTAGGATGCAAGAGCGAGCGAAGCGAGCTCGGAACTTTGGCACCCCGACTCGGACAGGTTAGGTTTGAAGGGGATGGTGGGGTCTAGTGAGCGAGGGAAGCGAGCGAACATAGAGGCCCCGCCGTCCCCTTCGTGGTTTTTTTTTTTTAAACCAGTGACACCGCGAAGCAGGACTCCTTGACTAGGTATGCCTTACTAGACTACGCCTTACTATTTAAAAAGGTACATTAATGCATTACAGACGCTTTCGCTGGCCGGATATAATATAATTTAGTAGTGTGTAGTCGCGCAATACTAGCTCCTAAAATATCCGATTATGATACTCCAACTCGGGTATATTTAATAGTTAGAAATGTTGAAAGCCTCATGCTAACTATACCCGACCAAAACCTTATGTGGAGTTTCCACAAGGTATATGCATTTTGTAAAGACGCGACCTAGACACATCTCTGTAGAGTCAATAAAAACCGTAGCATTTTTCCTTATATATTATCTCAAGTAAATCTAAGTCGTTCGCGTATGTAAGCTCGGAGCGACAATTACGTTGCGCTAGCGCATCGCTCCCCCGAGGGTAGGCAAAGTGGTAACATGAACGGCACGCGAATTTTTGTACATTTCTATAAATTACGCTTAATGGCACGTTTGTCGAGATGTATTTCCTTGATGAAAGTAGAGCTATGAGGGTAATGGTTGTAAGATCTGAAATACGGTATTAAATACCTAACGAGGACAGAACAGTTCTTTGATTTAGGATTTGCAACCTTTGGCAAACTGTCCTCGTCCTCTAGAGTTGCCAGGAACATGAGTTTTCGATAGCAACAGAATAATGATGTGTACTTTTGAAAAGCATAATTCATTCGCCATTAAACAACATGTCGTTTTACATCCTAGTCAAATTTCAGGGTGTGATACAGAACCTCCCACCCGCAATAAGAAAAAAAAAAAAAAAAAAAAAAAAATTACTTCAGTTTATCCGTGATCATGGTGCTTGCAGCAGTGCCGAAATATCGGGAACTCAAAAACAGTAAACATGGTAAATATCCCGTTTGTGTTAATAACAATGTGACACAGAACATCAAACTGAACAACTTTCTCCATGGGACCAACATCGAAATCGCGAAAAAAATTTCAACTGTCCCATGGAAAACTTCAATACCTACTCGACGCAAATGTATGGGACGGCTGGTATTGAAGTTTTCCATGGGACAGTTGAAATTTTTTTCGCGATTACGATGTTGGTGCCATGGGTTCGGTTTGTTGATCTATAATTCCACACTGTTTTTGACGAGGATGCAACGTTGAGACGTTTGGATGAGACGTTTAGTTGTAGATAGAGCACAAGTGAAAATGCATACATGGAAGAGGTCTACCACCACCTTACCTGCCGCTAAGCATTCCTTTGCTATCTTCCGTTTTAAAGAATTTGGATGATCTGAAAATGCTAAACTTTTAACTAAACTAGGTATATTTCTGAATATGTATAGGTACGCATCAGCAAATCTCTTAGTGTTACGGTGTTACCGTCTGTCTGTTCCATTCGCAGCAGTACCCACTTACTACCAGTACCTCGACCGTCCACCAGTGGATATTTCCATGTAAATATTCCACTAACGTTTACAACTAAGTATTAACGTAATTACTTAATAACTTGTAACCAGATGGCGCCACTGTCGAGTGCAGTCGGATATCAATTAATATGGTAATCGTTACCCGATTAAGAAAGTAGTGATATAGCATAATTTTATTAATGGCGTCCACGCCTCGCTTTGCCTCGCCTCGCCGCCTGTGAACTGTATTTACGATGCGGCTGACTCTTACGTACGAATTTACAAGTAAATGTATTTATTTATACACGTGTATGATATGAGTGCCAATGAGAAGTAGGTATATATCCCAATATAATTCATTTATTCATTAAATATAAGCTTACAGTTTACACCAAATCGCTTATATCTATGCTAATTATTACACTAATATTAAATTACACTAATATCAATACAAATCAAATTACATTATAATGTCAATAATAAAAAAAAATATAATAATAATAAAAATAAATAATAAACTCATAATTTCAAAAAACAAAGTAAGACAAAAAAAAATCAAACAGGTACAACCTTACATCAACTTAGGAACTATAATACAATTACTTTTTAAAATTCAGGTAAATATAAACATGTTTGGCAATTGTACTTTGCGAGTCAAAAAATATATCTGCATCTGGAATACACTTAAGGAACTCATTGATAAGTGCAACTGCCAGCCAGCTCGGGGAGAGCGCCATATATGCGGATAGCACAGGAGAATATGCTGCCGTCTTCCAACGCCACGGATATATTGGTCAGGAACATAAAAAACAATAAGACTTTCATCAGGAACGGCATTATGTATGTAAGCCAAATTAAATTATTCAGCACATACCTATGTGCTCATAAAGTACATTATATTGTAACAATAAAAAAAGTAATTAAAAAAACTAAAAAACCCGACTGCGGTAAAAATTAAGTTAAAAAAAACTGAAAAGCTAAAAACAAGCCCATTTTAAATTAAATTAAATTTGGAAGCAGGCGGGACCCGTTTGTGTTTGAAAATATAAAAAATGGAATGAGTCCCGCCTGCTTCCAAATTTAATTTAATTTAAAATGGGCTTGTTTTTAGCTTTTCAGTTTTTTTTTAACTTAACTTTTACCGCTGTCGGGTTTTTTTAATTACTTTTTTTATTTCCAGCTTTTTAGTTTACAAATGTGAAAAATTTCGCAGATGATTTAGGGCGAGCGCACACTACGGTGCGTTTTTCTACCGCATAATCTGTGAAGTATGGAATGTCTTGAAGTGCGCGCACTGCGGTCATGAGTTTTGTTACTGTAGGCCCCGCCCAGTGCGGCAGAACTAACGGAAACGCACCGCAGTGCGCGCTCGCCCTTAGTTCTTGCAAGGAGTTTTGAGGGTTATTTTTTTGATTTCGATTTTCTTTTCGTGTTTTTACGATTTGTCACTTCGAATTATTTTAACCATATAAGTTGTATATATTTTTGTAATCACCTTTTAAAACCCTTCAATTTGATATCCACTCGATGTTATTAGAAGAAAAAAAAAATTTTGAACTCCACAATATGGCACCCCAAATCCGCCATTTTACTTTTTTTTATTTTAATGTAGCCAGTGACACTCGCGCTACCAAGACAAACCTAAAGACGTATAATTCATCCAAATCCGTTCATTCGTTTAGGAGTTACGAGGAAACAAAGAAACGGACATACATACATACATACACATACTTACATACAGGTCAAATACATAACCCTCCTTTTGGGCTTCGCCGCAGTCGGGTAAAAATAAGTTGTAATGCGTCCAAAATCTAATCTCATTGGAAACCACATTTAATTGTATTATTAACTAAAGTTACTTCCGGTATGTTCTAAAGTTCTCATATTAGTGTCCATGACCGTCCATATTGTGTCCATTCTTCTGCCCAAAGAGGGTATTATTATGTAATTGGGCACAAAATGACGGGTTCGGTTCCCGGGCTATTAACTCTGTAAGTATATTAACACTTATTACTGTGGAATGCGGGAACTATTGTTAACTAGCTTTTGCCCGTGGCCTTGCCCGCGTGGATGTCGGAAAATATCCCACGGGAACGTACTACCGGGAATTCCTTCTTTACTCCTTGTCTACATTATAAAGGTAACCTCCGTGCAAAATTTCAGCTTTCTAGGTCCAAGGATTTGGGCTGGGCGTTGATGAGTCAGTCAGTCAGTCAGGACTTGTCTACTTATGTACTACTATACCTACCTATCTACTTATGGCACTTCTTGTGGGGTGTTCGTTACTGAAAACTCTAATTTTTTCTAACATAGGGTGGCACAGACCTATCTTATCTCTGGATACTGTAGGAATTTCTTATCTAGCTTTGATAAAGTTTTATGTCCAGCAGTAAGATTTGCTACTTTTATTAATTGATATAATAAATAGAATAGTTAGATACTGATGTCACTTCACTATAGGAATAAGGTGCTGTTATGCTTATTGCAACCCTCAGTAGCACTGGCACCTTCACTTCACTATAAGGGAGTTAAAATAAGGTGCTATATTGCAACATCGATTTCCATAGGTATTACTTAGTAAGATGGGCTGGGCGTCAAAGCGAGTATTTCGCGAACGGCAGTGAATGGTTAATAGCGAACCTTATGGTACCTACCTACTTCTGGGAAACTTCGATTGAAAGATCAGAGAGAGAGAGTGAGAGTAGAGATGCATACTAATCAAGTGCAGTTCACGATTGAATTCTTACTTTGCCACTTGCCGATAGGGACGTTACTTAAAGTAATTAGAACCATAGATACTTTATTAACAGGTTATGGGGAAGTAAGATACAGAACTACAGTAAAATGCTAAAAGAAAAGCAGCTCAGTGATAAACTGATAACAGACGAAGGTTTTGCAAAGCAGCAGTAAGATAGGAACAACCTGAATACTGCAAATAAAAATATCATCAATGTAAATAGATTTTACACACAACATCACATCCAGTATTACTCGACGTACTTCCACATAAAGCCCTGCCCACCACTGATCGTAAAGCAGCGTGATGATAAGGACATAACGAGGTACGACGCTGGAGCAGTTGCGAGTGACGCGTGCTCAACTATGACAAGCTAACCGGGACACAGAACAGGGTTGGCAGACACTTTGTATGAAGAAAATAATTGTGGGGAAGGTTGCGGGAATCCCCTGGATGCGAGCACGTGTCCGGACGATATAGCGATAGCGACGCTCGAGGGAGGCCTATGTTTATAAAAATATAAAACAAACAAAAGACAGTCGTTTATTTTCAATCTAAAGAGGCAGTGAGCTGACCATGTGCACTGAAGAATACAGTAATTATAGCCGCTGAAGTTCCTTGAGCGTCGTCGACTATAATGCAAGAATCGGTAAAACTAGAGTCATGACTATTTTGTACCAAACAAGAAAACAAAAAAATATCATAATTATGTATTCTCTGACAGCGCTGTGTTTAGACTGTATCTATAATTCTTTAGAATGTCTTCCTACATTTATCACCCCAGTACCAGGGGTACCAGGAAATTATACTCGTCAGTAATGAGGGTAAACATTATGAGTATCATTCCTTTAAAATGATAGGGTATACAAAAACCTCATCAATCATATTTGGGTTCCCACTTAAGTTTAAATATTTTTCAAGCTTTACAAAATATTCATATATTTATTTTAGTGTCTTCTAGCCATCACAGCTTAAAAACCATAGATCTTCTAAATTTTGATGGTTGGTTCTCTTCTAAATTTTGGTAAAATAAAGATAATGAATCAAAATTATAAACCTGCCAAAAACCCAGGGTATTCATATATGGGTGCGCAAGAGTTGCGCCTTCGCTAGTGAAACGCGCGTGCGCCCCGCCCTGTGCGACGCCGGCGCGTCGATAGAAAGCGCCGCCAATTACACTGAAACACTGATGTATAGTGATTTGTCGCATGGACCTGACCAGCAGGTGATAAGGAACTGCCGGGAGTGGCGAAGTCAATGGTGCAGTTGCTGTAAGAATTTCTATGGAGAAAATTGAGTGATTATCTGTATATACGGGGTGTAATTTTAATCACCGTTATCCTCTTAAGTTGTTTATAATGATGAGTACAATGACCCCCATTGTACTCATCATTATAAACAACTTTTACCATGGGACCAAACCTGAAATCGCGAAAAAAAAATCAGCTGTTCAGTACATTTTGACGAATTATGCGAACATAAATGTACTGAACAGCAGATTTTTTTTCGCGATTTCAGGTTTGGTCCCATAGTAAAAGTTGTTCATAATGATGAGTACAATGACCCCTTAAGAGGATAACGGTGATTAAAATTACACCCTGTATAAAAATGAATCCCTATTTCCCTTGGTCACCGCATCACGCGTAAACGAATGGAACAATTTCGCTAATTCTTTTTTTGTTGTGTTTATTATTGTCAGGAGAAGGTTTTTATGAAAGAGAAATTAAGAAAATTTCGCAGAAAATTGGAAAGTTTCAGAAAACGTAACGACTATTTTAACTTCGCGCGTTTACATTAAAATATGCATAGTCAAGACAGGACAACGTCTGTCGGATCAGCTAGTACAATATATTTGTATCCCATAAGTAATACGGGCTGGTATCCGCAAGTCCACGTCAGTGCGCGTATTTTGCTTATTTTGTATCCCTTATTTATTTATTTATAGTTAATTAAAACGGTTATACACCAATTACATTAATTTTCCTAGAAACACAATACTAATATTATAGTATCTACTATATACTTAATAAATAACAGTGGAAATTCTCTCATACTTTCTCTCGCAAAACTTCAGACACACTCGCATTATCTCTCTCCATTCATCGGCAAACAGATCACAATCAGGATTGACTGCCAGGAGGGCATTGAGGGCTTCCAGAGTCCGACACACCGGCGACTCTGCTCTAGCGACCGTACGACATGCTGGCCGAGCAAACAATTTGTGCCTCTTACTGTGGCGGTGACCTATAAATAATATGTATAAAGTCTGGCGAAAACGCGATACAGGTGATTACAGTTTTGATTCAAAGATGACGTGGATTTTAATTAGGTAAACGTTAGTACGCAGAACGTAAGTGGCCTAGCTATGTCCAGCAGTGGACGTCTTTTGGTTGAAATAATGATGATGATAATGAAGTACGCAGAGTAGATCATCATCATCATCATGACGGCACGGTTGCGCAGTGGTTGAGCGATTGACTGCTGCGCAGCATGTCGTGGGTTCGCTTCCCGCACGGAACAAATATTTGTACGACCTACAAGTATTTGTTCCGAGTCTGGGTGTTTTTCTATCTATAATATGTATGTATTTACAAAAAAAAAATGTATATAAGTTTAAGTAGTTTATCAGCCATCTCGTTACCATAACACAAGCATTATTTTGCTTAGCTTGGGACTAGATGGCGTTGTGTGAAATGTCCAAGGATATTTATTATTATTTATTTATTTATTATTATATCCTGGACCACGTTTTAACTTCTTTTTCTTTGTCCAACACCTAACTATCAAATCTGCCTGGCCTTTTCCCAACTATGTTGGGGTCGGCTTCCAGTCTAACCGGATGCAGCTGAATACCAGTATTTTACATAGAGTGACTGCCTATCTGACCTCCACAACCCAATAAATACCCCTTGATAAGACTGGTTGTCAGACTTTCGGGCTTCTGACGACCCGTAACGACTGTCAAAGATCCACGAATGACAGCCGGGACCAACGGCTTAACGTGCTTTCCGAGGTCCGGAGGAGTCTCGGTATGTAAAGATGGTCACCCATCCACTGACCAACCCCGGCAAGCATGCCTTAACCTGATGGATCGACCCGTGCGGCTGTTATTACTTAGCCACGAGCTCCTCATACCTATAACTATGACGCACAAAAAGACCGGAACAAAAAAAATAGCAGGCTTCGCAAATTTTTTGTGCACCCCAGATTCAATCTTACAAAAAGTCCGTAATCTGCAGAAGCCCTAGCGAAAAACGAACATCCAAGACACTAAAAAAGTTTTGAAACACAATCGGCGTAGCACATAGCATGACATGACGAGTTGGACGATGGACGCTACACCAGCCGGCTATAGAGAATTAATACATTCTTGCGCCCGCGCAGGCCGCGGGTAACCATCGGGAAACATCTCAGGAACGTTCTTAATAAGCTATTACGTGGGTGGGGTAAAGTGCAAAAGATCGCGATTTTGGGATGAAAAACTTGTCGTCATAGATAAAGCAACTAACTAAATGTTCTCGCCATGTAGGTGAGCTCATTTACTTTATACAACAGGCTTAGCTTAGGCATTGTCATACAACGTGGCAATGCCGCCAGCGCCAGTCTCTTAACACGTTCAGACCGGCGTGTACCACCGGTGGAGCACGGAGTATTTGCTGCCACGGCGGGGTGTACCACCGGTGGCCACGTCACACTATACTTTCAATGTACTAAGAAATTCGCGCCGCTTTGAGAGAAAGTGTTGTATTTACCGTCCCCGCCTAGTAAAATAGACAAATTTTCATAGTGCAGCTCAGGAGGTGGATATAATTTCGAAAAGTAAGCAAAAATCAGTGTATTTATTAGAAAAAAAATTGTTTGCGCCGTAGGATACCAAGTACCTACTCATGAGGTGCCGGTCTGAACGTGTTAAGTACTCTACCAGTCGACAGCGATGCGGAGTATTTTTCGACCATAGACTTATAAAAAAAGATGGACTCCGCGCTGCGTATATCGAAAGTGAAGCACAGTAAGTAAGCCGGGACCGTTTGTACAAACACGCCTCGAGCACACATTTACATCATAGTATGCCGACCGGCCGCCATTACGTGACACGAGCGACGGCGTCTTTGCAGGTACTCAAATCACGCACACATAGATCGGTACGGTGCTTCACTTTCGATATGCGTGGCGCGGAGTCCATCTTTTTTTATAAGTCTATGTTTTCGACGCCAATTTTAGTTTTTTAATAGTTTTTGTTAGGATATAGTTATAATTTTGTTATTTTTAGGTTAGGTTTATACACACAGGTTGGCAAACAGCCTATTATTTAATAGAAATGGGACCTTTCAAGATAGAATCAGGATCTAAGTTCCAGTCAGCAAAACGAAAGACAAAATAACAGATTGTAGACAGGTTTCTAGGCCGCGATGTCAAAAATGAAAAAAAAAATGCTAATTTTCTACAAAGAGATCAATTCTTTGTAGAGTAAATATCTAAAGCAGAAATAGAAGTGGCCATGCTTCGCGTGTTGGTTGACATTGACGTTTGGTATTATCCTTGAATCAAAACCTCTAACATTTTATAACTTAGACCACAGCCAATACCTGTCTCAGGTACTATGGACCAGAGAACGTAGCCTCCGGCTATACCTTGCATCATGACGCTCTATAACAAATAAGTATCGATCATACACTGCTCATTACGTCTCAACTACACACTCGACAGTCAATACATAACCAGCAATGTACGAACTAGTAATAAGTATTACCGAATAACATTAAAATATATACTCGTTTGGTACCAGTTATATATCAAGGAAGGAAAGTAAAACAATAGGAGGCTTTACAACAGGTTTTTATTCAAAATACTTAAGGCGACGCTATCTGACTTTTGATGATTTTAAACTGAAGATCACGTCTAAACGAGTAGTGTTAATGATTTGGAAAAAATATATGTTAAATTAGAGCATTCTCTTAATAACTTAATATGTGAATATTTTAGATTATGTTTATATTAAATAGTGTAATTAATTTGTAAAGTTATGTCTAACGCAGATAAAAACTGAGAATCACGCAAAAACTGTCAGGCGTATTTTTATGAAACCTTCACCATTTTAAAGGTAATTTAATTATTTATCTTTTAGTATACGTGTTTTATTAAAATGCCTTTTTGTTTTATGTATAATAAATTAATAATGCGTCTAATTTGGGACAGCGCTCCTTGATGGGCGAGTCCTATTACTGGCTGGACGTACGACGCGTTGTGTGAGCTCAGCACAGAACGCGCAAGCTAACCACTCAAGGTCATTGGCGTATAGTTTCGCCTTAAGTAAAGGTGGACTTGTATTGAGTATAAGTGCCCCGGTACACGTCCATGTTTTAAGTCGAAGTCAATCGGCGCAGAAAGCCGATGTTAAAGAGATACATTGCATTAAGATAAGGCATTATCGTTTGCAGCTTTTTATTTTGGTCGAGTTTTGATATGGGAATAAAAGAAGTGTATCAATGTAGATTTATCTGATGCCCGCCTTTTGTAAAGCCGCTCCTACACAGCGGTGAATCTTATACAAATATTAACTTTGAAGAAGGTGGAGTTTCTGCTACTTTCACTTATTAGGGATATTTTCAGACGTAAGTGACCAGGTACGAGGAAGAATTGTCATCTTTTTCAACAACCTTGTCAGAACTTTTTTCTCAGCACAGAATTTTTTAAATTATCTTCTATGCTAGGCAACTCATGTTCGCTGCTGTGGAGTATCGCCTTTATAAGCGTCATAGCCCGAAGCTAGCCCCGCGGCAAAGAATTTGATATCTACAATTCTACAGTCAGTTCTTTTAACATTTTAAACCCATCGCTCCTATATCTCTCCAATCTACCAAGTGCTGATAGAGTGCAATACCAAGTATTTACAGCTGAAAAAAACGAAGCCGGGCTTCGGCTCGTGTACCGAGTCACTAATTGCGGTACATTATTACTTAATTAAGTTTTAAATAGGGATACCCGACGGTATGCGGCGTCCACTCAATACGGATTTCTCAGAAATGATCGGAAGACATTTTTCTTCGTCTCATTTGGTGATACTACGTTCTTGGCACAATTATTATAATTTTATTTTTGGAGAACCGTTGGAGAGATCTGTGTACTTTACTTACCTCTATATAATATGTGTGGTGCCTGTGTTCAAAGAACGCCCTGAACTTTCTTTCTTCCTTCAGATAAGAAGAGGTTCTCCTATGTAAAACCTTACTCTGTAATGGACTTGGTTAAAAATACCATATTAAAAAAGCCTGAAGAAGCTTGGAAAATATTCAGCACATAATAATGCTAAAAAACTTAAAACAATACGACAAATCTAAAATATATCCGTCAAAAACAATGACATTAAACCTCTAGACGTTGCCATGATTACAGTGTGAATTGTGGAAGTGAGACACATAGGTATCTACGAAATTAGTAGGAAAATTGAGACAAAGCATCGTATCTTCTTTGTCTTACGGCGTGCCGTATTTTTGCTTGGCGAACTTTTGAATGTTAGCCGACGCAAAAAAAAAGCACTTTGCTTTCACTGTTACAAAATTTATCTTGCATCGATTAATTTAACTTTTTTGGACAGTTTTTGCATTGTGCGAATGTATTGACATGGGTTTCAGCCAAAATATTGAAGATTTCTTACGATAAACTTCATTTCTCATACCACATAACCTAGAAAAAGTAACTATATATAATAGTATATTGCTGTCTTATGACCGGCCACGCGGTGGCTCGATCTAGATGTGTATTCTAAGGTCTAAAATGATGATTGTCCATTGGGCATCTTTTAATGGACTAACCCCGAACCCAAGAATAAAATAAATCTATAATCTTACCGAGGCCAGACGAGTCACTTCAGTCCTTTTGTGGACACTAAATATTGCTGTATTATTTATTAAATTAAATATGACACACAATCACACACTCATGTATTACTGCATTATTCGATACATAGAGCGACATCTCACAGTATATCTAACAGCAAACATTATTATTGGGCACGTGTAGTATCTTTTCTAAATCAACTGCACGTGCTTCGACCCAGGAAGAGCTTATACTACGACGACGGTCTTAGTTGCATTATAACAACGCACATCTACTCCTATCGCATTTAATTCGTACTGTCACGAACACAAAATTCAAAAGCGATTTTCTCGTGGAATACCGAAGTAGTACTTATGGGTTACAAAATGAGGTATTCGTTACAACATAATTAATTTCAATCAATACTGCAGGAGAAAATTACTTAGAAAGCTAACTTAAACAAGAAACAAGGCTTGGTTGGTTTCCCCGAAGGGTTAGGCAGAGGTATACATATAGCCAGTTCTGTTTAAGCCCCATGTAATAGGGGGCAAGCCTATTGCCATCAACCACCCAGACTCCAGACTCCAGACTCCAGAGCGCTACTGAGAAATACCAGATAGAAAATCCCAATAACATTTTGCCTGACCTGGGAATCGAAATACGGAAAATACGGACACTGACATTTAGCCTCAAGTAGCTACTCGTATGTAACTTTTTTTCCCTCTCGCTACAAGAAAATCCCAAAAATAAAAACCACTTTTCTCAACGATTCGGTCCATAGTCGAGACTCGAGAGTCTGTCTTGAGCTAACGCTTAGCTCAAGGCAGACTCTCGACTATAGACCGATATAACTGGAAATCATAATCATACTAATATTACAAAGCGAAAGTTTGTGAGTGATGTGTGTGTGTTTGTATGTTTGTTACTTCTTCACGCTCAAACGGCTGGACCAATTTGCACGAAATTTGTTATGTTGTGGTGATAGCTTATACTACTTTTTATCCCGGTCTACGCGAGTGAAACCGCGAGGCGCAGCTAGTGAGAGATATTTCTCACAGATGAAGAAACTTTACCTAGCATAGATCGGTCTATCTGTAATGGTTTAGTAAACTAACTTAGTTAATTTTATTGCGGCACAGTTTGTTACGACATTAAAGTGGTTTCAGACTGTTATTCAATAAGCCGCGTATATTCGCGAAGGCGGGGTGCAGTGACACTCGTTGACGAATTGCTCGCGGTCGTCGACCCGCGCCAACCCGTAAAACTGCGTCTGCGCAAGTCTCGCGCGGTCCATTCAGACCAAACCAGACTATAGTTTATGCGGTATTTGACTTATGTGTTAAGTTTTGAAATAAGTCTTAGGCTCTATAAAAAAAACAAAATCTAGATAAGTCTCAAAACCATGTCGTTTGTCGACGTACGGTCAGTAACAGAAGTCGGTTAACACTGCTACTTTTTGATATCATCTAAATTAACACAAAATGATACGGTAACCTGCTTTTTAGCATTTCATTTATTAGATAAGAGTTCATTTTCTTTAAAATTTACATCTGTTTCGATTTTAATGAAGAATTTTTCTCAATAATTAAGATTTAGAAAACTCAAGTGTTAATCGACTTTTGTTGCTGTACCTATTCTGAAGATATAAAGATACCATAATAATAATACCGAGATAATTTGATTAACGTGGAGCACAAAAAAATAGATTGGTAATCAACCAGATAGTTTTTTAAGCAGGTTTGAAAGTACTTCCCCTAAGTAAATTAAGAAAGCTATCAACAGCACACACATGTTCCTACCACTTTGCGAGTACCTAGCAGTCAATTAATTAAGTAGCAGATAAAGCTGTTTAATTGGAACGTAGCAACTCGTTAGATCTAGACTGGAATCAGACCACGCAGTGCTAGGTAAGAATCTATCTGACACACTTTCTTTGATTCCTAGATAGCATTCGAAACAAGCTGTTGACGAAGCATTCGTCTGCATTCTCTAATAATCACTTCTTTGATTATGGGTGCGAAACAATTATTGGGATTTTGTCCCTGGATAGGGATTTGATAAGTAAGTAGGTACAATGCGTTTCAACTAAGAATAGAAATGACCTTGCGCCATATTGTGAAGATTTAGCAAAACAGCATCTCGTTTACACATTTGCAAAGTCAGTGACATATTTTAACAAAAACAAATTCCAAAAACAGAACTAAAATGCATAAGGATAGCACTACAAAACTTTGCAAGCCTCAGATTCTGGCTTCAGTTGACAGTTAGAGGTCATTGACGTTCCTATTCTTAGTTGAAACGCATTGTACGTATGACTATCGTAATTGCGCTGCTGTTTCGGCCTAATATGGCTTATTTTAGGCAGAAACAACAGCGCAAATACAATATCGTGATTGGTTGCCCTTGCCATTCAAAGTTATGTAGTATATTAGGAACATGTCGATGTCGTGAGGAAATTTTGAGTATAAAGGAGACCTACAAGAGTAGGGAAAGACCAAAGAAATGATGGATGGCCTGTGTGAAAGATGATCTGGCTAGAAAGAGGGTGACATTCGAGAGAGAGCAGTAGGTATGGGAGAAGAAGACATGTTGCGCCGACCCCAAATTAATTGGGGTACGGACAGGAGAAATGATGTTATAGGTACCTCTCATTTAATTTAAGTTACCACCTAAGTACACATTGAGGAATGCAATAAATGATTAAGTATTGAGCATTTACTTAGAAGTTAAAAATGTTGAAGTACTATCCTTTAATTGCAGCTTGTATCAAGCTGGGTCGCGACTAAATACCCCTACCTACTTTAGTTATCAGATCGTTTCTGTTCCAAGATAAAGGAGACAATTGTCAATGAGTAATTTATTACAGACATTACTCTTAGTAACGGATACCTTAATAGCGGCGGTCTAGATTAGGTTACTGATCTAGACGAGTGGTTTACCTGCGTTAGTGAGCCGGCGCAGTTTTTTTTTGTCTAGTTATTTATGAGTGGGCGGCTCCTGCGACCATTCTTAGTACACACGGCTTAGTACACATCAAGCTATACATTTCCAGTTTACACCGACCCCTCATTGTAAGGAAATCATACAGGGTGTAAGGGACAGCCCTCCACAAATTAACAGGGTGCATTCAGCTCCTTATTGTGAATCATATTCCACCGGAAATTTTCTCAGGAAAAGTTTCATTTTTTTTAACGTTTTTTTGGCTAATATTCCTTTATTTCAATGTAAAATTACATTCTCTGTTTGCAGCACTCCATTTATGTAAATAAAACAGCTAAAATCCAAAAAACAGCAATGTATGTCGAAATACTCTAACGTACTACGCGCGAAATCAGCTGTTCACTTTCTGCATAGCTTCAGAGTTCATCAAACTCACCGCATACTACTTGCATACAATACAATAGAGACAAGCGAGACGCTCCGATTTACCGAGTCGCAACAGTATTGCCAACTTAATAAACCTCAATTTGTGAACGAAAATGTTAGATCAAACTTGGTTCACATAAGAACTCCTCTAATGTTAAATGCAAATCTTTTAGTGCACTTAATTTCTAAAGGAAAAACGCACATAATGTGCCCTTGAGTATTCGTGGTAGGTACATACCTAATAACTTAATTAATTCTACTTTTCAAGCGATCACTGGATCCAGTTTCCAAGCCACCCAAGGGCCTTTTCATGGCTTTACGGCAGCTACCGACTGGTAGTCGAGTCGCGAATCGAACGTAAGCCCTCTGCAATGGAAGCCCAGTCTTCTATCACGCTGGGCTATCACTACTATTAATTTGCTTAACATAAACTTTGAATTAAATTGACAAATTAATCGTTTCATTTCTCCAAAAAAAATAACAGCTCTAACATTTAGTCAAGCTTAAAAATAGTGGTATTTTTGTACAACATTTTTGCAAGAAACATGCAAAATTTTTTGAGTAGTTGACAACACTGTTTTTGTGTGTGATTTTTCGTGTAGTCATTAGTACAGTTTAGTTGTCCTGCGACTGTGTCCTGCGCAGTATCGCTCGCTGTTGTTCGCGCAGTCGCGTCGTGAAGTTTACGTACTTACCCATTTGTGTTGTTGTCTGTGAGAAATGGCTACACGAGCACTAAGCTCGTGAATATGGCGAAATGATAATGTGCTACGGGGAAGCTCGGGGAAATGCCAGGGAAGCGCTCAGAAATTACATCGATAGGTATCCTGACCGTCGGCATCCATCAGACTCCCGGATAATTACCAATGTCTATCAACGAGTGCTAGATAACCAGCCCATAGTTCCCAATCAAGAAGGCGCCGGAAGACCACTTCGCGGTGCAACTGTAGAAAGAGTTTTAGACCTGGTCCGTCAAAATCCACGCCTAGGCACACGCACTGCAGCTCGACTATTGCGCCGGAATCATGGAGCCCGCGTCTCACACTTTTAGACTTCTTTTTGTGGGGCTACGTAAAGGAAAAAGTGTTTGTTAGTGCATGTGCGAGTGAGGAAGAAATGCGAGATTGAATCACAGACACATTCCAGCAGCTGCGCTACAGCTGCAACGAAGATCCCAACTTGCTGACCCGCTTGCACGGGGAGACCCTGCGCCGTGCCAATGTGTGTGAAGGTCTCGGTGGAGGTCATTTCGAGCCGTATCTCATACGACCGGAGCGATTCTAAGGTAGGATTAATTTTTGATACCTATTGAAATAAGACTGATTGATTTACATTATTTTTCTATGTAATAAGCATTGTACTTATGGTAAAAACACATAACGCTCCTTTTTTAACTTGCCGCAGTCGGGTAAAAAAACGAAAACCACTTCAACGTTAGTTGTAGCTATTGTTTGGCACAAAATTAACTCTAGTGCTTATTATTTTGTTATCTTTACTCGCTTTACCAAAGCGGAATTCCCGCTGTGTGAAAGGTGTCTGCTTGTTATTTTCGTTAAGTTTTAGACTGTTGTTGGTTGAGCGGAAAATACTTTTGTATTAATTTGTTTAAAAATGCCTCGCAGACGATACAACGTTTTACGTAGGCAAGCCAGAAAAGATAAAGGTTTTTGAGGGAATACAGCCATCATCGTAAATACAAAATAAAAACATTATTCCTTATTTCATAAAACCTACTTATTTTATTTTTCATTGAACCCTACCCGTACTTGACAAACTGACCAATAAGTAGGTACCATACACCACTTTAAACATCTTTCAGTTATAAAAATAATTAAATGAAGGCTAAATTATTGTTGCTTTTACTGTACCTGCGCGTAAGTATCTACCTACTCAACTAACTTGTGCACTACGCTGTCGCTAGTTTAAGCCAAGTGGCGCGAGAATTGACCCCGTGGCGGGTGGGGCAGCCGAACACTCACTGCGCTACCGTTCGCTACGTGCGTTTTGCCACGGAAGCAATACATTGCGTGCGAGGTAATAAAACAAATCAGGTTTATTGGATTCCCATAACGTTCCTGAAATAATTTCATGTACCGGTCATCTTAGTATGATGTACTGAATTCACCCTATCAATCTGCGGAGGGCTGTCCCTTACACCCTGTATATACCTACAATGCGGATCAGCTTATACTGGAAATGTATAGCTTGATCTGTAGCCGTGCGTACAGAGTTGCGTACCTTTCCTTACGTAGTACCTACAGCTTCTTTTAAACCGTCTTCAAAAAAAAAAGGAGGAGGTTCTCAATTCGTCGCGTATTATGTATGTATACATTTTTTTTTATGTATGTACTCGTACACCGATTTCTCCGTCAATTGTGGACGAAGGTATTACTGAACTTCGAAGTTTAAAATATCGATGTACTGTATTTATAAAGTTTAAAAGTACGAATTACGTTAGCTAGAAGGTACACTATGACGAATTACTCAATTGAGAATGTTCATAATCGCGATGTACGGAACTTCGAAAGTTTGCTATAACGAATTACTTAATTGAGAATTTTCATCATCGCGATGTGCGGAACTTCGAAAGCTTGCTATGTATAATGATTGCGTATAGCTTGCTTGGTCGTACACGCACGCCGGTCTGACCTTTCTAAAGAATATCACCAACAGATATGTCTTCCTAGGTCGTCCCCCTCCGGCGTTTCGTTACTTTACGAAAAAAAAAACCTTATAAAATTAATTTTTCTTTATACATACAGGGTGTAAGGGACAGCCCTCCGCAGATTGATAGGGTGAATTCAGTACATCATACTAAGATGACCGGTACATGAAATTATTTCAGGAACGTTATGGGAATCCAATAAACCTGATTTGTTTTATTACCTCGCACGCAATGTATTGCTTCCGTGGCAAAACGCACGTAGCGAACGGTAGCGCAGTGAGTGTTCGGCTGCCCCACCCGCCACGGGGTCAATTCTCGCGCCACTTGGCTTAAACTAGCGACAGCGTAGTGCACAAGTTAGTTGAGTAGGTAGATACTTACGCGCAGGTACAGTAAAAGCAACAATAATTTAGCCTTCATTTAATTATTTTTATAACTGAAAGATGTTTAAAGTGGTGTATGGTACCTACTTATTGGTCAGTTTGTCAAGTACGGGTAGGGTTCAATGAAAAATAAAATAAGTAGGTTTTATGAAATAAGGAATAATGTTTTTATTTTGTATTTACGATGATGGCTGTATTCCCTCAAAAACCTTTATCTTTTCTGGCTTGCCTACGTAAAACGTTGTATCGTCTGCGAGGCATTTTTAAACAAATTAATACAAAAGTATTTTCCGCTCAACCAACAACAGTCTAAAACTTAACGAAAATAACAAGCAGACACCTTTCACACAGCGGGAATTCCGCTTTGGTAAAGCGAGTAAAGATAACAAAATAATAAGCACTAGAGTTAATTTTGTGCCAAACAATAGCTACAACTAACGTTGAAGTGGTTTTCGTTTTTTTACCCGACTGCGGCAAGTTAAAAAAGGAGCGTTATGTGTTTTTACCATAAGTACAATGCTTATTACATAGAAAAATAATGTAAATCAATCAGTCTTATTTCAATAGGTATCAAAAATTAATCCTACCTTAGAATCGCTCCGGTCGTATGAGATACGGCTCGAAATGACCTCCACCGAGACCTTCACACACATTGGCACGGCGCAGGGTCTCCCCGTGCAAGCGGGTCAGCAAGTTGGGATCTTCGTTGCAGCTGTAGCGCAGCTGCTGGAATGTGTCTGTGATTCAATCTCGCATTTCTTCCTCACTCGCACATGCACTAACAAACACTTTTTCCTTTACGTAGCCCCACAAAAAGAAGTCTAAAAGTGTGAGACGCGGGCTCCATGATTCCGGCGCAATAGTCGAGCTGCAGTGCGTGTGCCTAGGCGTGGATTTTGACGGACCAGGTCTAAAACTCTTTCTACAGTTGCACCGCGAAGTGGTCTTCCGGCGCCTTCTTGATTGGGAACTATGGGCTGGTTATCTAGCACTCGTTGATAGACATTGGTAATTATCCGGGAGTCTGATGGATGCCGACGGTCAGGATACCTATCGATGTAATTTCTGAGCGCTTCCCTGGCATTTCCCCGAGCTTCCCCGTAGCACATTATCATTTCGCCATATTCACGAGCTTAGTGCTCGTGTAGCCATTTCTCACAGACAACAACACAAATGGGTAAGTACGTAAACTTCACGACGCGACTGCGCGAACAACAGCGAGCGATACTGCGCAGGACACAGTCGCAGGACAACTAAACTGTACTAATGACTACACGAAAAATCACACACAAAAACAGTGTTGTCAACTACTCAAAAAATTTTGCATGTTTCTTGCAAAAATGTTGTACAAAAATACCACTATTTTTAAGCTTGACTAAATGTTAGAGCTGTTATTTTTTTTGGAGAAATGAAACGATTAATTTGTCAATTTAATTCAAAGTTTATGTTAAGCAAATTAATAGTAGTGATAGCCCAGCGTGATAGAAGACTGGGCTTCCATTGCAGAGGGCTTACGTTCGATTCGCGACTCGACTACCAGTCGGTAGCTGCCGTAAAGCCATGAAAAGGCCCTTGGGTGGCTTGGAAACTGGATCCAGTGATCGCTTGAAAAGTAGAATTAATTAAGTTATTAGGTATGTACCTACCACGAATACTCAAGGGCACATTATGTGCGTTTTTCCTTTAGAAATTAAGTGCACTAAAAGATTTGCATTTAACATTAGAGGAGTTCTTATGTGAACCAAGTTTGATCTAACATTTTCGTTCACAAATTGAGGTTTATTAAGTTGGCAATACTGTTGCGACTCGGTAAATCGGAGCGTCTCGCTTGTCTCTATTGTATTGTATGCAAGTAGTATGCGGTGAGTTTGATGAACTCTGAAGCTATGCAGAAAGTGAACAGCTGATTTCGCGCGTAGTACGTTAGAGTATTTCGACATACATTGCTGTTTTTTGGATTTTAGCTGTTTTATTTACATAAATGGAGTGCTGCAAACAGAGAATGTAATTTTACATTGAAATAAAGGAATATTAGCCAAAAAAACGTTAAAAAAAATGAAACTTTTCCTGAGAAAATTTCCGGTGGAATATGATTCACAATAAGGAGCTGAATGCACCCTGTTAATTTGTGGAGGGCTGTCCCTTACACCCTGTATGTAGAGGAGCTCGTGGCTAAGTAATAACAGCCGCACGGGTCGATCCGTCAGGTTAAGCTACGCTTGCCGGGGTTGGTCAGTGGATGGGTGACCATCTTTACATATCGAGATACCTCCGTGCCTCGGAAAGCACGTTAAGCCGTTGGTCCCGGCTGTTATTCGTGGATCTTTGACAGTCGTTACGGGTCGTCAGAAGCCCGAAAGTCTGACAACCAGTCTTACCAAGGGGTATCGTATTACCCAGTAACTGGGTTGTGGAGGTCAGACAGGCAGTCGCTCCATGTAAAATACTGGTATTCAGCTGCATCCGGTTAGACTGGAAGCCGACCCCAACATAGTTGGGAAAAGGCTAGGCAGATTGATTGATATGTAGATGTAGTACATACCTAATTTGTATTTTTTTTTATAATATTTTCTAATTAGGTATAGTCTCAAATTATATTACGTTCATACTTTGTTTAAAGAAAAGCGTTGTGTCCTGTGTCCAGCATTGGAAGTCTTTCGGCTGTAATGACGAACTTGACCTCTAACAAATTTTAATTAAGTTTTGTCGTTGGCGTTAAAAAAAAAAAAACTATGCCAACATTTTGTAACAATTTGTAAAAATTGACTCCCAAATCCACAAATTTGTCAAAGCTATGGTTAAAAAGTTAGAAGGGTTTGAACGTGGCCGCGCCATCGAAACGCGGAGAACCGCGCGGCCACGGAGATCTCAGAAACTAAGCGTTGCACAGACCTGAAATTTTGGTAAATAACAGATTCAATTTGTAAACAATTTGTAAAAATATAGAAAAAAATCCTAGGTTAATATTTTAGGAGCTGTGAGACTAAAACCCCGTGGCCGCGCCATCGAAACGGTGACAAAAACGTGATAGCCGATATCTCGCTGAAAAAGCATCGCAGACGTCTAGAGTTTTTTGTAAAACCCAGATTTGAATTTGTCAAAACTTACAAAATTGCAACAAAAAATACTAGGTTAATATTTTAGGAGCTATGAGACTAAAACCCCGTGGCCGCGCCATCGAAACGGTGACAAAAACGTTATCACCGATATCTCGCTGAAAAAGCGTCGTAGAGGTCTGAAGTTTTTTGTAAAACCCAGATTTGAATTTGTCAAAACTTGTAAAAATACAACAAAAAATCCTAGGTTTATATTTCAGGATCCGCGCCATAGAAACGGTGAAAAACACGTTATCGCTGATATCTCACTGAAAAAGCATCGCAGAGGTCTGAAATTATTTGTAAAACCTAGATTTGAATTTGTCAAAATTTGTATAAATATAAAAAAAAATCCTAGGTTTATATTTCAGGAGCCGCGCCATTGAAACGTTGAAAAACACGTTATCGCCGATATCTCACTGAAAAAGCATCGCAGAAGTCTGAAATTATTTGTAAAACCTAGATTTGAATTTGTCAAAATTTGTAAAAATATTTAAAAAAATCCTAGATTTATATTTCAGGAGCCGCGCCATTGAAACGGTGAAATACGGTTTTTTGTAAACCTAGGACTTTTATTGTATTTGTAAAAAATTTATCTAATTCAAATCTAGGTTTTACAAAAAACTTCAGACCTCTGCGATGCTTTTTCAGTGAGATATCGGCGATAACGTGTTTTTCTCTGTTTCAATGGCGCGGCTCCTGAAATATAAATCTAGGATTTTTTTGTTATATTTTTACAAATTTTGACAAATTCAAATCTAGGTTTTACAAATAATTTCAGACTTCTGCGATGCTTTTTCAGTGAGATATCGGCGATAACGTGTTTTTCACCGTTTCTATGGCGCGGGTCCTGAAATATAAACCTAGGATTTTTTGTTGTATTTTTACAAGTTTTGACAAATTCAAATCTAGGTTTTACAAAAAACTTCAGACCTATGCGATGCTTTTTCAGCGAGATATCGGTGATAACGTTTTTGTCACCGTTTCGATGGCGCGGCCACGGGGTTTTAGTCTCACAGCTCCTAAAATATTAACCTAGTATTTTTTGTTGCATTTTTGTAAGTTTTGACAGATTCAAATCTGGGTTTTGCAAAAAACTCTAAGACGTCTGCGATGCTTTTTCAGCGAGATATCGGCTATCACGTTTTTTTCACCGTTTCGATGGCGCGGCCATGGGGTTTTAGTCTTACAGCTCCTGAAATATAAACCTAAGATTTTTTGTTGTATTTTTACAAGTTTTGACAAATTCAAATCTAGGTTTTACAAAAAACTTCAGACTTCTGCGATGCTTTTTCAGCGAGATATCGGCGATAACATATTTTTTACCGTTTGAATGGCGCGGCCATGGGGTTCTAGTCTTACAGCTCCTGAAATATAAACCTAGGATTTTTTGTTGTATTTTTACAAATTTTGACAAATTCAAATCTAGGTTTTACAAAAAACTTCAGACCTCTGCGATGCTTTTTCAGTGAGATATCGGCGATAACGTGTTTTTCACCGTTTCAATGGCGCGGCTCCTGAAATATAAACCTAGGATTTTTTGTTATATTTTTACAAATTTTGACAAATTCAAATCTAGGTTTTACAAATAACTTCAGACCTCTGCAATGCTTTTTCAGTGAGATATCGGCGATAACGTGTTTTTCACCGTTTCTATGGCTTGGGTCCTGAAATATAAACCTAGGATTTTTTGTTGTATTTTTACAAGTTTTGACAAATTCAAATCTAGGTTTTACAAAAAATTTCAGACCTCTGCGATGCTTTTTCAGCGAGATATCGGTGATAACGTTTTTATCACCGTTTCGATGGCGCGGCCACGGGGTTTTAGTCTCACAGCTCCTAAAATATTAACCTAGTATTTTTTGTTGCATTTTTGTAAGTTTTGACAAATTCAAATCTGGGTTTTACAAAAAACTCTAGACGTCTGCGATGCTTTTTCAGCGAGATATCGGCTATCACGTTTTTTTCACCGTTTCCATGGCGAGGCCATGGGGTTTTTGTCTTACAGCTCCTGAAATATAAACCTAGGATTTTTTGTTGTATTTTTACAAGTTTTGACAAATTCAAATCTAGGTTGTACAAAAAACTTCAGACCTCTGCGATGCTTTTTCAGCGAGATATCGGTGATAACGTTTTTGTCACCGTTTCGATGGCGCGGCCACGGGGTTTTAGTCTCACAGCTCCTAAAATATTAACCTAGTATTTTTTGTTGCATTTTTGTAAGTTTTGACAAATTCAAATCTGGGTTTTACAAAAAACTCTAGACGTCTGCGATGCTTTTTCAGTGAGATATCGGCTATCACGTTTTTGTCACCGTTTCGATGGCGCGGCCACGGGGTTTTAGTCTCACAGCTCCTAAAATATTAACCTAGGATTTTTTTCTATATTTTTACAAATTGTTTACAAATTGAATCTGTTATTTACCAAAATTTCAGGTCTGTGCAACGCTTAGTTTCTGAGATCTCCGTGGCCGCGCGGTTCTCCGCGTTTCGATGGCGCGGCCACGTTCAAACCCTTCTAACTTTTTAACCATAGCTTTGACAAATTTGTGGTTTTGCGAGTCAACTTTTACAAATTGTTACAAAATGTTGTCATAGTTTTCTTTTTTTTTTAACGCCATGGCCGCGCGGTTGAAACGAACACAATTCCGCCTCGAGTGCAATAACAAACATTCTCCACTTGAATCAAAATGTACTATTAATTTCGGAAGTCGGTTGCAAAAAACTAAAATATAGATGCAAAGACATCAACTTCTGAATTTAAAGTTATTTTTCACTTTGTAGTTTTTTTTTTGGAAGTCGGTGGTTTTTTTTTAAGGTTTTTTTCTTGTTAGTTTTCAAAATAAGTGGTTCATCTGAGGGTTTAGCAATTTACATGAAATTGTTAAAAGCGGCTTAATAAATGTGTGTAAGTAATACCTTTGCTACTAATATTGTCTTCTATCGACAAAGATTTCAAGATGATTATACAACTTTATTTATTGTTATTGGAAATTCTAGACATAGCAAGTATCCAGAGATATACGTTTTTCAAAAAGTTTTAAGATTTAAATTGCTGATATATGATTACTTATCTTTATGATGTGGACAAATAAGGACCATTGCTATAATACTAATGCTATTAGGTATTAACCGTTTACAATATTGTCATATCCGTCCTTCTATTCACCTGTCTGTATGTCTAATCAAGAGTTTATAGCCTCGGTTCTTAAGGTAACCAGTTGAATTGCAGTTTAATATATCTGCCGTTAGTAAGCTATACGAGTCTTGGATTGATCGACGATTTATTGCTTTACGGTTCACGGTTATGATGAGGAGGTCGTACAAGTGTTGTAATCTATACTAATGTTATAATGCTGATAGTTTGTTTTTAGGGTTCTGTACCTCAAAAGCAAAAACGGAATCCTTATAGGATCACTTGTGTGTCTGTCTGTTTGTCTGTCCGTCTGTCGCAGCCCATTTGCTCCGAATGTAATGGATCGATTAAGTTTGAAATTTGGCACAAATATGGATTTCTGTGACCCAAACACGTATGGTTAAAGTAAATAAATTAATTTTGAATATGGGGTCACTTTTAGGGGGCAAATAAGAAAATTAAAAAAATATTTGCAAACTATACAACCATGTGACATATCAAATGAAAGGGCTTACTATCAATCAATCTGCCTAGCCTTTTCGCAACTATGTTGGGGTCGGCTTCCAGTCTAACCGGATGCAGCTGAATACCAGTATTTTACATGGAGCGACTGTCTATCTGACCTCCACAACCCAGTTACTGGGTAATACGATACCCCTTGGTAAGACTGGTTGTCAGACTTTCGGGTTTCTGACGACCCGTAACGACTGTCAAAGATTCACGAATAACAGCCGGGACCAACGGCTTAACGTGCTTTCCGAGGCACGGAGGAATCTCGTTATGTAAAGATGGTCACCCATCCACTGACCAACCCCGGCAAGCGTAGCTTAACCTGACGGATCAACCCGTGCAGCTGTTATTACTTAGCCACGAGCTCCTCCATGAAAGGGCTTACTATAAGGATCTCAAATTTATTTTTTTATAATTTTAAAATAAATAGGTTTAAAGTTATTTAAGAAAATAGACGAAAACTGACAATTCCCCCCCCCCCCCCCCCTCCCCTTATCTCCGGAACCACTGGGCCTAAAGTTTTGAAAAAAATACAGAAAATAGTAGGCCTATTTTCTGTATTTTTTATACCTGTACATTACAGGAAAACCTATAAGAAGTTTGTGGTGTTAAAATAACATGGTAAATCTGTCAATTTTTTTTTTTTTTTTGGCAATTGAGCCGATTTCGACTATTCTGCCAGTGTCACGTTTAGACAGCAGCGCAGAGAAGCAGGCCGTCGACTTTGTACTTTGTGGTAGATCTACAGATGTTAGTCGCTAAAAGAAAAACCGGTCAAGAGCGAGTCGGACTCACGCACCGAGGGTTCCGTTCCGATTTCTGAAAAAGTGTGCTATTTAGAGACATCGTTTTATTTTTCCTGTAATCTTTACATAAACTTCTATCACATAGAATAATTTCAGATTTTTCTCTTTGCAAACTTCGGAGATAAGGGGGGGGAACGGTATTTTTTTTACATTTTTCATCAAAAGTCGAACTGTGCTGCCTAAAAAAAATAAAAATATGTTTGAGAATGTGCAAACAGCGTTCTTTCATATGATACCCCACATGATCTAGTAGCTCCACTTTGAATTTTTAAGACCCCCTTTCAGCCCATGTTGCAAAAAAAAATCATATATTTTTATTTCTTTCTTATCTGCAAAATAGTTGGGTAAATATTATCTAAAACTGTTCCAAATTTCAAGTTGATAGCATTAGTAGTTCTTGAGATATCCAGCTGTGACAGACAGACAGACAGACTGAGTCACACCATAAGGGTTCCTTTTTTACCATTTTGGTACGGAACCCTAAAAACGAGGACAAAGGTTAAATGGGCAACATAAATAATCTAAATTACAATCATATTATATACAACAGCATGATAAATAGCACTAAAAAAAAAATACAATAGATACATATTTACATAAATATTACGCACCAGCTACAATTGACAATATTGTGAGTACAAACTTACATTTACTGTTGGAATGTATGGGAGAACATGTTTTTCAACTATAATGTTAAGTTTTTTCTTAGGACAATTTCATACCGATTACTCGCATTGATACTCGCAACTGTCGCAAGTAAATCAAAACCTATAGGGTAATTCCCGTTCACCTAAAATAATTAAATTTGGCAAGAAGCAAGGTCTCCCAGCACAGGTAAAGGAAAAAGTCCGAAAATTGTGAATTTGTAATTTTTTGACATAAACTAATTTTTTTTGGGATCCAATGTTAAGTTTGTTTTTGAGATAAATTCTGTTCAACTACGGAACCCTTCATTGTGCGTAGTCCAACACGCACTTGGCCTGTTTTAGGGTCAAAAGGAACCTCAAACGGAACTCTTATAGGATCACTTCGTTGTCCGTCTGTCTGTCTGTGTGTCAGTCTGTCAAGACCCTTTTTCTCAGGAACGCGTGGAGGTATCAAGTTGAAATTAATATCAAATACGTAAGTCTGTGGTCCCATGGAGCTCTAAAAAATTAATTAATTTATTTATTTATTTATTTAAAAACACATACAACTATCATCACAGGCTTACCTAATACAATAGTGTAGTTATAATAGCTGAAGTACATTACAAAGAAAGACTTACAATTATTTATTACTGGCAACCTATTATATGTATTATATAAATAATGTTCTTACAACTTGACAAAACATAAGGTTTCTAAAGTCCAGTTCTTACTTCCAGTTTATAATAGCCTACCATGCCCAGCACAAATAGAGTAGGATACAACAGTGAATACCCTGGATACACCCCATACTGCTTTAAGTACAGGAATCGTACAAATTTGTTCTGGATACGTTCTAGCATTAGTTTGTACTTGGCTTCATGTGGCGACCAGACGACAGCATTGCATTCCAAATGACTTTTTACAATCGCCTCGTACAACGATCTCAGAGCAATATTCGTGAACTGGTTTCCTAGCCGTAAGACAAAAAACCGGCCAAGTGCGTGTTGGACCACGCACAATGAAGGGTTCCGTAGTTGAAAATAATTTATCTCAAAAACAAACTTAACATTAGATCCCAAAAAAATTTAGTTTATGTCAAAAAATTACAAATTCACAATTTTCGGACTTTTTCCTTTACTTGTGCTGCCAAATTTAATTATTCTAGGTGAACGGGAAGTACCCTATAGGTTTTGATTTACTTGCGACAGTTGCGAGTATCAAAATGTGTCGCAAAATGGCCGTATTTTTTTATTGCGTTGACTTATACGCTTGATTTTTTTAGAACTATAAGGAACAATAGACTTACATATTTAATATTAATTTCAACTTGATATCTTCACGCGTCCTTGAGAAAATGGGTCTTGACAGACTGACAGACTTGAACATTTTTATTATGTGATAGAATTACAAATTAACAGTTTTCGGACTTTTTCCTTTATTTTTGTTGTATGACCTTGCTTCTTACCAAATTTCATGATTCTAGAACAACGGGAAGTACCCTATAGGTTTTGATTTACTTGCGAGTATCAAAATATTTCGCATAAATGGCCGTATGTTTTTATTGCATTGACTTAGAGCTTGAGTTTTTTAGGACTTCAAGAGACCACAGATTTACGTATTTGATATTAATTTCAGCTTGATACCTCCACGCGTTCCTGAGGAAAACGGTCTTGACAGACTGCTAGACAGACAGACAGACGGACAAACAAGTGATCCTATAAAGGTTCCGTTTTTTCCTTTTGAGGTACGGAACCCTAAAAATCAAGCTTTAGAAGCTTGATTGTCAACGCAATAAAAAAATACGGCCATTTAAGCGCCATATTTTGATACTCGCAAAAAAATCAAAACCTATAGTGTACATCCCGTTGACCTAGAATCATGAAATTTAGCAAGAAGCAAGGTCTTACAGCACAAGTAAAGGAAAAAGTCCGAAAATTGTTCATTTCTAATTTTTTCACACAAAAAAATATTTTCAAGTCTGTCAGCCTTTAAGACACTTTTTCTCAGAAACGTCTATAGTGCCTATGTGCCTTGCAGCTCTAAAAAAATCAAGCTTCTAAGTCATCGCGATAAAAAAATACGGCCATTTAGACGACATATTTTGACACTCGCAAATAAATCAAAACCCGGGGTACTTCCCGTTGACCTAGAATTATAAATTTGGCAAGAAGCAAGGTCTCACAGCACAAGTAAAGGAAAAAGTCCGGAAAATTATTAATTTGTAATTTTATCACATAAAATTTTTTTTTTTCGGTAACAATGTTATATTTGTTTTTGGGATAAATTCTTTTCAAATACGGAACCCTTTATTGTGCGTGGTCCGACACGCACTTGGCCGGTTTTTTTTTTTGCTTGAACGCGCTAATCACTGGAACTACCAGCCGGTTTTGAAAAAATATTTTCGAATTTGATGCTGACTGACAATTTTTAGGGTCACTCGTGTCTGTCTGCCCGTCTGTCACAGCCAATTTGCTCTGAATCTAATGGACCGATTAAGTTGAAATAATATGGTACACAGCCTAGTCATATGAATTTCTGTGACCCGAACACGGACGTTTAACGTAAATTAATCAATTTTGAATATAGGGGTCACTTTCGGGGGCAAATAAGAAAATAAAAAAAATAAAAATTGCAAACTGTACCGTGTTACATATCAAATGGACTGTGACACTGTGAGGGTCTCAAATAGATTTGTTTTATAATTTTTAAATAAAATGTTTTAAAGTTATTTAAGAAAATAGACAAAAATTTACCATCCCTTATCTCCGAAACTACTGAGTCGAAAATTTTGAAAAAAATACAGAAAATAGTTCTTTAACTGCAGATTACAGGAAAACCTATAAGAAATCGATGGTCTTAAAATAACATGGTAAATATCTGGCGTTCAAACTTATATTTGCAGTTGGAATGTATGGGAGAACATGTTTTTCAACTGCAACGTTAAGTTTGTTCATGAGATAAATTCATCCCGACTACGGAATCCTTCATTGTGCGTGGTCCGTCACGCACTTGGCCAGTTTTTTTCTATGCTTTGGCTCATGAATGATATACCAACTTACATATCTACCAACGCTTTTGCTTAATAAAAAAACCGGGCAAGAGCGAGTCGGACTCGCACACCGAGGGTTCCGTTCCGATTTCTGAAAAAGTGTGCTATTTAAAGACATCGTTTTATTTTTCCTGTAATCTTTACATAAACTTCTATCACATAGAATATTTTCAGATTTTTCTCTTTGCAAACTTCGGAGATAAGGGGGGGGGAACGGTATTTTTTTTATATTTTTCATCAAAAGTCGAACACTGTGCGGCCTAAAAAAAAAATATGTTTGAGAATGTGCAAACAGCGCTCTTTCATATGATACCCCACATGACCTAGTAGCTCCACTTTGAATTTTTAAGACCCCTTTCACCCCATGTTGCAAAAAAAATACATATATTTTTATTTCTTTCTTATTTGCAAAATAGTTGGGTAAACGTCATCTAAAACTGTTCCAAATTTCAAGTTGACAGACAGACAGACAGACTGAGTCACACCATAAGGGTTCTTTTTACCATTTTGGTACGGAACCCTAAAAATGTCACCTAGCATAACAAAAATCCGCACGTGCAAATCACTCGAGCTTCGTTCCCCATTAATCACCAGCTTAATGAATGTATGTTCATATCTGTTACCACATACTACAACCCGTATGTAATATCATCCACTTACCGCACTCGTATGTATTGCAGGTGTCAGGTACACTATGTACAAGTCTACGACTGAACATAAGACGTATTCGATGTTTGCACGGCTTCCCGGATCAAGTGTCTTCCCGGCTTTTAATAAAACCAATGAAGTTTGGACTGCAGTATGATTTTTTAAGAAGGAAGAAGCTTTAGTAGTTTTTAAGACTTTCTAAGCTGATTTATTAAATTAAAGTTGTTTTTTTTTAACGTTTTTTTTTCAGGGATTAATTTATTGCCCTATGGTTCAATTAGGTATAAACTGTCTGGCTAACTATCAAGATGCTCTTTGAGAAATTATGAAAAAAATAAAGTATTCTAACACAGTACTTGCAATACGATCAAAAAGCAACCTTTTGACATAATTTTAAGAGCCTTTAGGATTTTAGTTGTCAATCTAATACCTATCCATAAGATGTATAAGTAACAGGTACAACTCGGGCAGCCTATGATTACAGTTAAGCTGAGTTTTACCTGAATCTCTGTGCAAACACTACTCCTTGAATGATTACAGCACAGCTTAGCAAAATACCGTGCCAAACTCTCCTGAATTCAAATCCCCACCCTTCACACAATCTTTAATAACGATTTATGCCAATCTAATACCAACAAACTAATACCACGGGTATTTGTTTGAAGTCATATTTATTTTCTATTCCGAACAAATACCATTGTAACGTATAAACTAAAAATTGTTGGTATTCGTTCGCACATTAAAAATTATTTAAAAAGTGGTATCCGTTCGGAATAGAAAATAACGAGTTCAAACAAATACCCGTATTACTTTGTTGGTATTAGAACGGAATAAATCTTAATAACATGTCAGTTTTTAGGGTTCCGTACCAAAATGGTAAAAAAGGAACCCTTATGGTGTGACTCAGTCTGTCTGTCTGTCTGTCTGTGACAGCTGGATATCTCGAGAACTACTAATGCTATCAACTTGAAATTTGGAACAGTTTTATGTGACGTTTACCCAACTATTTTGCAAATAAGAAAGAAATAAAAATATTTATGTTTTTTTTGCAACAGGGACTGAAAGGCGGTCTTAAAAATTCAAAGTGGGGATACTAGGGCACGTGGGGTATCATATGAAAGAGCGCTGTTTGCACATTCTCAAGTATTTTTTTTCTTTTTTTTTTGTCCGCATAGTTTTCGACTTTTGATGAAAAATGTAAAAAAATACCGTCCCCCCCCCCCTTATCTCCGAAGTTTGCAAAGCGAAAAATCTGAAATTATTCTATGTGATAGAAGTTTATGTAAAGATTACAGGAAAAATAAAACGATGTCTCTAAATAGCACGCTTTTTCAGAAATCGGAACGGAACCCTCGGTGTGCGAGTCCGACTCGCTCTTGACCGGTTTTTTTTTTCCAAGTTCCAGAGATACGCACTTTTTATCCGCCATCGCTCCAATTATCAAAACAAGACGCACGTTCTAACCGCGTGGGTTCGACCCCCGGCTGAGCTCCGTGTAAGGCGAGCCACGCCCGGTAAGCCGGTTTACCGTAAAAAGGCATTTATTTCCCGATACCGATCGACTTACGAACCGATTTATGTTGGATTAGATTTATCGGTCGCTGGATAGACTGTCGTTTGTTATGTAAGGAGTTCATTGAAGCAGGCGGCCGATTTTTTGTTAGAAAAATTATTTTTTTTTTTTTTTTTTAATAAATTTTGCAATAAGTAGTTAGTTCTTCATTATGGTTCCTTACCAAAATGGTAAAAAAGGAACCCTTATGGTGCGACTCAGTCTGTCTGTCTGTCCGTCTGTCACAGCTGGATATCTCAGGAACTACTAATGCTATCAACTTGAAATTTAAACCGTTTTAGATGACGTTTGCCGAACTAATTTACAAATAAGAAAGAAATAAAAATACTTACACATTTTTTTTTTGCAACAGGGACTGAAAGGGGTCTTAAAAATTCGAAGTGGTGCTAGTAGGCCATGTGGGGTACGTATCATATGAAAGAGCGCTGTCTGCAAATTTTCAAACATTTGTTTTCTTTTTTTAAGCCGCATAGTTTTCGACTTTTTATGAAAAATTTAAAAAAAAATACCTCCGGGGGGGAGGGGAACGGTATTTTTTTTTTACATTTACCCCACATGCCCTAGTAGCACCACTTCGAATTTTTAAGACCCCTTTCAGTCCCTATTGCAAAAAAAAAATGTACATTTCTCTTTCTTATCTCCGAAGTTTGCATAGAGAAAAATCTAAAATTATTCTATATGATAGAAATGTATGTAAAGATTAAAGGAAAAATAAAACGATGTCTCTAAATAGCACACAGAAATCGGAACGAAACCCACGGTGCACGAGTCCGACTTGCTCTTGACCGGTTTTTTTTTTATTTACAGGAAAAATAAAACGATGTCTCTAAATAGCACACTTTTTCAGAAATCGGAACGAAACCCACGGTGCACGAGTCCGACTTGCTCTTGACCGGTTTTTTTTTTATTTACAGGAAAAATAAAACAATCAATCTGCCTAGCCTTTTCCCAACTATGTTGGGGTCGGCTTCCAGTCTAACCGGATGCAGCTGAATACCAGTATTTTACATGGAGCGACTGCCTGTCTGACCTCCACAACCCAGTAACTGGGTAATACGATACCCCTTGGTAAGACTAGTTGTCAGACTTTCGGGCTTCTGACGACCCGTAACGACTGTCAAAGATCCACGAATGACAGCCGGGACCAACGGCTTAACGTGCTTTCCGAGGCACGGAGGAGTCTCGGTATGTAAAGATGGTCACCCATCCACTGACCAACCCCGGCAAGCGTAGCTTAACCCGATGGATCGACCCGTGCGGCTGTAATTACTTAGCCACGAGCTCCACAGGAAAAATAAAACGATGTCTCTAAATAGCACACTTTTTCAGAAATCGTAACGGAACCCTCGGTGCACGAGTCCGACTCGCTCTTGACCGGTTTTTTATTGCTTGTGCTACACACGACACTCTCTTTTGCTATGATGGCATTTTGCACAACTTTTTTCGGGCTAACGGATTTACAATAGCATAGCATCAGTTTTTCTTTTATTAATTTTAATTATTACTTTTTTTGGACTTCCCTTTTATATTTAACATTGTTTATTATTCTCTGCTATACCTTTAAAACTGGATTATACAAAACAAAGTGGATTATTTTATTAGGTACCTAGTAAATATAAAAATACACGTGCTATTTATAAGTAAATAATAGTGGACAGGAATCCTGGCGCACTGGCAGTAATTTAAGGGCGGTGCGCACTTGCGACTATTAGGCCAATTACACACGTAACGATTGCGCGACTGTCGGCACTGGGCACTTGGAACTGGGAACTGGGCGCCTGCACTTTTATTTTCTACAAACCCTGTATGGGTTACTATTTATAGGACACGTTTTCTACACACTGCCTTTTCCTTTTTCGAGGGAGCAAGTCTTTTATTTTCAGTTGTTGGTGGCTGACTCAATGACCTACCATGTGATCAATATCTACTATCCATAATATCTCGTCTTCACATAGGATTTATCGAGGTGAATTGTATGGACCCTGAGTATATTATCCAATCTGGGGGGCTAAAACGGTCACTTTGGCAGAATCATAATAGGATAATAGGTATTATGAATTTTTAACGTGCACGTCTTTCTACATTGTTCTCACATGTATTATATTTTCAATATGAACGATGTAACCGATATTTTGTAAAAATATTTGTTTTAAAAGAGTGTCCGTGGAGTGTCTTGCCCGTTCTTCTCCATAGAGATCTACTAGTCTTTGGAATGGGATACCTTCATCTTTCTGACTGACCGACTCTTTGACAATTCAAAAGTGCCTGTAATTGGTTTATTTCAAATAAATGCTTTGAGTTTTGAATCTTATTTGAAATCGCGAAACGGTCACAAACTGACAATTCATAATTTATCTGCGTACAATTCATAGCACGCAATTCATCTGTTTGACAGTTTTGTATGGAGATTCGTAAAATGGTCCACAAATTATGAATTGATTTACTTATTGAAGTTTAATGTCAAATACGTCAAATTGCACAATCATAATAAATTGCTGGGTATTCAGGAAATGAATCTCTTTTAAAAGAATTGCTTCATGTGGCCGTTTTAGGCTCCCTGGATGATTCCTTCAGATTATTTCTCTAAATAAGAACACAGCAATGCATCTTGATAGCAGAAATGGGAATAGCAGCAGGAACCCAAACTCTACAAAACCACTTTTTAGTCAGAACTAAATACCTAATTGAAACACTAAAGACGTTATGGTTCAATGGTGTTTCTCAAATTTCGTGCATAGTCCGTGATATTTCTAAGTTTCAGATTAATTGACGAATAACGTTGTTTTTTTTTCTTATATTATTAATAATATATAATCTTTCATGATTTTGTGATTTATACCTCATTTTTACGGATAACAAAGAAATTATACGACGACAGAAAAAAAAGACGGTAAACGAAGGCAATGAGGAAGAAGGTAATGAGGTTTTACCAATGGGTTTTACACATTGATAATTTTTTTTCTTAAATAATATCAACATTACGAACTTCATGCATATTCTAAACCACGAAGGTACTTATTAGAAATGATAATTAGCTGTTGAATAATTATTATCATAAATACTCAATCAATAATACCGGGAAATTAGGAAATGGACACCGTAGGAAATGACAATACATTAAGTTTTTTATTTATAATTTAATAATTGTGTTGTTTTGACCGGGAAATGTTCCATGCATGTAAGCACAACTTGATTATTTCCTTAATAAGGAATACAGATTTTTAATTAATAAATAAAGATTTTTAACCTGGACGCGTAATATGCACCAAAATTTAGAAACACCCTCAAGGTCCATGGATTAGTTCGTTCGGTTACTGGGAAATCTAATAAAAATAATGTCTTTGGCATTTCCCACTAACCCCGATTCCATTCCCCCAATTCCTACCTACCCCCATTCCATTTTCAAAATTTACTATTATCAGTTCATTTGTTTATTTTTAGGCGAACCGCACGTGGTTAGTGGACATTAGTGGTACTCCGAGAAGGCTATCTCGATCGAAACGTCGGTCACGCGACAAACATCGATTATTTCGTTTCTTTTCGTTTTATTTGTATTCGGTAAACACTTGCTTTTGGAACGTGATTTAATCGTAATTTAATATTTTAAATCACGACCCAGGAATGTTTAGTGAATTGTGTCATATTTTTAAGATAAAGATAAAATTCCTCTTTCTCTCTCCTACCTAAAATCTATACCACCTATTTAATAAGTACTTGAATGTAGGTATATTGACACATTAATTCAAGTACACACATTCAACAACAATACTTAGGTCCGTATTACAGAACGTCACTCAATACTCAAGCATTACTTACAACTAGATTCAAGCCATTTCATTGGTTGAAACTAGATTTAAACTAAATTTAAACAAAGATCAGTGCTTGAGTTTCCTTCTGTAATACGGACCTTAAGGCTCTTACAGACAGAGGCGATATCGCGTCGCGATGCGATATTTTTCTACGGATATAATATCGAAATATCGCGTCGCGACCGCGATATCGCCTCTGTCTGTAAGAGCCTTAAGTCAATTCAATCCAATTCAATTCTCTTTTTTTCTTCAATAAACTTTTTTTTACTCATTGGAGTAAGTATTGTTGTTGAAAAGTTGTTTTCAATTAGGTAGTGAACAACCATTTGGCTTTATTTTCGTGTCTGAATCAAGTATGAAGTGAGAAAATGATAACAAACACACTTCAAACTACTTTAACCTTTCGTGTATGATAGGCGTGACATTTACCTACGTTTTGTAAGGCAGGCGACCTATGATCTACTAATACAGGCACAGAACCAACCAATACAACAGCTGTAATTATCTTTTTCCCGATTTTAGGGTTCCGTAGTCAACAAGGAACCTCATAGTTTCGCCATGTGCGTTTGTCTGTCCGTCCGCGGCTTAGCTCTAATTTGGCATGGGTATACATATTAATCACGCCGACAAAGCCTTGAAAAAAAAAAATTGTAGAACTCCCTTGCAGACTGCACGTAAAGTGAGTATTAAATTGTTTTTCTCGTCTATCCCATACTGTGGGGTACCATTGGATAGGCCGTTCAAAAATATTACGGGTCTAGGATAACCATTTTTCGGTACAGACATCCGTTTAATTAATATTAAGCTTTAAAGTAAAATTTTTGTTGTTAGAGTCAAGTGTCCCCCGAAACGAAGAAACTATCAAAGCATAGAAAGAAGGCTTTATAATTTAACGAGTAATACTCGAATTCGATCAACTTACATATTTTGCAGTTGGAATATGCATGTTTTGCAACTATTAATTACAATGCATCACAACTGCGGAACTCTTCATTGCGCGTGGTCCGACACGCGCTTGGCCGGTTTTTTTTCTAGATTGGACACCAATGCAGCACAAAAAACAAATTATGTCAACCTCTGTACGGTTATAATATTACCTCGAGCATAAAGCTTTAAATAAGATAAGATCATAAGACCTAGGAAAGTAAAACGGTAACCTAATTAAGTCTTACATAATAGGCTCCGGTAGGTACCACAGCCCTAATCTAAAGTGGGTACGCGGGCGGTGCGGCACGGTACTGCACGGTACCGAAGATAATAATAATTTAAATTCGCGACGCTCACCGCGGGGAGTCAGCCGGCAAGCCCTTTTGTACGAGAACGCGAAACCGACCACGACGCTGATTTTTATGACGGAATAAGTCAAAAGAATTGCATCGTTCCGACTGCTCTGATTTTATTGTATTGTTAAACTTTAAATGTTAAATGAAGTGATAAAGGGAGACATAAAATTATTTTAAGTGGACTTTGGGGCCGAGTTTCTGTCCCTGGCTTGTCGTCCGTTATGTTATGTATGAGGGACAAAATGGTTTCCACCAATCAAATAAATAGAATATTACTGACACGTTATTAGAACATTCATATGCACGTACAGGTGATAGACTGCATATTACCAAGTAAATACTGACTAGCAAGTAAATCTGGTGCTTCCAACTTACTTAATTCCTTCATTAAAAAATACCCCTTTTTACTCTGTAGAGCAGTAGAGGTAGTTCAGTGGTAACGGCCGCGACTTACGAGTTGTAGGTCGTAGGTTCGAACCCAGACAGGCGCTTTACTTTTTGTACATTATTTCATCACCACTGGTCTCAAAACGGTAAAGGAAAACATCGTGAGGAAACCGGCATGTCCTAGAACCAAAAATTCGACCAACCCGTACTGGGCCCGCGTCCCAGCGTCTCACAGAGAGAAGGCCTGTGTCCCAGCAGTGGGCACATTATAGGCTGATTATGTAATTTTACTCTGGGCGGAGTAAAATTAAACCTCAAAGTAGTTGAGGGTTAAAATGAACTTTGGCAACTTGGTTGTAGGTAACTTTACTTTGAGTTTATTAAGAGGAAACGTGGGTGCTCTTTTCTCCATACAAAAAGATACAAACGCTCTCGCCTGTTTTCTTTCTGGTTAATGACCATAAAGCAATGTTTTTTTACAGAAATATAAATATCAGTTACTTGTATGCCCCTATGTTATTAGTGTATTATTTTTATAAGAACTAGAACCCTCAAAAAATGCTCAAAATTGCCTATTCAGACCGCTGTCAACAGACGCCTAGTGTACCAATTTGACAACTATTAACGAAAAAAGAAAACATAGGGACATAGTATATATCCTTCTTATTCAGTTTATGAAATATCTTTTAAATTAGTCCAATATTGGAGGAGGAAATAGGCAAGACCCAAACCTCGAAATGTGACTTTTTACACAGGCTATTTAGTCGAATCTGCAGTTGTCCTTATCGCACGAATTCGAGGGTGGAGCGGTCGCAGAGCGACAGCAATACCTTCTTAAAATACCTAATTTTTCGCCCCCATTTCCTCTTAATAGTGGGTTAATGAATCACTAAACGTAGCGTCTCCTTGTTTCAATAAGTACCAGCGTTTATATCCTGAAACAATTAAACAGCGCCCTTTTATAGCTCAACATTTCCGCCCTCCCAAACTTTTCGGCATGCATTGCAAAATATCACCGACCGCGTGTAACTCCCGGTTAATTTATCGGTACTAATATTAGCACGAGCGGTACTGCCGGGTACCGCAGCCAGTAATAAATTCGCGCCGCACGCTGTAGCCTTCCACCCTTGCTCATCAGCTCGACCAATCACGACGGTATAAAGAAAATAGAAGAAAATTTATCTGATTCAGTTGATTTTGTTTTATTTCTGTTCCAGTCAGTTTTCAGGGTCTGGATTTTCGCTCGATTGATGGCAATATGCTTGCCTCTTATTACATGAATTTACGTGGGTGGGTCTGTAAACATAACTGTCTGTGTTGAGGTACCTACCTCAGGCAGTCAGAGATCACACTAATATTATAGGCGAAAGTTTGTGAGTGTGTGTGTTACTTCTTCACGCTCAAAAGGCTAGACCGATTTGGATGAAATTTGGTATTTAGATAGCTTATACCCCGGATTAACCCATAGACTACTTTTTATCCTGGTCTACGCGGGTGTGTGTACATATCGCTGACTGCCTACCTCTTCAAGAAATATAGTATCTACTAGCTGCGTCCTACGGCTGCGTTTGAGTTTGAAAGAGTAGCAAAAAATATATTTTAATCCCTTGCTCATCCCACGGGAACACTATAATATTTTTCGGGATATAAAGTAGCCTATGTACGAGTATTAATCCAAGGTGCCAGCTACTTCCTCAGCAAATTTCATCAAAATCGGCAAATATATTTGAATTCCTTGCTCATCCCACGGGAACACTACATTTTTTCGGGATATAAAGTGATCTATGTGTTTATCCAAAGTGTCAGCTACTTTCACACCAAATTTCATCAAAATTGGTCGAGCCGTTTGAGTTTGAAAGAGTAGCAGTATTTGAATTCCTTGCTCTTCCCACAGAAGCACTACATTTATTCGGGATAAAAAGTAGTCTATGTGTTAATTTAGGGTGTAAGCTGTCTACATACTAAATTTCATACAAATCGGTCCAGCCTTTTGAGCGTGAAGAAGTAACACACACACACTCACAAACTTTCGCCTTTTATTATTAGTGTGATGTAGTTTTCATATTGCCGTAGGCATGCACTTATTCCGCCTTGTATCCACGAGAATAACGTAAAGTTTACAGTCGCATAAAACTTCATAACCCGCTTTGTAAGAAAGCTCTCGTTGCTCTCTTTGCTCGGAGCAAAGCTAGGTTTCCAATGGCCCCCAGTTTTGTACATAAAAGTCGACTGTTTACGTTCTTATAATTACAAATACTTAACTGAGCGGCTTCCATTTACCTCATTACAAACTACCTATTGACACAGAATCTTTGAACAATTTCTCAACGTCCTAACTGAGTGACACTCGCAATACAGCGATGCAATGCGATGTGATGATATCGATACTATAAGTAGGTATGTACAGTACATAGTAGGCTTTAGCTTTTGTACCGGGTATAGGGTTACCAGATGGCAGGAATTTCAGTTGTCTATCAAGGAGACCGGGAAAATTGGAAATTGTCAGGAATTAAAAAACAAGAGAATTACTTATACAGGGTGAAATTGAATAGATGCGACAAAATTTAAGGGGGTGTTCTACGCATCAATATGACTTAACTTTTACTATGGGAACAAACCTGAAATCGCGAAAAAAAAATCAGCTGTTCAGTACATTTAATGTTCGCATAATTCGTCAAAATGTACTGAACAGCTGATTTTTTTTTCGCGATTTCAGGTTTGGTCCCATAGTAAAAGTTGTTCATATTGATGCGTAGAACACCCCCTTAAATTTTGTCGCATCTATTCAATTTCACCCTGTATAAGAAATAAGCCTATAATCAAAGAATAAAATCTAATAATTATCAATCAATTAATTCATTAGGTGTTTCATTATTTATTAATTATTCATCTGAACCTCATACTTTTCATTGCTGGATATAGCTTTCAGCAATTGCTGGTCTTTCATAACAATTTTATGAAACTCTTCACATGATGTATTCTTCAGATTTAAATGTGTCAACAGAAGAGCCTTAACAGAAGCTATGGACAGTCTATTTCTCTCCTTTGTCCACTGCGCATCCATTAATGAAAACACTCGTTCTACGTTAGCATTTTGTGCCTGAATTGCAAACACAAGCTTACCCGCGAGTTTTAAAAATAATATACTTTTGCTGCCGAAATGTCAGGAAATTTATTGTTAAGGCAGGGATTTTTCCAGGAAAACTTATTTTCGGATCTGGTAACCCTAAGCGGGTAGTATGCAAATATGTTGCTGATACAAAAAAAAACCCATCCATAGACATCACATACGACACTTTTTCACACCAAAGACAAGTGCTGGAAATAAAATTGGTAGTCTTGAAAATAGGCAGTACGACGACTAGCAGGGATTTTCCCTCTTAGGTTGCTTTACCACCAGAGATGTGCTATGCTACGTTGCTATAGATGTGTTACACTTGCATGCTAATTGTCGAGCCCCGTAAAATCATTTGCGTAGCATATCAATCAATCTGCCTAGCCTTTTCCCAACTATGTCGGGGTCGGCTTCCAGTCTAACCGGATGCAGCTGAATACCAGTATTTTACATGGAGCGACTGCCTGTCTGACCTCCACAACCCAGTAACTGGGGAATACGATACCCCTTGGTAAGACTGGTTGTCAGACTTTCGGGCTTCTGACGACCCGTAACGACTGTCAAAGATCCACGAATGACAGCCGGGCCGGGACCAACGGCTTAACGTGCTTTCCGAGGCACGGAGGAGTCTCGGTATGTAAAGATAGTCACCCATTCACTGACCAACCCCGGCAAGCGTAGCTTAACCCGATGGATCGACCCGTGCGGCTGTTATTACTTAGCCACGAGCTCCTCAGCATATCATAGCATAGATTTTGTCTCTCGCGTAGGACGCTAGCTTATTGAATGGTGAGCTCCAAATGATGGCTTTCGCCGTAATAGATGGATGACGCCCGCCATTACAGTCGCCATTGTTCCGTAAAATTACTAACAGTACCCACAGAAGGTGGCAACACTGTAATTTAAATTCAAATTGCTGAGAAAATGGTCAGAAGTGGGTTGACAGACAGGCAGGTGGCAATTTTTGTTTCTAGCATCAGTAGGGAAAGTATGGATCAGCGTAAGATAGTCTGTAATAAATAAGATATTTGAGCTATTTCTGTAAGAATATCAGCCACCGGAAAGTTATTACTTTACTAGCAACTGTCTAAATTGTTTGACGACACGGTTGGCGCAGTGGTTGACCGATTGACTGCTGCGCAGAATGTCGCGGGTTCGATTCCCGCACGGAACAAATATTTGTACGACCTACAAGTATTTGTTCCGAGTCTGGGTGTTTTTCTATAATTTTCTATAATAATATGTATGTATTTACAAAAAAAAAATGTATAGGTATAAGTAGTTTATCAGCCATCTCGTTACCATAACACAAGCATTAGGTTGCTTAGCTTGGGACTAGATGGCGTTGTGTGAAATGTCCAAGGATATTTATTTATTTATTTATTTAAATAATTATAAGAAATGTTTTATAGATTTAGTTTAGGTGTCTCTAAATGTTATAGTTTAATTTTTTTATGTCTTTTCTGTTCGTTTTTTTTTTTGCCTTTAAAAACTTTAAAAATGTATAAATTTTTCTTTAAATTTAACTTATAATTTTACTTATTATTAATATTAACTTTGTTAGCTTAGTTGTTAACATTTTTGTGCATGCTGTGGTCTCCTGTAAGTGAAGGAGTACACTTACTTGGTACCTGATGTTCCCTTTATTTATGTTTCATGTATTGTGCACATCTTTTGTTGGAGATCCTAAATAAATAAATAAATAAACTGAAAAGTATTTATAAGTGTTTGTGACAGAGCTGACGGATTGCTTACCTTATAATAAGCAACATTTAGTAGAAGGATGTATTTAAACATTTTATGTCCTAAGTATCTGAGCTCAGCCCCCCACTTTTTTCATGCTAACCTACCATTAAAATTAAAACCACTTAAAAGATCGTCATAAAATAACATGGCAGAACACTCCTTTAATTTTCTTTAAACAAACACAATCATAATAACAACAATTCTTTCCCAACATCTAATTTCGAGCTCGTTTAAGGAGCTATAAAATAAAATATCGCTCGCCTTAAGATCATAATCCGCGATGATTTCTCAATACCGGCCGAGCTCTCAATAACAGCCGACCGATAATACACTTAATGGTTAAGAGCGAGCGCGCACTGCGGTGCGTTTCCGGTAGTTCTGCCGCACTGGGCGGGGCCTACAGTAACAAAACGCATGACCGCAGTGCGCGCACTTCAAAGACATTCCATACTTCACAGATTATGCGGTAGAAAAACGCACCGCAATGCGCGCTCGCCCTAAAGACCACCATAAAACCTCTGGAAGTGAAATATCGCGGTTGAAGTACCCGCGGTATTCACTAATGAAGCCTTGTGGGATTACTCCACGAATAGTGTTTGTTTTTGGTTAATATTGTTCGGGTGTCGTGGGATTTTTATGGAAGAAGTATGTTAAAGTTATGCTGCGTGCGCGTCGTTTGTGTACTGGGTAGTGAGATGATTGTGGAAAATATTTGTGAGGCTTTGAGACTCCACATATTTTCAGTATTAAGTATTTTATGTTTCTACCGTGTCAGCTGCTCGATGACCTCAGAAAGATGGCTTCTGAAAGAGTGGGCCTTAAAATGAACATGGATAAGACAAAGGTCATGTGATCATGTCAAATGCCACTCTCATGAATATCGGAGACACTACACTTGAAGTTGTGGACGAACTGTCCAGTTAGGTAGGTCCAACTTCGAGAAAGAGGTCAGTCGTCGAATCCGACTGGGCTGGGTAGCGTTCGGGAAGCTTCGCAATATCTTCTCGTCTCACATACCGCAGTGTCTCAAGACGAAAGTCTTTGACCAGTGCTTGTTGCCAGTTGTTTATACCTACGGCACTGAAACGTGGTCGCTCACAATGGGCCTTATTAGAAGGCTAAAAGTCACCCATGCAAAGGGCAATGGAGAGGATGCTTGGAGTTTCCCTACGTAATCGTATCAGAAATGAAGAGATGCGCAGGAGAACCAAGGTAACCGACACAGCCCGAAGAATAGCCAAACTTAAGTGGCGGTGGGCACGGCACATTGCTCGCAGAACAGACGGCCGATGGGGCCGAAAGGTTCTGGAGTGGCGGCCACGTACCGGAAGACGTAACGTAAAGACCTCAAGGTGGACCGATGACCTTGTAAAGGCTGCAAGAATCCGCTGGATGTGGGAAGCACAGAACCGGTCAAAGCGGCAGTGCTTGGAGGAGGCCCAGCATTGGACGTCTTTCAGCTCAAATGATGATGATGACGGTGTCAGCTTATTCTGGTTGCTGCTGCCAGTTTAACCATGATATAATTATTTTACAATTTTCCCTGTTATTTCTAGAAATGACTAGCGCAATGTTCAATGACTTTTAATAAGCACTTCATGTAGGTAAGCAACAAAATAAACGGGTAACGTGTCGGTATCAGTACCTCCCACGTGCGGTATCGGCTACGCGGTGGCGATGCGAGGGCTTCCCTCGACCGCCACACTCTGTAACGCCATACCTGAGGCTCAATTCTGTAACTTTGACTTTGTGAATTTTAGTCCATGACAACTAATTTTATTCCGCACCATTTTAATCGAGATTAAAATAGCTGTAGTTTGACAATCAAAATGATTTTAAATTAAAAAAAATAAACAAATTGGAGTACTTATTGAACCACTATTGGAAAAAAGGTGTCGTTGTTCGATGGCTTCTCAATGGCGGTTCGATGGCCAAATCACAATTCAAACACGATAGACAGAACTGTCAAATACACTTAAAATATTTACAGACTACCGTATCTTTGGCCATCACGATGCCATTGACACACTACAGTGGACTAGACTACCAATATTGCAATAGTCTTATTATGGCGTTTCAATGGCACCACAGTGGCAAGTCAATGACCATAGATAATTTGTGGAATACCAAATGTCAAAAACTATTCTATTGAGACACTACTGACACACAACCGACACACCATTGACAAGTTGGTTACTTTACAGAATCGGGCCCCAGATTACCAGCTTAGAGCTTATATGCAGGTGTGACCACTGATCTTATCTTTTTATCTGAGTGTCTGTAAGCTTGGTGTATGGTTGCTGAGTTAGCATAGGTACTTAGGTACCTGCGTTGTGTATAGAGCCACTTTAATCACTCACAAAATATACATATATATCGACTAGCTTTTGCCCGCGACTTCGCCCGCGTGGAGGTCGACTGGAACGTACTACCAGGATAAAAACTATCCTATGGTCTAATCCAGGTCATGGTCTACCCATGTGCCAAATTTCATCCAAATTCGTCCAGCCGTTTTAGCGTGAAAGCGTAACAAACAAACTCACAATGCGAATAATATTATCTATCAATGCGAATGCATTTATAGATAATAGCTGCGCCCCGCGGTTTCACCCGCGTAGACCGGGATAATCAGTAGCCTATGTGTTAATCCAGGGTATAAGCTATCTACATACCAAATTTCATCCAAAACGGTCCAGCCGTTTGAGCGTGAAATATCGTTGACAATTTGAAATGTAGTCAGCAGTGAGAGAGCGATTAAGAAGAGAAGAGAGGTGATTTTTAAAATCTTATTATCTCAAAAATAACATGGTCGAACTGTTCTTTTACTACTGATTAATACCAGAGCGACAGGAAATTAATAATCCGAATAAGCCTTCGTGGAATTGTGAAATATTCCACTTGAAGCGACTTCATACATGTGTTTGAAAACTTAAACACTGCATTTGAAAACTTGTATACGTTACCATCTCGGACATATCCGGTGAACCACCTTTCAACCTTATTACTAAGGTAATAAAGTTGAAAAGTGGTTCACCGCAAATGTCGGCGATGGTACTACCTACAACACAGGATACAAGTGACGAATAATGCGCTAATCAAGTGCACAGCTAAGTGCTACATTTAAAAAGATACTAGAGCCAATTTAAATAGGAATTCAAATGACCGCTGCGTCTCAAAAGCAAATGTGTTCCAATTAAAGGCGTCGCGAAGATCATTGGCACGTCTTCAGTGCAGTCTATCTTATCTAAGGGTTGCCAAGAAGATGCAAATCTTGCTACAAGTCTTGTTATTTGCTTATACTCGTAGTTATAAGTTATAGGTAAGATGGATTTTCTATCAACAGTCCCGGTACATTTTAACTTGCTTGCAAAATTTTCAAATGAATGAATGAAATGAAATGCACCGACCCCAGCGTGGTTTGACCAGACTCGATTTCTCGAAGTCTCGACTCGAATGAACCCAAAGATTCACTGCTGCTTCATGTTACATGGTGCAACAGAGACCATTGTATATCAAGGTAATGGTAGGGAAGACGTGACGTGCCCTAGGATATGGAAGGATTATAGAGCCTACCGAGTATGCACCATATAGTAGACGGGTGATATATGTATATAATGGATGGGCACTTTTTACCACGTCACCACCAGGTTGTTTCAAGTCCAGCTTAACCGGTGAATCTTTTGGCAGTTAAACTGCATTCATATAATTTAATTAGTATTAAATCTATAAGCACCGTAGCTTCACTCCAAGACAGCCAGATTAGGGACGGTGCGTATTTACGCGACCAGGTTTTTACACCAGGTATTTACTTGCAAGTACGCCGACCAAGTGCTGACCCAAAATACTCGCAAAGACTTTAAAGTATTTTACTATTCTCGCTGCATCGACGCTCGACGCGATTCTGCTCCTTATCTACGTTACAATTACGGATCAAAGTTCTATGCAAGTATTTTTACTTTAAATGTTGGAAGTATTTTTTTTGTAAACGCGATTCTGCTCCTTATTTACATTAATCGCACGGAACAATTTCCTATGCAAGTATTTTTACTTTATATAGGTTTGGAAGTATTTGTTTTGTAAAAGCGATTGTGCTCTTTATTCATTTTGTAATACGTGTCCAGTTCCTATATTAATGCACGCAGTAGAAGGTAGAAGCTAGTCGCAAATAAATCATTGTTGAGTGAAGACGTTTGTTATTTTTCTAAAACACCGTTCCATTAATACGAAGAAAGTGAACCTTAAGCACATAAACATTTGGTCCTTCGAGCCGGATAATTAGTGGATGGAACGGCATGCGTACTTGGCTCGCGAATACAATAGAGGACCGCATTCCTTAGATAAGGATTGAAGTTGTTTACAAGTAATTAGTGTGAATGTGAAGACTATTTTAAAAACTTATAGAAAAAGTGGTTAAGACATTGCAACTGTTTTGAACGTGTTTGTGCGAATAAAACTACGTGGACTATTTATTTTAATTCTGCAAAATGACTTTACCAACTCCGGAACAGTCTAAATATTTATCTACGTTGGAAGATGTGGCTGGTATGATACAGAAAGCGCAAGTTAACATAAAAAAGTGTCCGAAACAACGATTAACAGCAGGTTATGTTAAAGCGAGAATAAAAGCCCTTGAGGAATATTGGGATTCGTTCAAACAAACACATAGCAGCCTTATGAAGTGTACACCACGAGAACAGCGGGGCGTGTTGCCGTACTTTCTTAATGAAGAATATTATACGTATGAAGAAATGTATCTCTGTTTACAAGCGGATTTAACTGATATTCTAACAAACTTGGAGTCACAACAGAGATCATTAGAAACGGCCAACATATCTAATTCATCACACGATGGCCAGCTACCGTTTGCTAAGCTACCGAGAATACAGCTACCTACTTTTTCGGGCAGATATGAAGAGTGGCCTACGTATAAGGATATATTTACAGCGCTCGTTCATAACACTTCTATTAGCGATGTTCGTAAGTTGCATTATTTAAAGACTAGTGTTGCCGGAGAGGCAGAGATGTTATTACGACATATTCAAATTACGGAAAGTAATTATGCAACAGCATGGGAACTACTTCAAGGACGTTTTGGTAGCAAAAAGATGATTGTGTCGTCAGTTTTAAAGAAGTTTTGCTGTCAGAAAAAGATAAGCAACCCGTCAGCTGCACAAATTAAAGCTTTGCTCGATAATACTGTGGAATGTATCAACAGTCTGAATAACATGAACGTAAACACCGCCACTTGGGATCCTATCCTAGTATTTCTAGTGGCGCAAAAATTGGATTCAGAGACGTTGAAGTGTTGGGAAGAAGCAGCTTACAAAGAGAACAGCGATGAGTTGTCTACGTGGGAGGAGTTGAAGAAGTTCCTCGAGTCTAAGTTTCGTACGCTCGAGCTTATTGCTCCCATCACTACTACAGCTACAAAAGAGAAGACACAAGGTCACAAAGCGTATCATGTCGTAACAAAGGATACTGAGAACGATAAAGGTGACTCTGCGCACACCAAAAGCAGTACATCACCATCTTGTGTATATTGCAAGGGTGACCATTACATCTTTAGTTGTAAAGAATTTGCAAAACAGACTGTGCAACAGCGACGTGAATTTGTGAAGAACCAAAACCTCTGCTTCAACTGCCTAGTACCGAATCACATAGTCTATAAATGTAAACAAAAGAGGAAATGCCGAGTCTGCGGAAGAAAACATCATTCTCTTTTACATGAAGAAAAAGAAACAACACAAGAGAGTGACACACAAGAGAGTAACAAACAAGAGAGTAACAAACAAGAAGAACAAACAGAACAGAAGGTCACAAGCGCACATTTCTCCAAAGAACAACCTGGTCGTCAAGTGTTATTGGCAACAGCACAAGTACATGTTACATCAAGTGACGGCAAAACACATGTACTTCGGGCATTGATTGACCAAGGCTCAGAGGCTTCATTTGTATCTTCAAGAGTAGTCGAACTCTTGAGATTGAAGAGGACAAACATCAAAGGTGTAGTCTCAGGGGTTGGAGAAGGAAACCTGGTTCCTATAAAACATGTAGTTGACCTGTCAGTTACATCGAAATATGATAGAAAGGAAGTTATTCAAGTGAAGGCTTATGTTTTGAAATCACTGTCTGCTAGATTACCTTCAAAACACATTACGATGAACTGGCCAGAACTCCAAAAATTACTATTGACTGACCCTACGTATAACACACCGGGCAAAATTGATATATTACTCGGTGCAGACATCTTTTGCAAAATTATAGAAGTTGGTTTAGTAAGATGTTCTGATGGCATAGTGGCTCAGAAAACACGTTTGGGGTGGATACTCTCAGGTCAAAGGGAAGACAAATCAATTAGCGACGAACACAAAATAACAACACTACATGTGACAAGTATGGTATCAGAAGACAATGATTTGTTAAGAAAATTTTGGGAAATCGAGACAGGTTTATACAAGAAAAGAAAACTGCTTACAAAAGAAGAAGAGATCTGTGAAGAGATTTACAAAAATACAACTAAAAGAGTGAACGGAAAATACACAGTGCACTTACCTTTGCGACAAGGAATAGAAGAGACACTGAAATTATGTGGAGATACGAAACAACAAGCTGTATATAGATTCAAACAATTGGAGAAGAAATTACAAAATTCGCAGAGCTTAAAGTCAGATTACTCTAAAGTACTTCATGAGTACATGGAAATGGGTCATTTAAAAAAATCTGACCCAAACGATGACAACAAAGCAGTCTATCTTCCTCACCACGCTGTAATACGCGAAGACAAGGACACAACGAAGGTTCGAATAGTTTACGACGCGTCTGCGAAGGGTTCTAACGGTCATTCTTTGAACGACACCATGATGATTGGACCAGTATTGCAACCTGATCTACGAAGCTTAATTATCACATGGCGAACACATAGAATATGTGTAGTAGGAGACATAATTAAGATGTATAGAATGATTGATATGACACCAGAACACACAAATTTACAACGCATAGTCTGGCGAGATAACCCTGAAGAAAACCTAGAAAGCTACAATCTGATGACTGTAACCTTTGGTACAGCTGCAGCACCCTATTTAGCTGTACGAACGTTACAACAACTCGCCGATGATGAAGCACTTGAGTATCCTGATACTGCACCTGTAATTAAAAATACATTTTATGTGGACGATTGGATGTCGGGAAATGATACTGAAGAAAAAACAAAGAAAATGTGTGAGGAAATAAAACTGATATTAAGTAAAGGAAATTTTAAAATGCAAAAGTGGTCTAGTAATTCGGAAGAAGTATTAAGGTATTTACAAGAGGGAGATAGTACAAACAGTACGAAGGACGGAATGGAGATAAAGCTAGATAAAGTTATAAAAATTCTGGGATTGACATGGGATAGGAAGGATGATACATTTAAATTCACAATTAACTTACCTGAAGTGCGATGTCCCGTAACAAAGAGGTCCATTCTGTCTGATGTAGCAAGGCTGTTTGACCCATTTGGATGGCTTGCACCGGTGATCATCAACGCTAAAGTTTTGATACAAAAACTGTGGCTATGCAACATGGGATGGGATGACGAGCTGCCGTTAGAGTTGATAGATGAATGGATGAGATACAGAGAAGAATTAATACACCTGCAAAACATTACAATACCACGCTGGTTGAAAACTACACCGATCAATTATACAAACATTGAATTGCATGGTTTTGCAGATGCATCTACGCACGCATATGCTGCTGTTACTTACCTTAAGATTATTGAAGAGGACACAGTACATATCACAATCATCGCATCTCGAACCAAGGTTGCACCGTTGAAGCAAATTTCAGTACCTAAATTGGAATTATGCGCCGCAGCATTACTAGCAGACTTAATGAATGACCTGGTAGACCTGTTGAAAATACCTAAAAACAAAATGTTTGCGTGGACTGATTCAATGGTCGTAATGTCATGGCTGCAATCTCAACCAAGTCGTTGGCGTACATTTGTTGCGAACCGAGTGGCAGACATAACACGGGTACTAGACAATGACCGATGGAGACACGTTCAGTCTACCGATAACCCAGCCGATATCGCTACAAGAGGCGTAAAAGCAAGCGACCTGGCTTGTTTAGATTTATGGTGGACTGGGCCTGTGTGGTTAAAACATAAAAATCTCGATATACAAACATATGAAGTTCCTCAAACTGAATTAGAATTGAAGAGTTCATCATTTCACACAAATTTAGAAGTCAAACCAATCTGGGAACATTTTTCTTCAATTTCAAGAATGAAAAGAATATTAGCTTACTGCATAAGATTTACAAAAAGAGAAAAGGAAACAAAGGAAGTATATTTAACGGTTAATGAGCTAGACAAAGTATTAGAATTATGCATAAAGTATTATCAAGACTTAGTTTATCAGAAGGATATTGAAGATTTACAGAAGGATGGAAGCGTGAAGAAAAGAAGTTCTCTTATCACTCTCGCCCCTTTTTTAGATAAAAATGGGATAATAAGAGTGGGAGGAAGGTTAGAAAATGCCTCCATAGCTGAAATTACAAAACACCCGATTGTAATACCATGTAATCAGCATATAACTAAGTTATTAGTTCAAGAAGCTCATCTTAGAACACTACATGGTGGGATACAAGCGATGATGGCTTTTGTGAGAACTAGATACTGGGTCATAGGTTTGAAGTCTGCCGTAAGAAAATGTATACACAACTGTAAGACCTGTATCTTGGATAAAGCGAAGGTAAGAACCCAGTTCATGGGTCAGTTGCCTGCCGTTCGAGTCAATCAACATCGGCCATTTATGAATAGTGGGGTTGATTACGCTGGACCGGTATTCATAAGGACATCGAAAGGCCGCGGACACCATGCGACAAAGGGCTATATTTGTTTATTTATATGTATGGCCACTCGCGCGATCCATCTAGAAGCGGTCACAGACCTAACAACACAAGCTTTTATAGCCGCATTTCGGAGGTTTGTGGCGCGCCGAGGCCACTGTTCAAACTTATGGAGCGACAATGGCACCAATTTTGTTGGAGCTGCCAAAGAATTGAAGAGCATGTTCCAGAAGGGAAAGAACAATATAGCGAAGGAAGCGGCTGAACTTCTAGCTAACGATAACACAATATGGCACTTCATACCACCAAGGATGCCCACATGTGGAGGCCTATGGGAGGCTGGAGTTCAGTCCGTGAAAAGACACCTCTACAGGATAAATAAGGACACAAAACTGACCTACGAGGAGATGTCTACGCTCTTAGCACAAATCGAGGCGTGTCTCAACTCTCGTCCCCTTTATCAAATGGACAATACTATGACGCCGCTTACTCCGGGGCATTTTTTAGTAGGCGAGCCCTTGATTTCGGTTCCTGATACATGTTACGAGTACCAGCCTGTCAGTCTTTTAACTAGGTGGCAAATCATTCAGAAAATGACTCAAGACTTTTGGCATAGATGGCGTACAGAGTATCTTAACACGCTCCAACAAAGATACAAATGGCAAGTGAAGGTTACAGAGCCTGCTATTGGAGATGTTGTTATTATTAAGGAAGATAATCTGCCCCCTACGAAATGGTTATTGGGACGGGTGAAACAAATACATCCCGGAAAGGACAATCTCGTAAGAGTGGTAACAGTCCAGACTATGGGGAACAAGGAGTTAAAAGGGCCCCTATACAAATTGATACTGCTTCCCAAAGAACCAATAAGTCAGTGAGCTATGGTGGGCGGTTTAATGATTAGTGAAGTGTTGTCGAAGTAAAATTATAAAATGAAATGTATAGCTTAATTGAAGTTAAAAATTTTTTTTTTTTTTTTTTTTACAGTCCATTGTTCGATTTGCATGACATTTGTATTAGTATAGGTAAAAATAAGTATTGATTAAAAACTAATGTTTTGGTGGGCGGTATGTCCAGTTCCTATATTAATGCACGCAGTAGAAGGTAGAAGCTAGTCGCAAATAAATCATTGTTGAGTGAAGACGTTTGTTATTTTTCTAAAACACCGTTCCATTAATACGAAGAAAGTGAACCTTAAGCACATAAACAATACGGATCAATGTTCTATGCAAGTATTTTTCTTCCAAGTTTTGTTTCTACAAGTCTTGGAAGTTGGACGTATTCTGTTTAGCATACGCGATTATACTCCTTATTATAATGAACTTAAGGATCAATTTTCGATGCTGAAAGAAAATACTTGAAAGTATTTCGAGCCCTGGTTTTTGGCGCTGGTGTCTAAAGGTGGCCGTACTTGGGGAAGCCCTGGTACTCGATTTTGCAAGTACGACCCATGTCTAAGCCAGATCTTTGCTTGCGCCACCAAAAGTGCCCTTTATTATGAAGTATTTCAAGAACCTCTCCTAAGTTACTCAATCTTGCGTTAGGAATGGGGTCATAATAGTTCAACGAGGTAGGACTTGAACCCGTGACCTATTGATCCGTAGCCATAATACCACCAGGCTACTACGGTACATATTATTGATCCGAGAATTGAACAGAGCAGCAGAATCAAAATAAACTAGTTTGCAAGAATGTATGGATGACATAGCATAATACAAACTGCAAAATACACATAACACGTAGGTTACCTACAGTATGCATAATGAAAAACATTGGCGATGATCTAATGAATAAGGTTTACTGTCACCATTACTATAAACAACAAAGATGTTTGTCGAGATTTCTTGGTTATAGCTTTCTTTCTATTTGTTGAAACATTACGAGACCACTACCTACTCTAAGTCTGACGACGGCCCTATCGTGAATTCGTGATAGAATGTAGTTTTCATTAAGTTACAACACCTAAAGTTGTAGGTATACGGCGTGTGACTATCCGACCTCATTATCGGCCCTGGGGGTCTACTCCCTAAGCACGAAGCCCGTAGTTTCAGCCTTCGTTACGGGCGTTTCCTACTCCGTAATACCTACGGATGGGTGATTGGTTCGGGGCAGAACGAAGTATGAATAATAACACGATATTCCTACCGGTAGCGATAATATAATTGGAAAAAATCTCCAAGTATCCCTACCAGTGGCGATATATCAGTAGGGGCATATGGAACAGGGGGATTTGACAGCTGTCCTTACTCCGATGTGTTTTTGCCCGTCCGAAAAATTTAATTTTTACACTTTGTTTTGATGGATCGTTATATCAGACGGACGGATTGACGGATGGCCGAACCTAAGGGTCTACTCCCTAAGCACGAAGTCCGTAGTTTCGGCCATCGTTACGGGCGTTTCCTACTCCGTATTACCTACGGACAGATGATTGGTTCGGGGCCCAAACGAAGTATGAATGACAACACGATACGACAGTTGTCCCTACTCCCGATGCGTTTTTGCCCGTCCGAAAAATTTAGCTTTTACACTTGTTTTGATGGATCGTTATGTCAGACGGACGGACGAATGGGCGGATGGACGGACAGACGGACTTAGGGAGTAGCCCCCCTGTTCCCTACTGCCAACAAACCCGCAGAAACTTTCCACGCATGGCCATTTAGCAGCTGTCAAAGTTTCAGATGTGTTTGAAGAAATAAAGAAAAGACGTTGCAGAGTTGGAGGGTGTGACTTAAGTCATTTCTTAGATGAATTTGCATATTCTTAAGACTAACGAAACTCAATGTAAGACGAAGTTAAACTACTATTACACGGCAACTAATTATATGGAAATTTGTCGCTCTATTCTTATTTAGGCCGCTTTCTAATGTTATCTTTGCACACAGCCCTACTGCTGAGATACTGGGGTACTAACCAAGAGATGGAGCACAGCATCCGTCTAATTCACGCCGCGGGCTCACTGAGTACCACTTTGTACGAGTCGGAACATGGCGCTGCGTCACGCACAGGCATTTGTTTTAAATGAACATGCGACCGCTGATGTTATGGATACTTTAGATGCTAATAATAAATAGTTTATTACGCAAAATAAGCTTAAAAGATAGCCATAATTATGATATAATTCTGATTCTGAACGGGCACGAAGCAAAAAGTTCGTCGATTTTTCGTCATTGTTGACATGATGAAAAATGTATATTCATCCGCATTTTAGAACTTTACAGCAACACTAACTCTACTTACCCTAAACTAAATTATTGCATCATAAATTCATAACTAAATCCAAAAATCAAGAAACCAACAATAATCGATAAAAACGTCTCAATCCTAAGCTAATCTGAATATATCGACGTAAAGCCCACCTCTACGAATGTCTCAATAATGCTGATATACGATGTCCATGACAGGCATGACAGCGCATCTGTTGTAGTTCCCTCATTTATGTAGCCATAGAGCTTACAAATTATTACCACAATACCAATAAGTCTGGCAGTTTAGTACTAAAGGCCTCAAAGCCAGACAGGGACGAGCAAAAAAAAAATTTATATAGGATCTCGAGGAGAAAAAAAACCTGCCGATAAATTAGCTAAATATGCCTGATTTACAGCAATCCTTAAGTTTACCTTTGTTCTAAAGACTTGCAAAAACCTCCTATCTCCGTCTTACCCAAAATAAATGCCATAATGACAGTTTTAACTTAACTGGGCTACTTTCCAACCGAGTTCCTTATCAATAGAGATTCGGTGACGTGTGCACTTTAAAAGCATTAGAAAATATTGATCAGAAATCGATAAAAAATAACTGCTAAACAGGGATGTTTATTTATTCAAATATGTAGTTATACGGCCATAGTGTTCAATCTTGGATAAGAGTTCCTAATTGTTTATTTTATTTGTCAAACAGTTTAATTTAATAATTTACAATTTTTTGCTTACTACTGTATAGAATCAAGTCTTCTAACTGAACAGACAGCTGTACTGCTGAGGAGTTTGTTGCATCACTTCTTCTTCCCAGCTAAAGCACTAGGAAGTGGCGAAGGGCGGGCGTTTTGTGGGGACTGTCTTATGTAATTTTGACGTTCGGTATGTGCTGATTCTCTGCCTAATTTGAATAAGACTTTTGATTTTGGTCGTGTCAAGCCAGTAGAACATATAGGAGAGTTCTTCTTTGCAAATATTAGCTGCAAGCCAAGATACGTCCGCTTTTCCCCCTTACAGTGAACCTTATTTAAGCTAATCTTTGTAACAGTGTCTATATTCACGACGAGGCCTGCAGGCGGCGGTCAGGCCTGATGGCCGTTAAATTGGCGGCAGTTACCACGTCGGCGGCTGTTATTGTGAAAATGACTGGCATGCAGTAGTTATTAGTCATACTAACTGTTATTTATAAACAGGCGATATTCACAACTGTTGATGATGAATTTATCGGAGTAGAAAGCAGGACAAACAGGAGAAAGTGTAGTAAGTAGGAATTGATCCAGTTTTTATAATCTAAAGCCAGTTCGGTGGACAGCGACCCTTACTTAGGGTCGCTGTCCACCGAAACAGAAAAGAAATCTGGTTTGAAAACCACCAATAAGGTTTTGCGTTGAAGCTGCATAGGGGGTTGTTTACTGATCTGGCAACACCATATAGCGACGACGACGTCGTGAAGCTCCAACCGGCCGGAATTCAGCGCTGACGGTGGCGCCTCTGGCGTGAATGTTTTGAATGTGTAACATTACAGTGAAGTGAGTGACTAATAGCACACCAATTTTGGAGAGCCGTGTGGATGGAACGTTAGAACTGTATTATTAAGGAATTAATTGTTTCTACAAAAATATTGTTAAAAGTCATTAAATCTTATAACTGCATTGTAGCCTCAGTAGTACTTAATTCGTTTCCCATCCACCGCACACACTCGTCGCATAAATATACGAGATCTTCAAATAAAGGACACCAAGCAGCCATAAATACCCCTGAAAAATCGCGGGGCTAGCGAGGTGCCCTAACAGGGGTAATAAGAAAATAATCAAACTTATTCGTGAAAAGTATAGGTATACTTTTAATCAGAACTCAGAACTTTGACTAAATGACGGCATAACATAATTATTACGAAGAGTTTTATATCGAAATAACTTAAAAGCGTCTGAACACACAGTGAAGTGTAAGAAATGAACCACTATGAGACTACTGAATCACTTATAATTTAGCTAACTGATTTAGTAATTCCCATGCCCCATATCATGACACAATCTTGCATTGAATCTCATGCGGCACCAATATTTTTTTATGACAAGTTGAGAATGTTGTTCGTTTTACTGATCTGATCGCCTTCAAACACGATTGAAACAATAAAAAGCAGCTGACACTTCAGCTTCACGACCGTATCCTAAAGCTGCCATTAAAGGTGCAGTCTCATATTTTGTGTGCAAATAAAGCTATAAACAGACCGTCGTGATCAACTTGCGCCACACAAGACCTTCGTGACATTACCGATGTCTGTATCGATCGTGTGCCCTAGGCTTTCTAGGCTTCGCCCGGCATTTCGACTTGGGGTAAGTTGAACTTCCAGCTTAAACATTTTATGCACTTCGTTTTTATACGTCGAGTAAAGGCTTTGAAAAGTCACAAAGATTGCGCTGAGGGTTCTTCTATCTCCTTTCCGGACGTATAAAAATTACACACTATAACCAGTATGGGTAAGAAGGTACCGCTAAAGATCCTCTGATAGTCTAATACCGCGATAAAAGCAAATTATAAAATCTTAATGTTAGTCATGGAAATTATCTCCTACTTAACTCCTTTTGCTTATAAAAGTTATCTCAACTTCAACCAGCTTAACATTTTCTTACAAAACTACTTCTGGATGTCCATATTTCATCAGGTTCTTCCACCAAGGTGGTTTCAAGGTCTATTAACTTTAGTGTTTCAATGCATTTTCGAGCAGTCTACATTATCAACCCAACATGCATAAAAATAGGAAGGGCTCGTGGCTAAGTAATAACAGCTGCTCGGGTCGCTACGCTTGTCGCGGTTGGTCCGTGGATGGGTGACCATCTTTACATAACAAGACCCGCCCTCCAAGTCGGTCCCGGCTGTCATTCGTGTACCTTTGACAGTCGTTACAGGTCGTCAGAAGCCCGAAAGTCTTACCAAGGGGTATCGTATTCCAGTAACTTAGTTGTGGAGGTCAGATAGGCAGTCACTCCATGTAAAATACTGGTATTCAGCTGCATCCGGTTAGGCTGAAAGCCGACGCCAACATAAAAAAAATAAGTTTAAGGCCGAACTATACGCCAATTACCTTGAGTGGTTAGCCTGCGCATTCTGTGCTGAGCTCACGCAACGCGTCGTACGTCCAGCCAGTAATAGGACTCGCCCATCAAGGAGCGCTGTCCCAAATTAGACGCATTTTTAATTTATTATAATAAAAAATATACATGTTTTTAAAAAGTAACCAAACCAAATCATTTTCGTTTGTATTGCAAAGTAGTAGATATTTTTTTTATATTCTTTTGATAAAAAATGAAGGAGTAAAATGGTTTCATCTTAACGATTTGGAGGTGATTTGGGGTTTCTTTTTCTTATTATGTGATACCGATAGAAAAATTTATTTATTTATTTATTTATTAAAACTTTATGCACAAGTAAAAAAATACTGTACAAAGGCGGACTTAATGCCTGAGGCATTAAAAATTATGGCTAAACCAAATTACGATTCATATCATGTAGATTACTAACAATTTTTTTCAGATGTAATTTCTCTGTAGGTTCCGGCGAAAAACTGCTTCATCTGCACGCTGTTTTTAAGCTTTCTTCGAAAGAGTAGCCTTAAGTAAGTAATTATTTCATTTAACTTTGGCTTTTTTTTTCTTATTTTCTTTGTTTTTTCTTTTTTATCCTATTTCTTATTTGGTTTGTAACATAGTTGGAAAAGGCTAGGCAGATGATGAATAAAAATTATCAAAAAACTTACTTCAACTGTCTGCCCTTGCACTTCACCTTCACTAAATAATTTCACACCATCACCACACTATTACCACAGACACAAGCACTTTTTATTTTATTCCAAACCGAAAAACTATACGTGACTTTTTTCAAAAGCGAATAAAAAACTAAAACGTTTTTTTTACATTCGTAAGCGCTCGTGCGTCTCCGGCGAACACCGCGGGAATACAACCGCGAGGCTTTGCACCGGCGAAACATACTGTCCTTTTCCCACAATTAGAAATTGCGGTATTATAGAAAGGGACAGGTAATGTATTCTTCAGAACTTGATAGGACTGCAAAAAAATGCAGCTTTTCGTTTTTCTCAAGAGCTTTTCCCTGAAGTTTTTGTTGTTTCATTGTGCTTATTAAGATTTGTATGCAGAGATCAATGACTGTTAATGTTAGACGCATTCCTTTGCGTTGCCTTGGTTACAAGATAGTAGAAAGACATAACAATGACGTAATATTTTTGTTATGATTGTAACTTTTCATGAATGTCAGAATGTGTACTTATCTACACTGGCCTGCAAAACTAAGTACTTACTAGGTACACTTTTAAAAATTTTTTTTTTTTTCTAAATATAGAAGTTAGACATTTAAAATAAAAAACGTTTTATAGTAACATTTTTAAGTCTAAATAAAGTGCGTGTCGGACTACGCACAATGAAGGGTTCCGTAGGTGGTATGAAATTATCCCAAGAACAAACTTAACATTACAGTTGAAAAGCATGTTCTCCAATACATTTCAACAGTACCTAAATATAAGTTTGTACGCACGGCTACAGATCAAGCTATACATTTCCAGTATATGCTGATCTTGCATTCTGTAGGATTTCCTTACAATGAGAGGTCAGTGTAAACTGGAAATGTATAGCTTGATGTGTAGCCGTGTGTACTCACAATATTGAGAGATTTACCATGTTATTTTAAGACTACAAACTTCTTATAGGTTTTCCTGTAGGTACCTAATCTACAGGTAAGTATAGAAATATTTTCTGTACTTTTTCAAAATTTTAGATTCAGTAGTTTCGGAGATAAGGGGGGGAGTGGTCAACTTTCGTCTATTTTCTTAAATAACTTTAAAACCATTTATTTTAAAATTTTAAAAAAAGTATATTTAAAACCCTCATAACCCTTTCATTTGATATGTAACGCGGTACAGTTTGTAAAACTTTTTTTTTTTTAATTTTCATATTTGCACCGTAAAAGTGACCGCCATATTCAAAATTTATTTATTTACTTTAGCCGTACGTGTTTGGGACACAGAAATCCATAAGTGTACAAAATTTCAACGTAATCGGTCCATTACATTCGGAGCAAATGGCTGTGACAGACGGACAGACAGAGACACGAGTGATACTTTAAGGGTTCCGTTTTATCCTTTTGAGGTACGGAACCCTAAAAAGATAAAACAATAAAAATAGCCATTTTTAGCTTAGTGTCATAAAACTCAATTAACATTTAAAAGTATGATTTACATGTTATTTATTTTTTAATAACTGGTATTGCCTCCTCGGGCTCTGTTTACAGCTTCGAGTCGATTTAGCATACTGAACACGAGGTTTTGGAGCCGATGTTGGGGAATATTCTCTCATTCTTCTTGTTTTAGTGCCCTGAGGGTGGTAGGTGGTGGTCTGCGGCTTCTGACTAGCCTTAGCCTCCCTTGCTCATCCCAGGCGTGGCAGTTTTTATGTACAAAATTAAACTCTTTTGCGATTCCTTTTTGTTTCGAAAGTATGTCTTGTGTACTTAAAAAGTTATTGTAATTTTAAAAGTGTGATATTTATTTTTGCAGGCCAGTGTATGTACCTTAGGTTGTACCATTTATTAAACGAGAACCTAAGTAAAACCTATAGCCTGTATTTAGCCAGAGCCCACACATACACACTCGTTTACGCTGTTAATAAAATACATGGCAATATGTCGCGAGCAGTTATTAAGTCCTACAGAGTTACGTAATTAAGGCTGCGGGTACATTAGGGCCGACTTGTTGAAAAGCAGGACTCTACAGGACATCATAGAGTAGGAATACCATTTCGTTAAACGAGGTGATCGAAACATTCTTGGTAAATAAAGAACAGGTATACTATTTTTTTTTTCTTTTTCTATTGTTTTTTATAAAGGAAAACACCATTTTAGTTTCTGCGAAACTGCGAAGTGCTGCATGCCGTTAAACCTAGGTGACAGGGATCGGTAGAACGAATTATTCGCCTTGTAATTAATTAATTACTAGAGACATCATAGTTTCATCATCATTCTTTGGTAACCCCATCCGCCCGACCCTTGACCCCGCCCGCCCGCGCGGAGGAAGTGCCTGTAAACGTCGTTCCTAATAATAATAACAATATGTATGTGCCCGACCCAGTTCTCGAAAATGACCATGTCACGTTGTACTGGGATCGGTCTATCATTACTGACAGGACTATTGTAGCCAATAAGCCTGATATAGTGGTGATAGATCGATTAGCGCGCCGCGCAATGATTGTCGATGTTACCATTCCACATGACCAGAACCTCGTGAAAGCTGAGAAAGAGAAACAAATAAAATATCTCGACTTAGCTCACGAGGTTGTTGACATATGGAATGTGAGCTCGGCTATCATTGTGCCGATTGTAGTAACGGCCAACGGCCTGTTGGCCGAAAGCCTCGATCAACATCTCTTGAGGCTCTCGTTAGGCGGTTGGATCAAGGGCCAGATTCAGAAGGCAGTACTCCTCGATACGGCTCGTATTGGGAGGAGGTTCCTATATCTGCAGCCCTAACCACCGGTAGCTTGGACCCTGCTCCCGACACCGGCGGACTTCTATTTTTTTATATTTTTAAATGTTTTTTTTTTCTACATCTTTTTGTTTAAGAAATATTTAAAAATGTAACTAAATAAGATAAGAAATGAATAAACGAATAACAATGCTACACAAGTCCGCATTTGCTCAGTAACCAGTAGCGCCCTAAGCCTAGGTTCGAGTCCCGCCCTTAGCTGTGCTACTTAAATTTTGTTAACTCGGCGAGAGGCCCTTCAGGCCCCGCCAAAGCCCGGTTAAGCAGGGAGCCAACTAGTAATAGGTCCGTACCAAAAAAAAAATGCGTGAGTGTCGAGGAACACTCGGTTGTAACAAAGTTCGACACCCATGACGGAAAATTTAAAAATTTTCGAAGCCGCCATCTTGGATTTTAATTTTGACCTCATTATCATTTTCAGCGCCCTTGAAAACCATGGATACAACACTCATGACGAAAAATTTAAAACTCTTCTATCGATTTTGTCTAGTGTTTATATTTTGTCAATTTTTCAATGTTGTTTCTTGCTTTCATGAGCTGGGCTGAACATTTAGCAAATCAATGACAAAACCGGCACAGTGGAAAATGTGGGAGGTGGTTGGATCGACGCTTTACAAAGTTGTCTCGACGTCGACGTGACAGATCAACTAACAAATTGGTCGTTAGTATAAAGTTGTACACGTCAAACGAGATCTGTAGAAAGTTTGTAGTCTTTGTAGGTATTTCAAATTCAGTTTAGTTTATTGCAACTACGTAACATAGGCCTAGGTATGTTAGCGGTGTCGTGGTTGGCTGGCTTAAGGTGCAGACAACACTAGAGAGAGTTCAATAAATTCTCTTCTTGATAGAACTGAGAGACAACGCCTAAGCAAAATAATGTGGGCTTCATAAGCTCTTGCACTTGATTTAAATAGGTGCGATTAAATAGCTAAGGGTTCTTTTTGACTCGCTAAGTGCGGGCTAAATTCATTTAGGAAAGTGAATTCAAAGCCATGCGAAAGTCGAATCAGATCTACTATAGGACTTAGTTTCTATACCTAAGGTATAGAAATAGTTTTGTGGATCCACACAGCCCACTATAGAAACAACGCACCTATTTCTACCAATTAAACGATTACTTAATTTGATTTGATTTGTACGAGATGATATTCAGCAAGAACAAAAAAAAAATATATATTGAAAAACACGTTGGAAAACATGAAAAATTAATACACCGTTGCCGTGCCATCGACTATCGAACCCTGTCCGCATGCACCTTATTAAAACATAGGAACCTTTACAAGTGCCCTGACAAGTTATTTCTTATTGAAAGGGATCATAAATAAAATGAGCGCTGGTGTTTGAAGCCATTAAGATGCCTTCAACGTTGAGCGACAGGTTCTTTATTTTAGGAGCATGCAACGAAGCAGCCGCTAGACGATCAGATCACTCATCGCTAGAGTGAGATGGCGATAATACATAACAGCCCCCTAGCTAAAAGCGAGTTCGCATAATATGTAGGTGCCTATTATATCATGCACTGATGAAAAAGTATTGTAGGACAACATTTTTCGGTGTTTAATTAACGCCATACCTAGGTATATTTGAAGACATTTAGGTACGGAATAAATCTAGTACCGATTAATGACCCTACTAAACATTAGTTAAACTATTTTACTAGGTACCATTTATTACGGGTGTATATCATAGTTGCGAAGTTCATTATCGCGATGTACGTTACTGCGAAAGTTCATTGCCGAACACCTAACAACAAGCCAAAAATACAATAACTCCACACAATCCACAGTAAAAGATACCGTCAATTAAATCTTTGTTCTTTTAACCGATAAATAAAAGAACTGTGAGATCAGCACGATAATGTGCGTTCGACGTTAACATGGGTATTGGCGGCAAAATAAGAGAGCTGCCATCTTGGAAAATGGCCGCCGTCCATCTGATGCACAAAGGAACTAATGAGAAGCGAATCAGGGATGAAGATGTAGGGGAACCATGCATACGATGTAGTATACCTACCAGGTTCCAAGCGGTAGATTAGGTAGGGGAATCATTACTTTGGAGGCTTCTTCTGGCGAAGCAGTTAGTTATGAATTAATGTAATGCACCAGACTCGATTACTTGAATGAACCCAAAGATTCACACTAGCCCCTGGAGCCTCATGTCTCATGGGGCTACAGAGGAGGAGGACCGGGGGATAAGGAGTAGACCGGGGGGTGCGATAATGTTAGGGGAGACGTGCCCTTAGGATATGGCAGGATTATTAGAGCCGTACCGGAGATGCATCATAAAGTAGGCAATGGAGTTGTGGAGAGACGGGTGATATTTATCTATGGGTGGGCATCTTTTACCGACGTCACCGCCAGGTTGGTTCAGTCCAGCTTCACCGGTGGATCTTTTTATGAAAATACATGACTCTCTGACTCTCATGAAGTCATGAAGTCATGAATCTTCTATAACCATTCCTCTGTTTAGTAGGGTCGATTCAATATTGAAGCAGTTTATTATTATTTAGGTATCTAGATAGAAACTGAATTTCAACTATACAACTACAACCATCTGATTAGACCTAACGTGGCCTAATGATGATAAAATAAATGATAACACACTAATATATGGGACAAGAAGGTATTTATAATATTAGAACTATGCACTGCCTTGTAGTCACCCTACAAGGTGCTTTGCATATGCGCATATGTAAGTATTCATACGGCATCAGAGCATGGATAGGTAGGTATACTTATATGATATGTTCACTTTCGATCCTTTACACGTCTCACTCAAATACAATGTGTTCATAGATTCATGATGATAACGCTGTTCATTTTTAATGACTGATATTTAATTATATAAGAACCTCCACCATGGTAGGTAAGCTTACTTATGTACAAAATTAAGATTCCAGTGTATTTTTAACAGACTTCCAAAAAGGAGGGGGTTCTCAATTCGACTGTTTTTTTTGTGTTTCTTACGCGATTGATTTTGATGATATTTTTTTGTTTGGTAGATCAAGTTTAGAGATGGTACCTTAGAAATTGTAATAACTTTGCTTGGGTAGTTTTTGAGTTAAATTCAAATTCAAATTCATTTATTAATTTTGTGAACATAGAGTAAAATTCAGATGATATAAAAAAAAAAATGTTGGTCCATACTATGTCCCGCCAGAAGGCATAGGTATTAAGTATGTCGAATAAAAAAAGAAAATAAAAAATAAAAACAATAAAATGAAGTCGATTTCATGCAAACACTAATTACATAGATAATAATAATTTGATAATAATGTGTCCATGAAATAAGAGGGCACATAAACAAATAGGTAGTATTCAGTCATAATTTACAACATTTTTTATACAGACAGATATAAAATTATAAAAATATTATTGTAATTTGTCATTAAGATATTCTTTGACAGAATAATACGCCTTGTCATTCAATAATTTAAAAAGCTTACGTTTAAACTCATTCATGTTGCTGCTTGATACAATCTGACTAGGTAATTTGTTATAAAGTTTTCGAGCCATTGCATAAATACTATTGTAGAGAAATTGGGTTTTAGTGCATAATGTGTATAACTTTATTGAGCGCCGTTGACTTTCGACAGATTTATAAAAAGAAATGTTATTTTTAACAAATATAGGTACAAGCTTCATAGATATAAAGTGATGTTACAGTCAATATTTTTAAGTTTTGGAAATGTGGCTTGCATGAATCCGTTCGTTTTATATGTTACGTAAAGCTCGAATGCATTTTTTCTGAGCTATTAATACCTCCTCAACCTTAGTAGCACTGCCCCAAAATAAAACCGGTCAAGAGCGAGTCGGACTCGCGTACCGAGGGTTCCGTTCCGATTTCTGAAAAAGTGTGCTATTTAGAGACATCGTTTTATTTTTCCTGTAATCTTTACATAAACTTCTATCTCATAGAATATTTTTTTTTTTCCCTTTGCAAACTTCGGAGATAAGGGAGGGGAACGGTATTTTTTTTTAGATTTTTCATCAAAAATCGAAAACTATTCGGCCTAAAAAAAATTAAAAAATGTTTAAGAATGTGCAAACAGTGTTCTTTCATATGATATCCCACATGCCCTAGTAGCCCCACTTTGAATTTTGAAGACCCCCTTTCAGCACCTGTTACAAAAAAAATATAAATATTTTTATTTCTTTTTTATTTGCAAAATAGTCGGGTAAACGTCATATAAAACTATTCCAAATTTCAAGTTCATAGCATTAGTAGTTCTTGAGATATTCAGCTGTGACAGACAGACAGACTGAGTGAGACCATAAGGGTTCCTTTTTTACCATTTTGGTATGGAACCCTAATAAGGCCATATCGCAAGGTAGAGGCCACATAACCATGATAACCTGCTAAAGCTGTAGTTAGCTTCGTTAATACGTATTTCACTTTGCGTATCTTGATGATGTTCTAACAGTTCCTGTCACTGTGGTTTACCTATCAACTAGTGGTATACGAATTGGTATGGGGTACCTTAACTAAAAAGTGGAAAATAAAAAGCTTTTTTACAAAAAAAAAAAAACAACCGACTTCCAAAAAATACTGCAAAGTGAAAAACAACTTTAATTTCGGAAGCCGGTGGCAAAAAACTATAAAATAGAGATGCAAAGACACCTACTTCCGAAACTAAAGTTATTTTTCACTTTGTAGTGTTTTTTTTTAAATCGGTTATTGCTTTTTTTGTAAAAAAAAAACCTTATACAAACATAGCTAGTTGAAGGCACCTATGCACCTATTTACAAGAAGTGAGTAGTGGCATAGGTACACGATGCCATTAAAATTACACTGCTTACATCTTCATAAAGCTCCACATGACCACATCGCTTTTATTTCTTTAATCCCACTAACAATTTACACTCGTAGCTGTAAGTATCCACTGTCCAATTTCCACATCCATATCTAAATCCTTTCAACCTGACACCGCGACAAGTGATGCTAATCCGACAGGCGGTCAAACAGACCCATTCATCTGGTTTACTTTAGTTCCTCTAAATACCTTCTAATCCTCGGATTACTGTAGATATGTCAAATTGTCAAGAGAGTTGGGCAATCCTTGCTTGTTTTTATCAAATCAACAACTTGGTAGGTATGTGATGTTTAGGTCGATTGTAAGTAACTAGCTGCGCCCCGCGGTTGCACCCGGTTAGACCGGGATAAAAAGTAGCCTATGTGTTAATCCAGGGTATAAGCTATCTACATATCAATTTTCATCCAAATCGGTCCAGCCGTTTGAGCGTGAAGAAGTAACAAACATACAAACACACACTCACAAACTTTCGCCTTTATAATACAGGGTGTAAGGGACAGCCCTCCGCAAACTGATAGGGTGAATTCAGTATGTCATACTAATATGACCGGTACATGAAATTTTTTCAGGAACGTTATGGGAATCCAATAAACCTGATTTGTTTGTGTTTTTGTGCACAAATTGGAGCGTCTATTACTGGTCGGGAGGGGTAATGAACTCTGTAGCTAGACAGAAAGTGAACAGCTGATTTCACGCGTCGTTGGTTAGAGTATTTCAACATCCATTGCTGGTTTTTTTTTGCTGTTTTTTTTTTCAGTTTTTTTTTTACATAAATGGAGTGCTGCGAACACACAATGCAATTTTACATTGAAATAATGAAAATGTAACTGAAAAAAAAATTGAAAAAATGAAAAATTTCCTGAGAAAATTTCCGGTGGAATATAGCTGAATACACCCTGTTAGTTTGCGGAGGGCTGTCCCTTACACCCTGTATTAGTGCAATAAGCTACATACATAACTGATTGCCCTCACAACATGCTCGTGTACAAATTAAATAATTTAGGTGGTAAATAGTCTATCTGATGAAAGTTATAAGTACCTAATTGAGCTAGCGAATATTAAGCCACCAGATTTAAAACTATTTTTAGGGTAAAAACTGACTTTTCCAGAGATCAATTGTCCGGAAAATTAAACACTAAATAGCCTCGTTTTAACTTCAAGACCAGTCAGCATACCCAGGTTACCTACTGTTGCTTAATTTCTTCATTCAGACTTCCATCCCGTATTCTACTGTCAGATCTCACACACACCCACCCAATAGGTAGTGGAAAAACCTAACAACATGTTTAGATCTCAACCTCACCTAAATAAAATTGACAAAAAACCGCATACCGACGCATAGCAGTATAAAATCAGTAAGTATACGTAACAATGCATAAATAGGAGGCCGGTGCCGTGGGAACTAATAAATGAGGCACAAAGATCAGTCATGTCGCGAACTATACAGGGAGTTCTTAAAAACACCACGGAAATCCATTATCAATCAATGAGGATCAACGCTGCAGTGAACCATGTAATGAGCCACTCGCAATAAGAGAATACAAATTAGCTACCAGCACGCTTAGCATGTCGACGGAAGAATAGACAAAACTACACATTGCCATGCTTAGACGCGTAGAATGCGTACAAATATTTCTACCATCTTCCATTTTGTCTATTCTTCCGTCGACAAAACCCGTTTCTATGGCGGTCATGCTAAGCGTGTAGTAGGGTCTAGGTTGGAAAGAATGCAGACACAGAATGAAACAGATAAGGATGATGCGCAGTGGTAACCAAAGAGTACAGTATAGTGGTAGCCCGCGAAATTGATAATTTTTTTGGGTTTTTTACAATTTACGGGTCCGTGTCAGGTTGTATCTTGATCAAAATATGATACGCGGCAATAAAACATATGTATTTATATCATTTTAACCATAAAAATCATCAATACATCTCTTATAAGTTACATTTCGCGCAGATTCGTTAGATTTCGTTCGTTTGACGAATCTGCACGAAATCTAACTTAGAGAGATAGATGATTTTTATGGTTATGGTTATATAAATACATGTTTTATTGCCGCGTATCATATTTTGATCAAGATACAACCTGACACGGACCTGCAAATTGCAAAAAAAAAAATAGTAATAATTTCGCGGGCTACACAGCGCAATCACCGGAGACAAGTCTACACTGTTTAAGAGGTGACGCTGCCGCTGGATGCAAATTATCTATAAAAAATATTGATCATAGAAATAAGAACATAGGGCTACTCTATATCAAGAACTAGAGAACATCGTAACTATGTTATGTTCAGATAACGAGTTAATCTTAGCCGTGTGTTAAGGATGTTTTTATGTAGGTATATACCTATCTCGAAAAATCTACAAATAAATGACGACATATTATGGAACTGGGACCTCTACTTTCATATACCAGAGGAAATCCTTTTCTGGTATAGTTTTAACTAACGCAGGCAACCTTCCTAGCCTGCCTGCGAAAAGTGTCCAAGATTTTAAATCGTTTTGAATACATGCTGTATAAGTACTTGCACGCGAACTGAATTTATTGTACATTGTGATCCTAATTAGATGACGTGATATGCAAATTCGTTTTTGGCTGGTGATTGAAAGCATTGTACAGTCCCGGCAAGGTGGTTAGGTAAGGGAATTGACCTCATTTATGTTGAAAACTAGCTTTTGCCCGCGGCTTCGCCCGCGTATATGTCGGAAAATATCCCATGGGAGGTGGGTACATGTGGAAAACATAGGGCCGTCCGATATAACTGTACAAACTCAAATCGCTACAATATATCGTTACCGTGTATAGTAGGCATAAAGCTACCAGTCGGCATGATTTTGTCCGACATCTTCAACAGTCGTCGTCATATTTCAGCCAATTTACACAAAACCATAATGAATTACACTGAATCACTCCGTTCATTGGAGAAAACCGTATGAAAATCCGTTCGGTACTTTTTGACATTATCGCATTCAAACAGACACACTTACGCGGCGACTACTTTGTTAATTACTTAAAATTTATTATGCCAGTCACGCTCTAATAACAAATAACTTTTGTCCGAGTGTCCACTCATTCAAATAATTTCCTCGTAAAAACTTCGAATGAAATAAAGACTAAATGTTACCTCAAGATTCGAACTATGACTACATTTCCAATCCCTTAAATCTCTTAAAAAGAGGTAGGTACACAAACATTTGTCAACCCCTATTGTACCCCATCAAAAACGCTGTACCACATATTTCTTTATTTCCTACCAAAAGCATAAATTCGAATTTTTATATCCCTAACTTAAGAAATGCTGGGTTTCCCATCTTTCATCCCTTATATCACCCCTTGTAGTATTGTTTTTGAAAGTATCCTGTGTCCTTTCCCAAGATGCTATATAAAGCCTTGTCAAATTTTGTCGAAATCCGTGCAGTTTTGTAAATTTTAAAATCAACCCCTATTTTACCCCCTTAGGGGATGATTTTTCAAAAACGCTGAACCGCATATTTCTTTGTTTCCTATCAAAAGCATACATTTTAATTTTCACATCCCTAACTTAAGAAATACTGAGTTTCCATACAAACTTTCAACACCTATATCACCCCCTGTAGGATTATTTTTAAGACAAAAAGTAGTCTATGTCCTTCCCCAGGATGCTATATAAAGCCTTGCCAAATTTTATCGACATCCGTGCAGTTTTGTAAATTTTAAAATCAACCCCTATTTTACCCCCTTAGGGGATAATTTTTCAAAAACGCTGAACCGCATATTTCTTAATTTCCTACCAATAGCATAAATTTGTTATCCCTAACTTAAGAAAGACTGGGTTTCCCTTACAAACTTTCATCCCCTATATCACCCCCTGTAGTATTGTTTTTGAAAGTATTCTATGTCCTTTCCCAGGATGCTGTATAAAGCCTTGCCAAATTTTGTCGAAATCCGTGCAGTTTTGTAAATTTTAAAATCAACCCCTATTTCACCCCCTTAGTGGATGATTTTTCAAAAACGCTGAACCGCATATTTCTTTGTTTCCTACCAAAAGCATACATTTTAATTTTCACATCCCTAACTTAAGAAATACTGAGTTTCCCATACAAACTTTCATCCCCTATATCACCCCCTGTAGGATTCTTTTTTAAGACAAAAAGTAGCCTATGTCCTTCCCCAAGATGCTATATAAAGCCTTGCCAAAGTTTATCGAAATCCGTGCAGTTTTGTAAATTTTAAAATCAACCCCTATTTTAACCCCAGGGATGATTTTTCAAAAACGCTGAACCGCATATTTCTTTATTTCCCACCAAAAGCATACATTTTAATTTTCACATCCCTAACTGAAGAAATACTGAGTTTCAAATACAAACTTTCATCCCCTGTATCACCCCCCGTAGTATTATTTTTGAAAAAAATAGTATGCTATGTCCTTCCCCAGGATGCTATATACAGCTTTGCCAAATTTTGTCGAAATCCGTGCAGTTTTGTAAATTTTAAAATCAACCCCTATTTACTATATTTTACCCCCTTAGGGGATGATTTTTCAAAAACGCTGAACCGCATATTTCTTAATTTCCTATCAAAAGCATACATTTTAATTTTCACATCCCTAACTTAAGAAATATTGAGTTTCCCATACAAACTTTCATCCCCTATATCACCCCCTGTAGGATTATTTTTGAAAAAAAAAGTAGCCTATGTCCGTCCCCAGGATACCAGCTATAGCCTTGCCAAATTTTATCGAAATCCGTTCAGTGGTTTAGGCGTGAAAAGGTAACAGACAGACAGACAGACAGACAGACAGACAGACAGACAGACAGACAGACAGACAGACAGACAGAGTTACTTTCGAATTTATAATATTAGTATGGAAGTATGGATTAGTGGGTTATGGTGTGGTGCAACTTGAAAGAGTATAGGTAGGTATTACGACCAGCAGAGAGATAGCAATAACAACCTCCACAAGTGGAGGTTCATGCACGGCTCAGATCTCCGGTGTTTATGCGGCGTCTCTCCACAGACAATGGCTCACCTTCCATCTTGCATTGCATGGCCGGTCATCTGCACACTCCGACCTCAAGTAAAATGGGATAAGGGCAGGAAGATATGAGTTTCATTGAGACTGTATTGCAAACAGCAAACTGATTTGTCATTGTGGAAATCCAAGTTCTTCATGGAGCATTTCACAACCTGGGGCCGTAATAGGACGTGAAAAAAGGTCATGGATTCATCATGGTTCCAGTGAGAGAGAGAGAGAGAGACGGAGCTATATAAGGTGTATCTATCCATACACGAAATCTCTTAAGGGGTCATTGTACTCATCATTATAAACAACTTTTACTGACCAAACCTGAAATCACGAAAAAAATATCGGCAGATCTATTATTTATTATCAAACTCGTCAAAATAAATAATAAATAAATATCCTTGGACATTTCACACAACGCCCCATCTAGTCCCAAGCTAAGCAACCTAATGCTTGTGTTATGGTAACAAGATGGCTGATAAACTACTTATACATTTTTTTTTTTTTGTAAATACCTACATACATATTATAGATAGAAAAACACCCAGACTACTAAATACTTGTAGGCCGTACAAATATTTGTTCCGTGCGGGAATCGAACCCGCGACATGCTGCGCAGCAGTCAATCGCTCAACCACTGCGCCAACCGTGTCGTCGAGGTCTTGCAAAATGTAGGGAGCTGTTGATTTTTTTTTCGCGATTTCAGGTTTGGTCCCATAGTAAAAGTTGTTCATAATGATGAGTACAATGACCCCTTAAGAGATTTCGTGTATGAAAAGATACACCATAAATACGACCTATAGCACCATCCTTTTTTCACAACGGAACTATGATGGATTCATGATATTTTTAGGGTTCTGTAGTCAATAAGGAACCCTTATAGTTTCGCTATGTCCGTCCGTCTGTCTGTCTGTCCGTTCGTCCGCAGCTTAGCTCAGAGACTCTTAGTACTAGAAAAAAGCTATAATTTGGCATGGATATACATATTCATCACGCCGACAGTCGTAAAATAAAATCATAAAAAAAAATTTTTTAGGTGTGGAGTGTTGTTGGATCTTTCAAAAATATTGCAGGTTTGTGAAAACAGTTTTTCGATTTAAAAACTATCACAGCTAATTAGGCTTTTCAAGTTTACGAGTAATAGTCAACCAACTTGTAAAGTATACTTGGAACAGTAAAAATTTCGCACAAATTCCATTATAAATTACTTAAATGTAACGTTGTTAGTTGTGTAAAACAGGTAGTAAATATAAGTTTTACGAACCATGTAAAAATATACAAAGACCGAGTCGGACTCGCGCACCGAGGGTTCCGTTCCGATTTCTGAAGAAGTGTGCTATTTAGATACATCGTTTTATTTTTCCTGTAATCTATACTTATAATAAATCTGTAGAGAGGTCAATTCTGTACATGATATATATTTTCAAAATAACTATCGGGGGGTAATTAGTGATCGATACTGATGCCAAAAACGCAATCAGTAAAATTTTTATCTGTCTGTCTGTCTGTCTGTCTGTCTGTCTGTCTGTCTGTATGTTCCTTATAGAAACAAAAACTACTCGACGGATTTTAACGAAACTTGGTACAATTATTCTTCATACTCCTGGGGAGGTTATAGTATACTTTTCATCACGCTACAATTAATAGGAGCAGAGCAGTGAAGGGAAATGTTGGGAAAACGGGAGAAGTTGCTCCATTTTTTAAGCTTCCGTCGCGTGTGCAGCCTTAATGGTTAAAGCTACATAGAAATCATTTATGACGGAAATGTTCTACATAAAATTATCTAAAAAATATCCCACAACAGCATATGTCTATCTTTTATGGTTGACTCACAATAACACGTGTAACTCCCGATAGCTTAGCAGTCCAATACATTAACTTAATAACATACAAGGAGTTACATGCTGACGGAGTCGCGGGCACAGCTATTAATAATAGTATTCTGCGGTTCCTTATTGCGATATTTTTCAACAGTATTGTGACATATTATATTTCCCTACTAAAATACGAAAGTTAATCTGTCTGTTACATCAAAACCACTGAAACGTGAGGAAGGACATATGGTACTTTTTTACGAAAAACGACGGAAACGCGGACGAAGTCGCGGGCAACAGCTAGTCTTTACATAAACTTCTATCACATAGAATAATTTCAGATTTTTCTCTTTGCAAACTTCGGAGATAAGGGGGGAACGGTATTTTTTTTTACATTTTTCATCAAAAGTCGAAAACTATGGGGCCTAAAAAAAAGAAAAAAATGTTTGAAAATATGCAAACAGCGCTCTTTCATACCCCACATGCCATAGTAGCTCTACTTTGAATTTTTAAGACCCCCTTTCAGTCCCCGTTGCAAAAAAAATATAAATATTTTTATTTCTTTCTTATTTGCAAAATAGTTGGGTAAATGTCATCTAAAACTGTTCTAAATTTCAAGTTGATAGCCTTAGTAGTTCTCGAGATATCCAGCTGTGACAGACAGACAGACTGAGTCACACCATAAGGGTTCCTTTTTTACCATTTTGGTACGGAACCCTAATAAAATCATAACATTCTTATAATGATTTCTAAATTAATAATATTTACGCTCGAATAACGACGGGCGGCGGCGTGCACTACGGAACCCTATTACTGCGCGTGGCCCGACACGCACTTGTCCGGTTTTTGACGTCATAGTACGGCCCCGGTCGCCTCAAAGCAACATGCCTTGCAAATATCTGTGTAAACGGAAAATAAACAAACCAACCCGGCCCATAAATAACACGGCAACATATTTAAATACAATTATAATTAGATGGCGTTGTCCAGCCACAGAATCAACTTGTCGCATTGCCGGCCGCTCTCATACAAGTGTCCGGAGCTCACCGGACAAGAAAATCACCGCGTCCGAGCTGCGTTCGATAACGTAAGATACATTACACGTCGATTTATCTACATTAGCTGTTAATTGGAAAAGTTATTACGTGACGCTTGTTTTATTGATTATGATTACCTACGGGCTCTCGTTTGCAAGGAAGAGGAAGGCTCATCTACCTCTCTTGGACAGAAAAAAACCGGTCAAGAGCGAGTCGGACTCGCGCACCGAGGGTTCCGTTCCGATAATCCTTAAGTATACCTATATAAACTTCTATCACATAGAAAAAATTCAGATTTTTCTCTATGCAAACTTCGGATATAACCCCCCCTTATCTCTGGTATTTTTTTTACATTTTTCATCAAAAGTCGAAAACTATGCAGCCTAAAAAAAGGGGAAAAAAATTGAGAATGTGCAAACCGCGGTCTTTCTTAAGATACCCCATATGCCCTTGTAGCCCGCTTCGATTTTTAAGACCCCCTTTCAGTCCCTGTTGCAATAAATTAAAGACCTTTTTTTATTTCTTTCTTATTTGCAAAATAGTTGGGCAAACGTCATCTAAAACTGTTCCAGTAGTTCTTGAGATATCCAGCTGTGACAGACGGACTGACAGACAGACAGACTGAGTCGCACCATAAGGGTTCCTTTTTACCATTTTAGTACGGAACCCTAAAAGGAAGACTTGTCGACAGGTGTGAAAGAGCAAGTATGGTATTTCTCTATCTGGAGAAACTATCGTCTAACTCTAGATGGGGTTGGTAATTAACACCACACACACACACACACACACACACACATACACACCCACACACATTTGGTTTTCATTGAAGCACTCTATAATTATACTAAGAAACGGTGACGGTGTAAAACCATGAAGACAAACATCGTGAGGAAACCGGCCTGTCCTAGAACCAAAAATTCGAAGACATGTGACATCTGCCAACCCGCACTGTGGGCACCGAAGACAGTGGTGGGCACGCATAGTGGATTACATTACCACTCCCTCTCGAAGCGAAGAGGCCTGTATGACACTGACCTCCTCTGTTCTACATTATATTATTGGGATTATGCTATGCTTAGGTATATGCTAATTACCAAGCCTTCACCTCGTGTATAAAAAATCACATAATCAAATCTCATGTCTACAGCCAATGATGTTATATAGTACAGCACCCCATTGTCTACAGCCGTTACGTGACGTCACGATGCTTCGAGGGTTCAAAGAATCCCACATAGAAAGATCTGCCAACTATGTACACGTGAAAAAAATAAGTCTTTGCTGTTACACTGTCGAATAAAAAAACCGGTCAAGAGCGAGTCGGACTCGCGCACCGAGGGTTCCGTTCCGATTTCCGAAAAAGTGTGCTATTTAGAGACATCGTTTTATTTTTCCTGTAATCTTTACATAAACTTCTATCACATAGAATAATTTCAGATTTTTCTCTTTGCAAACATCGGAGATAAGGGGGGGAACGGTATTTTTTGTTACATTTCTCATCAAAAGTCAAAAACTATGCGGCCTAAAAAGAAGAAAAAAATGTTTGAGAATGTGCAAACAGCGCTCTTTCATATGATACCCCACATGCCCTAGTAGCCCCACTTTGAATTTTTAAGACCCCCTTCCAGTCCCTGTTGCAGTCCCTGTTGCAAAAAAAAATAGAAATATTTTTATTTCTTTCTTATTTGCGAAATAGTTGGGTAAACGTCATTTAAAACTGTTCCAAATTTCAAGTTCATCAGTAGTTCTTGAGATATTCAGCTGTGGCAGACAGACTGAGTCACACCATAAGGGTTCCTTTTTTACCATTTTGGTACGGAGAACCCTAAAAATGGGTACTTCCGAACATCGTTGAAAGCATCTTGTTAAAGTTTTGCTCATTTCATCTAAAGCAGACGACTAAAAGTAAAAGATACCTAATAAATATGATGAGATAACATCAAAGATCACGTCAATTAGTCAACAAACTAAATACCGGACACGGATCCTAATAAAAGTATTCGCGTAAATCAGTCTAATGCCGGCCATCGCTTACGACATGCTGCAGACTGCAGTGAATCAGCATGACTGATCAGATAGGAGCCGATATGTAAGAGAGCTGCACACGCGACGCGCTTGGTGTCAAATCGCAGCTATGAACATTAAGACACGCAATGGCGACATATGTACCAAACACATATCTGCTTTCCTATCTTCTAGCTATAATATAGCATTTATTAGTGCCTAAACACACTATGCCGAAGTTACGCGACCGAAGTTCGGCACGATTACGCCTGCAATGCTATTTGAATTAGGCATTGTTCAGACCAAACGTATTGTCGGCCGCTGACTGTGAGCGGCTAGTCCAAAATTAAAAGAAAAAAACAACTTCGGCCGCCGATTGACTAGCCTTTATTTTCCATATCTCACAGTCAACGGCGGACAGTACGTTTGGTGTGAACAATGCCTTACTGACGACACACTATGCCGAAATTACGTTGCGTTCTAGCGTACAGCCGAACTTCGGTCGGGCGTAAGTTCAGCGGCAATTTGGCGGCAACGTATTCTGCAGAGCACACATTATACGCGACCGAAGGCGGTCGCATAGCTTCGGCATAGTGTATTTAGACACATAAAGTCTGATATTTTAACTGATTTTAAATATGCATCGGTCTTATGTGCAGCAGTGAACGGCTTATTAAGGCTGAAATTATTTATTTTATTTTATTTTATTTTATTATATTCGGGAAACTTACAGCTAAAGTAGACAATATCCTTATACAATATGAGTCTGAAGGCCATTTACAAGTTTCCACTGATAAAAATTTAAAATTTAAATTGAAACAAAAGACATCGGTACAAAATACCTACTTGTAACATAAATTAGGAAACAAATAGTACACGATCAACAAACACAAACTTAAAAACATTTATACACAAACAATTACTCTGTCGTAAAGAAGCTCTTCACCAACAAATGCCTAAGCCGAGAAACACTGGTATTGAATATATCCAAATCATGTTCACCAGACAGTTTATTAAAACTTCTGCTCGCACGGATTAGAAATGAGTTCTGCCTGTACGCGGACTTGGAATGAGGGATATACAACAAGCTAGGTTTGCGAAGCATTTTCCAGTGTGTAACTAATCCTAAACTGCCTAACAGCTCGGGGCAGTCTATAGTACCATTAGCAACTTTCAACAAGTAAGTCATATCTGCAATGCGTCTGCGCTCATACAGTGGTAAGATATGAAACCTCTTGCATCGCGCTATATAACTGGAAGTATATTTCCTAGTTTTATACTGCAAGAACCGTAGGAAACGCTTTTGAATTCCTTCAATTCTGTTTATATAAATATTATAATTAGGGTTCCACACTTGTGAGGCGTACTCCAAATGGCTGCGGACAAAAGCACAATAAAGAATTTTAAGCGTTTTTACGTTTTTGAAATCAGCCGATAACCTAAGTATAAATCCAAGTGCTTTGGAAGCTTTATTAACAACGTTTTCGACGTGTGCATCAAAGAGCAACTTAGAATCAAACGTTACACCCAGGTCCCTGATTACGCTTATCCTGTTTATAGCAGTATTATGTAACTTATACTGAAATGTGATTGGGTGTGGTTTCCGTGTGTAGGTACTAACAAAACATTTAGAAACATTCAGTTCAAGTTTATTGAGGAGACAATAATTTTGAAGTCCATCCAAATCCCGCTGTAAACTAAAACAGTCTGAAAGTTCTGTTATAGGGCATAAAATTTTCATATCGTCGGCGTAGAGAATTATTTTAGACCGTGTAAAGCACGAATCAATGTCATTTATAAAAATAATAAAAAGTAAAGGACCCAAAAGGGATCCTTGTGGTATTCCCGAGGGTATTTTAACAGTTACAGAACTGTATCCATTCAGTACAACTGTTTGACAGCGGTTCTCAATATAAGATGCAAACCATCTGAATAAATCACCTCTGATACCCATTGCAAGCAGCTTGCGTAAAAGGACACCGTGGTCTATACGATCAAATGCCTTGCTGTAATCAGTGTAGACCACATCCACCTGTGAGGGTTCAGACATGGCGGAGGATAAGTAGTCGGAACAGATAAGCAAATTTGACACAATGGACCTGTTTTTTAAGAAACCATGTTGATAGTTATTAAGAGATTGTTTAATAGCACTATAAACTGAAGAGTAAACAATTTTTTCCAAAACCTTGGCAAATAAACAAAGCTTAGATATGGGCCTGTAGTTTTCTACATTATCTTTAGGGCCTTTTTTATGCACGATTATGATATTATAGGTAATTATTAAGATGATGAAAATTGCATTTACCAGAGGTTTACTTGCTGAGAAATAAATAATCATTAATTTTACTAAACATTTATTAATAACTTCTTATTCTGTAATAAAAATATTCTCATCTCTTATACAACATACGTTTGTACAACTTCTGTCAAGGTGTTCACTAAACTTGTTTTATGTTCACAATCCAAACTCACGCGCATGTTATGACTTTTTAAGACAAGAGAATCGTTAGCAAGTAACGCTTTCGATAGCAACCTTATCACTTCATTATCTTTCAACCAAATACCTACTTTATTCACTAAACATAACATTTGCTTCTTCGATAAACTCTTAATAGTTCTCTTTGACATAAGTCTGCATATCTTTACATAGTCAGCTGCATCTTCAACTTCTAAATCATCTAAATGTTTCAGTAAATCGTAGTGTATCACTAAAATTTCTTGTTCCACATCTTTATTGGTTCTCAATTCAATGAACTCATTTACTTGTCCATTCTTAGCTGCGATGTTTCTGGAGAAGGCAGCAATATTCATACTGTAAATCATATTCTGGATGAGTCCAAAAACTCCTTTGATTAACAGCTTATCATTTGTCTGCCGCACCACTGAATGTAGCCATGATAGCAGCCCGTATCCTTCAATTAATATCTCAAAAGCTCTCGGCACAGCCACTATTGAACTCATTACGCCTAAAATTCTCTCCTTGACTTTTCTATCACTTAAAACTGAGGAATAGAAATCCATAATCATTTTCAAGCACATCGTTTTGAACACGACATCTATGTCTGTCATGGTTTTAGTCCCGTCCCTGATGATATCGAGTATCCAAAGTCTTCTATCGATAGATTCGACATCACTATCATGGAAGAGGCTGAGGAAGTCAGGAACCAGGGTGCAGTCGACAAAATTCTTGGCTATGAGAAAGTTATTGACTGGTTTGTACAAGGGGTCGAAGGGTGCCGTGGAGACCATGAGAGCTCTGGCAAGGTACAGGGCGTCAATGGCTGGAAGTTTGGGGTTCTTCATGTCTTGGCCATCGAAGTTTTCTGAGCTTGTGATGGCAGATGTGAGACTACGACGCAACGTGGTGATGAAGTCCGTGAGGAATAACTTGTCGTTTTTGTGTCGTCTGGAATGGAAGATTTTTTTTTCATAAGAACAATATTTTATAACATAAGAACCTAGTACAGTCCGCGAGGCGTAAGCTGAGCTTTGCATTTGTGTGAGTGATCACCAAAATGGTACGAGAGCCCATGACCAAAATGTTTGTCTTATCGTATTACGTAAGACAAAATCTTCAATAGTCTTATCGTTTTACGTTTTACAACGATACGACATGGTTTTGGTCATGGCTTCTCGTACTAAAGAACAAAAGCCGATTGGCAAAAACCAGTATAAACCGGTTTTAAACCAAACAAAGAAGGCGTCGCGCTCTATGACTCTCCGGACGTCACACCTACACTATCTATGTGCACTCACACAAATGCAAAACTCATCTTCAGAAAGAAAATAGATTTATTTAATCCGGGTTAAGGCACATCTTATACACCAAAAAAAACATAGTTATAATAGTATAGTGTGCCTCATTTAGTTGAAAGAATAAACATTGAGCAAATAAAGGGTCTCTCAGTCAGAACCTGAATTTTAAAAACTAAAATTAATATATATTAACTAACTGTTTTATTTACTTATTTTTTTTTTTTCTTAACATGTCCAGAGGTAAGTAGTAATGAAATACATGACACAAAATATCGATTAAATGCCCACCGTTGCTTTGTTGACAGGAATGCACTCTTTTGCAGTAAGGGCTGCAGGTTTCACAAATTTGGTGTGCAGTTTCTTTCTTTGTTTTTCAGATTTTTTTTTGGCAAGAATTGGACGGAATGGACTGATCGGACCGGACCTGTCACACTGCACGCAAAACAATGACGTTGTTGCAAACCATGTTTCCATTTCGTGTCATCTCTCGTTTTGGAGACCAAAACAGGCCGCCAAGAAGTTTCGAATTTAACTTTGGATTATTTTCTCTGTGGTTTTTTGAAAAGTCTTTGCAAACCACCCTGAAACAACTGAGGAACACAAAGAAGAATTGCACGCCAGATTCGTGAAATCTAGCAGCCCTTACTGCAAAAGAGTGCATTCCTGCCAGCAGTGGCGTAACTACAGGGTGGCAAGTCGGCAAAATGCCACGGGCCCCAGCCGGAAGGGGCCCCCGGTCAGAGGAGAATCCCAACTCCCAACATTTATTATTACACATTTAATAAAAAAAATCATCATCCGATGAATTTGCCACGGGCCTCGAACGGTGTAGTTACGCCACTGCCTGCCAGCAAGGCAATGCAACGGTGGTCTTTTAACCGATATTTTGTTTCAGCTGTAAACATTACTACCTCTGAACATATTAAGAAAAAAATGTAAATAAAACATTTAATTATATATATTTTTAAGTTTTTAAAATTCAAGTTCTTACTGAGACACTCTTTATTAAGTGTGTCTCAGTAAGAACTTGAATTTTTATTCTTTATTAAGTGGTAAGAATAACAAGGTACAAATTCTAACTTTTAATAATTATGTCAATCCCGCAATGCGTAACTACAAAATTAAGATAACTCACGTTTCAGTTTCCAGCAGCAACCAAAACCGATGCAGCACGTGGTAGGCCGTCGCCCTCATGGTGGGGCAGTGCGAGCTGAGCGCCATCACTGGCAGCGACAGCAGCCCGCTCCTCAACATCTTGAAGCACGAGGCCACTGACCCCGGCGCCAACAAGTGACTCAGAAGCGGAAACACGAACACAGGATCGTATATCCCTTCGTCTTGGTCTACATTCGACACATGCAGCAAATCTCCTCCAATTAAATTAGTCATTATACCCTCGTATTTGCCTTTCACTGTCAAATTCCTCACAGCCCCTTCACCATCTTTAGTCACGCGAGGCTTTAACACTCCATCTTCAAACATCTCGTTTAACACAGACCTTACTGAATCTGTTACTTCACTCGCAACACCGATATTCAGATTTAACTCATAATGGTATTCGAATTTTTGCGACACAGGGAAGTTTCTTACAGTTCGCTCAACAACTTCTTTGTCAAATATGTTCAGAACTTGATTGGGCGTCGGGTGGGACCACAGGGATGACGATCTGTTCTTGCGGACAGCGTAATAATTTGCGGCTGAATCGCCCCACACGTAAGGTTTGTATTCGTTGACCGGCTGGCCATTCGTCTCGTAGAAATGTAAAATGGCCACAATAAGCCTGTCACATGGGCTTCTCGTGGCATGATACGCGCTTAAGTACACAGGAATATGTTGCGTTTTCATCACAGTTTTGTTCTTCAATATGAGCGTGTATAGAAACTCTATCAACCTAGATTTAATATCCGAGCTGTAAAGACTGAGCATTACATTCAAGAATTCTGAATGAGATGTCACCATATCAAATAATGTGGTTATATCATCGTGACTGTCAGGATACAATAGTTTGATCAATTCCGTGAGTAAAGCAAGAAGTTTCGGACCTATTGTGTACCCCTGATCAACCGTTTTAACTTTCAATGAATCCTTTAACGTCGCCTTACAGAAATTTTGCCATATTGCGCTCTCGATCATTTTCTTGAAATCATCTTTTTGTTCAATCTCTAATCCTTCGACAACTTTACAAACTTGAACAACGGTATGCATGCTGGTAACTATTTCATTTAACGCATCGACCTTTGTTTCTTTTAATGCTATCGTTGTTAAATTCAGCATAGATGAGAAATAGTTGATAAGGTGGTCTTTTTTAGCAACAGTTTCACATATCTTCAAAAATATACTTTGTAATATTTGTATGTGGCTACACTCTACAGCTTCGAATTTGTGAATTTTATTGAACAGTTTCAAGCAATCTTGTACGTCCATGCATTCGATTACCAACTTCCTAATAAATTGCCAACATGTAACATAGATTTGTCCAGCCTTATGAGGCTTTTCTAACATTTTTATAATATTAGATTTATATTCATTATATATAGTTGCTAAGAACTCCTTATTATCTAGCAAGAATTGATTGTGGTTTATTACAGCATTGCCTAAAGGCAACGTTATTTCTCTTTGGGCTAATATCTCGGGCCTAACGATTTCTTCTTTGAAAATTTTGCAGAATTTTACGTTAAACTTCAATAACACCGCTGCGAGATTAGCGGTAGATTTCCTTATGTTGTTAACGTAAAAGAACTTTTTAAAATCTTCATCTGATACGCGTAATGCTTGATGCGGTTTATTTTCGAAGTATTTCGTTAACGCGGTCTCCAAGTTGGTTAGATTAGGATTCACCTCTTTATTTGAAAGTAAATTCGTATACAAAGAGATGCTCTTCTTCAACACATTAGGTTGTAGCTCCAAGCTGATTGTTTCTGAATATTTCTCTATTAAATATCTTAGTAACTCAAGCACTAAACTTGGTTCTTTGTCATCTCGCAAGCAAGCATCGGTGTCGGCACTAAAAACAAGATTGAACAACTTTACGTCATCTTCACTGGACAGTCCCACTACTTCTAAAACTTGGATCGTGTATTGACTGTCCACATTCTTCCTCTTATTAATTTTGATGAACGCTTTCACGATTTCGTTATAATTCTTTTGTTGATACGATTTTAAAAGCTTATGTTTGTTATTTAAATAGTTTACAATTTCATTGTGCTGCGTAAACACTTGTAATAAAAATTCCGTTGCGTGTAAACCTGACGAATCTTTGCCCAAATTAAGAGGTTTATAAATCTTGAGGAACTGTGGGTTTTTGCATAGGGTCAATATTATCGTCCGACATACATCTACCAAAAGATGCTTTTTACCGATTTCGATAATGCATTGGAAGTAATCCGTTATTCTCTTCTGCTGTTCTCCATTTAACTGTCCCATATTTGTCAGCCTTATTGTGCAAAATATCAGATATTTCGCCCATGTCAACATTTCCGAACTGTCGACAATCTTAGTACTGTCGATTTTGTATTGGACATTATTAATTATAAAGTCACCATCTTCTGTCACCTCTTCTAAAAACGGAAACACGTCCTTCAAAGAAATATCTTCGTTGTCTATTATGGAATTTGATATCGCTTTCAGAACAGTATCTTGTCCTACAATGGTGTCTGATATTGACACAGGCTGTCCAATCCAACTTCCGACGTAATTTCTAGCATCCAGTTTACAATCCCCTATTAACACTTCAGTTAACTCAGGGGTATAGTTGCTGTGAAGTAAATTAGCAATGTAGAGAGACAGAAAATGCTTCAGACTCTTCTTAGCATCCTTGTGTGACTGCAAGTACTGCATGCATCCTACAATGAAAGGCGATGGCATCTTACTTTCTAGGAACACATTATCTTCTGTGTTCTTATTTTCCATCAGGTCATTGAATAACTTTTTCAAACTATCCTCTGTGTTTTCTGAAGAAATTTCGAAATGTACTAACTGATTTCTAACATATTCTGTCAGGTCAGTAATATTTTCTAGTACATATTCTACAATATCGCTAATTAGCGAGGATGGGTTCACTTTAGCGTTTCTTAAGGTGTACAATATCAAATGTATCTCATCTTCATCTCCTTCGAATATTGATGTGTTTTTGAAGAAAATGTGCAAAGTATCTTTAGCTTCGATCCAAGTATCGTCATCGTCACTCATGTACACGTCTAACATGATTAGGAAGAGCTCCTTAAACATTGGATTCTTTAGAGATATGGCAGAGCCGTCGAGGGTTAGCCAGAGAGATACAACTTTAAACTTCAAGAGAGCTACATGTCCAGTGTCTAGTGTTTTAGAGAAATCCAGAATCTTTTTCATATCTATACTCCCTTCTAATGTTTCAAAATATGCAGGATGGATGTCATTGTAGAGCAGCAGCAACTCAACAAGAGATATCAGAGCATCTGTGTCACTTATTTTAGGAAGTCTATAATCCTTAGTGGCTTCAGCATCAGTTTTACCTGATGTCACATTTTCTATCAAAGATACTATTGCAGCAGGAGTCGGCAAATGCTTTGGAATGAAATACTCCAGCTTATTTTGCAAATCAGCAATCTGGGCTATTTCTTTGGTCTCCAAAATCTGTAAATACCTCTTTAGAGACTGTAACATTTTTACTAGAACTTTGACACAGTACAAAGACACTGTTTGGTCTTTTCCTAGATTCATGTTTATAAACTTTAATAATGGGACAGGTAAAGTTATAAATCTGACAAAGTTTGCAATTTGTACTGGATTGAGTTTAGTCATTCTTGATACCATGTCCTCTGGTTTTAGTTTATTCAGCAGCTTGATGGTAAAATCTGTAGTTCTTTCCCATATTGGAGAATGTTGGGGATCAAAGCTGTGTTCCATCACACTAAATATAGCCCTGTGAAGATCAGGACACTTGTAGATAATATTCAAAATAACTTCTCTCTCATGGTCATTCTCCCAGGGCCTCTTCAATGTGAGCAGTGCTTTGTACAGATTTTGATTTTTGTTTGCATCAACAGTTCCTAAAGAATTGTCTATAAAGTAAAGACCCGTTTTGTGTGATGTGAACAATGTTAGTATTATTTCGCTCAGTAAATTCATAACCTCAGGACGCAATTCATTTCTCACTTCTTGGCTCATCTCTGGCGGTCCCTTCCATGAGAACACTTTAAATAAATTATGCACGACTTGATGACTGAAAGTCTTCAATTTGAGACTCTTTGATATCAATGCATTATCAACAACATTCTTTTTCAAAATATTTAAGAATATCAATACTGCCTCTGGTTCATCATTGATCAATCCTGGTATGACAAGGGCAAGCAAGCCTTGCTTCTCCAACAAGGCTTTGATCAAAGGCAGGTGTCCTTCTATCAAGAATGATGTCATAAAGTGAACAAATGAAGTCCTCACATTATCTTTTTCTTTAAAATTAGGCTTCTCAACAACATGTGGCAAGTGCTTGGGAGTTAAAGGTGCCTGGTTCAGTACTTCAACTCCCAAGTCTGAATTTAATGTCACCATTGATGTTAATAGTTTAAGGACTACTTTCCTATGGCGAGGACCAGAGCTCTCACTGATCATGATCTCAATAGTTGACATGAATGTGTTGAGGAAGTAGCGGCATGCTTCCTCTGTGATTGTTATCATGTGCGGGAGAGAAGACTGCACTTTGACAATGATCAGGTGGAAGATGTGAAAGACTGGAGTAGCTAGGGTGAGGTTTTTCTTACTCTCCGCAGTGATCTGCCGTAGTATTTCATGGGAGTTGCCACCACTTTTGAGGTACTCCAGCAAGTAGTCCGCAGGGCTGTCGGGGTTTAGACAGACTTGCAGGAACTGTGTGAGAGCTGTGAACACCAATAATAACTAGTAAATATTTTTTCTTAAAGGTTACATGCAAGATTGCATTATCATCTAAGATTTTTTTAACAGCCTGAATTACCTTTGCAATAGATATGCAAACAACCTTAGGCTGCGATAGTGCCTGTATATCTACTACCACAAGCAAGAGAACACTAAAGAAATGTTGATAAGTACATGTTTCTCTATCATGCCTGCAGTTAATATCACAGTGTACTTTTAGATGTTAATATTCAAGACTACTAGCCGAGGCGTCCGACGTAGCCATTAGCCGTGTTTAAGTAATCGACTATCGACTGGACTCATAACTAATTTATCTACACAAAGACAACAGATTGAAATTGCCTTAATACTTAAGGCAAGAAGTGTTTAGATGACTATAAATTCGTAGGAATTTCGAGTTCAAACTTACCCATTGTCTGGCCCTGCTTGGCTGCTAGCTCTTTGCGAAAATATTTAACATCAAAACTATCTTTTTTCGATACAAATGCATGTTTATTGTCGGTCTCCACCACTTCATTTTGAGGTTGTACTTCGTCCACATTTTCAACGTCTTCAGATTCGCTCTTCTTGGCCTTTTTAGGCGACTTATCTTGTTCGCTGTCGAATTTACGTTTGCCCATGTTTACTCATATGATATTTCATTAATCTTTTTATTTAAAACGCAATGCACCGCGCACGTGAAGATGTTTTGACATGTACTTTTTTTAAATATTTTGACAGTGGACTTGACAGTTGACACTTTAGTAATGATGTTATTTAGCATCTTGCCTTTTGAGAAAAAAACTAGTTTTTGTAACACATTTATTTATATTGCCATACACTAAGAGCGTGTACACACAGCACCGCAGTGGCGTTTTTCCCCACTGTGGTATCAAGACTCGCCGCTACAGCGCTGCCGCAGTGGCGCCATGTGTAGGGTTCCATACAAATCCATGGTTTCCTAGGAAAGCGGTTCCGTCATTTAATCATATTATAACATCCGTCAAGAATATCTATCATTTTCAATACCGGGCGGGGTATTAAATCGCTAGATTTGCCCTCACCGTACTTAACCACGCGAAAAAGTGTCCATATTTATTAAATAGCGTTTCCATGACAATCCAGTCAAGTCACTGCGTTATTGTGTGTCTGAGGTGTCAAACAGAAACAGAAGCAGAAACGCGACTATCGTTTGACGTGGAAGAGCGAATCTAACGATTTTAATCTTTGCCTCTGTGATCATCTCCATGAAAGCCCTGCGGCCCTGCCTCTCACTGCGGCGGTTATGTGCAGTTAAATGCGGTCAACGCTCTTCTAAGAAGCCGCAGCTTAATACAGCGGCAACGCAGCGGTGGCGGTGTCGCTGCCGCCGGCGCCGTAGCACCATGGGTAACGGCCCTTTTGACTCATACTTGCAACATACTTGCTCCACTATAGCAAAACAAAAAACAGCTTGATATATCGTAGCGATAGTAAAAAAAATAATAACAATCTATCCAAAGATATATTAGATACAAATAAATAAAATTGAAGCAATATTGAAGTGTCTGTTTGTAAGTCAAAATAACAGCTTTTTACTTAACTTTATTAAATGCGTATGAAGTATCTTAGGGTATAAAAAAACTATTTTTTAAATTTTTGTGCGTTTTTCCGGCTAATTTCTGAAACGGCTGTACTCTTTCACTGACAGATAGCTGATGTTCTAAGGAATAACTAGGATACTTCTATTTTAGAAAAAAATCGAATAGGGAAGTACTGTATTGTGGTGATTGCGCTGTGTAGCCCGCGAAATTTTTTTTTTTGCGTTTTTTGCATCCATATCCTTAAGAGCGTAGACGGGCTGCATTTTTCCATACAAATGTATTCCCCTATTCTCTTCCTGGATAATGCCTCTAGAGTAATCGTTTTTATTTATAAAAATCCAGGTCTATTGAAGGCATGCCCCTGTCATTTTTTTTTTTCAAAAAATTTATTACAAAAATAAATATGACTTACCAAAAACCTAAAAAAATACCCCGTTTTTACCTACGTAATCAGACGACTACCAAAGAAAATTGAAAAGTTTTTAAAATAAAAACAAGTAATAGGGGCATAGATCTATTCTTCCTTTAAATTTTGATACCAAATATAATTTAATTGGCTTAGGTTTCGAGGAGAAAACAGGAGAATACGAAACGTCGATCGGTCAAGGTTTTGTATAGGTAAAATCGTTCTGAGCTGCAGTTGTCTCTATCGCACTCTACGGGGGGAGACGAGAGGTGAGGGAGGGTTAGACTAATACGTACACAATTAGGGAAGTGACTAGTGTCGAAGTTTTTATCGAAATCATAGTGATGTCAGTCGATATCGACGTTTATCCTATACTGATTTACTGAATAGTGTTTGATGCTCATTTTGTTTTTTTTTTAAGAGACAACGAAGTAACAATTCAATGACATTTTTAGGGTTTATAATTAACTAATAATTGAAATGAACTTTAGCGAAGTGTCTCTTACAAAAATACAAACCGTAAGCTTTAGGTATAATACGTAACTAAAGTTTGCACTATACTGCTTGGTGTGATAATTCTGCTTTTGACTTGACATAAATATTTACAGGGGAGTTTATAAAATAATGACTGCTCTTATCAAGTAAATCTATATATTAGGTCTTTACCTATGAAATTGCCGTTCTGCAGTACTGGCCATTTCAAATCAAAATAATTTTTGTTTGGCTAAGAATTCTAATTTCAAATTAATTTTATTTTAAAAACATGGATTTTTTTTTCCAAAAGTAGTCATTTGTTTATTGATTAGTGTTACATTTTCATCGCATTTCAATCTTTTTCGTCATCATGGATACGTTAAAAATTCGAGTAATTATGGAATATGAGTACCGTCGTGGCAGCAACGCGACACAAGCGGCACGCAACATCAACGACGTTTACGGAGCTAACACTACAAACCAACGCACCACCTGTTATTGGTTTGCTCGCTTCCGTTCTAGAAATTTAGACCTGAAAAATGAACCTCGCGGTCGTCCGAAGACTTTGGTCGACAATTACGAATTAAAGGCGATTGTGGAAGCTGATGATACACAATCTACGGCTGAATTAGCAGCAGCTTTCGACGTTAGCGTCAAAACAATCTTGGTCCATTTGCGTCAAATTGGCAAGGTAAAAAAGCTTGACAAATGGGTGCCCCACGAACTCAATGATCGCCAGCGCGAAGTACGCGTCGAGACGTGCCTTGCACTGCTCAACAGACACACAAATGAAGGAATTTTGAACCGCATTGTTACCTGCGATGAAAAATGGATTCTGTTCGATAACCGCAAGCGCTCAGCAAGTTGGTTGGATCCTGGTTCAGCACCTAAACAATGCCCTAAACGAAAACTTACCCCTAGAAAAGTGATGGTCACTGTTTGGTGGTCTAGCGCCGGTGTGATTCATCACAGCTTCTTACCAAACGGGGTGAGCATTACTGCAGATGTATACTGTGAAGAACTAAACACAATGATGGAGAAGCTGGCACATCTCCAACCAGCATTGGTCAATCGCTCGTCTCCGCTGCTCCTGCACGACAACGCGCGACCTCATACTGCACAGCAGACGGTCTCCAAGTTGCAAGAACTGGGGTTGGAAGCTCTCCGTCATCCGCCCTACTCACCAGACCTTGCGCCTACAGACTACTACTTTTTCCAGAATTTGGATAACTTCTTGGCGGGAAAAAAATTCAATACCCGAGAGGCAGTACAAAATGCCTTTGAAGAATTTGTTGCCTCCCGACCAGCTGATTTCTTTAAGAAGGGCATCAATAAACTGCCACTGCGTTGGCAAAGATGCATTGATTGCATGGGTGATTACTTCTATTAATACAAATAAAATATACATGAAAAAAATTCGTTTAAATTTTTTCATACAAAACGGCAATTTCATAGGTAAAGACCTATTATATAAAAGGAAGTCGACAATCGTGTTAATTACACCGATTTTTATATTTTTGCGTTTTTGGATTAGCCGTCGCCGTCGTCCGAAATAGGATAATAAGTTTTTTTTAATTATTTTTTTAGGTAAGTAGGGTAGTAGTCAGTTGTCGGGAGCGAAGCCGTGGGCAAAAGCTAGTTCTTAATATTTATGCAGAATAGGCAGAAAAGGTGCTTGTGGGTATTTTAAATAATACAAAAGTTATATAATAATATGTTTTAACATAAATAGTCGGGGGCGAAGACCTAATTTTGTAAAACTGATAGAAATATCTAAAATATCTGCGCAGCCTAGTTGACATACGTCTCTCTGAAAAGTCAATGACAAGGCTGCGCGTCATTTATTTCGAAGCTTCTAGAACCTTCTAGAAGCATCGACTCGACCTTATTGGACGAGCGGATTGTGGCGGGAGCGGTTAGAAAAAGGTTCGCGTTATAATGTACATTTATTCTGTCGTCATTTCCATCCTTTCTCTTACAGGTAAATTTCTTGGTATCCGACCGTCAATTATTTCAGGGAGAAGGCATTCATGGAAAAATTTAGTATAAATAGCACGATCACACGAAACACTGCGCACGCCGATATTTTCAATCCGACTGAGACAGAAACGAACGCAACGTAGGTAGTTTGGTTGGCGCGAGCGGGCGGGAGATGCGCGCTACTGAGCTACGCACACAAATACAGACTTCACTCACATATTGATACCGCCCGGTTGCTAGAGCGCAGCGCGACGGCAATAGTTTCTTCAAATACCTATTTTTCAATTCCCGCGCAGCCCGTCTACGCTCTTAACGCGGGCGAAGCCGCGGGCAACAGGTAAGAGCCTCAGCGTAATTTCAGTGGTTACAAATTCTTCGATTGATTATACCCTGCACAAGTGCAGATGGCTCAGTTCTCAGTTGTTAGCTATAACCAGGTGATAGTCAGGTAGGGCGTGCGAAACATCTCGTAATACAGTTCAAAAATATACCAAAAACACACAGGCATTTGTCCGTGGTACACTGAGATGTAGTACGTACGTACACACGGCTATACGGCATCAAGCTATACATTGCCAGTTTACACTGAGCTCTCATTGTAAAGAAATCTTATACAATGCGAGATCAGCTTATACTGGTAATGTATAGCTTGATCTGTAGCCGCGCGTACCTAGATTGTTGATGGGTACGAATCACACGGGATGTTTACAGGAAATAAAATCATGTACAATGCGGTTCAAATAAGAATAGGAACGTCAATGACCTCCATCTGTCAAATGTTGATTGAAAAGCAGTTGATTTGCAAAGAAAACTTAATTGCGTATCAATAACGTTTTTTTTTTTTGTTTAACCGAGTCTTAGATAAATCAAAGTGAAAAAGACATCAAAAAATTATTAATAATTAGTTTTTTTTTAAAAAATGATACTACTTTCTTCCATATTTTCATTGTTGCCACCAATTTTTTTTTTCAAATTCTTCGTTCATGATTCGTAAATAAATGTTATTTTTAAAAAAATCTTGTTTTGCTCACCCTACCCAATTTATTCGATTTGACAGCTATGACGTCACAACATGGCGCTAAGTCGATGCACTTTATATAGTGTATTATCTATGGTCGATGCTATTCTTATTTGAAACGCATTATACCAATGTAAGTACTGTACGCATCTTTGAGTGAGAGCCTTGTGTAAGAGTCAATGGTAGGAGTACTATCGTTCGAACGACACAACTCAGCAAGTACACACAAGTACTTATATTGTGATAGGGACAGATGATGATGATGATAACAAGATTTTGTTACCAAAAGATGGATAAAATAAAATAAAATAAAACAATAAGGTTATAAAAATAAAGCTTCATTTATAGCACAATGTTTGAAATCTCTGTGTGTATACAGAAATTTTGTCAGACTCTCATTTAAAATGCTTAATTAACTGCATGTTTATGGAGAATAACAGAATTTCTAAGAGAGGCTTTATATAAAAGTACACTTTCATTTAATAATACCTAAACCTACCTACCTATACCTACGAGCTGTCGGACTTTGAGCCAGTAACTTATTAAAATAATAAATCTACACGTAGCTAACAATACGAGTAGGACACTGCTACTGAAGAAAAGGTACACTTAAAAGCGTCTCCTGGTTAGATTACAAATATTATAAAAGGTCACGGTAGCGAACTTTCCAGGGCCTGAAATCGTTAACAATGTCGAGACTACGGGCCGGTAGTCTCGACATTGTTAACGATTTTCGTTACGACATTCGTTAACTAATTACATGCTCTGTGGTCCTAATGGGCTCCCCTCGACCCTCGAGACGGGCAAATGGTAATAGTTCGATTTTATTAAAGACACACAGATGACACAGACACATCTTCGAGCCCGTTCCTTAAAATTTATCAGACCACAGAGCAACGTAACGATCGTTAGGGCAACGTTAATAATGTCGAGACTACCGGCCCAGGGGGCCTACTCCCTAAGTCCGTCCGTCTTCCCGTCCGTCCGTTTTTCCGTCGGTCTGACATTACGATCCATCAAAACAAGTGTAAAAGTTAAATTTTCGGACGGGCAATAAACACATCGGGAGTAGGGACATCTGGCAAATCATGTTGTCATTCACACTTCGTTCGGGCCCCGAACCAATCATACATCCGTAGGTGATACGGAGTAAGAAACGCCCGTAACGAAGGCCGAAACTACAGGTTTCGTGCTTAGGGAGTAGGCCCCCTGGGCCGGCAGTCTCGACATTTTAACGATCCTGAAATCGCTCGGTCGGACCTACTTACACGCTCTATGGTCCAAATGGCACCTCTAGACGGGCAAATGGTAATAGTTCGGTTTCATCAAATACAATTATTGCCACTTCAAAATCTCCTTGAATAACGGGGAAAATTGGAGCTCAAGATTTAATAAAAATAATTGTTTTTTCTTGAAAATTGTAGTGAATATGTTTATCTTGAAAACACTATTTTTCATGGTTCAAACTAGAGATGGGATTTAACAGGATAATACTGCTAACAGGTAACTTTGTGGCGGCATCTACATCGCCACATATGAACTACGCATCAATGACATGACGTCACGCAAACCTGCATCGCGCAATTAGAGTTTACCACGCGATTAGCATATATACAACGTCCCGACATCAACCGTTGGGCAGTGGCCACCAGACACAACACCCGTCTGGTCGGAGGATCCTCCCTTTTCTATGGAGGATGAGTGAACTTTACACCCTGTTCCTCATGCCTCTAAATTGGTGACCCCGAGCATGAACGTCAGCGCAGCCTTCGTGCAACTCCTTCAGCGTGACGTCATCAAGCATCACTTCCTCAAGCTTTCGAGCGGCGAGTCACACAGCCAGCCAGCATCGGCTTCAACAGGTATCCTGACCACCAGCATGCAGCGGACGCGCATTCCTGGTCATCACCTTCAGCCTCAACCCAGCGCTGTACACTCCGACTCACTGGAGCATAACGCAGCGCCACCCCGACTCACTGGGGTATCACCGCAGACAGTTCCGACTCACCGTGAACTATGCGGCACCCGGTTCCGACTCACTGGAACCACAACTGGCACTGGCAAGCATCGCAAGATACACGACTCAGCCCACTATCGACCTCCGGTCTCCGGAGGGGAGTGATGTGGCGGCATCTACATCGCCACATATGAACTACGCATCAATGACATGACGTCACGCAAACCTGCATCGCGCAATTAGAGTTTACCACGCGATTAGCATATATACAACGTCCCGACATCAACCGTTGGGCAGTGGCCACCAGACACAACACCCGTCTGGTCGGAGGATCCTCCCTTTTCTATGGAGGATGAGTGAACTTTACACCCTGTTCCTCAATCCTCTAAAACTTGTTCCTAGGCTCTAAAATTACAACAGCGACGTGAGAAATAACTAAAGTCGCACGCTCAAAGAATACAATAAAAAAGTTAAAAACAAAAAAAAAATTGTTATCGAAAAAACAATTATTCAAACTTTTCCTTACTTCCTAGCAGCTGAAGCCGTTTGACACTTGAAACGTCACATCCGTCAACCCGTGGGCGGAATTCCCGCTGCGCGACATATTTATGACCCTTCGCGGCCGTAGCTAATATGGCTTTACAGAATTATAATCATTAGCTACGGCCGCGAATCATATTTTAATCAACATACAAGCTCACACTGACCTACAAATTGCAAAAAACCTAAGAAATTTTGAATTTCGCGGGCTACCCTGGCGCATCAACCTTAAGCAGGGTCATAAATATGTTGCGCAGCGGGAATTCCGCCCACGGCTTGACGTATGTGACGTTTCAAGTGTCAAACGGCTTCAGCTGGTAGGAAGTAAGGAAAAGTTTGAATAATTGTTTTTTCGATAACCATTTTTTTTTGTTTTTTTTTTTACTGTATTCTTTGAGCGTGAGACTTTAGTTATTTCTCACGTCGCTGTTTTCTCGTATTTGTTAATGTTACTCATTATAATCGTTGGTGGAAGCTTGTAATTGGCCATCTTTTACACATTGTACCTACTATATATATGGAAATTATATTAGCTATAAGCTTTCCTAAAATTAATAAAATAAATAACTGATAAATTAACGATGAACAAACGAACGCCATGGTATGGTAAACGGTGAAATGGTAACAGGGAACTGTGAATTCAGTTCCTAGGTTATCTGTTAAGCTGCAGTTACTAGGTATTTGGTAACAGAAAAGTAATTTCTAGCACATCTCTAGTTCAAACTAATAAGTAGCAATAACTTTTGTTAGATATCTAAGGATTTAGAAAGAAGAAGTAGCAACAATGCCCCACTTCCGACTGCAAAGATAAGTATCTCAAAAAATTGCTAAAAATTAGTATAAAAAAATGATATACTTCCGGTGATCATCCTTACTGGCTAGCACATTAAAAAATTGCTGTGAATATTATTCAGGGGCAGAATACTTGTAATATACTAACTTCTGATTTTAGTTTTACAATATGATTAAAAAGCAATTAAACACTGAATTAACTCATTTGCGATTGTTTGATAATAGTTATTATACTAGGTTAATAATAACATATAAAAAGTATTATTTAAAGTAACGCTTACTGAATATAAAATCTATTTATTTTGTAAAATAAATATAGGTATTACACACGGACGGCTATTTAACAATGGTCCGGCCTCAATCAGGTAGTTAAAAACCGTACATTGTAAACTCCCAGAGGACAGTAGGTGGGAGGCTGAACCAGGATGGACCCCAAACTGATCAAGACTAGTCTAGAGCACACAATATAGTAACAGAAGACCGGATAAAGTGGGCTATAGACTCCTTCCAGCCATATAAGTCCGCAGGACTGGATGGCATCTTCTGAGCCCTACTACAGTGGGGGTGGTTCATTTGTCACCATGGTTGCTGGAGATCTCTCGAGCCTGCATAGCACTCAGATACATACCTCTCGCATGGCGTGAAGTGAAAGTCCTTTTTATACCCAAACCTGAAAACCCGACTATACACAACACAAGGCTAATAGGCCTATAAGCCTCACATCATCAAGAGAGTTGGATAAGTTTCACCCTGCTTTAGAATTCATGCCCATTCTAACTGTAATTATTAAAAATGATTTCATATTATTAAACAAACCCAATTATTACAAAGCAGACTACGAAGCACTTAAGGATATCAACTGGGAAAATGAATTTGCATTATGTTATGATGATGTAAATGATATGCTGGATAAATTGTATAGTATAGTTAGGGACATCATTAAAAAATATGTGCCAGTAACTTTGTTCATGCGAGGAAAATACCCACCGTGGTATTCAAACCAACTAATAAAATTGCTCAAACAAAAATTAAAATATCATAACAGAATAAAGAAATATAATAATCCACTAGATGTAATTGAATTTAATTATCTAAGAAAAGACTGTCAAAAACTTGCGCAAAGATGTTACAATAATTACATAGACGAATTAGAAAATAAAATAAAAGCTCATCCCAAATTCTTCTGGTCACATATAAAAAACCCTTCGGAAAAGTAACACTTCAAATCCTTCTAAAATTACCCTAGGTACTGTAACTGCATCTGGAAGTAAAGCTATCTCTAATTTATTTGCTGATCAATTCTCATCGGTATATGACTCGCAAAGTCTTGACCATGGCAATACTATCAATGATCTACCTGTTACATCAATCCCTACTCCACACATTCATGATTTTTCAATATCTCAAGAGGCTGTATTTAAAAGACTTTCCAGACTTGATCTGTCAAAGGGTGCAGGACCTCATAATATACCCCCAATATTTTGGTCACGATGTGCACGTTATGTGTCCTCTCCATTAGCAGATATTTATAATATTTCACTTAGAACGGGTGTGTTCCCGAATGCATGGAAACGGGCAAGAATAGTGCCTATTCACAAAAATGGTAAGCGTTATGTGATATCTAACGATCGACCAATTTCGATTCTTTGTACATTGTCTAAGGTCTTTGAATCACTAGTGTACCCGATATTTTTCAACCAGGTTAAAAGTTACCTAACCTTAAGTCAGCACGGTTTCATGGTTAAAAAGTCTACGAACACAAATCTACTCACTTATATCACTGAATTAACATCCGCAGTTGATGAGGGTCTACAAGTAGACGCAATATACACAGATTTTTTAAAGGCGTTCGACAAGGTAAGCCATGAACTATTGTTGATTAAACTTCAGTCCCTAGGGATCACCGGTGCCACATTGGATTGGTGTAAGTCATACCTTAATAATAGGCCATCTTTAGTTGTCATAGAGGGTGATGAGTCAGAACCTTATTTTGCAACTTCAGGTGTATCACAGGGATCCAATGTGTGGCCATTGTTCTTCATTATATTTGTGAATGATATTTCAAACGTATTTAAATATACTACGCCGTACTTATTTGCGGATGATCTGAAGTTGATACGCATAATTCGGACTGAATCTGATATTCAGTTGCTACAAACGGACTTAGATAGCTTATCTCAGTGGTGTACGAAGAATAAAATGTATCTAAACTGTACTAAATGTCACCACATCAAATTTACCAGAAAGCGGAATAAAATTCAATCGAGCTACAATATTCAGGGAACCACATTAAATGAAGTGACAGTTATCCGAGATTTGGGAGTGTATTTGGATAGTAGTCTGAGATTTATAGAACACATTGACAAAATGCTCAACTCAGCTTATCGGGCTCTTGGATTTATACTGCGATCTTCTAAAGAATTCAAAAAGCCTTCCACTATACTTCTGTTATACAATAGCTATGTAAGAAGTCAATTAGAATACTGCAGCACGGTCTGGAATCCAACATACCAGGTTCACTCAAGTCGAATAGAAAGAGTCCAGAAGAGACTTGTTCGTCACCTAGCGTTCCGGTTTAGAATTAGGAGTTTGAGATCGTACGCAGACAAGCTGAAACATTTAAAAATAATTCCTCTCAAGTCTCGCCGTACAGTCACTGATTTAACATTCTTATTTATTTATTTATTTATTTTACAATTTATGTACACACACAGAAAAATACAAAGAGATACATAATACTTAAAATTAGGAGTACAAAGGCACTGCTTATTTCTTTAGAAATTTCTTCCAGCAGACCTGCGATTTGATTCTTGTTCAAATTACTTAATAATAGTATTGACTGTCAAGATCTTCTTAGCAGAATAAATCTTAGTGTCCCTGTCAGAATCCCGCGTTATATCCGCCTATTACTCAAAGCCCCGAGATGCCGAATAAAGCTGGGTAAACATTGACCGGTTTCCAAGATGACCCAGCAGTACAATGCCTTAGCATGTACATCAGAAGACATAGATATTTTTTCTAATACTCTTAGTAAATAAAAGTCACTAATTCGTGCACAATTAAATGATATGTAAGTGTTGAACTGCCTGTGTAGATGTATTGTTTGCTATTTGTATTTATGTATTTATTTATTTGTTTGCTTCTTTGCTTTTTAATCATTATTTTTATTGAATTTAGATTCAAATGGTCACCATTAATTAATGTAATCTATTAGTATAACTTTAGTTTAGTAATAATTTATAATTTTGTGTTTGTTTCTATCGCATGATGTGGTCTCCTATAATTGAGGGAGCACATAGATTTCTGTTCTTGTTCTTTGTAATATAGCATGTAAGGTGTATTCTTTGTTGGAGATCCTAATAAAATAAAATAAAATAAAAATAAAATAAATCACTTCTACTGAAAACCCTCGAGAGACTCTCTGTTAGACATATCCGTGACAGACCTCTTCGGGTAAAACCACTTCATAAACAACAGCATGCATACTCCACTGGCAGATCAACGGAATCTGCACTGCACAGCGTAGTTTCCAAAATTGAATGCGCGGTGGATCACAACCCACAAGTGCTCATCACTGGCCGCCTTCATTGATATGGAGGGCGCCTTTGACAAAACCATGTTCAATAGCATCAACATGGCCCTCGACAGACATAGTATAGACTCGACACTGAGAAGTTGGATCACCAACATGCTCAAACTGCGAGCTGTGCAAGTGACAGTGAACGACACCACAACGGCCATCGTGCCAACAAGGGCTGCCCGCAAGGGGCATCCTCTCTCCGCTGCCTGGTCCTACCTGGTAGAACCTGGTCGTAGACAGCCTCATCAAAACACTCAATGACAAAGGATACTTCACCGTAGGCTACGCCGACGACATAACCATAATAATAAATGGCATCAATGAAAATACCCTACGCGACCTCATGCGCCAAGTTTTGAAAATAGTAGAGAACTAGCTGCATGAGAACTACAGCCACTGCTGCTCTACAAGCAATGCTTGGACTGCCGCCTCTATACCTCATCATGTGTGAATAGGCGGCCCTAGCCGCCTCTATGCTCAATATAACAGGAACCCTGAGCAAAGACTCTAAAGTCGAGCACATACAGCCAATGATGGCATCACAATGCGACATAGCCCTGTCCAAAAGCATTACAACATAATACTCACGGAAGGATGGTGTGACTACTCAGGCCCGCAAGAGTTGAGAGTCCCACGATGACACCGATTGATTAAAGACCGACTCCGGAAGCGGAGTCGGAGTCTTCTCACACGATCTCAACATAAACATATCCAGCTCGCTGAGAGTATTTAACACTGTCTACCAGGCAGAGTGTGTGGGTATCATACAAGCGGCTTACATCATAGAAGCCAGGAGAGTTACGGATACCCATATACGTATACTCTCCGACAGTGCCTCAGTGCTCCAATCCTTACAGAAAAAATAAATTACCACGTGATTAATAAGTACTAGAATGTCGCAATGTACTCGAACGTGTGACGGTATCTAACCGCAACATAGTGACACTGCAATGGATGAAAGGACACAGCAGATCGCTGGGTAACGACGAGCTGACGTACTAGCTAGGAGAGCACCCAGCACGTCTGTCTGTGAATCTAAGCCAATCGTACCCATTCCCTTCAACCAGTGGTGGTCATTGACACCAGGCCGTAGACAGTCCAGGGAGGCTATTTATGTAAAGATTACAAGAAAAATAAAACGATTTCTTTATCTAGCACACTTTTCCAGAAATCGGAACTGAACCCTCGGTGCGCGAGTCCGACTCGCTCTTGACCGGTTTTTTTTATGGTAGTCGTTAGAATAGTAGGTATGGCATGGATGAAAGTAAAATATTTTTAGTTAAGTAGGTAATACTGTGCCTGAAAGAATATTTGTAGCAATTTCTAAGTATGATAGCCAGTAAGTAGCCAGTAAGGATGGCAATCGGAGGTATGCAATTTATTAATACTCATTTTTACCTATTTTTAGGGTTCCGTACCTCAAAAGGAAAAAACGGAACCCTTAGAGGATCACTTTGTTGTCCGTCTGTCTGTCTGTCTGTCAGTCTGTTAAGACCCTTTTTCTCAGGAACGCGTGGGGGTATCAAGTTGAAATTAATATCAAATACGTAGGTCTATGGTCCCTTGGAGCTCTAAAAAAATCAAGCTTCTAAGTCAACGCAATAAAAAAATACGGCCATTAATGCGCCATATTTTGATACTCGCAAGTAGATCAAAACCTATAGGGTGCTTCCCGTTGTCCTAGAATCATGAAATTCGGCAAGAAGCAAGGTCTTACAGCACAGGTAAAGGAAAAAGTCCGAAAATTGTTACTTTTTAATTTTTCACACAAAAAAATATTTTCAAGTCTGTCAGCCTATAAGACCCTTTTTCTCAAGAACGCGTAAAGGTATCAAGTTGAAATTAATATCAAATACGTAAGTCTATAGTCCCTTAGAGTTCTAAAAAATCAAGCTTCTAAGTCAACGCAATAAAAAAATACGGCCATTAATGCGCCATATTTTGATACTCGCAAGTAAATCAAAACCTATAGGGTACTTCCCGTTGTTCTAGAATCATGAAATTCGGCAAGAAGCAAGGTCTTACAGCATAAATAAAGGAAAAAGTCCGAAAATTGTTCATTTGTAATTTTTTCACACAAAAAAATGTTTTCAAGTCTGTCAGCCTATAAGACCCTTTGCTCAGGAACGCGTGCAGGGATCAAGTTGAAATTAATATCAAATACGTAAGTCTATAGTCCCTTAGAGTTCTAAAAAAATCAAGCTTCTAAGTCAACGCAATAAAAAAATACGGCCATTAATGCGCCATATTTTAATACTCGCAAGTAAATCAAAACCTAAAGGGTACTTTCCGTTGTCCTAGACTCATGAAATTTGGCAAGAAGCAAGATATTACAGCACAAGTAAAGGAAAAAGTCCGAAAATTGTTAATTTGTAATTTTTTTCACACAAAAAAATATTTTCAAGTCTGTCAGCCTATAAGACCCTTTTTCTCAGAAACGCGAGAAGTTATCATGTTGAAATAAATATCAAATACATCAGTCTATAGTCCCTTGCAGCTCTTAAAAATCAAGCTTCTAAGTCATTGCGATAAAAAATACGGCCCTATGTACGACATATTTTGATACTCGCAAATAAATCAAAACCTACAGGGTACTTCCCGTTGACCTAGAATTATGAAATTTGGCAAGAAGCAATGTCTCACACAGCACAAGTAAAGACAAAAGTCCGAAAATTATTCATTTGTAGTTTTATCACATAAAAAAAAAAATTTTTTGGGTAACAATGTTCCCGACCAACGGAACCCTTCATTGTGCGTGGTCCGACACGCACTTAGCCGGTTTTTGAGATATTTTTCTCTGCTGTCGAACGTGGGGTAACTTTCTATGGAAGTTGCAACTTCTCCTCCTTGCAACACTATTATTTATTCTGTCAGTCGAAAAGTACTCTGTGGTTAGTTTGATTAGTTGTCTTTGGAAACTAATATTTCGAATGGTATTTTCCTATTATTGTTTCATTGATTGACAATAACAAATAACTCGTCAGCAGATTATATTACTCGGCTAATACATTTCTAGCTTAAGCGGCGACCTCACTGCATTTATAGTTTCTCACTATATAGTACTTATAGCTGCGTAATGATAACTACTTGGGGTTCTACAGAAAGTTATCCATCCTTAATTAATACGGCTGTCTGAGGACTGGGAGCCGGCATGAAGTAAGCGGTCTACACTTCGGAAGACCACACAGCTTGGATATGCGTCATTTGTGGTCGCTATCTCCTGTAGTAAAGGAACGACTTAGAAGAAAACGTTGAACTAAGTGACTATGTAGTGAAAGTTAAAAATTTCATTTGAAAGATTTTTCAATAGCTATGCAACATGCCTCGTGTAAAAAGTGTCTAGAATGTGTAAACTAGGAGATGATTGTGATAATGGAGATTTAATAAGTTGAGAACATGATTTGTGGTTGTTATTTATTTCTCAATAGTATAGATTTATTTATTTGCATTTGAAACTAAAATCAGTTGTGAGGAATCCATGTACATTCTAGCTAATATAGAATGCAAATTTAGTACCTACATTTAAACAAATTACAAAAACTAAATTTCAATGAAGTTAATTTATCGGCTATGAAATCTTGTACAGAATAATAAAAACTGTTAGCTGTTTTCTAAGTTCCTGCAATAGCTGTAGTCTTTATTATTGTTAGGTATTTTATTATAAATTACATATAAAACTATTAGTTATGTATCTGTATGGCACAGATACCTAACTAATAGTTTTTCTTGATTATAGAAGTTTGAGAATACCGTGCACAAAAATTTCTGACATTGAGATCTCATATCTGTACCACGTTGTCTAGTTTCATTTGAGGTAGAAAATGAAAATTTTTAATACATTAATAGGTTTTACAAATGTGGCTACTTCATAGTTGTAAAGTATCAAACCATGGTACGCTTAAGGCAACCAATATTGTTGGCAGATTTACTCTTTTTGATAAACTATGCAGCTTATAAAAGAATAAATAAGTATAATACATAATTGTATGAAAAGTTAAGTAGGAATCAAATTAAATTGACGGTAGTAAGTTGTAAAACAAAACATTACATGATGTGAGCACACTAAATGTTATGAATGGCTTGAACCGTTATGTAGGAAGTACATAGCGGTTCAAGCCATACACTTTTACAATAATGTCCTCTGGCTGTGACTTCCACATTAACTGGCTGTTAATTAAGATCCCTAAAAATTTTGTGACATTCACTTTTTCTACTTGACTAGTGTAATTTACATTAATTATCTCTCATGGATACCCATTGGCAAAAGTGCATGATTTTGGTTTTTGGAGATTTTCGACCCACTTTATTAAACTGCTTATTGTTATTGTCATGTGGATACATGGTTAGGTGCAACATCTGTCGTATAAACAGTGCCTAGATCTAGATTATTAGAATGTGTGAACTTGGGAGATGATTGTCATACATAATGGATATTTAAATAAAGTTGAAAACATGATTTACGTTTGTGTGTTATTTATAGAGATACGAAAAATAGCACGATTCGCTCCCTTCAAAGAGATTATTATGTCTTTGGCTCCCTCTAATGCAATTAATATGGGCGACGCTTTCGCACGTAGTATGTCGAGTATATTCCGAACCTTTACTTCATGTCTTAGCTTCATGTGGACGTAAATCTGTACAGAGTTACAGACACATCTTCGAGCCTGTTCCGTATAATTTATGCTTGTATTGACATAAAAACCAAAAAAATATAAGATACGCTACCGAATCACTTAGCGGGCTCTCAAAATTGGTCGCTAACTACAGTCGTTCACATTAGGAAAATCATAGAGAATCGGTTAAATATAGAGGGCAATCGCTAATTTTGAGTGTCGAGACTACCAAAAATCGTCACATCCGGATCGTTTGGACTTTGGACTGTGGACGTGATTTTTGTTATGGGTCGTAGTCAATTATTTTGACGACGAAACGCAACAGTTTTCTATAAAACGAAAACTAGTCGTTAAAACGGTCCTCGTCGCAACTGGTTTGAAACTGTAAATGATTTTTTCATGCTTGTCAAACCATTTTGACCGTCTAGGGACCCCATTACACCTTAGCGAATGATTGCTGTCGTTAGAGCATCGTTAATAATGTCGAGACTACCGGCCCAGGGCTGGTATTGTCAGCAAAGTCGAACCAAATATTCAGTAGGTTCAGTAGTACCCAACTTACCTATAGGGCTTACCGACTTACCTGCTGCGCAGAAGATGAATTTTCAAAGCGCGGGAAATGCTATTTTATTTATTTATTTCAATTGGTCTTACGAGCTAACAGACATACCATCCAAAACGCTCATATGATTAATTTCCTTACAATTCAATTGTGGCTACACACACTCGTCTCCTTACTAAACAATAGATTTTATAAAATAGCAATAATACCCATGTCTATAAATAATAATAAAAATTAGATTACAGCGACGAATTAATATTGACCAATCGGCACGCTCCACGCACCGCGCTGCTTTTTCCTGTACCTATTGGTCAGCGGCAGCTGCCGCCATGTTAGCGCGCGCCGCGTATGGCATGTTAGTCAGCCGCCATACTTGCGAGTGAGACGGAACTAACAGCTGTAGTGTATTATGAACCTTATAGCAGTGATCTAAGGTTGATTGTAAGTTTAAGTATTCTCGTTAATCTTCGGGCCATACTTTCTTTTCTGTGCAAACGAAGATTCACGAAGCGCCTTATCAGTTGGGTACCACTGTAGCATAATGTGACCTGATGTAACATTAAAATATCACAAACTCGACTACTACGTGGGAAATGTTGACCGGCGCGGGTCGAGTAATCCTATACTAAGCAAATGTTACCACTTCTTTTGCTGACCCTACGACCATACACAAGACGTGGCAAACGCGCAACATAATCTTACCTTCTCTGCTCTTCTATATAAGGTATACAGTTTGTAAGTGTAAACAGTGGCAATGTTTTAAGGGGTCATTGTGTTCGTCATTATGAACAACTTTTACTATGGGACCAAACCAGAAATCGCGAAAAAAAAAGTCAGCTGTTCCCTATATTTTGACGAATTATCCGAACATAAATAGTTTAGTTTTTTATAAATATGTATGATTTAAGTAGTTTAGTTTTTTATAAATATGTATGATAGTCTGTAAGGTATTTATGTTATGGGTCTTAGTTACCCGAAATAAATGATATATTATTATTATAAACTAGCTTTTGCCCGCGACTTCGTCCGCGTTTCCGTCGTTTTTCGTAAAAAAGTACCATATGTCCTTCCTCACGGTTCAGTGGTTTTGATGTAACAGACAGATTAACTTTCGTATTTTAGTAGGGAAATATAATATGTCAATCCACAATACTGTTGAAAAATATCGCAATAAGGAACCGCAGAATATTATTATTAATATAGCTGTGCCCGCGACTCCGTCAGCGTGTAACTCCTTGTATGTTATTAAGTTAATGTATTGGACTGCTAAGCTATCGGGAGTTACACGTGTTATTGTGAGTCAACCATAAAAGATAGACATTATGCTGTTGTGGGATATTTTTTAGATAATTTTATGTAGAACATTTCCGTCATAAATGATTTCTATGTAGCTTTAACCATTAAGGCTGCACACGCGACGGAAGCTTAAAAAATGGAACAACTTCTCCCGTTTTCCCAACATTTCCCTTCACTGCTTTGCTCCTATTGATTGTAGCGTGATGAAAAGTATACTATAACCTCCCCAGGAGTATGAAGAATAATTGTACCAAGTTTCGTTAAAATCCGTCGAGTAGTTTTTGTTTCTATAAGGAACATACAGACAGACAGACAGACAGACAGACAGACAGACAAAAATTTTACTGATTGCATTTTTGGCATCAGTATCGATCACTAATTACCCCCTGATAGTTATTTTGAAAATATATATCATGTACAGAATTGACCTCTCTACAGATTTATTATAAGTATAGATATACTAAACAGCTGATTCTTTTTTCGCGATTTCAGGTTAGGTCCATAGTAAAAGTTGTTCATAATGATGAATACAATGACCCCTTAAAATATTGCCAGTGTTTACACTTACACCCTGTATCTATTCATACACGAAATCTCTTAAGGGGTCTTTGTACTCATCATTATGAACAACTTTTACTAAGGGACCAAACCTGAAATCGCGAAAAAAATCTGCTGTTCCCTACATTTACTTTCGCATTACTCGTCAAAATGTAGGGAAAAGCTGATTTTTTTTTCGCTATTTCGATTTAAACAACTAAAATCTGCTATACAATATTTGAAAATTATATGATGTTCTTACTGAACTATTAAACAACACGCGGTCACATAATAAGTCAAATTATACATTAAAATTATTACAATGTCCTTACGTACAACTTTGGTTCAACTTATTATCATACAGATGAAAAACTTATGTATATACAGGTGGCTCAGTATGCGCCAAGCACGGACATAGTTTTCTATTATAAAGTAAACAAATGGACACAAAAATATAGGATTTTATCCTTATTCTTCATAGTAACATTTTTAGATTGATATTTACATAAAATTTAGAAAAAAAAAAAAGATTCACAAATGTTAATCAATCTGCCTAGCCTTTTCCCAACTAGGTGCGGTCGGCTTCCAGTCTAACTGGATGCAGCTGAATACCAGTATTTTACATGGAGCGCCTACCTATCTGACCTCCACAACCCAGTAACTGGGTAATACAATACACCTTGGTAAGACTGGTTGTCAGACTTTCGGGCTTCTGACGACCCGTAACGACTGTCAAAGATCCAAGAATGACAGTCGGGACCAACGGCTTAACGTGCTATCCGAGGCACGGAGGAGTCTCGGTATGTAAAGATGGTCACCCATCACTGACCAACCCCGGCAAGCGTAGCTTAACCTGATGGATCGACCTGTGCGACTGTTATTACTTAGCCACGACCTCCTCACAGATTCACAAATGTTAATAATCATTGCAATTTCACATAGAAAAAAGTACAACACTTTACTAAAAATAATCTAATAAAAAATTCGTCCGCCTCACACTGACTAGGCTTCAAGATCAATCTAACAATATCCATAAAAAAAATACCAATCCAAAATTATGAGTTTTCTTTCGTTCCCAAACTAAAATTACTACATAATTTAAACACCTAAAAGTTCTAAAAGTCGGTATTTAATTCTTTTTTTGCAATTTTGTTGGGGCCCTATCCCGGTAGCGTTTAGAGCTCATAGGAAGCACCCAGACTTGTGTAATTTTAGTATCTAGCACAGATTAATACAGACGGGACACTCCGCAGTTTAGGTATGAAGCTACAAGTACGCGGCGGGCTCATCTCACTGGGTCAGTTCAGCGTGGGCTGCCGCGCGCCGGCCGGGGAGCACGGTAGTTCGATACTCAGTCACGCGCCGCGTCGTAAAAAAAGACAACCCTAACGAGTCAGAAGGTATAAGAGTTACGCGATAGAAAGATTGGCAACTTGTAGGTGAATATCCCCTCAAGTGTATGAGTTGGGCTAATTTTAGACCCAAAACCTCAGCGAGTGGGGAGGGTTGGGGGTTAGTTGCGAACCCCATAGGTTCACAACTAATGATGATGATTGGTTTTCGTCGTCATCGGATCATGGTTTTTTACGTTTATACAACGTGTAACGTTAAATGCGCAAAACCTCTTAAGGGGTCATTGTACTCATCATTATGAACAACTTTTACTAGGGGACCAAACCTGAAATCGCGAAAAAAAATCAGCTGTTCAGTACATTTATGTTCGCATAATTCGTTAAAATGTACTGAACAGCTGATTTTTTTTTCGCGATTTCAGGTTTGGTCCCATAGTAAAAGTTGTTCATAATGATGAGTACAATGACCCCTTAAAAGGTTTTGCGCATTTAACGTTACACGTTGTATAATGTGTGATTTAAGCTTATAAACTTATTATAAAAAGGGTTGTTTCGACACTTGAGGCGATATAACTGCAGGTAATAAGCGTTGTGCGACCTGAATTGCACTTTATTGTGTCGTAGCAAGAGTCGCTTTTATTTAAATGATTTTGCGGAGTGTCCCATCTGTATTAATCTGTGTCTCTAGTCTTTACTCTACACTCGGTGCGATTATTTCTTCAAAGTTAGGTTCCAGTTCACGAATTCTGTCTAGCAACACGTCGGCTAGGTTCAGATCTCGATCCGTATCTGTAAAAATACATTATGAACAAATAAAGTGAGGCTACAACGCAATATGTCATTAAATCTTTAACTAGCGATCCGCCCATACTTTGCACAGTTTTTACGACTTCACAAAACAAAGATATTATTTTCTTTATTTTAGGTAAGTTTAAAATTAATGACACATCAAAATCCGTTGCGTAGTTTTTGTTAATGACTGCACAAGTAAACAAAGGGTGGATATTTTTCGTGAAACTAATATAGTTTGACTATCGGGAACAGAATTCCTCGTGGTCAAATTAGTTTGACCATTCAGTTTGACCACGAGGAAGGAACGAAACAACGCAGACACGAAAAGCGACATTAATTTATATGTATAGATTTTTTTAAAAAGCGACAGTAATTTATAATATGTATAGATTTTTTTAAAAAGCGACATTAATTTATATGTATAGATTTTTTTAAAAAGCGACAGTAATTTATAATATGTATAGATTTTTTTTAAAAAGCGACATTAATTTTATGTATAGATATTTTTAAAAGCTGGCCATTTGCGTATCATGCACTCGCACTAAGGGTTCCGTACCAAAATAGAACTATGGAGACACACCACTACCTCTATTGGCATGCGATTGACTGTACCTATGAAGAAGTAACAAAAACAACTTACCATCAAAACATATCAGCTCACATTTGTCCCTGCATTCTGGACTCTTTGCTATGATCTTGCGTAAAGTTTCAAAAAACTCAGCCACTGTTTCCTCCCGGTTTATACCAGAAAATACTGAAAACGGACAATTATTGAGTTATTAGTAAGTATAGACCCCTTATATACACTCGTTGATGGGCCACAGTTATTAGTAAGTATCTAAGACCTCTTAGATCCACTTGTTGGTGGGCCACAGTTATTAGTAACTACAGACCCCTTAGATCCACTTGTTGGTGGGCCACAGTTATTAGTAAGTATAGACCTCTTAGATCCACTTGTTGGTGGGCCACAGTTATTAGTAAGTATAGACCCCTTAGATCCACTTGTTGGTGGGCCACAGTTATTAGTAAGTATAGACCTCTTATATCCACTCGTTGGTGGGCCACAGTTATTAGTATCTATAGACCTCTTAGATCCACTCGTAGGTGGGCCACAGATGCACCGGTCTTGTGCATCAAACGTGGCCTCAAAATAAATGCAATTGATTATTTTCTGATAACTTTTGTTTCGTTACCGATTTTAATACAATTTACAGATTAACAAACATTAAAAAAAACCTTTTTCTCAGTCCGTTTAACCGATTTTGACTTCTATTGTGTTGGTTGCATGACAGATGGCAGCTGCAGTAAACAGTTGGTATTGTAACCACTTTTTTGCCTTTAATGCCATCCTTAAGCCTACGGAGTCAAAGTCAAAATCGGTTGAACGGACTGTAAAAAAAGGTTTGTTTAAATGTCTTATCTTATTGTAAATGGAGTATAGGGGAAAATATGCGTCACATCCACGCAAAACGTCACTATGCGGGACATAGGCACAGAAGCCAAACCTAATTACTTAAAAAAAAAACATATTATTATTTTAAATCATAGTCATCCATGAAAAGGGGACCCATTGTTGAGTTTACCGAAATTAGAAACCTAACCCCACACAGACACAGCCACAGTTACGCAATAAATAATTCTTATTCTTATTCAGAAACATTTGACCCAGCCCCCCCTAACCCCCTCCCCCCTTGATCGAGAACATAGATCCACGGCTGGTTTTAATCAGTTTTGTTCCAAAGTAAAATAAACGCTCACTTCCGCTAAGGTCCCTGTTCTTAAACACCTTGTACAGTGTGTGCATGGGCGTGCCTCCGACTGCGGCCAAATACACGGGTCGGCGGCCGGGCCGGTGGATCTTGTACGCGAAGTTCCTGTAGATGCGGTTCTTTACCCCCGCCACGTCCTTCTCTATCTCGCTTAGTGACTGAAACGGTAATGATATTGCTGGTGTTACGGACCAATTGTTTGAGTTATACAAGGTACAATTAAATTTACTAGAACTTCAAAGACACGACGGGCAAATCTTGGTGGTTACTAAATTCTATTTTTATTATTTACTATTTGACCCGACAGAGGTTGTCCTGTCATGTTCAATAATTCATACAAAAAAGGATGTTCAGTTTTTTACGAATTTTAATTCCAATTTTTTTGTGAAAATCAAAATACACACATCAACACGGTCTAGGGATATTTCATACTCAATTAAATAACTCGAAAAGTACTGGCCGCATTGGAATCTTTTATACACCGATTTGTTTGTAATTTATCTCAGAGTAATTCCAAATTCAAATTTTTTTGTTTCGGTGGCATAAAAATGTCTTGATGTGTAGGAGAGGGAATTTTCATTTGTGCGAAATTTAGAAAACAATACGAATTACGTTTAGTTACAGTTTTTTTTTTTTCATTTTTAAACGAAAGATAAAGTTAAAATTGAGGTATTGTAGCCATGCAACGCCAACATTTGACGAAGGCGGAGATGTTACGAGCTGTGGGAATGCTGGAAGCTGGGTCTGTTCAGCGTAATGTTGCTGAGGCCATAGGGACCCACCAAAATGTAATTTCAAGATTGTGGACACGCTATCGTGCCACAGGTGAAGTAGCGGAGAGGCACCGGGGGCCAAGTCGCATCACTACCACCAGACAAGACCGATTTTTGCAAATTACGGCGCGAGCTCAACCAAATGCAACGGCGACTCAATTGGTCCAAAGGCTGCGAGTGGAACACCAAGTGCTTGTGAGTGACCAAACTGTAAGAAGGCGACTGCATGAAAGCAATCTACGCTCTCGTAGACCACTCCGGGTCCCACCTTTACGGAGAGGCAATCGTGGACGACGATTAGAATGGGTTCGGAATCACGTGGACTGGGGCCGTGAGCAATGGTCCAATGTGCTGTTCACGGATGAATCCAGGTTCGGCTTCCATCCAGATTCACGAAGGACGCGTGTTTGGCGAGTTCCTGGACGATGGAGCCGTCTTCAGAACCCTCAGGAAGTTCACCCATACCAAGGAGGAACAATTATGGTTTGGGCAGGAATTCGTCTTGGAGGACGGACGGATCTCGTTTGGGTGCGGGGCAATATGACGGCAGAACGATACGTCCAACAGGTGCTGGAGCCCGTAATCTTGCCCCACAGAACACAAATGGGGCAAGATTTCCTGCTCATGCACGACAATGCCCGGGCACACACGGCGAGAACGGTAGCAGCTTGGTTACATACACACGATGTTAGGGCCTTAGACTGGCCTGCTCAATCGCCAGTTCTAAATCCCATTGAGCATGCGTGGGATATGCTGCAAAGAAGAGCTCTGAAGGAAGTTCCTGAAAATCTGGCTACAGAAGATCAACTTTTTGCGCACCTCAGAAGGACATGGGACATTGACAACCTTGTTCTGAGCATGCCGAATCGTTGCCGATGTGTTATGAACATCATGGGCGCTTTCTCAGACTACTAACTTCAAGTTTATAAACACAAATTAAATGATTTTTCTATTTTTTTCAGTTTTTACTCACAAATTAAAAGTTAATTCATATACCTACGGTTTCCGTCTATGCTTCATTTTTTTTCCATAAAATCCTGATATTTTAATCTAAGTACCTTAACCATTATTAAAAAATGGTAGAATATTAAATAACGTATCTTTTAAATATATACATGTCATATAAATAATTAACACATTGATAGTAATTCGCTTTTTTAAAAATATCCCTAGACCGTGTTGATGTGTGTAATTCAAACTATTACGAACATTTTAAAATCAAAATTAGCCAAGTCGCTCCAGCCTTATCAAATTATGCGCTTACCAACAAACAGCGTTTCATTTTCATTAAACAAGGTGTAACATAATAATAAATATCCTTGGACATTTCACACAACGCCATCTAGTTCTAAGCTAAGCAACCTAATGCTTGTGTTATGGTAACGAGATGGCTGATAAACTACTTATATAGGTACATATTTTTTTTGTAAATACATACATTTTATAGATAGAAAAACACCCAGACTCGGAACAAATACTTGTTGGTCGTACAAATATTTGTACCGTGCGGGAATCGAACCCACGACATGCTGCGCAGCAGTCAATCGCTCAACCACTGCGCCAGGCGTGCCGTCAAATAACGCAAAATGCGTTAGATAACGCACAGCCTCTTAAGCCTTCATATGGCGTCATTATACTCATAATTATGAACTACTTTTACTATGGGAACAAACCTGACATCGCGAAAAAAAAATACAGCTGTTCCCTAGTTCCCTACCATTTTGGTAATGATGATGTTCATAATGATGAGTTAAATGACCCCTTAAACACAGACGGCAGACAGTGACATCTTGCGCAAGCGCTGCGCTTCTATCATGCGCCGCACGCGCGACAGTCCCAACAGCATCCTGCGTGCGCTGGCGGACCGGTGGGACTCTCCGATGCTGGCTCGTTGGATACGGCTGCACGCAGTCGTATAGTGATTTGTCACCATCATCGGGGAGTCCACCCGGACCGGTCACTTAGTATTTAGTTAAATAGGATGAAATGAATTTGTTATTATTGTTACATATTATTTAATTAAATTACTATAATTGACGACACGGTTGGCGCAGTGGTTGAGCGTTTGACTGCTGCGCAGCATGTCGCGGGTTCGATTCCCGCACGGAACAAATACTTGTACGACCTACAAGTATTTGTTCCGAGTCTGGGTGTTTTTCTATCTATAATATGTATGTATTTACAAAAAAAAAATGTATATAAGTAGTTTATCAGCCATCTCGTTACCATAACACAAGCATTAGGTTGCTTAGCTTGGGACTAGATGGCGTTGTGTGAAATGTCCAAGGATTATTATTAATTATATCAATCAATTGCCAATTAATTATTACTAACACTAGTTTGTAAGCTCGCTATTGTACTAACAAATATGGATGATCGTGTAATTTGCGATGAATCTGAAATAAATGATTATTTATTTATTTAAAAGTATGCCCATGAATACAATTTCACCCCGTATGTTTACGTCTATGATGATTGATGAAACACAAAAGATTAAATTAAATTATTTGCCATAATATCAGCCGAGCCTAGTACACGCTCACACGCCAAGCATAAGCACAATCAGCCTATAATGTTCCCACTGCTGGGACACAGGCCTCCTCCCCGTGAGAGGGAGCGGGCCGTAATCCACCACGCGGGTCCAGTGCGGGTTGGTAGATGTCACATGTCACATGTCTTCGAATTTTTGGTTCTAGGACATGCCGGTTTCCTCACGATGCTTTCCTTCACCGTTTTGAGAGCAGTGGTGATAAAATTACTTACACAAAGTAAAGCGCCTGGCTTCGAACCTACGACCTACAACTAGTAAGCCGCAGCCGTTACTACTAGGACACCACTGCTCTACACACGACAAATATACCTACAAATACAATGATAAGTTCTACAGGGTGTAAGGGACAGCCCTCCGCAAACTAACAGGGTGCATTCAGCTCCTCATTTTGAATCATATTCCACCGGAAATTTTCTCAGAAAAATTTTCATTTTTTCATAAAAAATTTCAGTTACATTTTCATGATTTCAATGTAAAATTGCATTGTGTGTTCGCAGCACTCCATTTATGTAAAAAAAACTGCAAAAAAAAAAAAAAGCAGCAAAAAAAAAACCAGCAATGGATGTTGAAATACTCTAACCAACGACGCGTGAAATCAGCTGTTCACTTTCTGTCTAGTACAGAGTTCATCGAACTCACCGAATACCTATTACCTACCCCTCCCAACCAGTAATAGACGCTCCGATTTGTGCACAAAAACACAAACAAATCAGGTTTATTGGATTCCCTTAACGTTCCTGAAAAAATTTCATGTACCGGTCATCTTAGTATGACATACTGAATTCACCCTATCAGTTTGCGGAGGGCTGTCTTATAAACACATACCCTCTAGTTATTAGAGCGTATGTGTTCAGTTTATGTGTTGATTTACTCTCGAATTTATAATATTAGTATGGATCATTGATATATTAGAGTCTAATATTATATCAAAGATCCATACTAATATTAAAAATTCGAGAGTAACTCTTGTACTCTCGAACAAGAGAGACTACTTGTACAGTCTACTAGGCCTGCAACGTTCTAACATTCATAAAATAGAAAATAATCTGTTTAGAAGATTATTATAAGAATAAAATTAAAAACCTATGACATGACACAAATGACATGATTACACCTACAGTAACACCTCTGAATAAATATCATGTTCACAAAAGCCACTAATATAGACTTCCATGCAAACCAAGTCGCGAGCAGTTTAAAAAAAAAAAATTAAATGAATAATACCTACATCATGTAGCTACTTACAGTACAAGCCTCCAACTTGGCGACATCATCTCTGTCAGGTTTATTCAAGTCTTCCAACGCGGGCGGACTGTACAGTGACTTGGTGGCCACAATAAACAGCTTTTTGACTGGAAACACAACTCCTTGCCTGGCCTCATACACACGGATGCTGCTCTGGAACCCGAAGAACTTGGTGCCGTCTGAAGGCAGGATGTGGACCAGGTAACCTTCGAAGTAGCTGTAAGCCATCCCCATTGCGTAGGTCAGTGATACTTTCATTTTGTTCCCCTGAAATATGAGGTGGAGACCACTAATCACTATATATATTTCTTCTGTATGTGTGTTTGTCACTTAACTCCTCCTAAAGGGCTGGACCGATTTAGATGAAAGTTTGTGTGTATATTTCAATGGGATCCTGGATATTTTGAAAACACAACACCGCGGGCGGCGGTAGGGACCCGGTAGGTGGCGCTGAAGTCGGGTTCTAGGATTGTTCAGACAGGACAGTGTAAGTATATATGTTTTTATTGGCATAGATTTTAGGTAATTTAAATAAGTGGTAATGGGGTAACATACCTATATTGGATATCCAGGTGAAAGTTAATTAATTGATGTTCATTAAATTCTGAAGGCGTGAGGCAGGTATATTAAAACAGAAATTCTTTTTTTCTATAGTTTTTGTCCAAGGAAGACCTTATATCTATACTAATATATTTTTATTTTTATATATTACTAGCTGTGCCCGCGACTTCGTTCACGTGCATGTCGGAAAACAATTAATGTATCGCTTAGATAAGGTGTAGGTAACCCATATAACTCCTCCAATGAAAATGAAGAATCTTCCGATCTTGTTATAAAGAGGAAAGATTTGTTTGTTTGTACCGAATAGGCTCCGAAACTACTGTACCGATTTTAACCATTTTTTCACCAATAGAAAGCTAAATTATCAGGAAGTAACATAGGATATAATTTATTTTCAAAAAATTTATAGATCCTCAAGAAAATTGCAATACTGTAACCCCAAGTACCAAAATTTTGCCTATAAAATTCATTATTTAGCGTGCGCTGAGAAAACTGATGATACATAAAAAGTATGTACTACATGATTAAAGTACTCATTATTAACTTCAAAAAAGTCCGCGAGGCAATATATCTAACTATCATAGTTAAGTCTCAAAAGCAGCTTTTGTGTTCTAAAATGTAATTAGATCGCCGTTAGAAACAAAAGTTGGTTACGAATAGTATAAATTCTTATCCAAATAAATAGTTTTATCATCAAGGATATTTATGTAGCACTAAAATACTTTTTAATTCATTCGAATCGGACTTTTAATTTCGAAGTTATCACGAGTATAAAAATGCCATACGCGTTCCGTTCGACGTCGTGCCACGATAAACTCAGTATAATATACTTGAGACCAAAAATGAACAATAACGTGGGTTTTTCGAAAATGTACCCATAAGGGGGTGAAAAGAGATAGTAATTTTTTCAAGGGAGGATTTTACTGCAGGGCTTGATTTACTCGAAAGATGGGAGAGGGAGGGGTGCAGGTGAGTAGTAAAAGGGTGGGGGATAGGGGCAGGGGTTGGTGAGGAGAGGAAGGGTTGGGGAGAGGCAGCGGAAGGGGAGTGGTTGGTGAGGGGGAAGTGGAGGTGAAGGGGAGAGGGAGGGGACGGGGTGGTGAGAGAGAGGGGGGAAGGGGAAGTGGTGAAGGGGGTGTGAGAGTGGGTGAAAGGGGCAGGGAGAGGTTAGCGGGAAGGGAATACGGTGAACGAACGTGCTAATCTCTGGAACTAACAGTCAGACTTTGAAAATTCTTTTTGTATTTTATAGCCCAAATATTAAGGAAGGTTACAGGCATAATTAACACCTCTCTAGGACCTTTACGTGCCGAGCTAAAAGAAAAAAAAAACGACGAAATAACGCTAAGCGAAAACGAAATAGGCAATGCGATGCGGCGGAGTGGCCGGGTGGGTCGGGGGAACAGGTAATTTCACGCGGACGAAGTCGCGGGCAGCAGCTAGTCTATGATATAAAAGAGATTTAAGGCAGGGTGATTTATCAGTTATTAGCTACTACGGTATAAATACCTACATTTTCAACAAAAAAAAACAAAAAATAATTATAAATTTTGGTACACTTACAATTATCGGAAACTTCGCAATCACGGTCGCAATTAAAACCATAAAGAAGCCTTTATCGATTAAAGTCTGATCCTTGACCAGTAAGATCGCGATGGCTGCAACGAACATCACGGCGTGGTGACGGTTGAGTTTGTTCAGGAGTTGATCGTCTATAGCCCGCTTGTTCCGTACCACGTCGTAAGTTAGCCCACAGGCACCGTACACTCCTCGCACAGTCAATATGTACAGGACATATCGTACTAAAAAGAAATATTTTTCATTTAAGGGAGATGCGCAGTGGTCGAATTTTTTTTTTTTTGGTTTTTTGCAATTTGCAAGACCGTGTCAGGTTGTATCTTGATCAAAATATGATACGTGACTATAAAACATGTGTATTTACATAATTTTAACCATAAAAATCATCAATACATCTCTCTAAGTTAGATTTCGTGCAGATTCTTCGAACGAACGAACGAAATCTAACGAATCAGCAAGAAATCTAACTTAGAGAGATGTGTTGATGATTTTTATGGTTAGAATTACGTAAATACATATGTTTTACAGTCGCGAATCATATTTTGAACAAGATACAACCTGCAGCAATTTGCATAAAACGTAAGAAAATTTTAATTTCGCGGGCTACCAAAGCGCATCCTCCTTAAACTTTGACATAGTCAAATGTAAACGAAACAAAAGAAGTACCTATAAGGATCGTAGCAGGTGGCGTGGCGTCCTGTAGTTTCTGCCTACCCCCAAGGGAAGAAGGCGTGAGGTATTCGTACCCGTATGTATGTACCTAACTGTATGTACTTACTCCCAACTTCTCAGACTCTTAGAGCGAGCGCGCACTGCGGTGCGTTTCCGGTAGTTCTGCCGCACTGGGCGGGGCCTACAGTAACAAAACGCATGACCGCAGTGCGCGCACTTCAAAGACTCCATACTTCACAGATTATGCGGTAGAAAAACGCACCGCAATGCGCGCTCGCCCTTAGGATACCTGATTGATTATCCTGAAGAGCTGGGCTTTTATCAAAAGAAAAAAACTATCCTGAAGAGCTGGGCTTTTATCAAAAGAAAAAAACCGGTCAAGAGCGAGTCGGACTCGCGCACCAAGGGTTCCGTTCCGATTTCTGAAAAAGTGTGCTATTTAAGAGACATCCTTTTATTTTTCCTGTAATCTTTACATACATTTCTATCACATAGAATAATTTCAGATTTTTCCCTTTGCAAACTTCGGAGATAAGGGGGAACGGGATTTTTTTTTACATTTTTCATCAAAAGTCGAAAACTATGCAGCCTAACAACAAATAAAAAAATGTTTGAGAATGTGCAAACAGCGCTCTTTCATAGGATATGCCCTAGTAGCCCCACTTTGATTTTTTAAGACCCCCTTTCAGCACCTGTTGCAAAGAAAATATAAATATTTTTATTTCTTTCTTATTTGCAAAATAGTTGAGTTAACGTCATCTAAAACTGTTCCAAATTTCAAGTTGATAGCATTAGTAGGTAGTTCTTGAAATATCCAGCTGTGACAGACAGACAGACTGAGTCTCACCATAAGGGTTCCTTTTTTACCATTTTGGTACGGAACCCTAAAAAACAAGTAATAAGTAGATAAATCAAAAACCTGACGTTTCATTTCTCAACAGATTTGTCAGTCCTGTATGTATTAACAGATGAGCCTGTATTTAAAAATTAAACAAGAATTTAGTACCTACTTCCATAATAACTTTAAAAAATATTGACTACTTACCTATAATGTACATCCAAATGTGCATATTGTTTAAGGCGAAACTCTGGGAACCTGCAACCAACAATAGCATTAGTGTGCTAGCGACTATAACTTTCTTCTTACACACCATGTTTGCTCACTAAGGAAGTTTGACTTTAAATAAAATGAACTTGTTCCTTTCATAATACATAGTAAGCATTTTTGTTTTACCACAGTACACTATTGTAGAGTCATCAAAACAGTAATTATTTTTTGTACAATCTTATTCTGTTTTCTTGTGATTACAATTTTATTAATACTTACATGATGCGGAGGAATGAGGAAAATGTCGTGAGGAAAGTTTTGAGCATGAATGTCGATGGCTATAACTGTAGGGGAAGACCAAAGAAACGATGGATGGATTGTGTGAGAAACAACATGGCTAGAAAGGGGGTGACTACCGAGATGACGACTAATAGAGAAGTATGGAAAAAAAGGGCATGTTGCGCCGACCCCAAATATATTGGGATAAGGGCAGGAGAATGATGACTTACAATAATAATTTATATCTGAATATTAAGTACCTAAGCATCTAGGTAAGGTAGAACATTACTGTTCTATATAAATAAGAAATAATTGGTTTTTAACTGTTTTGTTGACAGTATTTTAAGGTAACATGAGTCATGGGCAATTGAGAAATAGATTGTTTATTAATGCAAAAGATATTTGTAGAAACAGTTGAGCATTCAAGTTGTAATTCTGAAGCTTTGTAAACATTTAGGAGAATAGGGGCTTTATGTTGCATTGTTTTTACACGACTGCGGCGAAGCCCAAAAGGAGCGTTAACATGGCACCTGGCTCGAGTGAATTACGTGTAAAGAACTGAGTGCAAAAAATTATTGAGTTTTATTTTGGTTTTTTGAATATCAACATTTAATTTGCGCTGAGTAGTTTCTCATACCATACTACTTTACGATGCTCTAAACGTGACAAAACATAGTGTTTAGACACAATATTGTTTTCGAGCCAGGTGCCATGTTTACGCGCACGGGCTATATGTCCGTTTCTTTGTTCCCTCGTAACTCCTAAACAAATGAACGGATTTGGATAAATTAGATTTCGTGCAGATTCGTCAAACAAACGAAATCTAACGACTCTGCACGAAATCTAACTTAGAGAGATGTATTGATGATTTTTATGGTTAAAATTATATAAATACATATGTTTTAGTGCCGCGTATCATACTTTGATCAAGATACAACCTGACACGGACCAGCAAATTGCAAAAAAACTCAACAAAAATTGAATTTGGCGGGCTACCAATGTGCATCATCCATAAGAATACAATCTTAATTGAACTACCTATTTAGGTACTTATATAAATATGTAGATAGAATGAGTGAATACCTATACAGGGTGTAAGGGACAGCCCTCCACAAATTAACAGGGTGCATTCAGCTCCTTATTGTGAATCATATTCCACCGGAAATTTTCTCAGGAAAAGTTTCATTTTTTTTAACGTTTTTTTGGCTAATATTCCTTTATTTCAATGTAAAATTACATTCTCTGTTTGCAGCACTCCATTTATGTAAATAAAACAGCTAAAATCCAAAAAACAGCAATGTATGTCGAAATACTCTAACGTACTACGCGCGAAATCAGCTGTTCACTTTCTGCATAGCTTCAGAGTTCATCAAACTCACCGCATACTACTTGCATACAATACAATAGAGACAAGCGAGACGCTCCGATTTACCGAGTCGCAACAGTATTGCCAACTTAATAAACCTCAATTTGTGAACGAAAATGTTAGATCAAACTTGGTTCACATAAGAACTCCTCTAATGTTAAATGCAAATCTTTTAGTGCACTTAATTTCTAAAGGAAAAACGCACATAATGTGCCCTTGAGTATTCGTGGTAGGTACATACCTAATTACTTAATTAATTCTACTTTTCAAGCGATCACTGGATCCAGTTTCCAAGCCACCCAAGGGCCTTTTCATGGCTTTACGGCAGCTACCGACTGGTAGTCGAGTCGCGAATCGAACGTAAGCCCTCTGCAATGGAAGCCCAGTCTTCTATCACGCTGGGCTATCACTGCTATTAATTTGCTTAACATAAACTTTGAATTAAATTGACAAATTAATCGTTTCATTTCTCCAAAAAAAATAACAGCTCTAACATTTAGTCAAGCTTAAAAATAGTGGTATTTTTGTACAACATTTTTGCAAGAAACATGCAAAATTTTTTGAGTAGTTGACAACACTGTTTTTGTGTGTGATTTTTCGTGTAGTCATTAGTACAGTTTAGTTGTCCTGCGACTGTGTCCTGCGCAGTATCGCTCGCTGTTGTTCGCGCAGTCGCGTCGTGAAGTTTACGTACTTACCCATTTGTGTTGTTGTCTGTGAGAAATGGCTACACGAGCACTAAGCTCGTGAATATGGCGAAATGATAATGTGCTACGGGGAAGCTCGGGGAAATGCCAGGGAAGCGCTCAGAAATTACATCGATAGGTATCCTGACCGTCGGCATCCATCAGACTCCCGGATAATTACCAATGTCTATCAACGAGTGCTAGATAACCAGCCCATAGTTCCCAATCAAGAAGGCGCCGGAAGACCACTTCGCGGTGCAACTGTAGAAAGAGTTTTAGACCTGGTCCGTCAAAATCCACGCCTAGGCACACGCACTGCAGCTCGACTATTGCGCCGGAATCATGGAGCCCGCGTCTCACACTTTTAGACTTCTTTTTGTGGGGCTACGTAAAGGAAAAAGTGTTTGTTAGTGCATGTGCGAGTGAGGAAGAAATGCGAGATTGAATCACAGACACATTCCAGCAGCTGCGCTACAGCTGCAACGAAGATCCCAACTTGCTGACCCGCTTGCACGGGGAGACCCTGCGCCGTGCCAATGTGCGTGAAGGTCTCGGTGGAGGTCATTTCGAGCCGTATCTCATACGACCGGAGCGATTCTAAGGTAGCATTAATTTTTGATACCTATTGAAATAAGACTGATTGATTTACATTATTTTTCTATGTAATAAGCATTGTACTTATGGTAAAAACACATAACGCTCCTTTTTTAACTTGCCGCAGTCGGGTAAAAAAACGAAAACCACTTCAACGTTAGTTGTAGCTATTGTTTGGCACAAAATTAACTCTAGTGCTTATTATTTTGTTATCTTTACTCGCTTTACCAAAGCGGAATTCCCGCTGTGTGAAAGGGCAGCTAATGAGAAGCCTGAATGCATGTTTGCAAGTACTTAGTATTTTTTTATTTTTATTGACTGTTTGTTTCATCTGCATCTTGTTATTTTCGTTAAGTTTTAGACTGTTGTTGGTTGAGCGGAAAATACTTTTGTATTAATTTGTTTAAAAATGCCTCGCAGACGATACAACGTTTTACGTAGGCAAGCCAGAAAAGATAAAGGTTTTTGAGGGAATACAGCCATCATCGTAAATACAAAATAAAAACATTATTCCTTATTTCATAAAACCTACTTATTTTATTTTTCATTGAACCCTACCCGTACTTGACAAACTGACCAATAAGTAGGTACCATACACCACTTTAAACATCTTTCAGTTATAAAAATAATTAAATGAAGGCTAAATTATTGTCGCTTTTACTGTACCTGCGCGTAAGTATCTACCTACTCAACTAACTTGTGCACTACGCTGTCGCTAGAGCCAAGTGGCGCGAGAATTGACCCCGTGGCGGGTGGGGCAGCCGAACACTCACTGCGCTACCGTTCGCTACGTGCGTTTTGCCACGGAAGCAATACATTGCGTGCGAGGTAATAAAACAAATCAGGTTTATTGGATTCCCATAACGTTCCTGAAATAATTTCATGTACCGGTCATCTTAGTATGATGTACTGAATTCACCCTATCAATCTGCGGAGGGCTGTCCCTTACACCCTGTATTTGACTGAATGATAATAACTTACCAATAGCAATACCACCAGCAAGTATAACTCTCCAAATGTAATTATGCTTATTTTGATCCATTTTTGGTTTCTGTAAAAGTAAATTATTATTTGCATTAGATAAAAGTGTGAATGTAGGTATAATAATGTTCTGTAAAGAAGGTTCTTTGTTAGTTACCTATCTATAATTTGGGTTACTGAGGTCATGTGAATTATAATCGAGTTTGCTACTGACATTAGAGGCATCTAGTAAAACTCAAAAAAATAGGAATCAATTTAAGAATGATTTATAAATTAAGATTCGTTTTCATTCTCTAAATCAGCTGCTATTGGAAATGACTATTGAAAACTACAACCTAAGGAATTTGATCTGTAGCCAGAAAGATCATGGGATAAGTTAGGACAAAAAAAGAACTTTATTTCAACATTGATTTCAACCCCCTCTTCAATGCTCTGTTACTTTGACTTTACTAAGTTTTCCATGTAGCTACTTACCTCAAAAATGGCCTTGTTCAAAACATTAAAATAAAATACTTAGTTCAAATAAAAAATAAAATAGATGTTCAAACCAAAACACTAACCTATTTAATTTCATTTATTCACCAGATCATATGTAACAACTAACAACAACACTAGCACTGAATGCACTTACGATGAAGCCGTGATTTAACTTTACCACTTTTTAACTTGGAACAGTTGGAACTAAAAATAACTAAGTAACATTAAATTATGTACCTATGTACCACTGTTTAATTAATTACATGTGAAACAAAAGTGATGAAGTTACTTCCGGAGTGCAGCATGCACTTATTTAATGTCACCAAAAATGTCGTCATAACTTTGGAACGTTTAAAATTAAAAAAAAAAATCGTAAACAAAAACCATCTTCTGATAAGAGCAACAAAATCGGTTATGACATTTGTCAGTGTCAAGTCAATCAACTGTCAACATTAATAAATTATTTATGTACAGACGCCAGCAGATGAAGCCACCCGAAACTGAATTTTCCCAATCAACCTTGAACCTAATGCGTTAGCGATAAAGATGAAAATCTATTAACCTTTGAACCGCCAGACAGAACAAATCAGTTGTCGTGCCCCCAGCGCAAAGCACAGAAAATTAAAAAATCTTTTTGATAGAATACAGCTTATCGAAATTAAAAAAACAGATTATAGGAGCTGTGGTATTTGGTCGTAAATATACGACCTTGGCGAAATGGACACGAAAATATTTATAAATTTGACAGATTGTAGTAGCTTGATGTGCTGGCGTCTGTACCATGATACTCGCATGTATACGTCAGTGCTCGCATGATACAATGCGTTTCAACTAAGAATAGGATCGACTTAGCGCCATGTTGTGACGTCATAGCTGTCAAATCGAATAAATTGGGGAGGGTGAGCAAAACAAGATATTTTTTTAATAACATTTATTTATTAATCTTAAATTCATGAACGAAGAAAATGAAAAAAATTGTTGCCAACAATGAAAATATGAAAGAAAGAAGTATAATACAAAAAAAAACTAATTATGAATAATTTTTTGATGTCTTTTTTCCAATGATTTCAAAAGTAAAGTCAATGCTTTTTTCACTTTGATTTAACTAAGACTCGGTTAAACAAAAAAAAAAAGTTATTGATACGCAAATAAGTTTTCTTTGCAAACCGTACTTTTCAATCAACATTTGACATATAGAGGTCATTGACGTTCCTATTCTTATTTGAAACGCATTGTATGTACAGACAACAGCACATCTTATATACAATGCGTTTCAACTAAGAATAGGAATGACCTTGCGCCATATTGTGAAGATTTAGCAAAACAACACCTCGTTTACACATTTGCAAAGTCAGTGACATATTTTAACAAAAACAAATTCCAAAAACAGAACCAATATGGATAAGGATACCACGACAAAACTTTGCAAGCCTTAGATTTCTAGCTTCAGTTGACAGTTAGAGGTCATTGACGTTCCTATTGTTAGTTGAAACGCATTGTACTAAACTGTCTTTCTCCAAATGATTTAAAACGGAAAACCCCATGGCCGAGGTTCTAGTCTTACAGCTCCTGAAATATACATAAACCTCGGATTTTTTGTTGTATTTTTACAAAGACAAACTGAAATCTAAGTTTTACAAAACACTTCAGACATGTAGATATCGGTGATAACGTATTTTTCACCGTTTCAATGGCGCGGCTATGAGGTTCTAGTCTTACAGCTCCTGAAATATAAACCTAGGATTTTTTTTGGTATTTTTGCAAGTTTTGACAAATTCAAATCTGGGTTTTGCAGAAAACTCTAGACGTCTGCGATGCTTTTTCAGCGAGATACTTATTATAATTATGTTACCTACAAAATCTTGGCATAGTTTTTTTTACTGAATAGCGCCATAGCCGCGCGGTTGAAACGCACACCAAAAAGACTACTCAATATATTTACAAGGTCAAAAATAAATAAGTAGATGGACAACTTTCACTACGGCACCAAACCTGAAATCGCGAAAAAAAAAAAATCTGCTGCTCCCGAAGCTCCCTACATTTTGAAGAGTATGATCGATTAAAAAAAATCAGCTGTTCAGTACCTACTGAACAGCTGGTTTTTTTCGCGGTTTCAAAGTAGTCTCTGTTGCAAAAAAAAAATTCTTTCTTATAGTAGCAAAATAGTTGGCAAACGTCATCTGAAACTGTTCCAAACAAGTTCAAGCTGGATATTTCAAGAACAACTAATGCTATCAAGCTTTAGTTGTTCTTGAGATATCCAGCTGTGACAGACAGACAGACAGACTGAGTCGCACCATAAGCCGACGTACGCACGGACGTAAAAAAATCGCAGCGGGATTTTATCGCGCACTGGATTTTCAACTCTGTGTTGAACCGAGCTTCGAGAATCCAACCTAACAAAAACAGAGTGCATCCCAGCGCGACGAAAAACACACTGTGGGATTTACAGCTTCCGGCGCTAAGCAGAGCGTTGAAAATGCAGTGCGCGAAAAAAAATCGCCGCGATTTTTTTACGTCCGTGCGAACGATTTTTTTACGTCCGTGCTACGTCGGCTAAGGGTTCCTTTTTACCATTTTGGTACGGAACCCTAAAAACGCGCCAAAGTACACTACCTCCAGGGTGGTGTGGAAATGTGTGCATATCTTGTAGAACGTGAGTCCTTCAACTTTTAGAATCGCGATATAGGTATCAGAAATGATGATTCTTAGAAAAGTATAAAAACTATTTTTGAAAATATGATCTTCAATTATGTCTGACCTATTTTTTTGGATATATAGGTACTAACTCACTGTTTACGAGAAAAATCCAAAAAAATCTTTCGAATAACTTTTTTAGCACACATGGGATGGGATCCATGGTGACTTTTGACACTATTTCTAATGGTGTACCCCGTCTCCAACAAAATTTAGCTCTGTTGGAATTATTGTTATTTGAAATGTCTATTTTGACCAGACTAGTTAAAACTTTTAAGAGGAAACGTGGGTGCTCTTTTCTCCATACAAAAAGATACAAACGCTCTCGCCTGTTTTCTTTCTGGTTAGTGACCATAAAGCAATGATTTTTTACAGAAATATAAATATCAGTTAATTTTATGCCCCTGTGTTTTCCTTTTTGATGATATATTATGTTTATAGGAACTAGAACCCTCCAAAAATGCTTAAAATTGCCTATTCAGACCGCTGTCAACAGACGCCTAGTGTACCAATTTGACAACTATTAACGAAAAAAGAAAAACATAGGGGCATAGCATATATCCTTCTTATTCAGTTTATGAAATATCTTTTAAATTGGTCTAATATTGTAGGAGGAAATAGGCGAGAGCCAAACCTCGAAATGCGACTTTTTACATAGGCTATTTAGTCGGATCTGCAGTTGTCCTTATCGTACGAATTCGAAGGCGGAGCGCTCGCAGAGCCACAGCAATACCTTCTTAAAATACCTAACTGGCCACCCGCCTTTCCTCTTAAGGACACGCGAACTAAGCGACATGATCACCGCGTCGACTGCGAGTAATACTAACCACTCAAAAGCAGCGTCTCAACTGCGACCGTCTTGAGACTCTCGAGGACCTGGCAGCCGAACGCAGGAAGGATTGTTGGGTGGTAAGAAAGTGTGATGGATGACGGAAATCAGTTTTAGTTTTTTAACACCTTTAAGTCAAACTGTTTGGCTGTAACCAAACGTTTTCACGAAAATAAATGGCGCGGTCTCGAACTGCGCCTACAATTTTTTTTCTTTTTTTGTAATTCCACAACTTGACGCTTGTTCAGTTTAATGGTCTAGAGCCTAGACCACACCCTTACCTTTCTGATACGTCATGCTGTATATTATGTAGAATCTCTTTATCACGTAGAGCTATTTTATAAATAGGCAAAGGTATAATATTCTAAATCTAAAATCTCTACAATAAAGCACACATTTTTTTGTTTAATAATTATTTTTATTAAAAAAAATATTCTCATCGTATACAAACTGGAAACTTTTTCGTAGGTACTATAGGTAGGTACAGACGCCAGCACATAAAGCTACCCGAAACTGTCAAATTTTCCCAATCAACTTTGAACCTTATGCTTTAGCGATAAAGTTGAAAATCTATTGAAGAAATTTGACAGATTATAGTAACTTGATGTGCTGGCGTCTGTACATTCTGCACGTCGTCATTACAAAAAATAAAAATAGTAGGTACGGTCAGCAACAGAAGTCGGTGAACACTGCTACTTTTTGACATCATCTAAATTAACACAAAATTATATAATACCCAGCTTTTTAGCATTTATTAGATAAGAGTTAATTTTCTTTAAAGTTTACATCTGTTCCGATTTTAATGAAGCATTTTTCTCAGTCATTAAGATTTAGAAAACGCAAGTGTTAATCGAATTTTGTTGCTGACTGTACCTACACGAACTTAAAGTGACATTAAAAATAGTAATTTTTACATTAAAATGTAGGTACATTCATTAATTGTTTGTACATTTAAAATAAAAACTTGACAACTGCCATAATTATATTTTTGGTATTTTTATAAAATTGTCCAGACATGTCCGGCTTTCTTAAAGAAATCTTTCTTTTAAAAGTAAAACATCCGGACTTTTTTAAAAATGTTCGGCTTTTGACAGAACTTTGAAAATTAAAATTGGCAACCCTATTCTGAGGCCACATAGGCTATAGCATGCAGCTTGAGGTATTTAGTTTAAAACAGAAGGCACAATATTGTATGTATCATATACCTACTCGCTTACACTATTAACTATTTACAAAATGACTTTTATAGCATCAGATTCAGCATACAAAAATGACTGATTAAGAGGAAATGTGAATGCTCTTTTCTCCATACAAAAAGATACAAACGCTCTCGCCTGTTTTCTTTCTGGTTAATGACCATAAAGCAATGATTTTTTACAGAAATATAAATATCAGTTACTTGTATGCCCCTATTTTTTCCTTTTTGATGATATATTATTTTTATAAGAACTAGAACCCTCCAAAAATGCTCAAAATTGCCTATTCAGACCGCTGTCAACAGACGCCTAGTGTACCAATTTGACAACTATTAACGAAAAAAGAAAAACATAGGGGCACAGTATTTATCCTTCTTATTCAGTTTATGAAATATCTTTTAAATTGGTCCAATATTGGAGGAGGAAATAGGCGAGAGCCAAACCTCGAAATGTGACTTTTTACATAGGCTATTTAGTCGGATCTGCAGTTGTCCTTATCGCACGAATTCGATGGCGGAGCGCTCGCAGAGCGACAGCAATACCTTTTTAAAATACCTATTTTTCAAAAGTCTGGCCACCCGCATTTCCTCTTAATTTTTGTCTGTGTTTAGACGAAAAATTATGCTGTTAGTAAATTTACCTCTTTTCACTAATTAGCTCTTCAAAGTTAGGTTCAAGTTGACGTATTCTATCCAGCAATACATCAGCTAAGTTTGATTCCGGGTCTGTATCTGTGAAAAAAAAACACTCTTAATTTTTTACTAATGTCTAATTCTGTCTACTTTTTTGCTGACATTTTTTCACACATCCAAAACTAACCGTTTAATTTTACACTTGAAAGACCCATCCAACAACACCAACACCATGGGTAGACTAGAAAAAAAAGAAATATCCTCACTTTGTGTTCAGAAGGTACCCTAAAAAAATTTTGTTTTTTCATGATTTCCTTTTACCACTTTGTCGTCGTGATGACTATGTAGGTACCTATATATATTCATGCCATGACAGACGAAGAGACGGACGGACATAGCGAAACTATAATCCTTGTTGACTACGGAACCCTAAAAACGTACTGTTGCTTGAGAAATACAAATAAATTGTATTTGCATTTTATGTAAGCATCTATGTATCTGGCGATTTTTACCAAGGACCAAATAATTTGCCCATGTTACCCCTTAGTCCCCCTTGGGGGTTCCACGGGCAAAAATATTTGTTCGTGGTACCCCAAGTGGGACTAGACTGGGGAACCACGGGCAAGTACCGATTTTGAGTTTGGTTAGCGGTCTGTGAGATCTTCAAAGGTTGATTGTGTGATATTTTACGATTTACAACTGAGGGTAGTATTACATTTAGAGCATGAACGAATTCTGGTTAATTCATTCATGAGTATTAGATATGGCCTACTTTATTACGTACGCAAAAAGAAACTAATATAATAAGTAATATTACAGCGGTATAGCAGTAATCTCTCAAGTCTCAGTTCTTTGTTTTACTTGAACCGTCTGTCGGGGCCGTGCCCTTTGCCACAATGTATCTGCCCTTGTACATGTACAAAGCCGTGCGCGTTTCGGCCACTGTCGCCTACTGAACACGGAAAAGGATCGATATACGGCCAATGACAGGGGTCAATGTAGCATTCGAGCGCTAAAAGCGTAGCAGTGTGAACTTACCATCGTAGAAAACTAATTCGATCCTGTCCCTGCATTCAGAGCTCCTAGAGAGGATGTCAGTCAGCGTGGTGCAGAAGTCATGGCGTACTTCTTCCACATCCACATCAGCCAGGTCTGAAATAAAAGTGTTTTATTTGTTGGGAGTATTTTTGTCATGGTGATGGCCAAAACTAAAATAACGAAAAATACAGTAAAATGGCCACATGAATTTATTAAAATACTAATGACAGTTAATTACGATACATATTGATATTTCATACTGTGTGAACACAACACTATTAAGTTAGTTTGTCTTTAAAGAACTCTGATTCATACCTATATAGAGGCATGAGGAACAGGGTGTAAAGTTCACTCATTCTCCATAGAAATGGAGAATCCTCCGACCACACGGGTGTTGTGTCTGGTGGGCAACTGCCCGACGGTTGATGTTTGGACGTTGTATATATGATAGTCGCGCGGTAAACTCTGATTGCGCGATGCAGGTTGCGTGACGTCATGTCATTGTGTTGATGTGGATGCCGTCGCACCTACAACTGAATAACTGCCCGGCTGCCCCTAATTTTAACCTGTAACGTTTTCCCCTGCCCGTTCCTCAACTTTCGTGCCACACTCCCACCTCTCTACTGACCTTCATAAAGCTCCTTATTCTTTATGACCTGGTACAAGGTGTGCAGGGGCGTGGCGCACTCGGCCACCAGGGACACGGGCAGGCCGTGTGGCCGGTAGATCCTGTACGCCGAGTTCTTGTAGCTGCGGCTCTTCACACCGGCAATGTCCTTCTCCACGTCATCCAGCGACTGGAACAGATCATCATCAGCAGCCTCACACGGAGTAGGCTCCTGGGGATTAAAGTTTTTATCCTTCTAAATGAAGTAAAACTTAATGTAATTTTATGGTTGTGAGCTTTGCTCCAGAACTTGCAATGGCTAAGGATTGCTTGTCTCTTAACTGTTTACCAAGAAAGTAAATTTTAAATACATTTGACCTTTTTTTTTTGAGATAATCTTAGAAACTGCTTTTTGGGAAACATTAAGCTGCAATCAAAAATAAAAAAAAATCCAAAATTATTAAAGTTGTGTGGAAAACGGTTGCGAAGGTATGTGATGTAGAGGATGAGAAATATGTTATAACTTTATGAGACCAGTTTGGTCTATAAATGGCTATGAGAGTGGGTGGACTGTGCGAAAGACGATATGGGTGGACTATGTAGTGGAAAAGGGGCGAATACTGATATGACAACCAATACAGATGCATGAAAGAAGAGGACATGCTGCACCAACACCAAGTATTTTGAGATGAAGGCAGGAGGATAGTGTCAACTTAAACCCACAATTGTTAAGTGGTAGGTTTTGACAGTGAGCGAGTCTACTTATTAAGCAGTTTTGTCAAGACGCGACGAACCTGTGAAAAGTCACCGATTCTCACCGAGCAGGCTTCCAGCTTCGGAAGGTCATTTCTGTTTGTTTTATTGAACAGCTCAAGATCCGGGGGACTGAATAGCGACTTGGTGATGACGATGAACAGCTTCTTGACCGGCACCACGACGCCCTCGCGTGACTCGAAGGCGTGGATATTCTGCACGAAGCCACCGAACCTGCCACCGTCCGATGGAATCACATTCATGAGGTAACCCTCGTAATAGTTGCCAGCCATCCCCTCTCCGTAGGGAATGGGAGATTTCGATTTGTCCATCTAAAAAGTTGAGAAATAATGAGCTACGATTTACCTAATCAGATTTTTTTCAACGAAGATTTGGGAGAATAACATCTAGTGCCCATTCCGATTGTCCACAATCAACAATTAGAAAAATTGTCATCAAATTATTATGAAGGATATAAAATAATTATGATAATTAGGTAAAATACTTGAATTGCTGAAATGGATTGACCTGAAGTTTCAAATACTGAAAGGAAGAGCAAAAACATACCGGTCTACCACTGACTTCAAATTTAGTTTAAACTACCAGTGAACCACATTTAACAATCGAAAACATTGAAATAAACTTACAATTTCTGGATATTCCACAATCAAGTGAGCAATAAAAATGTAAGCAAAATCTTCAGCGTAATACCTCTCATTATTGCTTATTAGAATGGCTATACATGCAATGTTTATTATTATTTGTAGGCAGATTTTATTTTTTAGCCGCTCATCTTTTAACCTTCTATAATATAGCATGTTACAGCACAGGGTGCATAAATCTCTGGCTGTTTGCATTATTAAGATGTAAACGATGTATCGCACTGAAAATTAAGACAGTTTGTTGAAATCTAGAATGAGTGTTGAGTCGTGATGGGTATCGATATGTAAAATGATACATACATAAAGAAAAAAACAATTTTTTTTTGGATCATCAAACAAAAAAAAATCAGTTAAAAAAATCATTTTTTTTTTTAATAAAAAAATCTTTTTTTTTTAATAAACTTCACAGACGTGATGGATATCGCTATTTAAACACGACAAAACAAAAAAAAAAACATTTTCAACTCATACTTCAAGCTACAACAACAATACCACCAGCGGTTGTTGACCCCAAAAAAAATATCATCAAATCTCTTTTATTTTGTCATGTTTAGATACCGTTACCCATTACTTCTGCGTAATTTCGCTAATTAAGAGGAAATGCGGGTGGCCAGACTTTTGAAAATTAGGTATTTTAAGAAGTTATTGCAGTCGCTCTGCGAGCGCTCCGCCCTCGAATTCGTGCGATAAGGACAACTGCAGATCCGACTAAATAGCCTATGTAAAAAGTCACATTTCGAGGTTTGGCTCTCGCCTAGACTCTGTCAAGCGAGTCGTGTCCCATGGAAAAGGCGGCAAATTCAAAAATCTTACAGGTGTCAACACTGTTAAAGTACGCTGAAAACATGTTTGATACTTGAATTTTTGTAGATAAAAATTTCTTTGGGATAAATTAAAAAAGTCCATTTCAATGTAGGTATTTATTAGTCACATTAGAACTAAAATCAGAATCTAGAAATTCAATGCCTTCATAAGAGAAATCACTGTCAGTATCATCACGCAAAAGAGTTGAAGGGTTCCAACTCCGTTTCGGCTATCCCGTCCCTTACTTTATATTTGTTTTCTACATTAATAGTGTGATCTGTGCATTTTTCCATTAAATATATTTCTTTTCCATTCTTCTTTTCCATCACTTAATACAAATCAGATAACAGAACTAAAAGTATCAAAATGCTGTAGCTTAGTAGAACAGAAGTTGTGACAATCCGTTTGACAGATAATAGTATTGACATTATAAGAAATCGGCTAAATGGTCGTGGACACGACTCGCTTGACAGACTCTATTTCCTCCTCCAACATTGGACCAATTTAAAAGATATTTCATAAACTGAATAAGAAGGATATACACTATGCCCCTATGTTTTTCTTTTTTCGTTAACAGTTGTCAAATTGGTACACTAGGCGTCTGTTGAAAGCGGTCTAAATAGGCAATTCTGAGCCTTTTTGGGAGGGTTCTAGTTCTCATAAAAATAATATATCATCAAGAAGGAAAACATAGGGGGCATACAAGTAACTGATATTTATATTTCCCTAAAAAATCATTGCTTTATGGTCATTAACCAGAAAGAAAACAGGCGAGAGCGTTTGTATCTTTTTGTATGGAGAAAAGAGCACCCACATTTCCTCTTAACTTAATTTGACCCCGTTACCTCAATACATATATAAAATATTCATTCTTAATTCTTATCAGAGTTCTGCATATTATTACTCACCAAAATTAAATGTCCATTGATACATATCGTCTAAGTACAAATAAGATGACCCTAAAACAAGTAATAAAGTTATTTTACAGTTACTCTGCAATATTTTTAATCTTACAACTAACAATGTAGTGACTGTAGAAACTTCTGAAGCAACAATAATATTTTTAGATAGCATGGTTGATTACTAGGAAGACACAAACACACTGCCTTGTTTCTTCCGGAGGCAGACTCTAATTTTTAACCGACTTTTCAAAAACAAAAAGGAGGAAGTTATCAATTCGTCGCGTATATATATTTTTTTTATGTAAGTATGTACACCGATTTCTCCGTCAATTGTGGACCAATTTTGAAAATTATTTTTTTGTTTGAAAGGGTGTGCTCTCGAGGTGGTCCCATTGTCACCAAGTCAGAATCTAATGAGGGGATCCCATGGAAATCGAGGGAAACCCTCAAATTTTATAGGCACACCTACAGCGATTTGGGTATTTTTTTATAGTAACTCATGCATTTGATCCCGGAAAGCACCATTTGGTGAAGTGGAACTGATGAGGAAGACCACAGATGGCTATCGGAACTACTCAATAATACGTATTTCACTTGGGTTGCGATTACTTATATGGTTGCTAAGCAATTTATGCTCGTCACAATGAATATGGTGAAGTGGAGTTGATGGTGACTTCATTATCTGTTCCAGTTCTCCTGGTTCCTTACTAGGAGAACTCCTCAACAATTAACGTTCTTGTAGCGGGAAAAACAATATTTTGTAAAAGGTGATGAGCAGTTGACATTAGGCTATTATAACTTAGATAAATTACAAACTGACCCACTAAAAAGTGAAAAAAAAAAAAACTTTTTTACAAAAAAAAAATAAAAAATAACTGACTTCCAAAAAAAATGCTACTAAGTGAAACTGAGTGAATGAGTGAGTGTATAACTTTAATTTCGGAAGTCGGTGGCAAAAAACTAAAATACAGAGCCGAAGACACCGACTTCCGAAATTAAAGTTATTTTTCACTTTGTAGCATTTTTTTTGGAAGTCGGTTGTTTTTGTTTTGAAAAAAAGTTTTATCGCATACCATACACACAACAAGTCATAGTACGGTCGGAACGAAAGTCGTTACAATTTCTTTTACATCTCGTCAACTGGTCAACATCAGAAACTTCTCAATAATTTTACTTCACGGCGATCTGAAATATAATTGATTAAACAGAGTAGTAATTCTATTACACCCGCATGAACATCGCGTTTTTTAGAGAATAAAATAATGAATTGTTCCAGTTCGTTGTTGGCAACACCATGACTGTCACTTTTCTTTCGCGCGCGTTCTTGACATCGCAAGAAAATTTTCTTTCTCGACAAATTAATAATTTAAAATAAGTTTACGCTGTAGTTGACTGAAATAACAGAATGTTAACTATGCTAGGTGTTAGAAAGTGTATCGAGTGTATCGTCGGCGGACCTGAGACGCAAAATCTGGGCAAGTACAGCTCACGCTTGCACAGCCCCGACGTTCAACTACGGGAAGCCGATAAATACATCAGAAGCAGACGCAGACCCTTGGAGCTGACCACAAACCGAATGATCCGGACGCATCCCACAACCTTGAGGTGCGGGAATGCCTGGCTTTAACTGACCACCTAGAACGTGATTCTGACAGTGCTTTTGAGAGTACTATGCTGGTCATTAGCACTGCATTTTACATGTATGCTGTAAACTTGTTAAAGCATTGCCTCTCCAGTGTGCACGCGATGCCCTCAGTAACGTTACTTCCACGTTACTAGCTGGATGAGAAGCTACCAGTGGGGCACGAGATGCCCTTAGCGATGTTATTCTACACAACAAGCGCTGGTAGGTGGCCATCAGCAGAACCTCTCCAGTGCGCACGAGATGCCGTCAGTAACCATGTTACTACCTGGATGAGAAGCTAACCGTGGGGCACGAGATGTCCTTAGCGATGATATTCTACATAACAAACGCTGATAGATGCCTGTCAGCACCTCCAGTGCTACCTCCCCAGTGCGCACGAGATGCCGTCAGTAACATTACCTTCATGTTACTAGCTGGATGAGAAGATACCAGTGTGGCAAGTATGTGATGCCCATAGCAATGATACTCTACACAGCTAACGCTAGTATGTGCCCGTCATAACAGGTGAGTCCCATTCCTACGAACTAGGTTAAGAAAATATAAAAAATGTACTTTGATATATTTTAAACTTATGAGTATGAAAGCTGCGAGACAGCCTTGCTCAACCCTGCACATTGTCTGTGCCGTACACTTGCAAAAGCACTATACTTCCCCAGCGGGGAGCTATATCACCCTGCTAACTGGATTGTTACCAGCGAGTACGAGATACTCTTAGCAACATTAATTCTATGTTGCTAGCTGGTACACATTTGTCATAATGTGCACATGCTTAGCATGAGACGCTCATAGCAAACTATCACAACACTAGGTGATCTAGCCCCGCATCGAGGATGATATTATGGTCACCTCGCCTTGACAGATTATCTTTTATCAGCTAATGTTACACATCCCTGCAACAAATGCTATGATATTTCTGTTTATAGCTATGCTGCCCAGTTGCCAATAAATCACCATGTACGAGATACTCAGTGCCCTATATAAGCACTAGGTGACTTAATTATCCTGACACAAATTGATAAATAACATCTATTTTGTAAATTATAATAATAAAGCAAAATTGTGTAATTTTTACACACATACATTTAAATACTTTGTTAACATGATTCTGTGATACATTGGACTGGTTACCCCTACCATAGGGAAAGCAATGACTGACCCATGCTAATGAAGAACGTCAAGACAAACACAACCTGTTGACCGATTTGGCTGATGCAACAAAACACCTGCCAATGTTCAATACCAAAAAAAGTTCAAAAGTAATGCCATCTCTAATGGTCATGATTTCTAATTTATTATATTTGGTAAACAAACAGATTCTGGTACAATGACAAACCTGAGTATACAATTTTATAGCCACAAACAATAACAATTAATCAAATAATATTAATACCACAAGACAATCACTCATATGATAATAGAGAAAACTTACCAGTCCTATTGAAAAAATGTAAAACAAACACAGAAGGAGGTGATTTGCTACAGTAAATAACAAATTAAAACATCACACAACCGAGTCAATAACAGGAATCAATCAATATTGAAAACAAAAATGAATATTTGTGGTGGACCTCAACAACAACCCGGCCTATATCTATACTCCAAAATAACAATTCAACAAGACTGATACTGAAATGCACCAACTGAATGCTGACAAAACAGTTACATGCTGCTACGGCATGGCTGCGGGTACAAAGTTACAATAAACTATTTGATAACTATCAAAATTCAAGGTCAACTTCTCAATACCATTACAGTCAGTAAATACTGAAATGAATTACAAACAACTGACCTACAAAGAATTTATGGAAACATAGATTTTCAAACCCAAACAAAATAGCAAATTCAGTTTCAGTTTGAACCTAAAACTGTTAATTAACCCCTTCTATGGCAGTGAGAATTCCGCCATATTTTATTGAACGAAAACGACAAATAAAATTCCCAGTAAAAACAATTCTTTTATACTGATACTGACCCGAACATAGTTGGGAAAAGGTTTGGCAGATTGACTGATAACTTGTATACTACTCAATTACTGTTCAATATATCAAAATATAGGTATAGGATTTAACCCCATAGGTACCCCTATCAGTTCCCAATACCAGACACCTAATAATGGGTTAAACATAATTATGTACATGCTCTAATAACTTCCTTAAGTACTAGAACTTACATTCTTCCACTGTAGGTACCTTATAGAGATTATGTATTTACTACATTACCAGTAGTGAATGACACCTACCGAAACAAGCCTACCATGACTAGGTATTTACTTGTCAAAGTATCAAGACTGCCATAAAACATAATACTTACCTATTACTTACCTATAACCTTACCTATAAATACCACTTTGAGTAGGTAAGTATATTTAAATGTTTGGACTTCAAAATTAACCATGGAAACAATGGAACCATGGAACCTGACAAACATAATGTGAATTGTTAAGCTAGATTGTTAAGCTCTGTGTAGGTACCTACTTGAAGCAGGTGCCTTGAAATACCCATACTTACTTATTAGCTCACAAGTTAAATTATTAGTGACTTTAGTCACATTACATAATATCAGACCTGTACTTCCTGAAGGACTGGACAGAGATGGCGATCTTATTCAAAGGATATAAAATTAAAATACCTAATTAAACATTCAATCACTTCAACTACTAGTCTAAATAGGTACTTAGCAGTATACGTCAATGATAATTACAAGCCATCACTAAAGTGAAACTATCAAGGAAAAGGGGGGGGGCACAAAGTATTGGTGGATGGTAGGTAGGTACGTCCATACAATCAATGTAGGCAATATGAACTAATAAAAAAAAAAAAAAAAAAAAAAAAAAAAAAAAAAAAAAAAAAACAATTATACAACCCCCTCACTTACTAAAACTCATCCTATAGGTAATCTAACTGTGGACATGTGAGGTCAGGGAAAAGAGATTCATACTTTTATGCTAAAGAAGCATGCTTACATGCTTTGCTGCTTTTTTTTCTAAAGAATAATTAATCTACCTTTTTCTTGTTTAGTTCTTGACCTGACAATCTTATTATGCATTATTAGTCAACTAGGAAATTAACTAAATTAGTTAGTCCAAATTTTTCTTTTATCCAGGGAACAACTCATAAAATGGTGCTTAAAAAACTTAAAATTGATAAAGTTAATAGCTTCTTCTGCTTACAAAACTTAAAATTGATCAAGTTAAAAGCTTCTTCTGCTTACAAAACTTAAAATTGATAAAGTTAAAAACTTCTTCTGCGCTTGACACCCTAGTTTCCAAAATAAGTATCTAACTCGTAAAACAGATAGAGCTGTAAAAATATTGTGAATACAAGGATTTGAATTGCAGGACGCCACTAAGTTCTTGTGGCGCATGACCAAAGTCGGAACTGACGTCGCCACTTTCTTTGATTTATCCGCAATTTACGTGAAAATTCTGTAGGTACCTCTTGACTCTCTGCAATCTTCCAAGTGTGGCGGAGATTGTCTCTTACCTTGACAGCAGTAGTCTTTCCATTGGAAGAAACCTGCTGTCTGAGTGACTAAATACATAATTATAATGCGCAATTCAACTTAGTCATACAGTATACGCTTATTGTCAACTCACGCACTGCAGTTCACACTGCATCTCAAATAAGACAGTGACTGTTTACATTTACGGAGACAATATACAATTGCTATTCTCAATCATGGAAACATTCTAAACTTACAATTCAATATAACAATTAATATCTTCCTGATCAGATTACAGAAACAGAACAAACCAGAAAAACCTACAAAGAAGTTGGCTGCCGATTTAGCTCTAATGTCAACTCTTTGGACTAATAAAAGAAATACCTACTGAGACTGATTTAAAGTTTTCATCTGTAAGCTGTAGTAAGTGAGAGAGAAATTAATTCTTCAACTCTCACAGTACAACACACAAAACAGCTCAACCTATAGCTGGCATCAATTGAGAAAACAATGTGGATTAATAAGACTTGCTGTTGATAATGCCTATCTGCTGGTTAACATTAGTTTCTTATCTTTAAATAAGCAATGCTAATGAAGAAAAATAAAAGTACCTATCTACATAAAAAAACTAGAATACTTTTAACCAGATAACTTATTAACTAACTGAATTATTGCAGACAACTCTAAACATCTACTCTGTTTAATCAATTATATTTCAGATCGCCGTGAAGTAAAATTGTGAATCAAACGAGCTTACCTGTTAAGCGAAGTCTTGATTCTAATTTTATGAACGGCGATCTGAAATATAATTACCCACCCGCCACCTAACAGCCCCAAAGCTGCAATAATTAGTCTACTTAAATATTCACACATCCTTTCAGGAAAACATAGTGAATGTAAGTACATGGAACCACTCTGTACAGAAAACAGAGCTTGTTCCTTATCTCAAGGATCTCTAAAATAAGTGACAGTCATGGTGTTGCCAACAACGAACTGGAACAATTCTATTTAATAAAATATTACATTATTTTATTCTCTAAAAAACGCGATGTTCATGCGGGTGTAATAGAATTACTACTCTGTTTAATCAATTATACACTCCTTTGCAAAAAAAACGGGCGGTTTGGATTTTTCTACATTATTGGTAATAATTTAGTTTTATAGAGGTTTTAATAGTCAAACTATGTTACTGGCACTTAGTAAAGAGTCTGGGTGTGAAAAAAAAGTTAATTTCAAATTCGAAACTGTTGTTTTTAAAAATAATAATCACTTTTTCAGTTTATGACTTTTTACTTACAATTCGCGGGTTTGCGGTTAAAAGGTTATCAGGCAACTAAAAGTAACTTCTCGTTATTTTTATTAGAATAATTTTTGTTTATCGCATAATCCTGCCTTATTGTGACTTAAAACAGATATCTTTGTGCCGATTGTAATGGCAGAAAAAGCTAGTAAAATTATAACACTGCTGGGAGAGGGGTGTAGCCAATGTAACGGCTCACAGCGGTTAAACGTGAGTCGTTCCACCATCCAAAGAACCTGGACTCGATACCAAGATACAGGTTACGTTCAAAGAAGGCAAGGTTCTGGGAGAAAACGTTGCACACAACCACGAGACGACCGCTTTTTAGTGACTCAGGCGCTGAGAAACCGCAAATGCAGTTACATAGACCTCAAAAGAAACCTTGAAGAGGTACGAGGAGCACAAGTTAGCCTATGGACAGTGAGGAGGAGGCTTTTAGCGGTTGATATACGCAGTCGACGACCAGCGCGGGCCCCCAAGTTACTCCGTGAGCACCGGATTGCTCGACTGAGGTTCACTAGAAATTGTCTATCTTGGACACTGGTAACTGGAGTAGCGTACTCTTCTCCGATGAGGCTCGAATTTGTCTGAATGGTAAGGACCGACGTCGGCGAGTCTTACCAAGACCAGGGGAACGCTATGCCGACGTGTGTTTTGAAGATATCACCCCTTATGGTGAAAGGTCCGTTATGTTTTGGGCGGGCGTAACTTCCAGCTATCGTACCGAGATAGTGTTCATTGAAAATGGCTCACTAAATGCGCAAAGGTACATAACAGGAATAATTTGTCAACATGCACAGCCCGCACTGACTGTAATTGGTGAAGATGCCATTTACATGGACGATAATGCTCAGGACCACCGTTCTGGCGACGTAGATGCTTATATGCAAGAGGTCGGTATTCGTCGTCTGGATTGGCTAGCGCGGAGCCCCGACCTTAACCCCATTGAGCACGTCTGGGACCTCCTAAAAAGGCGAGTACGATCTGTCCAACCCCTTTCACAAAACATCAGGGAGCTTAAACGTGTGATCTCGGCTGAGTGGGTACACATTCCACAGGATACCATCAAAAGCCTGGTGGAAAGCATGCCAAGACGATTACATGCCGTAATCGCTGCAAGGGGAGGTCATACTCGTTATTAATTTTTATTTTTTAATGTCTTTTTTTTATTAAAATACCATAAAAATACTCGTAGTCTTAATTTAATTATACTCTAAAAATTTCCATTTTTACACGACTCTCTGTTTACATTGACTTAAACACTGATTCCTGGATTTAAGGGTTAAAAACTATATTTTCAGTGATAATAAGAAATTTCTAGTCATTTATACTAATGACATACTAAAAATATTAATATCATCCATAGAAAAGCCAATGACTGTAAGGTGCCCGTTTTTTTTGCAAAGGAGTTTATTTCAGATCGCCGTTCATAAAATTAGAATCAAGACTTCGCTTAACAGGTAAGCTCGTTTGATTCACAATTACATCTCGCCATCAACATCACAAACTTCATAATCATTAATCCACTTTTGTTGCTGACTGAACGATGTAAATTATTATTGTTATTTAGCTTATCATACATATTAAAATTGAATTGTATCATTAAAGCCGTTTCACTTTGTACGATTACCTATCCCAATTATCAGTAGGTACTTATCTAATTCTCTTTTATGACACATTTTTAAGTAATTATTAAAGTAGGTATAACAGAACTTAGAAAAACATTTTTGTTGATTGTTTGTTATGTTTTTGGCTAAGTATAACAGCCTCACGGGTCGATCCATCAGGTTAAGCTACGCTTGCCGGTGTCGGTCCGTGGATGGGTGACCATCTTTACGTACCGAGACTCCGCCGTACCTACGTGTCTCAGATAGCATGTTGGTACCGGCTGTCATTCGTGGATCTTTAACAGTCGTTACGGTTCACTCCATGAAAAATAAAAGACTAGGCATTTGAAATCAAGATGCAAACTAATATAATAAATAAAAGACTAGGCATTTGAAATCAAGATGCAAACTAATATAGTCATACCTACCTTTTAGAAATAACTAGCTTCTGCCCGCGACTTCGTCTGCGTGAAACTTCTTGTTCCACCCCCTCCCACCCCGTCGCATCGCATCGCCCACCCGCGCTATTACTTCGTTTTCGCTTAGCGTTCTTTCTGACTTTTTATCACTTTGCTCGGCTCCTAAGAGTCGTAGCGTGACGTTAAATAGCCTATAACTTAGAATACCTAACTTCCTCAAGAAATGAGCTATCAAATGCAAAAATATTTTTTCAAATCCGACTGGTACCTAGTTTCAGAGATTACCCCTTACATACAAACAAAGAAATTTTACCTATTTATAATATTAGTTTAAATATAAATATAAATACGTATGATTAATCCTGTTAAATCAATACTTAATGCTATTACAAAATATGGGGGTATACATAGAATTAATTACTCTAAGGGGGTATATAAATGACTTTGTATGTACACATGTTTAATTCCTTTATGCACTAAAGACTGCCTAGAGGCAGTTACTAAAGTTGTTTATTCTTAACTGATTACAACTTTGTAATATCAATACTCAATGACTGTACTGTACCATATTTAATATCAATACTCAATGACTGTACTGTACCATATTTAACAGGAATGAATAGGTATGATGATGTCATTTAACTACATAGGTACATAGGTACTTGTGAAACACATTAGTCATGACTCCAATTCCAATTTTATATTAGTGGCTCCATCGTTTTAACGATGATTCTGTCAATGTCAAGGTTGAAGGAAACAAAGAGTATTTTTGTTGAGGTTGGCCGGTTATGCAGCCTATAGTAGGCTTAATTAAAACTGGAATGTTATATTTTCATTTTGACAAAACATCTTACTTTGATTTTAATTGAATATGACTAACTAAATGCCAGTATACATCACAACTGCCCAAGTTTATGGCAGTACCTACTTATGTTTCTGAATAAGATTCATGTTAGCGACAGCTCCCTGCGTGAATGTGGTCTTGCGGAAGGTACTTTGGAACATATATTTTTCTCCTGCTCCTTGAATACCAAATCCTTCGATCTCTATCGAAAAATTTCTAAATGTAACATTCCTCTTCCAATTAACTTCCATTGTTTTTTAGATATCTCACTTCTCTCCCAAAATTATTAAAATTTTAACTACTTTTTTAAACGAAAATAATATTAAATTGTAGCTGGTGCGTAATATTTATGTAAATATGTATTGTTTTTTTTTTAGTGCTATTTATCATGCTATTGTATTTATGATTGTAATTTAGATTATTTATGTTGCCCATTTAACCTTTGTCCTCGTTTTTCTTTTAGCGACTAACATCTGTAGATCTACCACAAAGTACAAAGTCGACGGCCTGCTTCTCTGCGCTGCTGTCTAAACGTGACACTGGCAGAATAGACGAAATCGGCTCAATTGCCAAAAAAAAAAAAATTCATAATAATATGAATATGATAAGATGAAATGTTATTAAAATTATTTAATTTAACTATGATTACATAATTATTAAGTACCTACTCACCGCCTATAATATCATAAATATTAATAAATTTTTTTTTAAAGTTTGTGTACAGTGTGTCAGCTCACAACGAAGGTAGTGTGACAATTAGATAAGGTTTGCGGGGTCAACATGGCCCGAGATTGCACAAGACGTGAGGTTTGGAAGAAAAAAGAGAAGGCCTTTGCCCAGGGACAACATAGGCAAACAAAAAAAAAAGTGTGTCAGCTCCAATGCCGTTGGGAGTGTAAATTACATCCTCCTTGTATTTGAATGATTGACCGCTAAAATCAAATCTAATCAAAAGTTTATTTGCTAGAAATACATTTGAACAATGAAGCCACAATGCAATTAATGAATTTGCTACAATGTAGACTGGCCGAAAATAAACAAAACAAGTATACACATAGGTACATGATTTCAAAGTGAAAGGTGCGCAAGGTAGTACGTTGCGCAGAAAAAGCAGCGCTTTTGAGTTAACTTGTGTTAATTTCACTCATCATAAAATTTCCATACCGGGGTTCTTTTATGAAAATCAGTTCTTATTGAGTAAACTCCAAAAAATTGTTATTCAGCTACATCAGCTGGAAGCCAACCCAAAAGTAGTTGGAATAAAATAAATAAAGGACATACATGATAATGATGAAATAACATGAAGAAATAGACAGGCGTATATCAATCACATGGAAAAAGTTCTGGGGCTATAAAGAAGTTATGAAGTCTAACATGGACTTAAAATTAAAAAAGAAAGTAATGGATTCATGCCTCTTACCCTGTCTCACATATGGCTGTCAACCTTGGATATTTGATTCAACAACCAACAGAAAGATAACATCATGTCAAAGAGCCTTAGAACGTAGCTCACTAAAAACAAAATTGAAAGACAGAGTCCGTCACAGGGCAATAAGAAAACAGAATAGATGCCTTGTCCTTCGTGTGTGGTCTGAATTGAAGGTGGGCTGGTCACGTGGCACGCTACACTGACAACAGGTGGACGAAGACCGTGACTATGTGGAGAGGACCTCAGGGCCATAGATGCAGAGGAAGACCAAAGACAAGGTGGAAGGACGAGATAGAGACCGTCGGAACCCGAAATTGGTCCATCCTCGCAAGGAATCGCGACGAGTGGCAAGCTCTGGAGGAGGCCTTCACCCGAAGAGGGGTCCAGTTGGCATGTATATTGGACTAACAATATCCACACCCATTTCTGTATGAATGTGAATGCCAATAGAATAAATAAAGGCTTTTTTTTTTTTTTTTTAAACATGACAATATTTTCAAAAAGATTTAAAGTGGTTATTAGTTTGATAGAAGTATTGTTTGTTTCATGTTTAATGATGAGGATCAAGTTTTAAGAAATCATGAATTATCATTAATCATGAATGTTATTTTTGGAAACAAAAACTTACCTAAAGTAACGCTCACAGCGAGGAACACAAACATATTATAAATGTAGATTTGATCCATTTTTTCTTTTACCTGGAAGAATGGAAGAACATCTGTAAAAATCCGTTTCAATGAGCAAACTATTACAAAAATAAATTTGAATATTTTTTAATAATATAATTTTAATAGTACCTACCTTGTTTACAATCATAGCTTAGTAACAAAAATAAAAAAATCTAAGATAAGACCAAACTAAAGCTTTAGTTAAGTTGGAAACAATAAAACAAAGTCAAGATAATGCTAAGGGTTACGGCGGCTAATCGTAAACAACAAAACTTCGTTGCCGTTAGGACTCAGTGCCCAATGGCCAATTAATTAAATTCTAATTAAAAACAAATGAGTAAAAGAAAGAATACAAAAATATTGTGCGAGATCAGTCAGTGAGTACCACAGACTATATAGAGAACAGGTTGTGAGTACTACACACAGATTAAGTAGTATGTACTACCTAAGCATCTGTCAGTGTCATCCTACCGATTCCAGGGATTGACGAAGCATAACATTTACAATGTTTTTTTATCTAGACTAGTCCTTATATGCATAAAGACTAGTTTAGTTTTTCAACATTAGTTTTTGTTTATACTAAACCCGAAATGCGAAGACCTACAGATGTCATTATACTGTGACTGTGACAGCAGCAGTTTGTGACAGATGTTAGATCGTAATTTGCTGGGAGTTGAGCTGAGTTCACATGAGTTCATCAGGCAAACAGTACGCCTACATGTAAATGCTCTAAGCTACATGTGTTTATAAGTATTTACTTTTGTTATTTTTTTAATTGTAGGTAAGGTTGAAGAAATAAAGCGTACCGACCTACATTTAAGCAAAATCAATCAATCTGTCTAGCCTTTTCCCAACCATGTTGGGGTCGGCTTCCAGCAAAATATCTAATGTTAAAGGTCCCAGATGATATCCAGGGTCTGAAGATGGAGCCAGAAGGTGGTACCCTGGAAGACTGCTATAGGAACTTTGTTATAAAACGACGCAACCCCATCGAATTTGGGGTCGTTTGATTCATCTAGTCAAGTTTCGTACTTTGGTTTTAGGGGTCATTAAGTTGGTCAACTAATACATATATAAGGGTGCGTCCACATCTGGCGAATGTGCCACGAATGTACAGCTCGCGAGCCGCTTGCGAGCTGCCCGCGAGCTGCGCGCGTGCATTTTTGTTCACTCCTGTGCCACCCGCGCGCAGTGCGCGCGCGACCTAAGCGCCATACGCGATCAGCGCGCGGGCAGCGCAGTAAACGGAACTGTAAGTGCAAGAATTGAGTGCGCGCAGATCGCGGACCGTGCGCACGCCTTTACACGAGCCTTGCATGAGTTGCTTGCCCTCTCACTGAGAAGAGGCCTGTGTCCCAGCAGTGGGAACATTATAGGCTGATTATGTGTATGTGTGCATGAGTTGCGCTAAAGAGGCGCACCAAACCATTGCCGTGACTGCACGCGCGCAGCTCGCAAACGGCTCGCGAGCTGCACATTCGCCAGATGTGGTTACCCATAAGGACGTGGCGGTAAACGGGTATTATTCTATTAACTTTTTTCTATACTCTTTGAACCATAGACACTTTGTCTATGCTTTACTGTGAGTTGTGACATATTATCACTGTCAGTGTCAGATACTCACGGAAGTCACTGTCACTGTCACAAATCAAACTTGCCAGTGGCCACACACAACACAACAGTCAACAAAATTATTTTTTGATTATAAGAAAGATTCAACTAAATATATTAAAATGGTTGTTTGTAAATTTTTCCAGGCCGGATACTGTCGTTATGGAAAGAACTGTAGATTTGAACATGTCTATGGATCCAAGTATACTTATCACGGTGAGTTTTAAAACTTTCGCTAAGTACTGATTTCACTTTTGAGTGGCTTGCAAGTATTATTATGCAGAAAATGCAATAATTTGCATATCTTTGCATTCTACTTTGCTGCTGTTGTGTTGTTATTTAATTCTGTATAAAAATAAAAGTAAACACTACGTAAAAAGGTAGGTAGTGTTTACTTTTATTTTTATACTGACAAAATTGCTTGCCGATTTGTCCTGAGCAGGCACAAGATTAAATTTATGGAAAGAAATTGGGTCAGTGGGTCGTCTGTCTTGTTAGGCAAAGTGGTTAGTTATCATTTAATTCTGATCTTCATAATAAGATCTGTGTGTTTTAGCAACCCCACAAATACCACCAACACAGCCCGCACCGGAACCAACACAGCCTGCCGGTGTCACGGATGAGCAGCTAGTGAAGCAAGTGCAGTCAGACGTGCAAGCAGCCCTTCGAGGAGGCCAGTGGATCCTCTCGTGCTACTCTCCCTTTAAAGAAAAACCAATATTTCCAGGAATAACTGACTTATCACCAGAGGAATCTAGACTGTTCATATATGAGGCGAAAGACACTAATAATATTGAACAAGCTGTAAGTACAAGTTTCAAAATATTATGTATAAACTTACATTTAATTCATTTGAATATTAGAAAGTGTTTTAATCAAATAAATAACTCTTTCAGGTAGTATACATAAACAATCTGTTTAAAGAAACAAGACTAAAATATGAACAACTTCTACAACCAAATGTGAACATTATCAAAGTGTTAAGAAGCCTCTACAAAGGGGAGTTAGTTTCCTCACCATTCTCAAACGAGCCACAGACTGGGTTCAACAGTTTCAACAATACAGCAGCTTCCATATTCCAGAGTGCTGTCCAAACTGCTCCAGTATTGAATCAGAATGTTAATAACGCTCAATCAATATTTAGTCAGGCACAGAATAGCATTTTCAATCCTCAAGCTGCTGATCCAGCTAAGCAACTGTTTGCTCAAGCCAATGATCCCGCTAAACAATTGTTTGCTCAAGCCAATGATCCAAATGCATTTGGTCAAAGTCAGTCTCAAAACATATTTGCCTCACAGAACCAAAATATTGATGCTAAATCAATCTTTGCTTCAGCTGCTCAGAATAATTATAATCAAACCAACCCATCCAACATATTTGCTGCTGCAAACCAAAATGTTTTTGCTAGGGAGCCGAGTCAAAGTCAAAATCCTTCACCATTTGGTCAAAGCAACATTTTCCAGGCTGCTCAGGCTCAGAATCCTTCATCTGTTTTCGGGCAAGTGAATACCAAACCACATACAGAAGATGATCCAAGTGTGTACAGCAAGATAGAAGAGTTGAGTGACGAAGACTTGGAGGCTTTCAAAAGCGATAGTTTTCAATTAGGTTACATTCCTGAACTCCCACCCCCTCACGAGTTGTGTTCTGCCCAATCAAGAACACATTTGTTTTAATTAGGATTTAAAAAATTAAGAAAAGTAGCCTAATAAGTTGTTATGTTTTTATTTGTCTCCCACCCTATGTGACTGGTCAATTTTGTTAACCTTTTATATCAGAGTTTATATCACTAGCCAAAACGTTAGGGTGTAAGGCAGGAATAGAATTTCTTTGATTGGATGCAACACTGGCCTGTGGTACTAATTTTCAAAGCTATCTACTTGATGGTATCATGAGAGGGATGCTCAGAAATATGTTATTATTAAAATCCTTTTAAAATTATGTAACTAAAGTTATGCTACCAGAAATATAATTAAATTATGATTCACACTTACAATACAAGAAAATAAAATTATTAACTATTTCAACACAAGCAGATGAAACAAAACTTATTTACACCGCAATTTTATAACTCAAGAGATCGATTTTTACGATGTTTGATTTATTGACGACACGGTTGGCGCAGTGGTTGAGCGATTGACTGCTGCGCAGCATGTCGCGGGTTCGATTCCCGCACAGAACAAATATTTGTACGACCTACAAGTATTTGTTCCGTGTTTTTCTATCTATAATATGTATGTATTTACAAAAAAAAAATGTATATAAGTAGTTTATCAGCCATCTCGTTACCATAACACAAGCATTAGGTTGCTTAGCTTGGGACTAGATGGCGTTGTGTGAAATGTACAAGGATATTTATTTATTTTATTTATTGGATTTTTCTCCACCCCAAATATCGGAAAAAAAAATGAAGAAAATTCATTTTCTAATACATGAAAGGACAGAACAACGTTTATCGGGTCAGCTAGTTTGTAATAAATTAAAATGCATAATTATATAGATGGTCCTTTTATTATCTTAAAAATTATTATCCTAAACTTTTCTTACAAAAATTCTGACATGTTTGAACATTTACGGCCTGGCCACGACTGCCGCTACCAGCGCAGCGATAGCAAAGCGCGGGGCGGCGAGCAGTAGGAGCTAAGCGCGGGGCGGCGAGCAGTAGGAGCTAAGCGCGGGGCGGCGAGCAGTAGGAGCTAAGCGCGGGGCGGCGAGCGGCAGGAACAAATATACTAAAATTTATGAAGCACGCCACGAGGCGCCCCACGCAGCGGCTTCATACATTTTATTATATTTGTTCCTACCGCTCGCCGCCACGCGCTTAGCTACCGCTGGTAGCGGCAAGGTCGTGGCCGAGCGGTTAGGGGTTAGGTACACATTGTACTTCGTGAAGAGAAGTGGGACTGATATCAAGCTTCTGCTAGACCTCAACATCACTTGTTGACTTAATACATTTAGTAGACTATGCCCGGACTTTTAATTAAAGCTGTGTAATTATTAATTCACTGGAGTAAACTGACAGATGCTAATGTCACTTTGTAAAATAATGGTGCCATATTTATTGTAATAGTGATGCGTTTCGTTCCTTATGCTTCAGTTCATTCACACAAAGTCAATAAGAACATTTATTATAAAAAGTAATTAATTATAATACATACAGGGTATAAATGTAAACGACCCCTTAAAAAATTGTGATACTTACACTTATAACTACATATATTCAATGCATTTCTATTTAATTTTATATAACTCGCTTTTTGAAAGTCATCATGAATCGGTCTTTAAAGGTACTACAAATATTTTTATAACGATTAAACAAAACTAATCTGGGAGATTTCTTAATAAAATGAATTAAATAATGCGATTTGATTTAGAACATAACAAGAATGAATGAGCGAGTGATTGATGTCAACCTTCTTGTCACAACACTATTTTCTTTTCATCACAAAATGATAACACCCATAGACTTATAAAAAAAGATGGACTCCGCACCACGCATATCGAAAGTGAAGCACCCTACCGATCTATGTGTGCGTGATTTGAGTACCTGCAAAGACGCCGTCGCTCGTGTCACGTAATGGCGGCCGGTAGACTTACTATGGTGTGAATGTGTGCGTGCTGGCTTGTAGACATTAGCGCACTGACTTACTATGGGTGCTTCAGTTATTGTTAAAGGAGACGGCGTCCGCCTTTTTTTTTTAGGTCCATGATAACACCGTAAACATTTGACAGCGAAATGACACTAAAAATGACCTATGAAGTGTCATTTTACTGCAGCTATTTAAAAGTCCGAGCATAGTAGTTCTTACTTCTATTCTATCATGTTGATCCTAACGAAAACTAGCGAGATAAAAGAAAACATACTTAGTAGGTATGTTGTCTGTAATTATGCAGAAGATAATAGTCCATAATCATCTCACACCTACATAGAATCTACTATAATACAATAATTATATTCCATTATCAGTAACATTTGTAACAAGAGAAACTATCCACAGTCACTTTACAGTCTTAACTATCAATTTCGCCGAGGTAGAGTTGTTTATCACTAGAGGCGGAGAGCACGATGGGCTCCGTGCGATGGAAGTCCACGTCGTTGACGGAACCGTTGTGGCCGGGTAGCTTGTACAGCACGCGGCGCGATGTCGTGTCCCACACGTACAGGAAGCGGTCCGACGATCCTGCTGCCACCTGAGACAAAAACGAGGATAGTAAGATACCGCGCACTGTACTCGGACTTTTAACACCTCAAGTGTCTGAGTTTGGCTAATTTTAGACCCAAAACCCCAGCGAGTGGGGAGGGTTGGGGGTTAGTTGCGAACCCCATAGGTTCACAACTACTGATGATGACATGTTTTCCATCGGATGATGTTTTTTTACGTTTATATATATAAATAAATAAATAAATAAATATCCTTGGACATTTCACACAACGCCATCTAGTCCCAAGCTAAGCAACCTAATGCTTGTGGTATGGTAACGAGATGGCTGATAAACTACTTATATACATTTTTTTTTTGTAAATACATACATATTATAGATAGAAAAACACCCAGACTCGGAACAAATACTTGTAGGCCGTACAAATATTTGTTCCGTGCGGGAATCGAACCCGCGACATGCTGCGCAGCAGTCAATCGCTCAACCACTGCGCCAACCGTGTCGTCAATATGTGATCTAAGCTTATATACCTAATAGGTAAAGTTTTGTCCTTTTGCACACTTGGGGTGCATTTGACACCGGGGGGGCGGGGGGTTACCTGCGAACTCCATAGGTTCACAACTAATGATGATGATTGGTTTTCCATCGGATGATGTTGTGGCGGCATCTACATCGCCACATATGAACTACGCATCAGAGACATGACGTCACGCAAACCTGCATCGCGTAATTAGAGTTTACCACGCGATTAGCATATATACAACGACGGCGATTAGCATATATTTTTTACATTTACATATATCGTCGCTAATCTAAGTGACGTAACTGATTTGAAGAAAATTTTACAGGGCAAGCAGTTTTTCTTTTTTTTTTTTGTAAACTGTAGATATATCGGTCTCGATTTTTGCATTGTCATGGAGACCGTAAGGCGTAGGTACATATTCGCCGATTCGACTTGGAAAATGTATCAAATTACTATCGGCTTAGTCCAAAATGTCAGAGACGTCAGAAATTAGCGACGATATGTGATATAAGCTTTTAGAGGCATGAGGAACAGGGTGTAAAGTTCACTCATCCTCCATAGAAAAGGGAGGATCCTCCGCCCAGACGGGTGTTGTGTCTGGTGGGCTACTGCCCGACGGTTGATGTCGGGACGTTGTATATATGCTAGTCGCGTGGTCAACTCTAATTGCGCGATGCAGGATTGCGTGACGTCATGTCATTGATGCGTAGTTCATATGTGGCGATGTAGATGCCGCCACAAGCTTATATACCTAATAAAAAAGCGTTTTCTTTATGCACACATGGGGTGCATTCGGCACTTGAGGGGTTAATTATCTGCAGTAAATGACACTTCTTATCTGTCATTTCGTTAAAAAATGTTCCCATTTGATAGCGAAATGACAGTAAAAATGACATTAGAAGTGTCAGTTTACTGCAGCTTATTAAAAGTCCGACTATAGTTATGCTGAGCAAGAACAATACCAGCCTCAGCCTGACTGTCCCACAGCTGGGCAAAGGCTTCTTCTCATTCAGAGAAGGCACGAGCATAGATCACCACGCTTGCTCAAGACGGGTTGGCGATTTCAGACTTATATTAACTACTAGCAGACCCGACAGACGTTGTCCTGTCTGAACGATCCTAGAACCCGACTGCAGCGCCACCTACCGGGTCCAATTGTGTTTTCCAAACCATCCAGGAACCCAATCAAATATACACATAAAATTTCATCTAAATCGCTCCAGCCGTTAGGAAGAATTAGGTGACAAACACAGTCCAGCACCCTAATTGCGTCACTATCAATAGGAATCTGAATCATTTTGAAGCAATATAGCAATTTGCTTTAAATTGCTTCATATGTTCGAAAAATTTGTCTGCTCGACTACGTAAATAACGCAATGAATGTTGTTAACCTGTCAAAATGAAACCGATTCCGATTGACAATGTGTTTACAGGTTTCCTTACGATGTCCTCCTTCTCCAATGTCAGTGATGTCCAAGATAAACTTAGAAAGTACATATGAATTTTATTGTAAATGTAAAAGTCACATTGGTACAAACCCAACTGATATGGCTTACCGATGTACCTGCGCTGAAGATGAATTTTCAAAGCGCGGGAAATGCTATTGACCAATCGGCACGCTCCACGCCCGTGTTTCTTTATCCTGTACCGCTATTGGTCGGCAGCTGCCGCCATGTCAGCGCGCGCCGCGTATGGCATGTTAGCCACCCGCCATACTTGCGAGCATTGCGAGTGAGACGGAACTAACAGCTGCAGAGTGCAGTGTATTATGAACCTTATATTATAATAGTGATCTAAGGTTGATTGTATGTTTTACTAAGCATTCTTTCGTTAATCTTTGGGGCCATACTTTCTTTTCTGTGCGAACGAAGATTCACGACGCGCCTTATATCAGTCGGGTACCACTGTAAGTAGTAAGTACCAATGTGACTTTGACACAACCTTAACCACTTAGCCATCACATTTGGTGGCAATGGTGAGCAATAGCAAGCGAAAAGTAGGTTGGGGCTCACTATCATGAAAGCATTATATAACTTACATACAGTACGGCCGATGAATGTTGGTTGGCAAGTCGGAACTTCGCGCAGAAGGCTGCGCAGTAACATTTTTTAGTAACCAAATGGTAAAATGAGGCGAGTGTGAGTGAGAGAACATGCGCGAAAGTTTGTAGTGCCGATGTTCGGACCTGCCAAGATATTTCGGCCGTACTGTAGTTGACATGGTACCTACTGATAATTAGAGGAGCTAGGTACCTCTAATTATCAGTAGGTACCATGTCAACTACACTAAACTAACTACCTACTTACCAGTAGGCAACCACTAACCAGTAGGTAATCACATCACACTACAGTCTGATTTTTAATTCCACGGAATTCTGACAGCTGTAATTTTTTGACACTTCAGATATCATAAACCTTTTCTGTCTTATCCTTTTTAAGACTAGATTTTTTTGGATATAAAATATTTTGAGAGAGAATGAGATCAAGTAAACTATATGACAATGCAAATAGTGTTAGTTCTTGCATTCAATGCGCACTAACTAAAATATTAATTGTATATGACGAAATAGAAAAAAGAGTAAAATAACATATTTTTTAATTTAAATATTTATTTAGGTATCATTATCAATATTAATCATCATCGTAGACTGTTTGTAGTTGCAAGAATCGAAGATTTTACAAACAAAAATGTATTCCTAATAAAAAAGGTTTGTAACCTATGGATTAGTGGACAGGGATTCCTGTGAAAGAAAAATTATTACCTTACTAATTATTGTAGCTTCAATAATTTGATAATAAAAAATCTGATTACCATTTTAAAATTATCAGTCAATTTTTAAGTTTTAGTGTTTCTAATTGACACCTTAAATTCAAGAAAGATTTTTTTTAAATTTCACTTCAATGCGCTCCGTTTTTAGTAGGACCGTTTTATTATTGGCAACACATCTGAAATGTCAGAATTCCGTCGAATTAAAAATCAGACTGTAAGGGCCTACCAAATAAATTCAAAAATGGAACAGAATTTGTATGAAATTATCTGCCAAGCAAGATAATGGGAACTTAATCGTAGGTGGTGAAACAGGCCCTAAAGGCGAAAGTTTGTGAGTGTGTGACGTGTGTTTGTTTGTATGTTACTTCTTCACGCTCAAACGGCTGGACCGATTTGGATGAAATTTGGTATGTAGATAGCTTATACATGGGCTAATTTTTATCCCAAACTACGCGGGTGAAACCGCGGGGCGCAGCTAGTTAGTATTAATAATATAACAAACCATCTAACGCTTTCCATCAGGCGAGATCCGTCCATTAGACAAATAAAAAAAAACCATAAGTACCTTAGATCCATCATGTGACCATGAGCACTTCAGCAAGTTCTTCTCAAAGTTATGCTGGTGGCCAGACATGAGCTTGACGCAGCGCTCGGACGGCGCGAACGGGCGCACGTCCCATATGCGGAGAGTGTTGTCCATCGAGTTTGAGAGGAGGTACGACCCGTCGTAGGACAACGCCATGCCTGGAAAATTAAGTGGAACTTATTGAAATTGTTGTACGGACTAAACACGATTTACTATTATTACTATTATCTTTTAAATTAAATGTGTTAATAATATTTTCTTATTACATACTAGTGTTACTTGAAATCTTTCCCCCCCGTCATGTGAGGAGGCTTTTTCCCCCATGTCATGTGAGGAGGCTTTTACCCAAAAAAGGGTACAGATAATATTATTAACACTACATTTGATTTGTTAACTTAAAATCCTAACTAGGTAATAGGTAATACGGGCTGGTATCCGCAACTCAATGCGCGTATTTTGCGTATAAAAAAATCCTAACTAATAAATATCATAAATGCGAGAGTTTGTTTGTTTCAGAAGCTTGATACGCTAAAACGGCTTAACGAATTTGGATGAAAATGGGCACACGGTTAGACCATGATCTGGATTAGGACATAGGATACTTTTTATCCAGGTGGTATGTTCCCGTGGGATAAATTCCGACATGCACCCGGGCAAAAGCTAGTATGAATAAAAGAAGCTTTATTATTATTCAAAATAATATCATTAGGGAGGGACACATCCTAAGAATGAAGTATTTAAGAGGGCTGTCGCATTTTATCACCTCTCTTGCTCGACCAAATTTTTAAGAATGTTAAATGAAAAGATGTTTTTTTGAAAAATGTTATCAATTAGCGAACTAGTAACTAATATCAATTTAATAGGTAATTATAAAAAACATATTTTTATTGGCAGATAATACTTTTTGAGCTGAGTTTATTAGATAACACAATAGATATGTTTTTTGAATTAGTTACCTATTATCTATTATATTAATATTATTTACTAGTTCGCTAATTGATTGCATTTTTCAAAAGCATCTTTTCATTTAACAATCTTAAAAAATTGGTTCCGTGTGAGCGAGAGAGGTGACAAAATGCGACAGCCCTCTTAAGCCAAACCAAGGTAAAAAAAAACCGACATAATGAGCCCTAAAAACTACTAATTTCTGTGTAGTTGAGAAAGAAACAGTTGTGTCCAGCATCATCTCAACATCTGTGCCAACTACTTACCAATCTTTATACTCAACTTCGTAGTTGCTTCATGCGCTCTAAGGTTGAATATCACTTGCACGTCATAATATTTACAAGGTCTATTTTTTATTTTAAGTCCATGTGACAGTTAGATAATAATTTCAATCTTAGTGAAGTTATAATTATCTGAGAATTATTGACAAAAGTGATAAACCATTAAATGGTTTATAAATATAAATATATATCTCAACAATATATTATATTCAACCTCATAAATTTTATGAGGTTGATTATACAAAACCATCTGGACAATTTAGATCTTGAAAGTGTCCTTCCAAAAGATATGGAATCTCAATGTATTAGAGTAGCAATATTTGTTTATCTTATACCTGTTATACTATCCGTATGCCCCTTAATTTTGTATGATATCTGATTATTCCTGATGTCCCACACTTTAACAATATTGTCAATGCCTCCGGAGATGATCTTCTCTGCGGTATCATTGAACAGGACTGACGTGACGGGGTACCCACTGTCAAAGGATGCTATGGGGTTGCGCTTCCTTGCATCCCATAGCTTTATTGTGTTGTCATCTGATGCTGATACTAGTAATTCAGGACCTCTTCTTGCACCTGTAAATATTAACATTTCATGTATTAAAATAGTTTTGTTATTGTTTTTTTAAAATTATTATTTTATTGCCAAATGGGCCTGCTCTTTACCTCAACTGTAGTATTATATTATCTGTGCCTCGACCGTGTTCTCTATACATATTCATTAAAAGTTAAAAGAGATATCTTCTTAGCGTGTTGATGGCCCAAATAACACATAAAATAGGTACATATTCTTTAAATCTGTTTTCCTCAAAATTCAGCAATTTTAATCCTGTTTGCTGATGCAGCCATTATGTCCGGGTGATGTCTAAAGAGTATATTATATTTTTGTACTGACAATATTGAGTTTTTAGCAAATACAATTATTATGAATAATAAAAAACATGCACACCTGAGACAGAATTAACAAAACTAGCATGTCCTTTGAGTTTCTTGATCCTGGTACCAGTTGGTACATCCCACACGGCCACTGAGTTGTCGGTGGCACATGAGTACAGATGGGCGCCATCCGGAGAGAAGCACAGCTCCATCACAGCACCCGTGTGTCCTTTCATCACCATCACATTTTCACATTGACCGTAGACATTCCATAAGACTAAAAACGAAAAGAACAATAGATGCAGGGTCGTAATGGATTTCTTATTAATGATTTGTTTGTATGTTACAAACATTACCAACTTATTTTCAAGTACCAAAACTTGTACAATAGAAGATAATTTAGATAATCATCATCACCTTCTTGCACTTGTCCCATGTAACGTGGGGTCGTACGTTTACTAAAAGCTAATTTAAATAGTATAAGTACCATTTAAAATGAGGAGACTTACATATTTGTCGGTCGAAACCTCCCGAAGCCAAGTGTTTGCCTTCAGGGTGGAACTTAGCCGTGAAGACCTCACCCTGATGGCCTTCCAATAACATTATAGGTGCATACAGGCTTGAAGTACGAGGCACCTGCAAAATTTACTTGTATAGTTTTGTTTTCGCATCCTTCAGAGACAAATAAACGTATTTCTTTCTTTCCTTTTTCTTTCTAAATATAATCAGAAAACTGGGAACAACTTACTGATGAAGTGACTACTGCTTTCTCTCGAGTACCAACAACGGAAATCTCAGTGCGTGTGCGTTTTGATGGAATTACGGACAAATCATCCGCTTTACGTTTTGCTTCTATTTCAGGCATTTTTGTAAAGTTTTATTTTAAATATTTAATTTCTAACCTACAATGTTATTGTTGTGTAGCTAGTCTATGGTATAGTTTTTTTTTTTGTTATTTTCCCGTAACGTGCGCTGTAGTTTATGGTTTTATTGTATTTTTACTATGGAATTAGTATGTACTCTTGATTTAATTTAAAAGAAAAAAATTTATACTTTTTTATATTTTTTATTTTTCAAGTCTTTACTGTAAATTTTACAGTAATGACTTGAAAAATAGAAAGTACCTATAGCATGTATTTGTGGACGCGTAGACGATTCTAAAAATTTAACACACTACAAAAAATAATTGAAAATAAGTTAAAACCTTTTAAAAAAAAAAACCGGTCAAGAGCGAGTCGGACTCGCGCACCGAGGGTTCCGTTCCAATTCCTGAAAAAGTCTACTATTTAAAGACATCGTTTTATTTTTCCTGTAATCTTTACATAAAGTTCTATCACATAGAATAATTTCAGATTTTTCTCTTTGCAAACTTCGGAGATGGGGGGGGGCGAACGGTATTTTTTTAAACATTTTTCCTCAAAAGTCGAAAACTATGCGGCGTAAAAAAAAAGAAAAGAAATGTTTGAGAATGTGCAAACAGCGCTCTTTTATATGATACCCCACATGCCCTAGTAGCCCCACTTTTATTTTTTACACCCTTGCAGTCCCTGTTGCAAAAAAAAAATTGAAATGTTTTTATTTCTTTCTTATTTGCAAAATAGTTGGGTAAACGTCTTCTAAAACTGTTCCAAATTTCAAGTTGATAGCATTAGTAGTTCTTGAGATATCCAGCTGTGACAGACAGACAGACAGACAGACAGACCGACAGACAGACAGACTGAGTCACCATAAGTGTCTAAACACACTATGCCGAAGTTACGCGACCGAAGTTCGGCATGATTACGCCTGCAATGCTATTTGAATTACTGACGACACACCACCAGACATAAAATATGTCTGTGCGACACACTATGCTGAAATTACTTTGCGTTCTAGCGTACAGCCGAACTTCGGTCGGGCAACGTATTCTGTAGAGCACACATTATACGCGACCGAAGTTCGGTTCGATTGCCGGGAGGGAGGGAGCAGCGGGAGGCAGGCATGCCCGCGCCCCGCGTATCCACTCCACGGTGCTATAGCTTAAGCTGGGCACTCACGGTCAGCTCATTTGGATCAAACAAATGGATGAACCGCCAAAAATTTTTTTTAAATTTTTTTTTTTTTTTTTATATAATTTTGTTTCTCTACTTTTGTTTTCAACTTTTATTTTGTGTTTTAGTTTTAGTTCTGTGCGAGTCACAATAAATACTTTTTCTTTCTTTCTTTCCTTCTCTTTCAAAATACTAAAATACTTGCATAGGAAATTGATTCGTATTGCCTTGTAAATAAGGAGCATAATCGTATCCGCGAAAAAATCCTAGGAAGTTCAAAGTATTTTTATTTGCAAATACGAAAGTGCTCCTTATTTATGTAACGACATGGCTCTATTTCCTATGCAAGTATTTATGCACGCCGCGTGGCGTGATGCCAAATGGATGTAGGTTTTCGCACTCACGGTGAAATGGCGCGACGCCACTTCAGCGTTCGAGACACTGAAGTTCCGCAAGTCCGGAACTGATTTTCCGCCGCGTAAGTTCGGCACTTATGGTGTGTCATATCAGCCGAACACGTCGGAACGTAACATCAGCCGCGGAACTTCGGTCGCGTAACTTCGGCATAGTGTGTTTAGACACTAAGGGTTCCTTTTTTACCATTTTGGTACGGAACCCTAACAAGCTATTACTGGACTAAAAAGTACTAAATAAAACTTACGTAAACGTAACATTTAGCTACAATATTTTCGTAAAAACTTGAGGCTTCGACGTTCACGCACGCCTCAAGCTTTTAGGAAAATATTAGTTTACACAGTTTTACACACTCAGATAAACAAACTGCTGGCTTCACTTTTTTTTTTATAAAAAAAAAAGTGTTGCCTGCCAGTCAGTACGAGCATGAGCATATGTGATGATGATGAGCATTCAATGAGCAAATGAGCATGTAGTGTATGCATGGGCGTACCCAGGGGGGGGCAGGGGGGGGCAGCTGCCCCCCCCTGGATCTTGTATGCCTAAGTACTGTTGTCGAAAAAAGTTATGTTAGAGCCACGTCACGTTGTCGTGTACTTACTTTACAATTAAGTACACTAAAATAAGCATTAATTTTAGAAAAAACTGCGCTGCGCGGCTATAAACCTGTCTTTCTTACTCTATGAATTAAGCGACTGCATGATAAGGGCACCCCCTATGGTGTATGTCGCTCGGCTTATGCCGTCGCTGGGGGGAGTACAGCAAGGAGGGACAGGCTGGATCATATCTGGATAATTATTATCTGCTACAGGCTCAGCTACGCCACCAGTTGGCATTCCTTCACCGATCAAGGCTGGGGGGGAATTACGTGGGGGTCGTCGTCGCAAGGGACCTGGGCGGCGAAGTCGGAATGTAGATCTGTGTTTGTAATCTGTGCTGGTGTAATCTGTACTTTTCTCCTGGAAGAGGGTTAAGGGGTCATCGGGGTCGGTGTGAACATACATGGCTTGACTTTACTGATTTTAGAGGGTATTTAACTAGACGATTCGATAACCAGAGGGATTGCGATGTTTCGCGGGGGTATCGAAGAAACGCTTGGAATTGCGTTTCAAGAATTGATGGATAGTTGGGATATTAAGGTCTAGGTGGAGGATTTCATTTCGAACGAACCAAAAGGGTGTCCCGTAGCCGTTCGGAGGAAACGATTTTGTAAGGTCTGCATCCTATGGATGCTTTGGGACTTTGCGTGTGCAAATACTGAACCCGCAAAAGTCATTATTGTGAGAATACATGCTGTATAGATGCGCAACTTGCACTTAAGTGACAATTTGCTATACGTGCATTCAGAACGAGACTGTTTTATGTGCTTAGAGGTGCTCATCGAGGGTCACACCCGGATATTGGGCTCGCTTCTCCCAAGGGATCGGCTTGCCAAACATGGTGATCGGTCGGTGGGGGAGATGGATTGAGATGCGGTTTCAAAAAGAGAACCGCTTGACTTTTGTCGGGATTGACTTCGATTCTCCATTTTCGAAACCACGCGCCGAGTTTATCGACTGCGGTTTGGAGAGTTCGAGATATCTGCTCTTGGCGTTGGCCGAAATAAGTAGTAAATGATACTATAATGATAATATAATCGTATCGTCTGCGAACAGAGCCAACTGTGCCTTTTTACTTTTCGGGATATCGCTGGTACCGAAATAACGTGGAACTGAGTGGAGAAAACACAGAGCCCTAAGGGAAACCTGCGTGAACGGGGTGGGAGAGGATAGCGCTCATTCGGTACAATAGCGAAAAGAGCGGAAAGACAGAAGTTTCGTAAGATGAGCACGAGACGGTCTGGCACACCGAGTTTGTAAAGCTTATTATAATAAACCGTTGTGACTTTGTCAAACGCTTTCGCTATACCGAAGAAAACAGCACCCGTCATCGAACCACGTTGGAAACCAACGCTTATGTGTTCGTTGATGTAGTGAAACTGTTGTACACAAGAGTGTTGGGTTCGAAAACCAAACTGCTCGTTAGGAATTAGGCCCTATAACTCGGCATAATCTTTAAGGCGCTTATAAATAAGTCTGTCATAGATTTTGCCGAGGTCATTGAGCAGACTGATGAGGCGAAAAAAAAACATGTGGGGGGACCCCGCTTAAGAAATTTCTGATTTGCCCCCCCCTGGGCCAAAAGCTGGGTACGCCCATGAGTGTATGCATGTGGTAGGTCCACAGAAATAATAAACATTCAAAAAAAAATATCAAGAAGTTCACAACAATCTGTTGCCAGTCGGTTTTCTTTACTCATGCTCGTACTGGCAAAGTGGCAACATCGTTCACATATGTTTTTGACATTGCCACTTTGACAGTACTTTTGATTTGATAGATCATTTTAAAAGGGAAAGTTTAGTGGACTTGCTATTTACTTAGTTTAAACAGAAGTTATGACATAAACTGGAAAACATAAGTAAATCCACGCAATGCAGAAGCTAGAACTAACGCTAGCTATAATAAAACCACATGCGGTATCGAACCCGGTAGTGCGATCTTTCATCAGAAATATTTTGAAGAATAAGTTCATTATTGTGAAAACGAAAAGGGTTACTTTGGACACAGCTACGGCTTGTAGATTTTATGAGGAACATGCAGGAAAATTCTTCTATAACCGCCTTACTACCTTTATGACTAGGTGAGTATTTTCAGTTAGAATAAGAAAGAAATATAAAATAATATTATGGTTCCTACCTTACCGCTTTATTGGTAGTGATTCCCGGGGTGAGCAAAGATGTATTGGGTTTTATTTACCTCACCTCTTGGATCTTACAACAGTATAGTGCATGGGTCACTACACCTCTTACAACATAGCAATACAGTGCATGGGTCACCTTGCCTCTTACAACAACAAAATATAGTCTAAGCTGTTTAGCTATGGCTGTATGTGTTTATAACAAACTAGGTTTTGCCTGCGGCTTCGCCCGCGTGGATGTCGGAAAATATCCCACAGGAACATACTACTGGAAATTCCTTCCTTATTCCTTGTCTACATTATAAAGAGAGCCTCTGTGCAAAATTTAGGGTGTGGGCTGGGCGTTGATGAGTCAGTCAATCAGTCAGTCAGTCAGGGCTTCTCTTTTTATTTTATAGATTACCATGTAAACTTAAACAACATTTAGTTGTTTCAAATTCACTTGTTTAAATGGCTAAATGATAATAATTTTTATAGCAATAAGGAATAGTTTGAACATATATTGGGTTAATCATTTTGCATGCTTTACTCATTTTACACCTTACAAAACATGTTAAAACACCTTTGTGTAACATGTTTTATGCAAATAAATAAATATAGTGCATGGGTCACCTCACCTCTTACAACATGGCAATATAATGCATGGGTCACCTCACCTCTTACAACATGGCAATATAATGCATGGATCACCTCACCTCTTACAACATGGCAATATAATGCATGGGTCACCTCACCTCTTACAACATGGCAATATAATGCATGGGTCACCTCACCTCTTACAACATGGCAATATAATGCATGGGTCACCTCACCTCTTACAACATGGCAATATAATGCATGGGTCACCTCACCTCTTACAACATGGCAATATAATGCATGGATCACCTCACCTCTTACAACATGGCAATATAATGCATGGGTCACCTCACCTCCTACAACATGGCAATATAATGCATGGGTCACCTCACCTCTTACAACATGGCAATATAATGCATGGGTCACCTCACCTCTTACAACACGGCAATATAATGCATGGGTCACCTCACCTCTTACAACATGGCAATATAATGCATGGGTCACCTCACCTCTTACAACATGGCAATATAATGCATGGGTCACCTCACCTGTTACAACAGGGCAATATACTGCATGGGTCACCTCACCTCTTACAACATGGCAATATAATGCATGGGTCACCTCAGCTCTTACAACATGGCAATATAATGCATGGGTCACCTCAGCTCTTACAACATGGCAATATAATGCATGGGTCACCTCACCTCCTACAACATGGCAATATAATGCATGGGTCACCTCACCTCTTACAACATGGCAATATAATGCATGGGTCACCTCACCTCTTACAACATGGCAAAATGTTGTATACCTCTGCTTGCTTGGTGATTGTGTGAATTACCTTAACAATTTTCGTAAATACATAGCCTAACATTACCAGCCAGTACCAGCAACAGTAGTCTCTCTTACATGTTCAATGTCATTTATTTCAGTGGCTGCATAGACCTGCATGTCCTGGGTCACATCAATGCCATTCAACTGTGGAGGCGGCTCCTAGGACCTACCAGCGTGTACAAAGGACAGTTCCAGGACCCATACTGTTTGAGAGGCATGTTTGGAATCTCAGACACTAGAAATGTAGCACATGGATCAGGTAAATTTAAATTTACTTATAGCTTCAAAACAATTTTTTTATTATGCCAATGCCCGAGGCAAGTCTACATCCAGCAGTCATCAGCCAAAACATGCCCGTTTTGGCTGATGATGTATATTTTCCTAAGTGAAGAAATGTTAAATTACTTATGCCATTTCAGCTCATGTTCATGTCAGCTCTGGCAATCCTAACTAATATTATAAATGCGAAAGTGAGTTTGTTTGTTACGCTTTCACGCTAAAACGGCTGAACGGATTTGGATGAAATTTGGCACACGATCATGGCCTGGATTAGGACATAGGATACTTTTTATCCTTTTAGTCCGACATGCACGCTCAAGCTGCTGGTGGAAGCTAGTACTTTACAAGTTCTTCTGTTGTCTCTTAACTTTATGTAATTGCTGGAGTAATGTTAACTTAAAGAACTTTCTGCTATTTCAGATTCTCAAGACTCTGCTGAAAGGGAGATAAAGTTCTTTTTCCCTGAATTCTCCTTCTACCACTGGCGTTTAGATGACGAGGAATGGTTCAGAAAGGGCCCAATCATGTTCAATGACCACTTCTTCCAACATGTTAAGAAATTAGCTTAACTTAGACAACATTATGTAGATATTGATGTATAAATTCAAGGACATAGATAAAAGTAGATAGTTGGGACTTTGTGATATTGTATGGAAACTGAGTATACAGCATTATTTATGATGGAAAAGCTAGATACAAATAGAGCATTAATTTATAAAGTTAATTGCTGAAGGTTTCAACATAAGTAGTAAGTAGGTATTGTTGGCAATATGTTAGTTATGAAAAAATTCGCACGTACCTAGTCAGAAACAGAACGTGTTATCTTATTTCTCTATATCTCGTGTTTTAACGTCGCAATTTAGATAGACCAAAGAATTGTGGCATGTTATATCACCTCCAGATAATGTAGCTAACATTGAAACAGACCCTTAGCCACCTGTCCCACCGCCAGCGATTAGCTAGACCTAGGAATTAAAAATGAGCAGTTGGCGAGCAGAGAGTGCGCGACGGCGACGAGCGATTACTCGCTGATATGTGTACCAAGCGCGAGTCTCTCAGCGAGTATTATCTGCCCGCCAAGCGAGTACTCTCTTTTATAGCTCATGTCGCTGCCGCTGCGACGATTTAGTAGAGGAGAGAGAGAGAGTTCTCGCCGCCGTTGTCAACTGCAGTCAGCAATCGATACTAATATTATAAAGCTGAAGAGTCTGTTTGAACGCGATAATCTCAGGAACTACTGGTTCGAATTGAAAAATTATTTTAGTGTTAGATAGCCCATATAACGAGGAAGGCTATATATAAACATCACGCTACGACCAATAGTAGCGGAGCATCAATGAACAATGTTGGAAAATGGGGAAAATTTATTCCTTTTGAGATTTTCCGTTGCGTGCGCTGCGTAAACGGATAGTTAATCAACAATCACGTATGACGGAATTGTTCCTCTTTTAAAAGTTATAAAAAAGCAAAAGCTATAGCATGTCTATCATGTGTATATGTCTATGTGTGTATGTCTATCTTTTAAGGTTGGCTCACTATAACTTTTTTAATGGTAATCAAATCTATACTAATAATAAAGCTGAAAAGTTTGTATGTTTCAACGCGCTAATCTCTGGAACGTCGGATTTGAAAATTTATTTTTGCATTTGATAGCCCAGGGGGGCTAAAACGGGCACTTTGGCAGAATCATAATATGATAATAGGTATTTATGAATCATGTTTGAAATCGTAAATCTGTCACAAACTGACAATTCATAATTCATGCACACAATTCATCTGTTTGACAGTTTTGTATGGAGATTCGTAAAATGGTCCACAAATTATGAATTGCTTTATTGAAGTTTAATGTCAAATAGCACAATCATAATAAATTGCTGGGAATTCAGGAAATGAATCGCTTTTAGAGGAATTGCTTAATGTGGCCGTTTTAGGCCCCCAGTTCTTGAGCAAGGCTATAGCTATAGGCTATTTAACATCACGCTAGGAACATTAGGAGCCGAGAAATATGAAAAGTCAAAGAACATTAAGCGAAAACGAATAGCTCGGGCAGGAGATGCGATACGACGGAAGCTAGTCAATTAATTACGTACACGAGATCTACAATCTTCTGTTCGTTTGTTGAGATAATCGTCGCTTCCTCGTCGGAGGCGGTGGGACACGAGCCTAATGTCCTGTTTCGGTTTATTTATCTGGCAGATAATTTTTGCCTTTACCTGGGGGATAGTGCCTAACTGGACACTAAAGCAGTCTGGCAAATAATTTGCGTGTGGTGTGAGGGCCACTTTATTAAAACTCTTTGAAAATATGCTTAGGATTTAGTGAACATTCCCAAAGAATTGTGAAAGTTGGAATCAGATTTTGTGAAAGTCAACTTTGCGAGATATGGACTGTAAAGTGGGGCCCTCAGTTCTCACATAGAGGATTGAGGGCCCACCTGTACCTGATAAACTATGGACACTACACATAAAGTCTTTATGCCAAAATCTAAGCTTATACCAAACAAAATTTGTGAAAACAAGATATTATCGCAAAACACTGTCCTACTTGGTAAATCTTCGTTCAAAATGGGCCCTCAATCCTCACACACGTAAAAGTTTATCACGCAAATAAAATGAAACCATTAACTTATAGCTACTGTTTGTAATCCTATAAGATACTAAATAAATTGTGAAAATTTGTGAAAGCAAGAGCAGGTCACCATTTCTTGTTGTTTGAAAGTTATGACCATGACAAAATTTGGGCCCTCAATCCTCCATTTATTTTGTTTTCCGTTTTAATACGCCTATCGTATGAAAGATTAGACAAATACAAAATAGTCTCTTTTTGTGAAAAAAATTGTGCAACAAATTGGTGTTATTTGTTACTAATAAGAATAACGATTAAACTAAAAATCTTAATAGATACCGAAATCGACTATTTTTGAATTGTGCAGTAGGGTAGGGTGACAATAATTTTTGACATAAGGTGCTCAGAGAACAATGTAAAGCATATATTATAATACACATAGTTGTATGGGTAATTATCTTGGAGTAGTGAATGTTGATATTTAATTTTATTTAACGATTATTATGTTCCAAACATTTTCACATAAAATCGAGGAGGAGTTTTGGAGTTCAACCTTATTAGTTTGTCTATGCGACTACTACAAAGAAAAAGTACAGTGATGTTCTTTGTATTACAATAATATGTCATGTCAATTGATTGAGAAAACTACGAAAATAGTTAGGTACTGAAATATTATTATAGTCATACAAATAAGTACATGTAAGTTTGTTTTGATACATACTCATCTACCTATATGTTACTGCAAAAGCCCGAACTGCGGTAAATATTAGGATTTACCCGTAAATTCTAATATTTAGCAAATCTCACCGGTAAAACCCCGAATTATTCTAAAACTGTCTTTAATTTCGGACTTTTACCGGCATTCAGTCGGTAAACCCTAGATTTTACCGCAGACACCGGTAAGGCCCTGCGCGCACTGCCGTGCCGTGTGGGAGTGGCGCGAGGAGGCGAAACGGCGGGGCATAACTCCGCTGCCGCGAGAAATCTCGGCACAGCTGACAGAGCTCCGGCGGGATCATGGCGACATGGAGAGTGTGACTGTCGCAACCCAGCGCTGGGCACGCCACAATTGCGACGATAAGTCCCCTCTTTGAGGAGTGGTTAGAGAGGCGCCACGGCGTCCTCACATTCCGCCTGACGCAGGTCCTCAGGCGCGGGCGGGCGTGTATACTCCCGTTGCCGCGCTTAAGGGCACGTTCTCACACATTATAAAAGGTCGCGTTACATAGGTAATTAATGATTTTATTGTTAAAATTATGTAAATACATAATTATTAATGTCGCGAATCATATTCTGATTAAGATACAACCTTACACTGACCTGTAAATTGTAAAAAACGCAATAAAATATGAATTTCGCGGGCTACCACAGCGCAATTACCTTAACGTGTTACCACGAGTGCCCAAAAAAAGAATGTTATTTTTTATTAGGGTTTTAGGATTTTAATTTTTTTTATCTGGTAATTTATAAATAGTGATTAAAAAGTTTCATTTTCACATTTGTTGTTTTAATCGTTGTAACATCTCCATTCTAGCCTGTTACTTCTTGTAATACACATGTGGTGGCATCTACATCGCCACATACAAACTACGCATCACAAGGACATGACGTCCCGCAACCTGCATTGCGCAATGAGAGCTTACCGCGCGACTAGCATATAGGTATACAACAACCCGACATTAACCGTGGGGCAGTTGCCCACCAAACACAACACCCATCTGGTCGGAGGGTCCTCCCTTTTCAATAGAGGATGAGTGAACTTTACACTGTGTTCCTCATGACTCTATACACACAATACGTATGGACGGTAAAGATTTTGATTTTTAAGTGAAAGCTATACCTGCTGTAAGAGATACGCTGATCAATTAATATTTGACCCTTTTTTAATTTACACAGCTGAATGACGTCATAAAATGGCGGCTACTATTTCATGGTTTGAGAAAACATTAAAAAAACCTGAAAACTTTGAATTTAATTTTAATATTTATATTGTTATTGAACTAAAACTAATATTTTCCGACTGCTTTTGGCCTAATCTGTCTAAATAATATATTTTTAGATTTTTTCTCATATAGAGTAAAATACCGTATTGTGGTCACCCTATTTCCTAATTCAGGGAACAAAAATAAAACTCGATTTTTATTTACAATAAAGGGTCTTTTAATTTCTTTCTAGTATCGAATTTGTTGCACAATTTTTTTCACAAAAAGAGACTATTTTGTATTTGTCTAATCTTTCATACGATAGGCGTATTAAAACGGAAAACAAAATAAATGGAGGATTGAGGGCCCGAATTCTGTCAAGGTCATAACTTTCAAACAACAAGAAATGGTGACCTGCTCTTGCTTTCACAAATTTTCACAATTTATTTAGTATCTTGTAGGATTACAAACAGTAGCTTTAAGTTAATGGTTTCATTTTATTTGCGTGATAAACTTTTACGTGTGTGAGGATTGAGGGCCCATTTTGAACGAAGATATACCAAGTAGGACAGTGTTTTGCGATAATATCTTGTTTTCACAAATTTTGTTTGGTATAAGCTTAGATTTTGGCATAAAGACTTTATCTGTAGTGTCCATAGTTTATCAGGTAGGTACAGGTGGGCCCTCAATCCTCTATGTGAGAACTGAGGGCCCCACTTTACAGTCCATATCTCGCAAAGTTGACTTTCACAAAATCTGATTCCAACTTTCACAATTCTTTGGGAATGTTCACTAAATCCTAAGCATATTTTCAAAGAGTTTGAATAAAGTGGCCCTCACACCACACGCATATGGCAAATATGTATCAAACAGATGTAGGTATGGATTTCTTAGTAATTCTGTTTATATATTTGTTTGTTTAATAAACTTAATAATAATGTTCTGTGATAAATGATAATATAAACTAGCCATGAATATGATTGATGCCTGCTTCTAAGCAAGCATCAATCGTTTAAATCGCAGAGTATATTATTTATTACTTGTTTATTCCCAAAACGTCTCTAAGATCTAGACTATTGTGAGGCTCACACTTAGGGTTGCCAGATATAGGGTCATATTTAGGGCTGTCAGATACAGGCTCATACTTAGGGTTGGCAAATATAGGCTCATAATTACGGTTGCCAGATACAGGCCCATACTTAGGGTTGCCAGATACAGGCTCATACTTAGGGTTGCCAGATACAGACTCATACTTAGGGCTGTGAGATACAAGCTCATACTTAGGGCTGTCAGATACAGGCTTACCATTTCAGGACAATTCTCAGGGTAGTGAAGTCGGATCGTAGTAAACTGTGACTGACACTGGCATGGCTACCATCACGGATTTTAATTTTGGTAACACTACAGGAACTTTTTATGTCAGATTCTATTTTAGGATTTGGGCTGTTTAGGAGTTGCTTTTAAACTGAAAAAGATTTTTTTGTTTTTTATGTTCTGTGGGATAAGTTCAGTCAGGAGGACACAAAAAATTAGTCGCTAATTAGTCGAAATTTGCCGCCAAATATTAGAATTTGTCGGTCACTGGTTCATAGGTGGCCGATCTGGAGAGCATCTCCCCAGCTTGGCCACATACAAGCCAAAGATGATCGATTGTGATACGAAGACAGTGGTTAGGGTGGTTAATTCAAGGCCGATTTAAAATAAAAACATAAAAACTTTTTGACAATTTTTTATTCGATACAACGATTGCTCCTCCTTATTTATTGTAGGTATTATTTTATCGATTTTTAGCTGCGCGCTAGGGGCAAGGCAATTGATATTTAGCTAAGCGCTTAAAAGGTCAAACCTTAATTAATTAATATTTCAAAATGATGACCATTGTTTTCAATACGTAGCTGGATTCGACGTCTCAAGGGTTGTACTGCATTCAGCATTACAATATTCCTCACAGTCTCGAATTTGGCCATCCACGCCCACTTGAAAAATTAACCCTGATATTGTTCTTCTCTTTTCAGTGTTTTTGCAGTTGGTTTTTTTAATTTTTTATTTGCTTTAACTTTATTTCGGACAAAAAACATCCATAATGTGTACAAGCTGACGTGAGTGCTTTATTCAAAGCTTTTTGGTTTTATTATATTTATACAGGGTGTGAATGTGAACCCTTACACGGTACAGTCAGCAACAAAAGTCGATTAACACTTGAGTTTTCTAAATCTTAATTATTGAGAAAAATACTTAATTAAAATCGGAACAGATAAAATTTTAAAGAAAATTAACTCTTATCTAATAAATGAAATGCTAAAAAGCAGGTTATCATATCATTTTGTGCTAATTTAGATGATGTCAAAAAGTAGGAGTGCTAACCGACTTCTGTTGCTGACCATACACCCCTAATTTGACCACACCTTTCTAATGAAAGGTGTGTCAAATTTAAACCTGTGGTACAGACCATCAAACTGAGCAACTTTCTCCATGGGACCAACATTTTAATCAAGAAAAAAATATCAGCCGTCCCATACATTTAGGTCAAGTAGGTATTGAAGCTTTGTTTAAAGACAGCTGATATTTTTTTCTCCATTACTATGTTGGCACCATGGAGAAAGTCGTTCAGTTTGATGGTCTGTCGATGGTGTGTCCCTCTAATTAGACCACACCTTTTGGTACACCCTGTATAGGGTGATTAGTAATTAGTGACCGATACTTAAACACAGTCATGATTGTAAACATGATAACAAGCAACTTTTATTATGGAACGAAACCTGAAATCGCGAAAAAAATCATGTCATTTTGACGGGTTTTGGGAACATAAATGTAGGGATATCAGCTGATTTTTTTTAGTAAAAGTTGTTTGTTATCATGAGTACAATCACAGAATTAGAGTACCTAGCGTACTCTAAATCTGTGAGTACAATCATGTGTTTAAGTATCGGTTACTAATTGAACCCGTCATTTCGAAAAGGGCATGAGTCAATTAAGTAGTTGATTTGGTGCTAAAGAAATTGATTATAGAGGTTGATAAATAACAACGATATATAATAATAGAGGTTGATAAGCAACAAAAGAGTCAATTTTTCATATAGATATTTTGAATTAAATATTTTTGGACTAATGCCTTATGTTAGCTTCACCTGTATGTATGTTTGTATGTAACGGAATCTTTGAACTCTATTTTTACTCACTTTAAATGGTCAGATTAATTCGAAATTTTGCACCCAGGCGGTGAAAATACAGTAATTTAAAATAAAAATAATAAAATATACTTTAAAAAAATAAAATACCTAAAAATATGTACTTACATAAATATAATAATTACATAAAGGATAAATTTTTGTGAAATTTGACTCTAAAAAATTTAAAAATAAATTATAGTTTAAAAAAAAAACTAAAAAAACCACGCTTTAATACCATTAAACTGAACTAAAAAGTAAAAAAAATATATTTAAACTATAATTTATTCAGTGTGACTCGTGCCCTTTTCGAAATGACGGGTTCAATTACCAGTCACCCATATATCGACGCAAGAAAGCAATCTTATAATATCTCGAAAAGTAGAACTTTACACCAGAGCCAAAAAATATTCCAAATATTCATAACTCGGTAAACTAGCTGAATCAGAGAGGTAATATTTGGAACACGTATTTCTTACAATGAAATTTATCAGATATATATATATATATATATCACTTATGATACCATTTTAAAGTTTGTCTAATATGCGTTTTATAGAAGTTACAGCAATTGGTATTTCAATTTCAAGCAGCAATATTGCTGTATCTTGATAGTTGTAACATATGGCACAACGAAATAGCTATAAATTCAAAGTTACAACAAAATCGTAAATCAATTTTGTATGATTGTTGTTTTTGTGTGGTCGTCGATTTTGCTGTATCTATATAACATTTAAAAACCGGACAAGTGCATGTCGGACTACGCACAATGAAGGGTTCCGTAGTTGGTATAAATGGTCCTTGGTGCGCAGGGTGCGGGCTAGCTCCAACACTGTCCTGGTGATGATTGTCCCTACGTTGGGCATTGTTGTGGCAGGCATATTGCTGGTGTTTGAATGTATATATCTAATAATATATAATGATTTGCTTAATATTTACTTTTGACATAACTTAATTTAATTATTGAATCCATTGTAATATTTAATTAATTATTATTAACTTTGACATTATTTATTTATTACTGGCATTATTTATTAGACATATTACATATTTAATCAGTTTTTTAATCAGTTTTTATTTTGAATTGTGTTTTTGTGTTTAATATGACCTGACATAAATCCTGACATAAAACCTGAAATAAATGTTTTTTTTTTTTTTTTTTTTTTAATTTTTTATAAAATTATCCCAAGAACAAACTTAGCATTACAGTTGAAAAGCATGTTTTCCCATACATTCCAACAGTAAATATAAGTTTTTACTCACAATATTGAGAGATTTACCATGTTAGTTTAAGACTAGGTACAAACTTCTCATAGGTTTTCCTGTAATCTACAGGTATATACCTATTTTCTGTATTTACTATTTATTTTAAAATTATAAAAAAAAATATATTTAAAACCATAATAGTAAGCCCTTTCATTTGATATGTCACACGGTACACTTTGCAATTTTTTTTTTAAATTTTCTTATTTGCCCCCTAAAAGTGACCCCCATCTTTAAAATTCGTTTATTTACTTTAGCCGTACGTGTTTGGGTCACAGAAATCCATAATATGTTACCAAATTTCAACTTAATCGGTCCATTAGATTCGGAGCAAATTGGCTGTGACAGACAGACAGACACACGAGTGATCCTATAAGGATTCCGTTTTTTCCTCTTGAGCTACGGAACCCTAAAAATTGATGATTTTATGGTATTTACAGCATTATGAAGAATGTTTTGTTAAAAAAGTTCACAAAAGTAATTATGATACGACGTAGTATCATAAAAATAACATCGTAGGAAAACGTTGCTCAGAGCGCCCGCCGCAGTATTTTTTCCTGATTTTCATAATGGCAAATTTTTTTTTTTGGCATTTTCCCCCTTAGTCTCAGTAGTCTGGGACCGGTATTTTGTAGCAAAAATACTGGAAAGTAAACACTTAGGCCACTTTTTAAACGTTTAACTTTAACAAGTGGCATAATTTAACGAACTACTGAACAACCGAACAGAGACTAAAAGACATTTTTCGAGATACGACAAAATCGCTTTCCAGCGTCGATATTTGAAATTGACTCATTGCTACTTAGCTTTTATTTGATATTAATATTGTTGTAATTTATTTTTAAAAAATCCTTCCCCTCCCTTTTGTTGTATTTCCAGATGCAAATAATTACTTCTATAAATTTTATTTAGCCTATGTCACTTCCACAAATAAGACGAATCTAACGACATCTCTTAAGTTAAAATCCATCAAACCATTTAGAGTGTGCCAAAGTACCAGTTATTATAATATACCTAATAGTATAGACTTATTCTCGCAAAACATTACCATCCTTCTGGGACAGTTGGGTAAAAAGATGACTATGATAATTTTTCACAAAAGGATTCAGGATTCTTTTGTGAAAAATTATAATTGTAGGTCTACATTATTATATTATAAAAGATTTAAAATCGTAAAACAGCTTTAAAGATCAATTTATTTTATGAACCAAATAACGATGGCAAAATGTCATCTTGTCAAGTTTGGAAATACAATTCTATTTTCTACAACCTATTTCATTTTTCAAAGAAATGAACCAAAATCACAAATAACTGTTGCAATTAAATCACAAAAAAAAAGTTATAGAAACACTGTAAATCATAAAACCGTATATAATTATATTAGTTACAACAACGAATAACATACAATAATATAATTAAATATAATACTAACTACGATACCATCGGATTAACTTAACTGAGCGACCTCACGAGAATTTCGAGACATTATACAACAAACATGACATACAATTTAGTGTTGGCTCGGATGGAATCTGACACTGGGCTGGTGCAGTCAGATTTCAGATCTATCAATATTAGATCAAGCAATGATTATAAACTAAGCTACTTATACACCTCAATTTTGATTCTATGATCTTTTAGAAATGGATTTTTCTAATAATTTTCACATACAACAATTACACTTCTTGTATTGCTATAATTTTTTTCTTAATTAAAAAAAATATTACATACAACACAATTGGTTAGTTTCACATTCCTAAATACAAAGTTTAAAAAAAGGTATTTACAAATCTGACTGCACTATACCTACTGCCCTGTTGATCACCACAGATTTGCAAGTAGTAACTCTTGAGTAGGCTCCAGCGACTCACTCTCCTATTTTTACAAACACCTTGGGTCGGGAAAACACTTTGATCCCTTCCTCAAGCTTTGCTAACTGTTTTTCTAGCTCCATTTTTCTGTTACGCATTTTTAGCGTGTCCGTTTTTACTGGCAATTTGTTCAGTTCACTTACTAACTCTGCAAAACCTGAAAAAACAAACGTAAATTATTTTTAATTGATCTAATTACAATACCATATGATTGAGGTTAGCTTAACACAGGCTTTGTACCCTAAGGGTGTATTGACGGAGGAAGCTGGTAACTGCGCTGGTTATCAACGCTGGTCGGCGCAGGCAGTTTTCATACTTTTTGAACAAGTATGAACCGGCGCCGACTAGGTAATAAGTAAGTAATACGGTTTGGTATCCGCAACTACATGACAATGCGCGTTTTTTGCGTATAGGTGGGAAAATCGATTATTCGATCCACCCCAGCTCCTCAAAGAAGGCCAGCAGTACCTTGATGTTACTGACAACCTCCCATAGGGTACCTGGGTTACCCAAGTACTTTGCCCTGTATGCGGCGACCACCGGGCAGTTTAGAAGCACATGAGCTGCTGTCTCGTCGTCCTCCATGCAGGCCCTGCACAGCGGACTGTCTGTGACTCCTATGACAAAGAGGTGTTTCTATGTGTCTGTAACTGTACGCATCTGTTGTTTAGTTAGGAGAACCTGTTTCGTGAGGAGGCCATCAATTGTAGGGAGTGCTTCTTTAGCCTGCCTTCACTCACCTTAGTCCAACCATAGTTTGTGATGTTGGTCCCTGGTACGTTTCCGTACCAGACTGCGCACGAAGGGGAGCGGCACTATGGGTTCTGGTCCTACTGGTGCCATGCTCGACCCCCTTCTGGCAAGTTCGTCGGCTGCGTCGTTGCCCAGCGAGCCGCTGTGTCCTTTGATTCATTGAATGGTTATATTATTGAGTCTACCAACCTGGTTGAAACACTGGTGGCACTTGTATATTAGCCCAGAATCCACTGTGTGACTACTTAGCGCTTGCAGAACATCCATGCTGTCTGAGTGTACATGGATCGAGCGGTCCTTAACTTCCCTGGCCATGATGGCTGAAGTGGCTAAGGGAATGCCCATGCACTCGGCCTGGAACACTGTATTATGGACCCCCAATTAATGGTGTAGCTATGTGTATGTTGAAATCGTCCGAGAAGATTCCAGCACCTGTGCCACTGCCTGTTTTGGATCCATCCGTAAAGATGCTCTGTCTACATTGTTTGTTCACTAATATGTCAAATTCCCTGCACCATATTTCTACAATACGTAGCGCTTGCTGATCGTTCCTGTAACCTTCCCCGACACAAGGATTGCGAGGTTGTCTGCATAACCTATTGTGTAATAGCGGTAGGCGTCAAGTTTGGTGTTGAGGTCATTAATCACCAGATTCCATAGTAGGGGCGACAGCACCCCTCCCTGAGGGCAGCCTCTGGCTATCATGGCCAACAGCTGTCACCCTCAAGGCGAACCACTTGTTAACTTAACACGTTTGTAATCCAGTCCGTTAGTACCTGTTCTACTCCATGTCTGGAGAGGGCACTGCTGATGATGGAGAAGTTAGTTTTGTCGAAGGCTCCTTCAATGTCTTCATTGAACTGCACAACCCTTCATTGTGCGTGGTCCGTTTCGCACTTGGCCGGTTTTTTGTAGCTGGATTTGGCTGCGTAGTAGTAATCCCAGTCCTCATCCTCACATGAGTTCATGGCTCTAATCAGAGCTTGCCCTACCTTACCGCGCTTGCGCTCCAGATCAGTGCCCCACCAGGGTTGTATGCCCGGTGTGTAACCCGGGGTGGTCTCTGGGCAGGCAGTTTGGTAGCTGTCTATCATTGATTTAGTGAGATGGCCTACCAGTACGTCAATCTGTGTCGTGTCCGCAACTGTCGTCGGATCGCTTAGTGTCGCCAGCTTGGATTCTAGGCTGCGTGTATAGGTGGCACGATCCGTGTTACGATGTGGATTACGTCGCGGTGGTGTAGGTGGAACACAGACCTGGATGTTGAAGCGGATCCACCTGTGATCTGAGCAGGAGGCCTCCTTGGGGACCTGCCACCCAGTGGTAATTTCCGCCGCCGGCGCTGACTAACTTGTCGGCGCCTATCGGCGACGGTTCGCGCTGATTTAGAAAAAAAAAAGGAAACTGCCTACGCCAGATTACAACCAGAGCTTGTCGGCGCCGGTTACCAGCGTTCTAAAGTTGTTACAAAATAATAGGTCCATTTTGAGAGCCCATATTGTTTCATATGCCAAAGAGAGACAAACCTATCGGGACAAAGAGGGACACCCTCATGTCAAATCGGAGTTCTTAGATTGTGATAACTTTACATGAATACACCCTAACATAGTTTTTAATACCATTTCTTAAAATGTATGGGGTTCAAATGATGGGATGTTGTATCCAAAAGAGGTAAGTAGAGATGCAATGCTATTGTCCCTAGGGGAACACCGGGCAAGACGGGGTGGCGGGCAAGACGGGGCATCAGGCCTCTCAGGTGATTTGAATTGACCAATCACGTTCGCTCTGCCATCTCGCTACTGCCCGCTATGACAGTTCTTAGTCACACGAGTACTAACACGGCGGCAAGTCATTTGTTTTAGCTATCGTCAAAAATTAGATTTCGTTTGTTGGAATTAAAATTTCTTATAAATACGTTTGGCAGTGCATGAAACTTGTATTTGGTGAATTTCAAGCGGCATCGCGGTAAATCCTATCTACATTACACTGCAGTAACAGGTAATAACTTGTTTTGTTATGAAATATTATTTGTATTTTTTGTTAGGTTATTTATTTTAAAACGGATCAACGGGCAAGACGGGGTATCATGGAAATCAGACAGAGGAAAAAAGGAGGAAAAACAGAAAAAGGAAGAGAAACAAAAACTGCTTAAGACTAAAGCCACAAAGAAATCTAATCCAAAAAAACGTATTAGACAATCTTCTTCTGAAGAGAGTGATGTTGAAACCGAAAACACTCCATGCCTATATTGTACAGGGCTATATTTAGACTCCAAGGAAGGTTGGATTGCTTGTTCTTCTTGTGGTAAGTGGTCACATTGTGGCTGCGCAGGGGTGAATGATGATGACGCCGAAGCAACATTCATTTGCGAGTTCTGTACTTCTGAATAGTCAAAAGAATGGCTATACCCCATCTTGCCCATTAGGGCCACCCCATCTTACCCGCCCTATCGGGCATGATGGGGTGATATGTCATTTGCTACATTTTGTTATTTTATTAATAATTTTATGGTTCTATGTTCCTGATTTAAATTTAATATGTAAGACTGATTTATACAAGACTGATTAAGAATAAAAATGATTACGAAACCATGAACCCTTATGATTTTTGGAGCTTTAAACCTTAACTACCCCATCTTGCCCGGTTTTCCCCTACAGGTTGCCAACAATGCTACTAAGGTCCCATGTAAATATGGTGGTAGGTAGTTATGAAGTCAAGTGTCTTACTATTCCTAAGCATTCGTAGTGTCTCCTTGCGCTCGGTGTCCGGCAGCGTGACGTGTCCCTGCGGACACATGGAGTGGTTATCGTCGGCCCTGATGCCCTCTGCCTCCTTCGGCCCTTGTTCCTTGCGCTCACGTAGGTATTTAGGTACCACGCCTTTCTGATAACCTGGAAATAACAAATGGTAGGTTATTAATTAGATTTTGAAAACAAAGAATTATTACTACAAAATCAATAAAGCCGATGTCATGATGTTTGCTGATGACACAGTTCTTTTGTTCCATGATAAATCATGGAAATGTTTAGAAACTGTCTGTGATGCGGGTCTTTCCCAAGTGACAGCTTGGCTGGAAGATAGTTTGCTGTCATTAAATACAAATAAAACAAAATACCTATGTTTTAGTAAAACTCGAACAGGAAGCCCCAAACAATTTCAAATTACAGCTCACACGTTTCCCTGCAATAGGAATAGCAATAACTTTGTCTCCTGCACGTGCCCCACGCTAGACAGAGCGAACTCTATCAAATATCTAGGTGTAATTGTTGACGACAATCTTAAATGGTCACTACATATTTCGGGTACCGCCAAAAGAGTACGCAAGCTGATCCATATTTTTAAAACCCTGAGACATGTTGCCAGTTCCAAACTTTTGTTACTAACCTATAAAGCCCTATGCCACTGTGTCTTGGGATATGCTATTTGCGCTTTGGGGGTGACAGGCAAGACCCATATGATTGAGCTTGAGCGGGCTCAGCGTGTGGTGCTAAAAGTTCTTCTCTCTCTGAGATACCGGACGCCCACGACTGAGGTATACGAAAAAGCCAAAGTACTCAGCATCCGTAAGATCTTCATTTACGAATGCTTGCGAAGATACCACCGATACTCCATCCCAAGTCTGCCAATCTCAACCAAGAGGGTTGACAGGTGCCCAGTCATAGGTACCAAAAGCGTCTTCGCGAGCAAACACTACTGCTACGTTGCCCCACGTCTCTATAACAAAATCGGCCAAGAAAAAGGGATCAAACAACTTAAACAGCTAAACAACTACCAATTCAAAAAAATAATTATTCACTGGCTAGACAATTATGATTATGAGGAAATAGAGAATCTTTTCGGCAGCATAACATGATACCCAGTCACAATTCACCATACACAACTTACACGCACACACCTCACACACACACACACACACACACCCCCACACACACTTCACTCACACTCACCCACCCTTTTTACAAAACGCATTGTTATTTTAAACTCTTTTATCATTGCTTCTTTATTTTATTTTTGTTTTATTATTTTGTTCTCTTATATATTTTGTAAATCTACTTGTCAATGCATGCCATAACTGTAATTTATTTTTTTTGTCTATCTCGCTTCTACATCATATTCCCTGTAAATAGAGAGGTCTGTCTCTTGTGATACAGGAACTCCTAGTACAAGAGGCAGGGATACACAGATGTTTGTGACTCCGAAGTGTAATAAAGATTTATTATTTATTATTATTATTATTACTAAGAATAAAAAGACAAAGACTATGGATAGTCAAGACAAAGAGTAAGGGATTATTCATTAGCAGCTGCTTACTATCATCATCAATTAAATGTATCCAACACGGCCAAGTCACTGGGGAAGTGGGGACTGCTGTCATTATGCCACTGTTGTGCAAAGCCTGTCCCATCACTTCCAGCAATTTTATTATAATGTGGACCATTTGTTGGTTTTACCCACCAAGTGATTACTATTATTGTGCAATAAAATTATGTAGAAGTGTTAAGATCCAGAAACCTTCCAACTTATAATCATCTACCTATAAACTTGTCCCAAGTAGCTGAAGACTTAAATAAAGTTCCAGCTATTAATAGATCAGTGTACAAATTATACTAACCTGATGGTAAGTAGGGGTCCCGGGTGTCTTTTCTCTCTAAAATGGAGTTTAACCGGCTGTGATTTCTGTCAATGTCTATTAGATCATCACCAGCCCGGCGCGGAACCTGCGACAAAGGGGGACTTCTGTGATGTCCAGTGTCTCCACTGGCCTTGAAATTAGCTTCAGAATCATCATTCTCTTTCTTAGGATATAACATAGTTAACTTTATGCTGTCAGCCAGTTTCTGTGAAAGATTAGACTCAATGGTTTGACAACCAATATCTCTGAGACGACCTGACGACTCTGTGGACTTTACTTCCTCGTCAGAGCAGTCTTCCACTACTTTCTGTCTCAACTCTTTTCTTTTTAGAAACTCTGCCATGTCGCCTTTTTTGATCTTTATATCTGTCGGTTTTTTACGAGTGCTGGTAGAGCTAGTCTTAGCAATGTTGAGTGGGACCTTCCCACTCTTGTTAGAAGGTGTAGATTTCACTTGGCCAAGGGAGCTCCCGGTTGCAACGGCGTTGGTCAACCGCGGCGGGTGGACATTTTTCGTGTTACATTTTGGTTCTTTATGAGATTTCTGACTCTGTATAAATTTTAGTTGTTTCATGTTTTCTCTGATGAAGTTCTTTTTTTGTTCTTTCACTAAAAATAAATTTGACATCATAGAAGCAGTAGTCAGTTCATTTGCACAGTACGGACTGAAGTAATTAGTCATGCAAACTTGAAATACACGATTAGATTTTATTGTAGCAAAAAAAAAAATGACAGAAACGTTATAGATGCACTAGTAAACTGTAAGATCATAGCCTGGTCAGTGGGTCGTCTTAGGGGCGGGCCTGAAGACTTCACAGCTACGAATTCAAACTCTTGTACTGTTCACTGTTGACTGATAGCCTTATTAGCCATGACAGTTTGTGTAAAAGAAGTTACTCAGTAACTTCCCTAATTTCTTAAAAGTAACATTGGCGATGTCACAACAAATAAAACTGATGGCCATGACAACAGCTCTATGTAATTTAGATTAAAAAGTCAAATGTAACGGAACTACTTACTTGGTTCGGGGAAGATACCCTTCAAAGTATACATTGTTATTATCAAACGTTAACAAAATCGAAATAAAGAAAATATACACTCATTATTTAGCGTTCGAAGTAAAGCACACTTTTATCTAATTGATGTAAATGTTCATCCTTCTGCACTATATTTATTTTCAAGATATAAATAATTCAATGATTTTTTGTAATTTGCGCTCGGTTTTTGTCACTTTTTCAAACATCTGTCATTATTGTTGTCTATTGTTGTCTATGGTTGAGTTTTCTTTCTGGCCACTTTTTGTTTTCATTTACAACTTGATATTTAAAAATAACAAAATGATAATCCACTAACGTGAAATCAACTAAAATAGAATTACGGTATACATATATACTGGCTAATTGATAATTACCTTGGTGATTAATCCCTTAGCTATCTAAGCCGCTCATACATCAGATAAAGTATGATAAATAGTTTAATAAAAGGCTGAACCAAATATAATACTTACTAGTTATTACAAATAAATATGATGTTTACGAGAGTGGCGGGCAGTGGTTGTGATGATAGCGGAGCAGCAAGCGGAGCGGGCAACGATTTGTTGATCAATCTCAGAAACAGCGAGTGTCACCCTTTCGTGTCACCATGGTGCTTACCATGGTGTCACCTTTCTCTGCCTCCGATTTGAGTAATGTTCATCAAAAAGTTTTCTAAATAAAATAAAATTTTATTATTAGATACTTACAGATAAAAAAATACTTTTCTTATTTTAATTCTGTCAACTTCAATACGTCGCCGCGTCGACGTGCATTTCATTTCCTATTATTTCGAAAGCTTGTTTACATTTTTGATATTTTTCATTTTGGCGAAAGAATCATTATTTTACTTGTAACCTAACGTCTGAATGTCTGAATATTTCAGGCCAATCATGACTAATGTGCCACCATCACAAAGTATTTATAAAATTTCCCGAAGGGGACGCAAGCTCCAGGTATCAGATGACCAAAGGACCCTAGTGGCTTTGCCAAGGGATATTCCTGAACGGACATGGTAATTTTTTGTTATTATAGGTACTTCTTATACTTTAGTCGCCTACTCTTATTTAAACTGGCAAGAGTCATGACCAGACTCAGAAAATGACATAAAACTAGTGTACTTTGTCTCAATCTCAACAGAACATGAAAATAAACTCAATTTGGCTAATTTCGACGTGGCATTGGTAATCTGTTGTAGACATGAGTGATGGGCTCAAGCATGGCCTACAGCCAGATAGGCAGATAGGCATCGCGAACCATTTATGTCTGCTGCATGATGCAGGCTACTTTTAACGTTTTTTTTTTCTGTTTCTCCAAATAAATTATCTAATTTTAGTCCTATTATGGAACAGGGCGGAAATCCTTCGTAAAGAAGAAAACGACTTGATAGTGTTTGATATCAGAGAGGAGATCGTGGAGGCTGCCTTACAGATTGTCTACCAGGAATACATGGAGAAGCAGGCCACCGTGTTCACTGTGCACTGCGTGACCGAGGCCTGGTTAAAGCTTATCAACTGGTAATTTTATCGGGGTTCAGCTTCTTATTTTCCCTGCTTCCTGCAGGTAGCACTTGTTCAACCATAGACTCTTTCAATGCGGTGTGAGTATCTGCAGAAAAGTTACGAAAGTAGTTTATAGTTTAAGTTTTTGAGTTTGTACACACGGCTACACATCAAGCTATACATTTCCAGTTTACAATGACCTCTCATTGTAAGGAAATCATATACAATGCGAGATCAGATTATACTGGAAATGTATAGCTTGATCTGTAGCCGTGCGTACCTTAGATTTTTAAATGACCGCGACCTCTTTCTATTTTTGCTCATGCAATTATTTCTCTTTTTATCTATTTGGGTTTTGTTACAAAAAAAACAAACTGTCCCATAGGCACTTCTACCGTCACGATCCTGGCGAGGAAACTAGTGCGTATCCACCCTGCTACATCCCTAAACGCGAGGAGTCTTGGATTCCCGATGAAAGGCCTGACCCTTCCCCTAAAGACACGTGGGGAAAGCACAGTCTGCACGTGGTGGAAGACACGCCAGATATCGTCTTGCAGAAGTGCCCTAGCTCTTCCTCTTTGGATCTACCAGTCGTTGAAGAAATACCTTCGGAGTATTGGTAAATAGTTTATAATCTTTGTAAGGACTATCTGTTGTACTTGGAGCTGGCTACAGTTTGAGGAGTTGAATTTGTATGGAGCCCAACAAAGCAAGAAGTGGGATGTCTCATGGGTCTACTATCAACGTTTTTATCAGATTTGAGACATAAGCTCCGCTTATCACACTGGTTCCACATCTTATGGGAGTTTTCTGAAATGACGTTCACTGGCAGCACTGAGGCGTTAGGTCCGGGCACCTGTCAAAAATGTCAAAGCGCTTGTATTTTTCTTTAGTCGTGACTTCATGATGTTGAACGAATGAATGCAACGAATGATGAATGTCACCTTCGTAATGTTTTATATTAATTGTCGAAATGGTAGACCTCTAGGTGTCAAAGTGGTGCCAATTGGTGTCGTGAATTTTCATGAAAACCCTCATTGGAAACACTAGATTCTAAAAAATACCGTGCAGTGAATGACTTTAAGAAGGGCGACAGTGACCTCTTCAAGAGTCATCACGAACCGTCTCGTGCGCAGCTATGACGACTTCCTGCCTCCCGAACAAGCCGGATTCCGCAACAGCTTTAGCACCATATATCACATATATTATACGCTACGGCAGGTTATACAGAAGCCCGAAGAGTTTAACCTGTCTCTGCTTAGCGTTTGAGCGTGAGAAAGCCTTCGATTCGATCGAGACATGGGATGTACTGCAGTCTCTTCAACGGTGCCAGATCGACTATCGGTACATCGAGGTGCTGAAGTGCCTGTACGAAAACGCCACAATGTCAGTAAGACTCCAGGACCAGACCTCGAAACCTATCCTTCTGCAGCGAGGGGTGAGACAGGGAGACGTTATCTCTCCGAAACTGTTCACCGCAGCACTGGAGAATGTCTTCAAGGTTCTGGACTGGAAAGAGCTAGGCATCAACATCAATGGCGAGTACGTCACTCACCTTCATTTTGCTGACGTTATACATTGGGAAGCTAAACAATATAATATCTTCTCGTCCCACATACCGCAATGTCTTTGGACGAAAGTCTTTGACCAGTGCGTGTTGACAGATGACCTACGGCACTGAAACGTGATGGCTCACAATTGGCATAAAAGGCTAAAAGTCACCCAAAGGGCAACGGAGAGGAGTTATGCTTGGAGTTTCCCTACGTGACAGAATCAGAAATTAAGAGAACCGCAGGAGTCCCGACGTAACCGACATAGCCCGAAGAATTGCCAAACTTAAAGTGGCAGTGGGTGGGGACATTCTCGCAGAACAGATGGTCGATGGGGCCGAAAGGTTCTGGAGTGGCGACCGCGTACCGGAAGACGTAGCGTTGGGCCTCCCACAAGGTGGACCGAGACCTTGTGAAAGCTGCTGGAATCCGCAGGATGCGGGAAGAACAGAACCAGTCGAAGTGGTGATACTTGGGGAGGCCTATGTCCAGCAGTGGACGTCTTTCGTCTGAAATCATGAATGACTTTGTTGTCGACACAGTAGTTCTACGTAGGTTTTGTCACCTAAGGGTATCCCAACAACGAAAAAGCTTAGGATTTGGGTAACATTTACTTTCGGGGTGGGTATTATCTAAACTGCTAACGAATAAATATGCTTCTTTAATCAAAGGTTCCCTGGCAAGATCAACTTGCCATTCTTCATGCGGCAGGTTGTTAAGAAAGGCTTTGAGGTAAGTCTAGAACGTTGTTTGTACTTATACTAGATGTTCAGTAGTTCAGGGAGCTTAAGCCCCCAGCACAGATAGTGCAATTTGTCAAAGTGCAGTGTAGTGACATTTATTTAATTTCACTTCCTGCCTTCCTGTTATAGAATACTTTCGCATCTGTAAAAATGCTACCTACAATGCAATCTATCCTAGCAAGGATAGATTGCTATTAGCGTCTGAATTACGGACGCTCATATCACAGCATAATAAAGTTAGCTACGGTAGTACATCTTCATAGAAAACGGCCGAAACGACGCGCTTCGAAATCTCAGTGTATACCAGTACGCAACAGTTTGAGTGAGCGGCAGTTACGCATGGATGGACGCGGATTTATCTACCGAGGAGCGGCAGTAGGTAATTAATTCCCCCGCGTCATAGGCAAAAATATTGTTCGCGTTCATTTAGTTCAGCGAACCCGTGTGGTCGCGCCGACAAAATGAGTGACTTAGGAACGCGACGATCGCGTTGGTAAGGAAGGACGCGGGGCGCGGACCATACGGTGCACCCCACGGAACAGCTGTTCCGTGGGGTGCATGGAGTAATCTGGGAAGCTGAATAACCATTGCACTATGCGGAGGAAATGGGATTAGTTAATCCAGGGAGGTTGTTAGAGACCAAACAAACCTCTAATGGTCAATCTTATGGGGAAGGGTGATTTGTGGGACTATGTACAGGACTCAGGCAGTGGCAGTCGGGCCACGTCGGAGGGGCTCAACACCGACAGCGAAGTGCTACAGAAAGTCACCGACTACAGCACTGAGGGACTGTCCGAAAAGGTACTACTTTCATTGTTACATTTTCCTTACACTTTTACTGAAGATCGGTCTATAGACGAAAAGTAAAATATTACTTATGCGATTTTGTACCAACTGTGACCTTGACCTGCCCTGCAATTGATTATAGCAGGGCCATGGGGTTGTACGCACGGCTACAGATCAAGCTATAAATTTCCAGTATAAGCTGATCTAGCACTGTATAGGATTTCCTTACAGTGAGAGGTCAGTGTAAACTGGAAATGTATAGCTTGATGTGTAGCCGTGTGTACCACCAAGCACCAACTATAAACTGTCACTTTGACCTGCCCTGCAATTGATTAGGTATAGCTGGGTCATGGGGTTGTACCACCAACCATAAACTGTCACCTTGACCTGCCCTGCAATTGATTATAGCAGGGCCATGGGGTTGTACCACCAACTATAAACTGTCACTTTGACCTGCCCTGCAATTGATTATAGTAGGTCATGGGGTTGTACCATCAACTATAAATTGTCGCCTTGACCTCCCTGAAATTGATTATATCAGGGCCATGGGGTTGTAACACAAACTAAAAATGTCACCTTGACCTGCCCTGCAATTGATTTTAGCAGGGCCATGGGGTTGTACCACCAACTATAAACTGTCATCTTGACCTCCTCACAATTGATTTTAGCAAGGCCATGGGGTTGTACCACCAAACCCCCTTCACCTTTCATTTCTTCCCTTTCATTTGATATGTCTCACGGTACAGTTTGGCAAAACTTTTTATTTTTATTTTCTTATTTGCCCCCTAAAAGTGACCCCTACATTCAAAAACTGTCATCTTGACCTCCTCACAATTGATTATAGCATGGCCATGTCGTTGGAGGGGATTGTACACAGTGCATCTGTTTGTTGATGTCTAGCGGTACTTAATGTTATTTTGATTTCAATGGATAATGATTTACATCTTTATTAATCCTGGACAACGATTTCTGTCAGGAGTCTTCGTCTTCGTACGGCGACCTGAAAACCACGACCCCGGTAGACGACGAGACCCTGCAGGCACCCGTGCATGGCGGCGGCGACTCCACGGTCACCGTGCGACACAAGCGCCGCTCTTGCAAGAGCTTCATCAGGACGTCGTAAGAGAGAGAGAGAGAGAAAGATTACCCGATCTATTATGTCACTATGAAAACTTAGGTGAAGTGAGCTGTCAGTAATGTCAATAATATCATCAGGGGGCCTAAAACGGCCACTTTGGCAGAATCATAGGATAATTAATCATATTTGAAATCGTAAAACGGTCACAAACTGACAATTCATAATTTATCGCAATTCATCTGTTAGTTAGACAGTTCTGTATGGAGATTCGTAAAATGGTCCACAAATTATGAATTAAATAATAAATAAATAATAAATAATAAAATCGTTTATTTATGAAATGGTGCAGATTTACAATAACTTATCTTAAACATTAAAGAGGACACAGTTGCTCATTTGCCTGAACTAGGTAGAACCTGTGTTTCAGGCTATAGAGGTGCTTAGAATTATAAAATATAAAATTAACAACGTACACGACTACTTAAAACTTAAATATTAACTTAAAAGACTAACATGTTTTATTTACAGACAACGAGTAAATCCTCTGTCTCACTGTATGGTATGCTAAGTAAAAATTGCAGAATAATCTTTTTACAGTCGCTTGCTTCAATTGCTTTATTGAAGTTTAATGTCAAATAGCACAATCATAATAAATTGCTGGAATTCAGGAAATTAATCGCTTTTAGTGGAATTGCTTAATGTGGCCGTTTTAGGCCCCCAGGTTGAATGACACGTCACTTCACCTAAGTTTTCACTGTGAGACTTTTACAGAATAAGCCAGCAGGTCATATTCTTAGGTCTACAGGGTCAAATTTAGGCTCCCAGGTTGAATGACACCTCACTTCACCTAAGTTTTCACGGTAAGACTTTTACAGAATAAGTCAGCAGGTCATATTCTTAGGTCTACAGGGTCAAATTTAGGCCCCCAGGTTGAATGACACCTCACTTCACCTAAGTTTTCACGGTGAGACTTTTACAGAATAAGCCAGCAGGTCGTATTCTTAGGTCTGCAGGGTTCAATTTAGGCCCCCAGGTTGAATGACACCTCACTTCACCTAAGTTTTCACGGTGAGACTTTTACAGAATAAGCCAGCAGGTCATATTCTTAGGTCTGCAGGGTTAAATTTAGGCCCCCAGGTTGAATGACACCTCACTTCACCTAAGTTTTCACGGTGAGACTTAAAAGTCTCACCACCCCCCCCCCCCCTAAACCCCCCCCCCCACCTAACCTACCTCACGTACCTAAGAATATGACCTTACGTACCTAAGAATATGACCTGCTGGCTTATTCTGTAAACAGAATAAGCCAGCAGGTCATATTCTTAGGTCTACAGGGTCAATTTTAGGCCCCCAGGTTGAATGACACCTCACTTCACCTAAGTTTTCACGGTGAGACTTTTACAGAATAAGCCAGCAGGTCATATTCTTAGGTCAACGCCGTCTACAGGGTCAAATTGAATAAACTGGCGAAACTCCGCAAACGATGGTGGGTATCGATATCTTTTTTTTTTTTTTCGTGGAGAAATGCTCATGCATTCTGCACTACCACGGGGAGATAGTGCAGTTATGGGGGAAACTAACCCACCAAAACTCCACGGTGTCCTCCTCTGCCGCTTACGGCGGGAACACGGGCACGCGTTAGCACTCATCCGTGAACCCGCCGCGGCTGTCCGTCACCGGACCTTCTGGGGAGTAGTCCCCATCACCGGCTCTACAAAACACATTGCATGCCGTAACCACCCCCGGGACCAAACCAGCACATGGGTGCCAGATAGGGATGTCTACTTTTTTAATATCAATATTTTCGAAGGCCTGTAAAGTTATAGTAGATGGAAAAAAAAAATTACAAAAATATGCACATAGTAGGTATGTTTCAAAAATATTTAATTTTTTAAATGCATATTTTTAGAATTCCGTACCAAAACGGTAAAAAGGAACCCTTATGGTGCGACTCAGTCTGTCTGGCTGTCTGTCCGTCTGTCACAGCTGGATATCTCAAGAACTACTATGCTATCAAATTGAAATTTGGAACAGTTTTAGATGACGTTTGCCCAACTATTTTTCAAATAAGAAAGAAACAAAAATATAAATATTTTTTTTGCAACACGGACTGAAAGGGTCTTAAAACTTCGAAGTGGAGTTACTAGGGCATGTGGGGTATCATATGAAAGAGCGCTGTTTGCACATTCTCAAACATGTTTTTTCTTTTTTTTAGGCCGCATAGTTTTCAACTTTTGTTGAAAAATACTAAAAAAAAATACCGTTCCCACACTTATCTCCGAAGTTTGGATAGAGAAAAATCTGAAATTATTCTATGCATTCTATGTGATAGAAGTTTATGTAAAGATTACAGGAAAAATAAAACGATGACTCTATAGAACACTTTTTCAGAAATCAGAACGGAACCCTCGGTGCGCGAGTCCGACTCGCTCTTGACCGGTTTTTTTGTTTGTTATATCTTGTTTAGATATTGATATCCATCACGTCTGCGGACTTCGCTGATTGATCTTATTTAACCCTGTACAGTGAAGCGAGCTCCTACTAAAAAAACCTAAACAATATTTTACTTCTACGGACTTGGAAGAAATAGTAGGGCGAACAGAAATGCTAACTGTGCAGTCTGCACATCAGTGGACTGGTAATAATGTGACATTGACAGCGCCTTTATGTCGTAGCAGTAAGAGGAAGCAGTAAGGCTCATCATCCCCCGATCATTAACTCCTAAAGGAAAGTGAATTTTCAAAAATCCTTTCTTATTGCTCACTTTCGCTGCCTATGTTTAAGTCACATTTACATCGAATAGGCTGTTTTACATAACCGCTAGCTGTTTCATAAAAAAGCACCGTTTTGTAAAACAGCTGAACATTGCTATTGCGTTACGTTTAACAAAAATGCTACCCACGTTTAGACGTAATGCAGAATGGCTTACCTGCAGTCACAATAAGCGTTTGGTGTAGCTTTTATTGCCCATAACTTTCATAAAACTGATAACTTTTTATTAAAATTGTCCATAAGAGGTAGCCCGTGAAATTCAAATTTTCTTGCTTTTTTTTACAACTTGCAGGTCAGTATCAGGTTGTATCTTAAAAAACGTAAGAAAATTAGAATTTCGCGGACTACACAGCGCAATCACCACTTTAAAATCACTGTTTTCAATTGAGTTATGATAATTTTCACTCATATTACTCGTTTTATTTATTTTTGTTTCCGAGGCCATTATTGTTGTTATGAAATACAGTACAGAGCTACGAGCGGAAAAATTTAGAACTAAAATCTACAATCACGCTGTTTTGCATAACCTCTAATCGTAACCCGCTGCGTTGATAAATGCACAACGTTTATGCAATTCTGCATAAAATAAAACAAAGGGTTAAATATATAAAACAGCAGTTCGTCCGGCGTTATTGTATGGATCCGAATGCTGGACAATAAAGAATACGCATGAACAAAAGGCCCATACCAATGAAATGAAGATGCTTAGATGGGCTGGTGGTGTGACCAGACTTGACAACGTCCGCAATGAGTACATACGAGGCAGCTTTAAAGTCACACCAATCAAGGATAAAATTACCGAAAACCCGCCTAAGATGGTATGGACACATTAAAAGACGAAATGAAGATCACATGCGGTACAAATTGCTCTAAACCTGCCGGAACAAAAGAGAGGCAAAGGCCGCCCGGCATTGACCTGGTGGTCAAATATAAAAAGAGACCTCAAGAAAGCCCATTTGCCAGAACCGAAAACACAAGATAGAATTACTTGGCGCAGAAAAGTGAGGAGGCCCAACCCCAAATAACGGGACCAGCAATGCTATTCTGTAATCATCTCACCGTGAAAACTTGCGTGAAGCGACCGTGGAGTGAGCTGTCAGTGTCATTCCATCCACCTGATGCTAGGGATGGACCTAGCACATGTTTACACTTACAGTCATAATCGAGATTTTAATAATAAGTTTTACGCTATTCTAGTGATAATTTTATATTATTTCAAAACTAGTATTTAAGTGTCTAAACATTACTACACCTGTAAGGGGTTTTTAAAAAATTGAGTTTTGTCTGAATTTCTATTTGACTATTTTATTTTAAAACTCCCTAAATAGTAATGTTTAGACACCATTGCATACTTACTAGCTTACAAATAATATAAAATCTTTATGTCTAGAATTCGCATAAAAAATATAATTAAAATCTCGTATCTCTCTTGTGATTGTAAATGTAATTTGGTCAATAACTAGCATCCGTGGGATGACACTGACAGCTCACTCCACGCAAGTTTTCACGGTGAGAACCAAAACCTTGGTTCTATGGCTTCAAAAAAACCTCCAAAACAATTATTTCTACCCTTTGTAGAATTCGCTTGGGTTTCTGTTGTACTCCAGTGTTTTTGCAAAAGATTCGTGTTCGAGACTCCTCTCTCTGTGAGTGCGGGTTGTAGGAAGGCACTCTGGACCACATCTTTTTTGAATGCTCAAACAACATCCCACCTTTAGATTTATATAGGCGCCTCCCAAAATGTAAGATCCCTCTTCCGACTAATTTTCCTTCTTTACTAACATACTCCTCTCCAGATCTGCATGTGGCGCTGATGACTTTCATCCGTCACAATAACATAAAATTGTGAATTACTCCGTATGTGTTGGTGTGGTATACGTGTATTTTATGTTTTAACAATTATAATATTTATTTATTTCTATTTTTTGTATGTTTCAGTCCTGTACTAACCCAGCAAGTTGACACAACTGGATCAACCAAATATTATTATTATTATTATTTTTTTATCCACACTCCATTTTCCATGCACACTTGTTTCTCTAGCTCACTTTAGACATTGGCAGAATAGTCGACATCGGCTTTGCTTGCCATTTTTTTAAGAATAGAAATATACCTGCAGGGACGAAAGAAGAAGAAGTTAATACAATTCTGCGTATTAAAGTTCAGTAATTATGGAAAATCGCTAAACGCAGCCGTTTACATAACGGAGCTGTTTTGTAAAACAGCTAGCGGTTATGTAAAATAGCGGATTCGACAATCCATCTGCGACATATTACTTATGTAAGGAACTCTTGTGCAAAATGTCATGCTTCTAGAGCCAGTGGTTTAGGCACCCGTCCCAACACCACCGACGAGAAAGCGACTAGCCATCAACGATTTTCTCGCTCCAGAAACTTACAAAAGATTGTATTGTCGCGTGTAATAAAGAGATATATTAATAGTTGATCGCTCACTGTTCACACCGCCGGCGAGTAATCGCTTGTCGCAGCGACAAGAGCTATCAAAGAGAGTACTCGCTCAGCAACGCTGTTTTGGCGGCCAGAACACCCGCTGAGACTCACGCTTGGTACATCCAACAGCACATCAGGTTATACCAAACTGTCAAATTTCTCCAAATGATTCTAAACCTTAAAATGTTGACAGTTAAGTTCGAAATCGAATGAGAGAATTTGACAGTTTGTAGTAAATTGACCTGCTGCTGACATACGCATGCCAGCGAGTAATCGCTCGTCGCCATCACCCATTCGCTGCTCGCCAACTCGTTTCTAGCTCTACTCGCTTCTCGTTAATCGCTCGTCGCCATCACCCATTCGCTGCTCGCCAACTCGTTTCTAGCTCTACTCGCTTCTCGTTAATCGCCAGAGGTGGTTATGCGCTGTCTGCCAGTGAATTAATGCATGAATTTAAGAGGAAACGTGGGTGCTCTTTTCTCCATACAAAAAGATACAAACGCTCTCGCCTGTTTTCTTTCTGGTTAATGACCATAAAGCAATGATTTTTTACGGAAATATAAATATCACCTACTTGTATGCCCCTATGTTTTCCTTTTTGATGATATATTATTTTTATAAGAACTAGAACCCTCAAAAAATTCTCAAAATTGCCTATTCAGACCGCTGTCAACAGACGCCTAGTGTACCAATTTGACAACTATTAACGAAAAAAGAAAAACATAGGGGCATAGTATATATCCTTCTTATTCAGTTTATGAAATATCTTTTAAATTGGTCCAATATTGGAGGAGGAAACAGGCGAGAGCCAAACCTCGAAATGTGACTTTTTACATAGGCTATTTAGTCGGATCTGCAGTTGTCCTTATCGCACGAATTCGAGGGCGGAGCGCTCGCAGAGCGACAGCAATACCTTCTTAAAATACCTAATTTTCAAAAGTCTAGCTGCCCCCATTTCCTCTTAAGATTTTTATTAAGTAGATTAAATTACTTATCCATGTTTCCATACATCGCTTCCTATGCCTGGTTGCAGAAGCAAGTCGAAGGCAACGCTGCCGCCACTCGACCTGGGTGACTCGCGCTCTCGAATCAGCATCATATCTGACTGCCGCTTGAGAAACCTCAGGTTTGTAATATTTTGTACTAACTAACTTGTTCTCTAAACTCTATAATGTAGGCAAAATAAAAAGATTCCAACGAATTCAGTTCCTCCTCCTTTTTTAACCGACTTCAAAAAAGGAGCTCACAATCTTACTCACAAGCTCACATTATTATCTATGTCCATAACGAACGAAAAGAAGAATCATCAAATTCCGCTAACATTTGTTAGCGGAATTTGATGATTCTTCTTTTCGCCGGAGATACAGTAAGTACTTACATTTTATGCATATATAACTTTACATAGACTAAAACCTTTCTGAAAGTATTTTTTTTTATGCTTTATTAAAAATAACCAGCATCCTAATCGCGTAACGCACTATCAATCGGAATTTTAATCATTTTGAACGAAATTGCTAATCCATTGCTTCATATGTATTGACTTATCTATTAGGTACTTACTTAGTTTTTATATCAATGTTCATATATTCGAAAAAAAATTCCTACAACAACGTAAATAACGCTTACATTCATTATGTTGTTGAACTGTCAAAATTATACCAATTCTTAGTGGTGATAGTGTGTTACGCAATTAGCGTACATATTCTTAATAATTAATTACACTCTAGCCTTTAAGACTAATAAGCAATTTTAATCTAACTTACTTTTTTTCTGAAAGTAGATCACGTAGTCAACAAAATTGGTTTACTATTTTTTGAGAAAATTGCGGACATACAAACATACAGGTCGAATACAGAACCTCCTTTTTTGAAATCGGTTAAACAAGAACGATAACAATAGGGATTGTATTATTAAGAAAGCATGTAATTATTACGCTTGAAATACTTTTAATAGCTTTTGTAGACCACGAGGCGAGTGAAAATAAAGGGTTACCATGGGAAAAAGTAGGTGCGTCGCCACGTGCAAAATAACAATGGGCTCGCTGTCAATAGGTTCACGTTTTACACTGTGATTTTATTCGAAATGGGGGTACTTGTGTGCTTGTATGGGCTGTAGACAAGTGTGAGCTACCGTCCTTTTATGCCATTCTTTTATGTTGACCTGGTCCTCGGAATAATGCTTTATGTTTTTTGTAGGGGACTTGAATTTGAGTAAATATGGACGATGTTTTTTTTGTCAAAGATGTTATTTTATGGAGACATTTTTCGATGATGGCATGAGATAGCATTATTTTATCCAAACATTGCATACGATGTAAAAGAGAAAGAGTTTTTCGTAACTTGAATAAGACGTGACACATTTCTATGACCCCAGCACATTCAACATTAAACTTTAAACACAAAGGGCATATTTCACGATGTCCGAGGGCGAGTAGCCACTACTTACCGAATAAATTCAAAAATATATGAAGTCTTGTAAGTTAATAGGAACTTAATCGTAGGTGGTGAAACAGGCCCTTAACCTGAACTATTGTATTCATCCACAAAAGCGAAATGTGTGTTTTCGAGATGTAATTAAGGCCCGTTGTACACTCACGGTTTCTCTACGTACGGTACGGAGTAGTGCTGCCAACTAGCGCTAATTGCGAAAAAAATCATGTCTGGAGATAAGGAACATTTTGAAATTTCCTATGTTCACATTTATAGTCGAAAAATTGTGTGAGCTTGTATTACGCGCTACGGCGGTGCCGTGCCGTAGTGCCGCCCTGTCGGTCAACAAGCATCCATATCATCGCTAATTTAACTGACGTATCTGACATTTGCTAATTTAACTGACGTATCTGATATTCACACAAGCTAAAACTTTAAAAATTTTATACTGCACTTTTGTCAGAAGTTACTTGGAATACGCATCTGAAATAAGGAATCCATGCTATCACAAATATATTGACCGTATAGAGCGCGTACAAAAAAGATTTATAAAATTTTTATGCTTTCATCAGAGGGTACCGTATCAGTCCAATAACTATCTCGTACTCTGTAAAAAATATCATCTCTTACCATTGATTAATCGTCGTGAGATCTCTGACTGTATGTTTTTGTTGAAGACGATTCGAAGTAACATAGATTGTTCTGATATTTTGTCAACTTTCTGCTTCAATGTTCCCAGCAAGTCCAAAAGGTTCAATCCACCATTACGGGTGCCATTTGCTAATACCAACTACAGACAAAATTCGTACGTAGTGCGTGTAAGTAGGTATTTTAATAAGGTGTGCAAACAGTTCGACTTTGATCTTTTTGAAACAAGTGAGACCTCGGCAAAAAAGTGTTTAACAATGGATTTCTTTAGAGCTTAAATTCTTTAGACTTGTATTTTTATTTTTTTATTATTATATGTTTACATATCTCGGGACCCTGGTATCCCGGACCTTTGGAAGGCATACGAGGGGCCAAGCCAACTCGCAGAGGCCCCTTAGACAATTTTAAATTATGATGAGGCACCAGCCGACGATTATCCCTGTATGCAGTATGGAAGTGCACCCAAGGACAAGCCCCGGTTGGTGCAGGACTATTGCAGAACATGGAAACAAAACATATTGGGCTATGGGTTTGGGTGGTTGTGGACTGGTTATCTAGAACTATAGAAACACTATGGCCCCTGCCTGACTAATGTTTTGTATACAATACACAGATAAAATGGCAGGGGGTGACTTGCACACTCAATAATGGGCCCCCGAAAACGGTCGCTAGCACATAGTGTCGTAGCGGCAAGGGGGCAACATGTCCTGAGATGCTTGTGAGGAGTGGAGAGGTATCCCACGGTTCTCAGAACAATCCCAGAGCCCGGAAGATGGTCAAGATCCCTACAAACACTTACTGGAATACTTCCTTCCTCCGAGCACGTTTGCTCTTGCGAATCTCCACTCAAGCCAGCCAATAAAGGCAAGAATGAGGTGGGAGCTCTGTTCCCATCAGTTTTCACTCCAGCCGGCCAATAAAGGCAAGCCAAAGATGAGGAACAAGACTACTCCCGGGAGATAGGGTCCGTGGGGTCGCTACTGCCCAACAGCTCGCCACATGCTGCCCTGCGGGTTTCTGTATCTCTCTTGGTCTGGCTCCTCACCCTAGACCTGTTTCGGCAAAGTGAACTCTACCGGCAGAGGCCCAGAGTTCGGAGCGCGCAAGCCCCACCACGACGTCAACGTAGAGATACGGCGGTGGGGTTATTATTATTATTATTATAAATTGTATTTTAGCATCTTGGTTCTCATAGGAAATAACTTGTTGTTAATTTTTAAATATTTTTGGTGATGATCTACCTGAATGCTATTTAACTTTTTATTTTTTGGCATTATTTGGCAGTGTGTATATTTTGTTCCACAGTATATTTATACCAGACAAGCTCTAGACGTGGAGACTTGTAATTGGCTGTCTGACTATCATACTGTTATTTATCACCATTGTATTTAGCTGTAAGTCTTCCAAAGTCTTTAAATAAATAAATAAATAAATTTGGACTAAGCCAGTAGCCGACCTAACTACCTATAGTAATTTGATACAGTTTCCAAGTCGAATCGATTCTGTCTATTTATTTATTTATTTATTGAGCAAGGCACACCAACGATATATTTACAAGGGTAAATAACAATAGGTAATTCAGTCTTCAGTACTGTTTAAATACATCACTTATAGGCGTGCACAACATTCATAATAATTTAAATAATTTCAATTAATTTTTGAATCATTACAATAAAAATTTGATACTAATAAAATTTCCAAATAAGATTAGATTATAAAATAAAATAACATAAAAAAAACATATACAATTTCGTCACATTGCGTGGGAGCAATAAAACCGTACAAAATCACAATAAAGTAAAATAAAATAAAATATTGGCACATATCGTTACAAAACTAATCGGCGAATCTGTACCAATGACTTACGGTCGCCATGATAATGCAAAAATCGAGACCGATATATCTGCAGTTTACAAAAAAAAAAAAAAAAAATAGTTTCCCCTGTAAAATGTGCTTCAAATCACTTACGTCACTTAGTTACATTAGCGACGATACAACACCACTGACGACCGCGCCTACACACGGCGAATCAACCGCAGTTTTTCACGGCAAGAAAAACGTGTGTGTACAAAGGGCCTACACACCGTTTAACAAAGTAGAATCAAGTCGTTGAACTATCGCAAGTCGCGCTCCTTTGTCTTGCACAAAGCGGTTCAATTTGAATGACATGAAACGCTTTGAATTAATCCTCGAGGGGAAAACTAGTTGATAATCAATGCGTTATATATTATGAACACGGTTTGTTGATAACGTGCACACTTGTGAACTTTCTATATATTATGAACACGGTTTGTTGATAACGTGCACACTTGTGAACTTTCTATATATTATGAACACGGTTTGTTGATAACGTGCACACTTGTGAACTTTCTATAGGGTTGGCGATTCTGTTTTTTCATATTAGGTTTTTTTCTTTGATACTTTTTCCGTCGGATGTGGTGAATCGGAATTATGAGTTTATTTTTTTTGTTGATGTTTATCGTGATCAGATAACGATGGTGCAGTTTCGTTAGGTAATATAATTTGACCCAGTATTTAAGTATCACTGGTGGTGGCGGCTAGCTAGCTTTCTAGTTTGACGCACTTATTCTTGTCTTGTTTCCAAGGGGTATCGTGTTACCCAGTAAATGGGTTGTGGAGGTCAGATAGGCAGTCGCTTTATGTAAAATACTGGTAATAAGGTTGGCATATATTTTTTTTATGTAGAAAACACGAGAGTGATATGAGTTGAAAGTCTGCTCCAGTTCGCTTGTGTAAATGGCTTCCTATAATCGCGAATACGATGTGCTCATTCTCGCCGAAATCACTCACGAATTTGACATTTGAGATGCTGACATTTACATTACAAATCCGAATATTAAACTCAATGTCTGTAAAGCCCTCAAGCTTAAAAGAATATTGCTTTATTTTCTTTTGGTCTTTATTTTAAGTTATAGTAAGTAGATAATGGATTAAAGCGGAAGGTCACACATGTATAGGTACCTACTGCCTTGCATTACATATAGTGGAGGAGCTTACAAAACACCACAGATAAATGCTGGCACATTGCCAAAGATCAATGGAACGATCAATGAAATCAATGAATGAATGGAATGGAAGATCGATCAATGGATGGACTGGTATTAAAAAATTAAGACAGTATACGAAATACCTTGATTAGAGAAAAGACAAAAGTTGTTGATGTTCTTACCAAAATAGACCAACAAAAGTGGAGATGGACAGGCCACAAGTTAAAAGGCATTCAAGATAAGTGGACTAAAGTTGTGACAGAATGGTGCCTCAGAGATAGCAAAAGGAACAAGGGAAGACAATACAAAAGATGTGACAGAATGGTGCCTCAGAGATAGCAAAAGGAACAGGGGAAGACAATACAAAAGTGGACTAAAGTTGTGACAGAATGGTGCCTCAGAGATAGCAAAAGGAACAGGGGAAGACAATACTAAAGTTGTGATAGAATGGTGCCTCAGAGATAGCAAAAGGAACAGGGGAAGACAATACAAAAGATGGGAAGACGAATTATAGAAGATCACAGTGGGTCCACATTAGAGAAGAGTTGCGAGAGATAGGACTCAGTGGAAGTTGTTAGAGGAGCTAGCCTATCTCTTGCTACATATTATATTAGTAATCTGTGGAGGAGGGCTTTGCTAAAAGGCATACTGAGTTAAAGACATTCGGTAAACGACTGAAAATACCGCAATACAAAGATGTTCACAATAAAAAGGGCTTATTATCCCGTCGCGCGCTAATTAGCAGACACAATACATTTTTTATTGTTATCTGAACACTTGGGTGCCAATCGACGTTTAAAGAGTTATTATAAATGATCCAGGTTATCCAGTCATCCTCCCTACCATACGTCTTATAAAGGGTGTAATTTTAATCACCGTTATCCTCTTAAGGGGTCATTGTACTCATCATTATGAACAACTTTTACTAAAAATCAACTGTTCAGTACATTTTGACGAATTATGCGAACATAAATGTACTGAACAGCTGATTTTTTTTTCGCGATTTCAGGTTTGGTCCCACCAAACCTGAAATCGCGAAAAAAAAATCAGCTGTTCAGTACATTTATGTTCGCATAATTCGTCAAAATGTACTGAACAGTTGATTTTTTTTTCGCGATTTCAGGTTTCATCCCATAGTAAAAGTTGTTTATAATGATGAGTACAATGACCCCTTAAGAGGATAACGGTGATTAAAATTACACCCAGTATTATCTATGTAAGTCTATGGTTCGTGACAAAGACCAGTGGAAAATCGTTAAATCTGATCATAACCTTTACAAACTTTTGAACGCTTAGTTCTCTATTTTTTTGTCGCAAAATTTCAGTACCTATGAGTTTCCAGTTTATCTATGTCTCTATATGCAAAATCGGCAAAACGATAACCATAGATATTTTTAGAAGGTTTTTAATAATTTGTTGTGCTAGAAGTGTCAGCCCTACTAAAGGGCGAGTGTCCCAGGTGCGCGGGGTCAACGTTCGCTCCTCACCGCGTTTAGTTATAGCTCCGTATAGCTTCACATCTATGTGTCATGTGGTCGATGCAGTTTAGGGCTTATTGTCGTACACTTTATTTATGTATTTATGTATCTGCGTCATTTATTCCGTGACGTCATTGTCCACCCCTGGGCCAGCAGCCGGTAGGTACCTACCGGGCACAGGATTAGCGGCCGATTTATTAGCTGGCCCAGGGGTGGACAATGACGTCACGGAATAAATGACGCAGATTTTCTAAACATAGGTACCTTTCGAAGGGAGCCTGCATCATATACTTTTGAGTTTTGTATTTTTAAAGACTTGCACTGTAGAGCTAGAAGAAAAAAACCGGCCGTACCATTATCTATAAAAACGGCAAAAAAAACACGTTTGCTGTAGGTATGGGAGTCCCTTATATATTTATTTTATTCTGTTTTTAGTATTTGTTGTTATAGCAGCAACAGAAATACATAATCTGTGAAAATTTCAACTGTCTATCATGGTTCAAGAGATACAGGCTGGTGAGAGACGGATAGACAGACAGATGGACAGCGGAGTCTTAGTAATAGGGTCCCGTTTTACCCTTTGGGTACGGAACCCTAAAAAAGTTATTGTAAGCAGGTAGGTATAGGTAGCTATGTGCCGAAAACGCTACTTACTTCAGAATAATAAATAAGTATATTACTTCTGATCTGCACCCTAATTGTAACATACTTATCAATCATTATCTGAATGATTTTGAAGTATCCTATTGCTCCATTGCTTTATGTTCGAAAAATTTGTCTGCTCAACAACGTACTTAGTTATCGCAATGAATTTAAGTAGTTGAACTGTCAAAATAAAACCCATTCCTACTGTCAAACTTTCAAACTCAAAACTCAAAGTATTTATTTTAATTAAACCAATTACAGGCACTCAAATTGTCAAAGAGTCGGTCAGTAGGTAAGTCAGAAAGTTGAAGCTAGTTGCCCATTCCAAAACGTAGATCTCTATGGCGAAGAACGGACAAGAAACTCCACGGACACTCTTTTAAATCAAAAAAAAAAAATCAAAAAAAAAAAATATATTAAAAAAAAAAATATTATCTTATCTTATCTTGTCTTATCTTAAAATATTCGTTACATCATTCATGTTGTACCTAAGTGTGTTAAGCAATTAGCCCGCAGACTGGTTCAGATTCCCCGGCCCCAGCCCCTTTGCATTTCAGGATGGGCTTTGACTTGATGACTCTATCAGATAAATCCTCAAACATTCCACAATAAACATCTTCCTAGCTACCCACCGAAACATATAACCACATTTAATTATCCGTAAACCGTAAACCGAGTTATTAGAATTGCGTCGTAATTAATAAGTGAGAGCTTGATGAGCGCTTTGTAATATTAACTCGATTACCACAGACAATACAGCGCTGACAGCGCTTTGATGTCAGCGCTTGAGCCGCTAGCCGGCAGGAATGCTATTGGTCCTCGGGTTCGGAGTCCGAACCCGAGGACCAATAGCATTCCTGCCGGTTCGGACAAGGATTTGTGCGAGTTAAGATACAAGAATGTAATTATCAAACATTCTAAGGAAAACAGAGGTTCTCAGTAAGATGAAGAGGCTAGGAGGCTTTGCTAGAAATTGTTCTGAGAGTTTTTAAGCTGTTTGAACAAAGATTTGATTGGTTCTCTTATTTCTGTCCTTTTTTATTGTAATCCCATTGTATCTATAGATAAGTTCCAAAGTATTCCTAAAAATGGTAGTACTATGTAACTATGTAATGGTGTGCAAGACTGGCAATTAACTCAATCATTTGAGTAAGACAGAAATGGTTGAGATAATGGAAAAACTTTGGAAAAACAGCGAATATGTACTATTCCGTAAATAATTTATCTGCCGATGCCGGATCTAACCAGTGCTACAACTGGCACTGGTTAGATCCGGCATCGGCAGTGCTACAACCGGCACTGGTTAGATCCGGCATCGACAGTGCTACAACTGGCACTGGTTAGATCCGGCATCGGCAGTGCTACAACCGGCACTGGTTAGATCCGGCATCGCCAGTGCTACAACTGGCACTGGTTAGATCCGACATCGGCAGTGCTACAACCGGCACTGGTTAGATCCGGCATCGACAGTGCTACAACCGGCACTGCTTAGATCCGGCATCGGCAGTGCTACAACCGGCACTGGTTAGATCCGGCATCAGCAGTGCTACAACCGGCACTGGTTAGATCCGGCATCGGCAGTGCTACAACCGGCACTGGCTAGATCCGGCATCGCCAGTGCTACAACCGGATTCTAACCTAGAATCACTCGTAACGCTCGTGATTTAATTATAGAATCCTTCGCTTACTCGGGATTCAAAATCAACACTCGCAGCAAAAAACAACTTTGCTCTCTTGTTGCACAAATAACTATTTCCTATCTTTGGTGACAGATTTGCAAAGTAGGTATTGAAGATTGAATAAAACCTACCTGAAAAATCTTTTGTGGATAACATGGTAAAGAAACCAGCGTAGGTAAGTACTTATTTAACTAAACTGGAACTACGAAGCGAGTTGAAAATTAAATCATGTATTCCACAGCAATGTACTTTGTGTGGCGTGTACATAATCTTGATGGGATGTTTCCCCTCTGCTGCCACCAGAGCGCTCCCATGCAGCTAATACTTTACCAAATCAGGTTACACAACATATTCTTGTTTAAAATTCCCGTTTCATATACAATATCTCGTGACAAAATGTGGAGCATGCAATAAGGCTGATTGCATACATGTCGCCGCGCGGTCCCGCACGGCGCGGCGGCGCGGCGACGCGGCGTGACACGCGACTCCCGCTTTGTTCAACTAAAAGCCTTGGTTCGTTACTGCCAACTGCCATGATGGATGGCCGACGAGAGACTTTTTTCATTTGCTAACATGTATCGCGAAATTATTTCTTTTTGTTGCGTTTTTCGTTGGTGACAATACGAAATGTGCTCCGAGTGAATTTGTGGGGATTTCGCGAGAGTATTGCTAATTCTTTGGTGGAAAAATTGTATTGTGCTAACCACGTGTTTCGTGCGCGTTGTCGCTATTGTCAGGATTCATTTTATTTTACGAAATAGTTCACTTAACTTTGTTCAAACTGTATTGGGTACAACCATATTACATCACCTGATTTTTTAAGATTTCCGTTAAGCTTACACGGTGCAAGTTTATTGCCTGCCATAAAATGGAAGGGCAAGTATTAGGCACCGTCTAAACAACACGTACAATTTTGTTGCACGATACAGGCAAATAATTTTAGTTGCCGTTCAAAACTGGTATCTAGGTGTAAACAGATACTTACAATAAAATTGTACGTACAATAAAATCGCACGTACCTACATACAATAAAATCACATTAAATTCTGGCATGAAAATTTTCTATCATTCAAACTTGAATGAACAAGACGTTTAATAAAATTTAATGAAATATTAGGCAGTGCAAATACGGGTACCTACTTACCTAATACCTAGGTACTTACTTGAATCAATTTGTACAAGGACGTGCAACTCTGTGTTTAGACGAGACAACACTTGTATGCAATAATCGCGTTGCAATTTTATTGCTTCGGTATAAGTCGCATGCGATTTTATTGAATGCCATTTTATGGAATTGCACGCGTGTGTTGCACTTGCATGCAATTCTTGAATGGAAATAAAATTGAATATGTTTTATGTTTTATAACACATTTGCTCGTAAAGGGTCTCTTATTTCACCAATTTCAATATCGTAATGTATGTCATTACACGTACTTGTGCGTTATTGTAATGTAAAACGCACGAGTTTCTTTTTAATAAGGTAACACGTACATCGTCTATCATGATGCTCCGTCTAAAACGAACGGTACTTTTTTAAATCTTAGCAAAGAGTTTTTATGTCAGAAAAGTGGTCAATATTTTATGAATAAAATTAACTTTGGGATAAAATAAATTAAATTAAAGAATTAAATGTTTTATTTTTTATATTTTACCAAAAAAAAAAATAAACATTTAATTCTTTAATTTAATCAGTTTTGACAATAAATTACAACCAAAAAAATATTAATTTACTTTAATAATACTGGCTGTTTTTGTGCCTTTGCCTTAAAAAAAAAGCGCACAAGTAAAAATTATTCCGCGCGCTTTTTCTTTTCGTTGTATTGTTTTATTTGAAAATGTCGTCAAGTAATGATGAATTTATTCATTCGACACCGCCAGAAGTCTCAGAGGCAGCGAAAAAGGCTACTCTAAGCCTCTTGCCCGAAAAATCGACCGATAGATACTTTCAATCGTATCAAAATTTCATCGTATGGAAAACAATCAAAGATGCAAATTCATTTTCAGAAAGTGTGTTTTTAAAGATTTATTCGTTTAAGAAAGTCCGAGTTTTATTTATTTCCTCGCAAATATGTTATAAAACGTCGTATGACATACGTGCGCTTTGATAGTTACAGCCTCTGCTTTCTTGTAGCCCTCGCCTACGACTCGGGCTAGCAATATCGCCTCGGCTGTAATTTTCAACTTACCGCACCTATATCATAATGTACTATTATGGCATGCTATTATTGCTCTTGAACGTTCTAGAAACTTGCACCGTGTTTATAAACGGAGCTTTAGCGTTGCTATTGAGGAAATGAAGGCTCTCATTTCTGAAAGATTATGCAACATTTATCCGGAATTAATTGAAATTTTAAAGCTTTTTAATATCTCTTTGTGTACGATTAAGTAAATAAATTGCATGTAGTTGTGCATGTCTTATAATCGCATCCTGAAAATGTACTTCAAAATGCTCAAAACATTACCGACCACATTAAACTCATTATTTTAATTTAGCAATTGCTTATGAGACAAAGATGCCCCACCGGAACGTCACAAAGGGATGTTTTGTAACACATTGTGACGATAGGGTCAATTAAATTATCGCTGACAATTCGAGGAGTCCCACAATGCCTCAAGACCCACTCGAATCCACGATTGCAAACGCGTTTTAATCAAAAGGGGAAGACGCGACAATGAAGACCATTCACTCCCTGCCCTAATTTCCGAATAGCTGCTACCTGGAATACTTCAGAAACTCCATTTTGCTTCATAAACTATTGGCTATAGAGTTGAAAATCGCGAGTATCTGTCGCAGCCCTAAGTTTGTTGAGTACACGTGTAGTGCACCATTGATGTAATTGATAGAATGTAGGTAAGTTTTGTGGTCGTAGAGCCTATACAGGATTTTGATTGTGAATTTGTAAGGACCATTCTTTACAGGCACATCATTATTGTAGTGATTTCTTTTTGGGCTTTATTCCTTGATTATTTACGCTGAGGGGCTTATCTGGTATAAACTAAGGATTAAAACAAAACAGGATATTAGTTCCAAGTTTATTTTATATTTTACACCGTTTTGCTAAAGTCCTCTTTAGAGAAATATTCCAACTAAGTTTCCCATCAAAGCAATCATTTTATATCAGTAGGTACAATTATGTTAACGCTAACAGGCGCCTGATGCTGCCTAGCCACGTGGAATAAACCCTTAATCGCCGATCAGCACCCTTGGGAAGGGTTGTATATTCTTTGTAAATCGCTCAGCATATGATTACGTCGCATAGTAAAGTATTTCGTAGAACCCTGCTCTGCCTGTGATATGGGAAAACCGTATGCGATACATATATGTTACTTATATGTTATGTTGTACTTACATGAATTTGTTTTTTCGCCTCCTTGAGTCTTAATTTGTTCGAGCCCGAAGGGAATACGTTATTGCCATGGTATTAAATATGCGTATGAGCACATTAAACAGTCTTGTTTACTTTTACGGAAAGGAGCTTCGTTGTTAACATTATTTCAGACAACATGTTTCTGAAAAACAAAGAGTATGAAATTGTATTTAAGTATCTTATGTGACGGATGGAGATGTTTTGCCAGAGTTTAATAGGCTGCTTCTTCTTAGCTATAACTATGAATGGAAAGCAATCAAGAAAAGTTAAACTTTTAAAGCATCGGGACTGAGGACAATAATTTAGTTTTTTAGTCATGCTTATTGCAGTCGTAAAAAGTAAAAAAAATCGGACTAGTTCGTTTCGGACCACGCGTAATGAATGGTTCCGTAGTTGAAAAGAAAAACAAACTTTACATTGTAGTTGAAAACATGTTTTCCCTGGATACATTGATATACGTCATGGTCAACTCACCAACTGTATATGTAAGTTTGTAATCGCAAAAGTAAAATGTACCTATGTGATAAAACTAGAAATTAACGATTTTCGGACTTTTTCCTGCACTTGTGCTGTGACACCTTGCTTCTTGCCTTTCATGATTCAACGAGAAGTATAGGTACCCTGTGGGTTTTGATTTACTTGCGAGTACCTATCAAAATATGTCGCATAAATGGCTGTATTACTATGGACTATTAGCTTGGTTTTTTTTAGAGCTATAAGGGACCATAGACGTACGTATTTGATATTAATTTCATTTTGAGAACTTTACGCGTTCTTGACAAAAATGGTCTTGAGTTCTTGACAGACTGACAGACAGATAGACATACAGACGGACAACGAAGTGATCCTATGAGGGTTCCGTTTTTTAGGGTTCCGTACCTTTTTTTTTTTTTTTTTTTTTTTGAGGGTGGGAAATCATCAAATAACTTCTCCCGCTCTGGGTGGAGCGGGAGGGCGTGTCAGACTTTTACTGACTAAAACCCACCCGTGTTCCTTCAGTTGCCTATGCCAGGGCCGCGGTAACCCTTTCAGACAACCCGCGACCCCAGCGGCGTCGGCCCTATTGGGCCCCGTCACTTGCTGACATCTCTTTGAGGCGCGCGTGGAACACGACGCGCCGTCGACTCGGGCCTGGTCCTTACCGGACGGCGAGCTACCCGCTGCTCACCGTCCGCAGGCCCGCGCCTACGGTGGCCGGAAATCGCCCCGCGATTCCCGCCGCCCAGGGCGTCTCCTGCGGCGACTGAGGGCGTGAGGCTGCCTCTCCCTCACGCGTTCCGCCTCCTCCTTCGCGAGCATCACTGCTTCGCAGAAGGAGGTGACGGCCTCCCATGCACTCTCGCTCCGAACCATGGCCTGGACCAGGCTCGGACGCGAGAGATCGCCGCCGCCGATCGCCTCCGTGAGAACACGGCGGTGCTCTGCCCAAGCCGGGCAGACCTCCACTGTATGCTCCACCGTGTCCTCCGGGCGATCCACACAATGATAACACCCGGGCGTTTCCTCCCGCCTTATGCGAAACAGGTACCTCCCGAAACAACCGTGTCCGGTGAGGACCTGCGTCAGGCGGAAGGTGAGGACGCCGTGGCGCCTCTCTAGCCACTCCTCAAAGAGGGGACTTATCGCCGCTATTGTGGACAACGAAGTGATCCTATGAGGGTTCCGTTTTTTAGGGTTCCGTACCTCAAAAGGAAAAAACTGAACCCTTATAGGATCACTTCGTTGTCCGTCTGTCTGTCTGTTTGTCAGTCTGTCAAGACCCTTTTTCTGCAGAACGCGTGGAGGTATGGCTATCAAGTTGGAATTAATATTAAATACGTAGGTTTATGCTCCCTTGGAGCTCTAAAAAAATGAAGTTTTTAAGTCAACGTAATAAAAAAATACTGCCATTTATGCGACATATTTTGATACTCGCAAGTAACTTGAAGTTGGAGAATTGACCGTGACGTATACCAACCGAGCGTGATGTATGGGAGAATATATTTTTCAACTATAAGGTTAAGTTCGTTTTTGGGATAAATTTTTTTCAACTTCGGAACCCCTCATTGTGCGTGGTCCGACACGCACTTCGCCGGTTTTTTCTTTGAGAGTACTTACGTGTCTTTCCGAATTAATTATAACTTCAAGTGGTATAGTATCCAAACGACACTGGGCTGGGCTGGACTAGGTTATTGGACTTGGAGGTCTTAGATTATCTGTGGTAGTCGGCAGTGATGGCTACAGATTTTATTACAAACAAATTACTTGTACTTAGAATATTAATGAACCAGTTTCAACACTCATAATAAGTGGTTTTCATACAGTACGGAACCCTAAAAATAATAACATTGATTCCGTAGCAGACCCTTACATTGATCTCTAAATCTACAGCTACTTCGGTACCCCCAGCGACACACAATATTCATATATTATGTCTGACGTCATACATATTTCCATCCCATTCATTTTAATGTCCATCCATTTTAAAATGTCCAGAAGAAGATTACCTTACGAAGTCAATGCCATAGGTGAGCGGCCTCTCACCTCGCGGTCCCAGGTTCGACTCCCGCATAAAATGACGAGGATTATACTACAAAAATATGTATATTGGAATGTTTTTACGTGTTAGTAACTTGATTCGTTGAATTTTGAGGCGTATTAGTGGTGGTCACTGTATTCTGAACGGTCGATGGGTCCTCCGTCTGACTGTCCGTCTTATACAGCGCGCAGGGGACTGAACTCCTGAACTTTGAAACATCGTATTACTTATAAGTAATTGTGATGTTGGAATTCTTCGTGTTCTTTGTCAGATGTGTGGTGAATGGGATTGGTAACGCTTTTTAGGGTACCAAACGGAACCCTATTACCTATACCTCCGCTGTGCGTCCGTCTGTCTGTCACAGGGCTGTTTCTCATGAACCATAATAGGTAAACAGTTTTCACAGATTGTGTATTTCTATTACGGCTACATAAAACAAAAATAATAAAAATAAAATAAAGTTAAAAAAAGTTTATTGTATGGGTCACCTATTATACTTTTCATTTTGAAGAAAAAAATCTTATCCTAGCATGTGGGGTAGGGTCATTGTCTACGTAGAACTCATGGAGTACTTACAGTATAATAATATTTTTGAATTTTTTTCAATACTAATATAAAAACGTCGTAAACTCGTTCATATCGCACTACGATTTTTATGGTGTGCATAATAAAGAGTATTCTATCTATCTATCTATCTACGATTAGGTTCACAAATTTTAAAATGCAATGTATTTCACACGCGTGCGATTTTTCATTTTCCAACACGTGTGCGGGAATAAAAATTGCCACAGATAACTACTTATACCTATACTTAGTCCAAATTGGTTCAATATTCGGAGGTGAATGTTTTTTTTTAAATCTCGGCAAAGAGGTATGCGTCTTTACGGCGTTAATATTTTTTGAATATTTAAATAATGTTTATAAATAGAATATCATCAAAAACTATGATTATTACAATAAAAAAACGTTTCTGAACAAATTAATATTTATTTGTGTTCTAAACTCGAAAATATTTGAATTTTCTATTTTTCATATTAGGCTGTTTATCGGCTTTATACCTTTGCTTCTCCTTCAACCTGGCGAAAGCAAAGCGAGAAAAAAAAAGAAAATTTAAATCATAGTTTCCTAATAATTCATGACAAAAATATTTTCCGTTATTTTATTTTATTTCTTCAAAAGTGTATTGAAAAACGTCGTTTGATACTCGAGGACATTTGTTATTGCAGTTCTCGGCTCAAAAACAACCTCGCCTACGGCTCTGGTGTTAATTCCGCCTCGACTGCAATAACAAACGTTCTCCACTTGTACCAAAGTGTACTATTGTAAAATTCACAGTATCATTAGGAAATAAAAAGTTAATCTTTGCGATTGTTATATAGATGAAAAATACTTTTCGTTTAGTATTTTCATAAAAATAAAATAAAGTTAAAAAATATGAAATAATATATGCAGTGTTAAATATCGTTCGGAGGTATAACCCTTCGTGTTCGTTCGGCGGTAGTTAGATTAAATAATGTTTAGTACAGAGTAGGTACAGACATCTTAATCGGAGTCACATAAGGTGATGTGCCATGTTTCATATTGCAGATTCCATTTTTGAGGCAGTGGCTTTCCTCTATTAGAGGTGGTTGCCACAACATTGAATTTTTCTCATACAAGAAGCTTAGTCCGTACCGTACTTCCCTAGGTACAATATTACAACTAACATTATGGTTCAGGTGTGGCTCTTCAAAATAAAGTATATAACATAAATATTTAATCACACTAATAAAAAAAAAACCGGTCAAGAGCGAGTCGGACTCGTGCACCGAGGGTTCCGTTCCGATTTCTGAAAAAGTGTGCTATTTAGAGACATCGTTTTATTTTTCCTGTAATCTTTACATAAACTTCTATCACATAGAATAATTTCAGATTTTTCTCTTTGCAAACTTCGGAGATAAGGGGGGGAACGGTATTTTTTTTTACATTTTTCATCAAAACTCAAGAACTATGCGGCCTAAAAAAAATAAAAAAATGTTTTAGAATGCGCAAACAGCGTTCTGTCATATGATACCCCACATGCCCCAGTGCACTTTGAATTTTTAAGACCCCATTTCAGTCCGTGTTGCAAAAAAAAATATTAATATTTTTATTTATTTCTTATTTGCAAAATAGTTGGGTAAACGTCATCTAAAACTGTTCCAAATTTCAAGTTGATAGCATTAGTAGTTCTTGAGATATCCAGCTGTGACAGACAGACAGACAGACAGACTGAGTCTCACCCTAAGGGTTCCTTTTTTACCATTTTGGTACGGAACCCTAAAAACTACTCGCCATTAAAGTCAACAAGATCATGACAACACACAAGTCACTCAAAACGGTTTGTCGGCGCCCCTGCGCCCTGCAGCCCTGTTACAAGTAATCTAGTAAACACTTACATACCCTACTCCTCAACCTACACCACAAATATAGCTTCTATGTCATTGTGATAAGATCTATTGTTGTGTGTTTACATGTGTGAAGGTTTGAATGTGGAAGGAATAGGGAATTAAGACAAATAGCACGTTTTTAGGTTACAAGGATCTTTATTGTTGACGATACGGTGGAGGTCGATTGGGGCGGGGCTTTGAGTTTAAATATTTGATTTGATCTTCGAAAGGTTACTAAGTACTGTGAGGGCTCGAACCTCACAGCGGGAGGCTAACTACTTTATAATAAAATACAGTATTGTACTGAAGAAATGGGGCTGAAGCCCGCTATATTAAAATAGAAATAAAATTATAATTCACTCCCTAGGTCCTACGCGGAGCCCTAGCTATCCGTTATCTGTCAAATCTTATAAAAAAGCCACCATCACTTTTTTATAAGAGTATTCGATGTGTGAATGATCGGAATGTCAGCCAGTTATCCATACTATGGCTTGTACACAGCAAAACCTCCACAGTACCTACTTAAAATAATATGGCAGAAGCACCAGATACGCCCAAAACAGTTATTTAGATGTTATTAAACGCTTCTGGTTTCATACTTTTATCAGCTCGTTGATTCATTCTTGTCAGTTGATGTAGAGATGACTGCCGTTTAGCAGCTAGGTCTAGGTACACACGGCTACACATCAAGCTATACATTTCCAATTTACACTGACCTCTGATTGTAAGGAAATCCTATACAATGCGAGATGAGTTAATACTGGAAATGTATAGCTTGATCTGTAGCCGTGCGTACGTGTTTATTTATTTATTTAAATAAAGGCTTATCAACTAAACACAGCATTAACCAACAGTCTTTGTCATAATTATAGATCTCGCATGTATGTGTGTCTGTGTGTTCTAATAAAAGATTGGGATTATCCAAAACAACGGTCATACATACACACAGACGGTCATGACATAATTCAAAATCTCTAGACTGTTAATTAGAGTTCCGTGTTAGTATTTTAACAAACCATTCAAATGACTCATGTTCTGAACAAATAATCAGTGGTATTTTTGTACGTAATTTGTGTTGTTTTTCCCTGAATACCATAAATATACTTTTACATGAAATAATAAAGAAAGTAGGATTCTATTTATCCTACTTTCTTTATTATTTCATGTAATTTTAGAGGGGAAAGCATACCAAAGTAGGTAGGTATTTACATTACATTCCATAAATAATGAACTGAAAACATTTTGTTTTTGTAAGCAATTTTCTACTAACTAAGTACTAATTATACTACCGATGTTAGAAAGGCTAGTACTTACATTGAGGAGTGTAGGTACTGGGTATGCCTGCATATTCTTCAGTTGTTTCCTGAAAAAGTCCTCAACTAACCAGATTCCTTATTATAATGTCGGGGCCACACCAACGGGATATGCCGTTGATTATCGCGATGATGGACGTAGGCCGTACGTGTAGCCAGAACTTATCGCGATAATTTTACAACGGCATTCACATAACTTGGTGGCGGCGTTCAAGTGTGGCCACTCAATTTATCGCGCTATCGGAATAATTATCGCGATGTTTATGGCGATGATGGGCATTGACGTTGACGTTGGTGTGGTCCCGACGACCCGACATAACATGGCCAGGCGACGTTGATGACGTTTTACAAAAACTACGTCGCAAATGTCGTATGGTAGTTGTGTCGTACTCGTGTCGTCACCTTGAAACAACCTCTGGTGTTGTCAGCTCTTTTCCTAAATGTGCTTTTTATTAGATTAACTATCCATTAGCCTACTTGATGTTGTTCTGTCTAAACAACAATTACAGGCGTATCGCGGTGCGTCTGAACACGCGCATCCTCGTCGTGCCCCGCGCCCTAAATATCATTAGTGGCGTAGAACAGGCACAGACAGTAGGCTGACTGCCTTAGCTATAGGCTAAAACCACGATTTATTCCGTTCTAAACCAACAAACTAATACCACTAGTATTTGTTTGAACTTATATTTATTTTCTATTCCGAACGGACACCACTTTTTAAATAATTTTTAATGTGCGAACGAATACTAATAACTTTGGTGTCCGTTCGGAATAGAAAATAAATATGAGTTCAAACAAATACCAGTGAGTCGTATTACTTTGTTGGTATTAGATTGGAATAAATCAAAACCACGTAGAGTTGAAGAGTTTTATTGCGTCAAGATTACAATTTAAAACAAAGGCAGATTGAGCTATTTGTTTCATTCAATATAACTAGTGAACTCCTGAATTCAAGCCCGAAAAGCAAGTTCATTATGTTGTGTCAAATTGGAAGGCTTTATGGGGTAGTAGATCGGCAAAATCCTGTGTTAAGGTGCATCCACACCGGAGTCATTTTTTGTGGAGCAACGTTGACAAGTGCCAATGTTAGTGGGCAACAACAACAACAGATAACAAAAAGTTATGGCAAAAGGAGCAAAACTTATAGAAAATTTAAGTTAGATTTCGGAAATCACATTTTAGAATAAATCTAACTTTGAGAGATGTATTGATGATTCCTAAGGTTCTAATATTTAAATATATCATACCTACTTGATTAAGATACACTTACACTGACCTGAAAATTGCAAAAAAACGGAAGAAATTTGATTTTCGCGGACTACGCTATACAAAAACTAACTTCGGTGTGGATGCACCTTTAACGTTAATTTTCATCTGGAATATTATTATGGTTTAAATAGTAGCTGGCAGATTTGTTCAGCATCTCGTTCTTAAATTGGTTTTCACACAATAGACAAAGTGGATCCTCTCTATGCATCTGTAGTGTCCACAGTATTAGTTGCGTCAGACACTCGACACTGAAGGGACACACCTATAGTTGCGTCAGACACTCGACACTGAAGGGACACACCTATAGTTGTTTGCCAAGTAAAGGCTAACTTTGTGTAAATATAGCTTGTTTTTTTATCGGAGAAATACCTGACATCGTATGTATTTGTGTGTGGGCGTTAGGGAAAGTTATCAAAAGAAATTGTATTGTATTCTTAAGTTTTTGTAGTGATTCTCCAGTTCTGAGGTTTCTTGTTACGTTTCCAATATAGTATTAGCAGGATAAAAAAAACGTTCCACACGATTCCCGCATGAAATATTTTACTTATTAGGTACCTATGTGTTTGTATGAGTTGCTCTGAGTCTGCGTTCCTGTGCCTGTTAGATTTGGGTAGATAAACCACGTTACAGATGATATACAAGGTGTAAAATAAATAACCCACAACCTCTTAAGGGGTCATTGTACTCATCATTATGAACAACTTTTACTATGGGACCAAACCTGGAATCGCGAAAAAAAAATCAGCTGTTCAATACATTTATGTTCGCATAATTCGTCAAAATGTACTGAACAGCTGATTTTTTTTTCGCGATTTCAGGTTTGGTCCCATAGTTAAAGTTGTTCATAATGATGAGTACAATGACCCCTTAAGAGGTTTTGGGTTATTTCATTAACACGTTGTATTTCGTGTGGCAAAGAATAAAAATACATAAGGTTGATTATAATTTCGAATTTCAATGTTCTTTGTGTCAATGAAGAAGAACGCTTTAGTAAGAATTAAACACAGAAAAGACATTGGGCTCAACGTTCTAGTTACACGTTACACCTCACAAAACATATCGTAGGGTGTTCCTACTGATAACCGAAACACCCGTGACACACGAGTCAAAGATATTCATTTATTGTAGATATAGACATCATGTACACCCAAAATCTCTTTCACACACACATACCTACACACACCCTCACACACACAAACACACCCCCACATACACAAACACACCCCCACATACACATACACACGCACACATATAAATCACGCACACACTCGTATAAATTGATCGTATTTTTTGCTTTTTTTGTTTCTTTATACCATACTAGCTTTTGCCCGCGGCTTCGCCCGCGTGGATGTCGGAAAATATCCCATGGGAACGTTCATGTGGAAAACATAGGGCATATCCCTAACTTAAGAAATGCTGGGTTTCCCATACAAACTTTCATCCCTTTTATCACCCCTTGTAGGATTATGTTTTAAGACAAAAAGTAGCCCATGTCCTTTCCCAGGATGCTATCTATAGCCTTGCCAAATTTTATCGAAATCCGTTCAGTTTTGTAAATTTTAAAATCAACCCCTACTAGGGGATGATTACCCACTTAGGGGATGATTTTTAAAAAACGCTGACCCGCATATTTTTTAACTTCTTACCAATAGCATTTTGTTATCCCTAACTTAAGAAATACTGGGTTTCCCTTACAAACTTTCATCCCCTATATCACCCCCTGTAGTATTATTTTTGAAAAAAATAGTATCCTATGTCCTTTCCCAGGATGCTATATAAATCCTTGCCAAATTTTGTCGAAATCCGTGCAGTTTTGTAAATTTTAAAATCATCCCCGATTTTACCCCCTTAGGGATGATTTTTCAAAAACACTGAACCGCATATTTCTTTATTTCCTATCAAAAGCATACATTTTAATTTTCACATCCGTAACTTAAGAAATACTGAGTTTCCCATACAAACTTTCATCCCCTATATCACCCCCTGTAAGATTTTTTTTAAGACCAAAAGTAGCCTGTGTCCTTCCCCAGGATGTTATATAATGCCTTGCCAAATTTTATCGAAATCCGTGCAGTTTTGTAAATTTTAAAATCAACCCCTATTTTACTCCTTAGGGGATGATTTTTCAAAAATGCTGAATCGCATATTTCTTAATTTCCTATCAATAGCATACATTTTTTATCCCTAACTTAAGAAATACTGGGTTTCCTTACAAACTTTCATCCCCTATATCACCCCCTGTAGTATTGTTTTTGAAAGTATCCTATGTCCTTTCCCTGGATGCTATATAAAGCCTTGCCAAATTTTGTCGAAATCCGTGCAGTTTTGTAAATTTTAAAATCAACCCCGATTTTACCGCCTTAGGGGATGATTTTTCAAAAACGCTGAACCGCATATTTCTTTATTTCCTATCAAAAGCATACATTTTAATTTTAACATCCCTAACTTAAGAAATACTGAGTTTCCCATACAAACTTTCATCCCCTATATCACCCCCTGTAGGATTATTTTTTAAGACCAAAAGTAGCCTGTGTCCTTCGGGTCCTTCCCCAGGATGCTATATAAAGCCTTGCCAAATTTTACCGAAATCCGTGCAGTTTTGTAAATTTTAAAATCAACCCCTATTTTACCCCCTTAGGGGATGATTTTTCAAAAACGCTGAACCGCATATGTCTTAATTTCCTACCAATAGCATAAATTTGTTATCCCTAACTTAAGAAATACTGGGTTTCCCTTACAAACTTTCATCCCCTATATCACTCCCTGTAGTATTATTTTTGAAAAAAATTGTATCCTATGGCCTTCTTCTGGATGCTTTATAAAGCCTTGCCAAATTTTGTCGAAATCCATGCAGTTTTGTAAATTTTCAAATCAACCCCTATTTTACCCCCTTAGGGGATGATTTTTCAAAAACGCTGTACCGCATATTTCTTTATTTCTTATCAAAAGCATACATTTTAATTTTCACATCCCTAACTTAAGAAATACTGAGTTTCCCATACAAACTTTCATCCCCTATATCACGCCCTGTAGGATTATTTTTGAAAAAAAAAGTAGCCTATGTCCGTCCCCAGGATACCATCTATAGCCTTGCCAAATTTTATCGAAATCCGTTCAGTGGTTTAGGCGTGAAAAGGTAACAGACAGACAGACAGACAGACAGACAGACAGACAGACAGACAGACAGACAGACAGACAGACAGACAGACAGAGTTACTTTCGAATTTATAATATTAGTATGGATGTATACTTATTTGTACTCGTAAGTTTCTGATGTAAGGGAAGAGTGGAGCCTTCACCTACAGGCATTTTATATGCCTAAATGGAGACTCCTCGACAGGCATTGTAAGCCAATTATGCTATATGAAATAAACTTATTTTATTTATTTATTTTTATTTATTTATAGACGTGGAATTTTGTGCTAAGCTGTCATCATCCTAATAGTATAAAGGTGAGTATCTCCGGCTGTCACGCGAGAGACCGGGGCTCGATTCCGCGCCGCGGAGGTTACTTTTCGTCAGTATAGGAACATCCAGCAATTTGATACCTAGGTACTCGTAAATGGATAGTCAAATGTAGGTCGAATGTAATAATAATGCCAGACTTAGCTGTAAATACATGAGAATTTATTACATTTTGCTACGGCAAATTATGGCGAAGCTTGGCAAGTCTTTTTATATGAATGTTTTTCATGGGATCTCTCGGGTTACCTTACTTACAAATATTTTTCTTTGACAGTATTTTAAACACATGGACATGGACACAATAATAATACATGCGTGTGGCGAGCTGTTGGGCAGGAGCGACCCCACGGACCCTATCTCCCGGGAGAAGTCTTGTTCCTCACCTCTGGCTTGTCTTTATTGACCGGCTGGAGTGAACACTGACGGAAACAGAGCTCCTACCTCATTCTTGCCTTTATTGGCCGGCTTGAGTGGAGATTCGCAAGAGCAAACGTACTCGGAGGAAGGAAGTATTCCAGTAAGAGCTTGTAGGGATCTTGACCATGTTCCGGGCTCTGGGATTGTTCTGAGAGCTGTGGAATACCTCTCCACTCCTCAAGCACCTCAGTACATGTTGCCCCCTGTCGCTACGTCACTATGTGCTAGCGACCGTGTCCGGGGGCCCAATATTGAGAGTGCAAAGTCACCTCCTGCCATTTTAACTGTGTATATATATAACATTGGTAAGGCAGGGGACTTAGTTCTTCCATAGTTCAAGGTACCCGATCCACTATAGCCACTCAAACCCATAGCCCAATATGTTTTGTTTCCATGTTCTGCAATAGTCCTGCACCAACCGGTGGTGGTCCTTGGGTGCACTTGCATAGTGCATACAGGGATAATCGTCGATTGGTGCCGCCTCGTCATTTAAAATTGTCTAAGGGGCCTCTGCGAGTTGGCTTCGGACCCTCGTACGCCTTCCAAAAGTCCGGGACTCCAGGGTCCCGAGATATGTCAAAGAAAATAAATAATAATAATAATGTTTACTCAGTATTATAATTTTATTTAATGTAACCTAACAAAAACTCTGAAACCTCCACCTATTTATTTACATATACAAGTTTCATGAATAAGCGATGTGGGTAGTTTGGAGTATTTTCCTTGTAGCCCTATAGAAATGCAGATGTGGGGATTATGCATGCGGATTCCTATCAACGGCATCTACGAATCACCTTCGAATTTAGCGGTCGTTCACTTGTGTAGACGTAGGTAGTGTAGGTACCCCGTGTTGAAATGAAGCCAGAGAATAGATGGATGGGTCGCGTCCTAGCTTGTTTTTGCCTTTGAGTACTAAAAGGGTGCGTTTGCTATGGGTTCAGTAGCGCAACACGCGTAGCATGACGACGTTTTGTCGACGGAAGAATAGACGAAATTACACATTGCCATGCTTAGACGCGTACAATGCGTAGAAATGTTTCTACAATCTGCCAAAACGTTCTATTCTTGCGTCGACAAAACCCGTTTCTATAGCGGTCATGCTAAGCGTGCAGGTCTCAACTACGAAAACCTGGGTGAAGAAATAGTAATATTATGTAGATAATAGTTGGTCTTGTAAATAAATTCAAACAACGCAGAAATTCAGCACTGGCCGTTTGAAGCAAATGCTGTTGTGTTCGTAATACGTTATCCTTCTTGAAAGACCTGAAAAGCTTCCTGATTATTTCCCAGAAAAATCTCTTAGATACCAACCAAGTTTAAAGGTTGCAATAGCAAAACTAGCGATGTTCATACGGATGAATTTTGTAAAAACTACATTGTCAAACAATTTTATTTATTCAGAATAAAATCTAGGCATTTCATTGTCGTTTTTTGTCGTGGAAATCTAGACTCCTATAAGCCATTGCTCCTACCTGTGTCATTGATACGCAGGCATGGCAACTATTTTGCAGATAAACACTATGACAATCTATCAGCCACTTTGCAATTCAAAACAAGCTCAAGGTTTTTTGCCTTCGGGTCATCGGCTGCTAAATATTGCCATGCTGCTTTAGCCTCATGAAATTGAAAAGAATTTATTTACGGAGCAAGATATTGACGTATTTGAGATCAGATCAGGTCAAATACGAAGCATGCTTGACTTAATCAGATTATTTTGTTATCAGTGATAAGACATTACTTTGTCAGTCAATTTTGACTTACTGTATTACTTCATGGGGTGGGGCGAATAAAAACTTGTTATTGCCCATTGAAAGGGCTCAAAGAGCCCAAGGAGCTCAAGGTGGCTACTTGCCGCCCTTTTCTTTTCCCCACTAACCTTTTGTAAAGTACTAACAGTTCAACAGTTGTTTATAACGAGCACTGTACTAAAACAACACGCAGCGCTCCCATACAGCACTGATTTTACTAAAAGGAGACGGAAAGATGTAGTTTGCCCTCAAAATAGTACAAAAACATGCTTTTATATGTACCTCGGACCGCTACTCTACAATAGGCTAAATGAAAAAGGAAACATCTAAGATCTAAGTACTCCTTAAACAATAGTAACTGCAAGAAATTCCTTAGGGAAGCTCTTCAATCTATGTCCTATGAAGATACAGAGAAGTTATTATTTAATCAATTAATGTTACCTCCAATCGCCTGAAACACAGGATTACCTAGTTCAGGCACGAGTCATGGGTGAACTGGCCATAGATTTATGGAAAACTGTATTAAACCTTAGTCCTTATATTTTTGAATTTTTTTGATTTTTTTTTTATTAATATAAGTTTGACTCTGCAGTAAACGCATACTGCAGAGTCAGACGCGGAGTCAAACATATAATCTCCAGACTTCTCTGTAACCATCCCAATTTATTTGGAGAGTATTCTTGGTCGAAGGCGTCGTTAATGATTTATAAGCTTATAACGAAAGAAATATATATATAATGCTCGAGACCTTGTTGTCGACTGTTGAGGAAATAAACTAAGAACTAATTGATAAGCTGCGATGCAATTCCCGGAGCCGCAATATCGGGCAATTTGTGATCAAAATCAGTGGTAATAAGTGGCACACTGTTGACGGATTCCTTAATGTCCCTTATGGTAGCGTACACATGATGTAATTCACTGTTTTTGTTCCTACATCATGTGTACGCTACCATAACGGCCACAATTCCTTATCACACTATGAAAACTAATGCGGCCCTTTGATTGATGATAAGCCAATATTTTTATTAATATAATAATTTTGTTCACAGATTAGAAACCCAATACGAAATAACATCAGAGAAGGTGGACACTCCCCCGGGGGAAATTACCAAAAGAAAGTGAATTGTAACTTTGTACTTACTTAAGTATTTTATTTTTGGTAAAAACATGAATTGTGTAAATTTTATTGTACCCAATCAATACTCAATCATTGGTTTTGTATTGTAGTTTCGCGTCTATGCACTATGTAGGTATGTATTCACGTTATTAATAAATTTGGTTTGTCTCTAATGTAATTATTTGTAATTTTTCTTTCACTTATTTTAAAGCTAGGTCAGGTATAGATCGGTTCGAAATCAACAAACTCACTTCCTCATTTATTTATACAACATTATTTTTTGTTTACACTAAACCTCTTAAGGGGTCATTGTACTCATCGTTTTGAACAACTTTTACTATGGGACCAAACCTGAAATCGCGAAAAAAATCAGCTGTTCAGTACATTTTGACGAGTTTGATGTAGATAAATGTACTGAACAGCTGATTTTTTTTTGCGATTTCAGGTTTGGTCCCATAGTAAAAGTTGTTCAAAATGATGACTACAATGACCCCTTAAGAGGTTTAGTGTAAACAAAAAATAATGTTGTATACAGGGTATCCCGTAAATAAAGTATAACCTCTTAAGGGGTCATTGTACTCATCATTATGAACCACTTTTACTATGGTACCAAACCTGATATGACGAAAAAAAATCAACTGTTCCTTTCGCGTAACTCGTCAAAATGTAGGGAACAGCTGTTTTTTTTGGCGGTTTCAGGTTGGTAAAAGTTGTTCATAATGATGAGTACAATAACCCCTTCAAATCAAATCAAATCAAATCATTTTTATTTGTTAACACAGGTAAAGAAATACAGGTCTTACATTTGATGGAAGAACGCTATGTTATGCCAGAAGGCGTACAAGTATGGTGTGCATCTAGCTCAAGATTACAAATTAGTTTCTAAAAATATATTTAAAAGTCATGCATAATGTGTTGGTATTTAATTAGCAAAATAGCCACATTTTTATTAAACTTCCCTGTATACCTACTACGCCTGTAGTTTTGGTCTCAGCAGACAATTTAAACAGAGTCAGGACTGGTGACGCGGGAGCAAGCGACGCAGGTGTCCGCGTGAGGAGCAGCTCGTCTTGAGGTCGACACTCGCAGTCGCGCATATACTATAGGTATCGGCATTAAAATCGTTCCCAGACCTCATAAAAATCAATGTATACAGGGTGTAAGGGACAGCCCTCCGCAAACTAACAGGGTGCATTCAGCTCCTCATTTTGAATCATATTCTACCGGAAATTTTCTCAGGAAAATTTTCATTTTTTCAAATTTTTTTTCAGTTACATTTTCATTATTTCAATGTAAAATTGCATTGTGTGTTCGCAGCATTCCATTTATGTAAAAAAAATGCAAAAAAAACAGCAAAAAAAAAAACCAGCAATGGATGTTGAAATACTCTAACCAACGACGCGTGTAATCAGCTGTTCACTTTCTGTCTAGCTACAGAGTTCATCGAACTCACCGCATACCTATTACCTACCCCTCCCAACCAGTAATAGACGCTCCGATTAGTGCACAAAAACACAAACATCAGGTTTATTGGATTCCCATAACGTTCCTGAAAAAATTTCATGTACCGGTCATCTTAGTAAGACATACTGAATTCACCCTATCAGTTTGCGGAGGGCTGTCCCTTACACCCTGTATAGTTTTGACTCCGCTATGATTTTATTATATGTATAGATTAGTGGGGATGACTGGGATAAGTAGCTCGTGGCTAAGTAATAACAGTCGCACGGGTCGATCCATCAGGTTCAGCTACGCTTGCTGGGGTTGGTCCCTGGATCGGTGACCATCTTTACATACCGAGACTCCTCCGTGCCTCGGAAAGCACGTTAAGCCGTTGGTCCCGGCTGTCATTCGTGGATCTTTGACAGTCGTTAGGGGTCGTCAGAAGCCCGAAAGTCTGATAACCAGTTACCAAGGGGTATCGTATTACCCAGTTAGTGGGTTGTGGAGGTCAGATAGGCAGTCGCTACATGTAAAATACTGGTATTCAGCTGCATCCGATTAGACTGGAAGCCGACCCCAACATAGTTGAGAAAAGGCTAGGCAGATTGATAGATTGATTGAGTTGGGATAACTGGCGTTGCAGACTTGCAGCTTCAGTTCCGCACCGACTTATTTCTTTTATCAACTATACTAAGTACTTAGGTGCACAGCAACAATAATATTAGTAATAACAAATAGCAAATAACAACAAAGGAATCATGGTGAGTGGTATAAGTGATGTAGCGGACGCGACGGCTGGGCAGTCTCATAATTTCAACATCACTATGATTAAATACCATTAAAAATATCCCTTAATGACAGCAACCCTTTAAACTACAAAGACGATTACTTGAAGACTGTCAACAAAGGGGGAGGCAGTGATGGCCGCCGCGTTGTCCGTTATTGATCACTGCACCGGCCGGTGGCACTCCGGACAAACCGGCCATCCGTCTTCCTGACGGACAGACGGACGGACGGTATTTTAGGGTAATTCACGCTCGCTGATTTGAAGGGGCTGTGCAGGGATGGTTATTGTTCCAGATAGCTGTGAGATGGTGGATCGTTTATATTGCTGTGTAAGGATTTGAGTGCTGCCTTCCAAGGGAGTCGTGGGGTAAGGATTGTGCTATGAGAAAGAGCACTAGCATTTATCACTATGTAAGTATTGCATTCTTGCAGCTCAGTGGAGGGATGATGCTCCGTGGTGTATTGGATAAACGAAGATTTACGATGCAGTTGCTATTTAAATTAAATATTTTTTGATAGGCAAAATACTAAATAAAAGGGTAATTGTAACGTCGTCTAAACATCTGCTTGTAGGGTGCCGTACCAAAATTGGTAAAAAGGAACCTTATGGTGCGACTTAGTCTGTCTGTCTGTCCGTCTGTCACAGCTGGATAATATCTCAAAAACTACTAATGCTATCAAATTGAAATTTGGAACTGTTTTAGATGACGTTTGCCCATGTCCGTAAGGATTGAGTCGCCAAATTTCGTATCTTAATGAAATTTAATACTTATTTAGTAGTAAGTTTAAAAATTTTGTAGGTTCGATCCTCGATTTTGTAGGTATAATACTTCAAAAGATATATGAACATAAAGGTGGCACCTCAATCTAAATATTTGGATTGAGTCGCCACGTCAGAACTAAGAACATCATGGATGAATGTTTATCATAATTTGGTATGATTTAGTAGTATTTGAGAGTATTTAGTAGACAAAATCTGAGCTCGGTAGTGTTAAAATTAAAAAAGTTACAATACATTATGTGTGGCTCCTCAGACCATACACATACGACTGGTCATTTTTCAAAGAAGCAGTAGTTCAATTAATGTGCAATTTCAACATCATTTAGTAGTAAAAATATTAGATTTGTAGGATAAGAGTCGGCAATCACAAAAGAAAGAAATGGGAGATATAGCATATTTAATGTGGCTCCTCAATTCAGATGCTTCGGTAAATAGATTTGCCTCTAATCTACATAATCATGTGACGAAATTTGGAACAAAAAACGCCAATATTTTGTATAAATTTCTACTAAATGCACGTATAAAAAAATACAAAAAAAAGTACATATTTACAAAGTTATTAGCTATTCTTTAATTTCTTATGAATTTTTTTTTGTGGGGTGACCATGAATACGTGATTTAAAAAGAAAATGTACGTTTCGTGGCTTATAGAAACAAAATCTATTTTGTCGCATGTTTTCAAAGTCAGCCTGTATAGTCGGATTTGCACAATTATTTTTTTGTTTGAAAGGTTATGCTCTCGAGGGAACAATGGGACCACCCATTGTCACCAAGTCAGAATCTGATGAAGAGATCCTTGAGAATTTTCGTTTATTGGCAACGACACTACCAGCCGCACTACCAGTAGTGTCGTTTCCAATTAACGACACTACCAAGCCTATTTTTTTTGGATTAAACACCTAAAACGTTCATGAGGTCAAAATGGATATCCAAGATGACGGCTGCAAAAATTTTCGCAGCCACCATTTCAAGCCGACGCCGCGCGGCGCAGCGGAACGTGTCTACATTCGCCACATGCTCCCGCCCCGCACTGCGTGTTTTTAATTTTATTTTTGTATTCTTCTTCCTCTTCCTCTTCTGCAAGAAGTCCGATTATAACAAGATCCCAGTCTATCATTATAATTTCACTCGAGCACTCGACCAAACTGCATCAATTCTACACGAAGTCTGGACGGAAATAGTAGAGACTGTAGTAGAGTAGTCGCGCGGCTTCGTGAGGTGCAGCACCGCTCTTGCACAACGCGCGTACCGGCGAAGCACCGCTGCGTCGCGATGCATCGCTATACGCTGCGAGGCATCACGAGGCGCAGCGCTGCATGGTGCAACGTATTCTAAATTCTCACAATGAAATGTGTATATTTTCGTGTAGAAAATAAAGTTATATTTTGAGTCGCTCTTTTAAAATGTGCGCGCAACATCGCGTCGCGTCGCGTCTCGGTGTGAGCTGACTCTAACTCGCGCATTTGCTCTCGGAGACCACAGATGGGCATCGGGACTACTCAATTATTGTATTTCGCGGGTTGCGATTCGATTAGTGGACCTGCCACTTATTATGTGCTGTTTTTTAAAACATATAGTATAGGGATAGTTCCTTTTTAGGGTTCCGTACCAAAATGGTAAAAAAGGAACCCTTATGGTGTGACTCAGTCTGTCTGTCTGTCTGTCTGTCACAGCTGGATATCTCAAGAACTACTAATGCTATCAACTTGAAATATGGAACAGTTTTAGATGATGTTTACCCAACTATTTTGCAAATAAGAAAGAAATAGAAATATTTATACTTTTTTTGCAACATTGATTGAAAGGGGGTCTTAAAAATTCAAAGTGGGTTTACTATGGCATATGGGGTATGATATGAAAGAACGCTATTTGCACATTCTCAAACATTTTTTTTCTTTTTTATAGGCCGCATAGTTTTCGACTTTTGATGAAAAATGTAAAAAAAAATACCGTTCCCCCCCTTATCTCCGAAGTTTGCAAAGCGAAAAATCTGCAAATATTCTGTATGATAGAAGTTTATGTAAAGATTACAGGAAAAATAAAACGATGTCTCTAAATAGCACACTTTTTCAGAAATCGGAACGGAACCCTCGGTGCGCGAGTCCGACTCGCTCTTGACCGGTTTTGTAACATTGTTATTATATGTAATTTGCATAATTATCTTTGTTGGCACATCTTGATTTCAATTGTGATTTGTTTTAAAACACAAAAGCGCTTCGATACAAAATCGTAGTTATAAACGCTTACCATAACATCAGAGGTATCAATGGGCAGTTTGAATAGTTTTTTTACAATTAGTATTAATGTGTTTATTTATTAGGTAACTTAGTATTTAAATGGCAATTATTTAGAACGTATAGGAAGAACACTTTATTATTTTTCTCCTTTACGAAGTGAATAATACAATTCTGTTAGAAATAAGTAGGGATTTTATTAAAAAAATAAATTTCAAAAACTAGTCATCCTGGTTTCATTTAACATCATCATCATCATCATTTCAGCCGAAAGACGTCCACTGCTCCCCCCAAAAGGGACCTCATTCTTAACTCGATCTCGCAGAAAAACACCGAGCATAACCCTCTTCTTTGGCTTTTGGGTGACCTTGAGCTTTCTTATGAGGCCCATTGTAAAACGCTACGTCTTAGGGCCGTAAATCATAACTGGCAACACACACTGGTCAAAGACTTTTGTTTCGAGACACTGCGATATTTTGGACAAGAAGATCTTCCGTAGCTTCCCTAACTTAACGAACCTGGACTTACCTAGTTTGACCGTTTGTCCCAGGTACACAAACAACATGGTCACCCTCAATAGCGAATTCTTAATGAATATCGAAAAGTATTTTTTTTTTCAGATACCGAATATATACAATGTTGATTTGTACATAAGTATTTTGTAGACATTTATACAAAATGTTAGTGTCTCTGGTTATTGATTCCGTTGTGATCTCAGGTAGATACAATCAATTATTTATTTGCAGAACGTCAGGACTGAGGAGCCAAATAAAATGCGTTTATTTACTAAATTCACTCAGTTTTACTACTTTCTCTATATGCTACAAATTCGAACACACTTACTACTAAATGTTCTTTGGAGTGGAATATAAATTGACTAATTACTTTCATGGAAATTCACGTTCTTATGATTGATTGATTGATGGATTGAGGAGCCACATTAAAAGTATTGTATATTCTTCAATATCAACAGTACAGGACTCAGATTTTTAGTAGGTACTATACACAACTACTACTAAATCATACCAAATAATGATAAACATTCATCCATCATGTACCTAGTTCTGACGAGGCGACTCAATCCAAATATTTAGATTGAGGTGCCACCTTTATGTTCATATATCTTTTGAAGTATTATACCTACAAAATCGAGGATCGAACCTACAAAATTTTTAAACTTACTACTAAATAAGTATTAAATTTCATTAAGATACGAAATGTGGCGACTCAATCCTTACGGACATGTTTGCCCAACTATTTTGCAAATAAGAAAGAAATAATACAGGGTGTAAGTGTGAACAGTGGCAACCTTTTAAGGGGTCATTGTACTCATCATTATGAACAACTTTTACTATGGGATCAAACCTGAAATCGCGAAAAAAAATTCAGCTGTTCAGTACATTGTAGGAAAAATGTAGGAAATAGCAGATTTTTTTTCGCGATTTGAGGTTTGGTCCCATAGTAAAAGTAGTTAATAATGATGAGTACAATGACCCCTTAAAAGGTTTACACATACACGCTGTATATATATTTTTTTGCAACAGGGACTGAAAGGGGTCTTCAAAACTCGAAGTGGGACTACTAGTGTGTGGGGTATCATATGAAAGAGCGCTGTTTGCACATTCTCAATTTTTTTTTCTTTTTTTAGGCCGCATAGTTTTGGAGTTTTGATGAAAAATGTAAAAAAAAGTACCGTTCCTTATCTCCGACGTTCGCATAGAGAAAATTATGAAATAATTATTCTATGTCATAGAAGTTTATGTAAAGATTACAGGAAAAATAAAACGATGTCTCTAAATAGCACACTTTTTCAGAAATCATCAACAAACAAAAATACATGGTACGCTCGCTCTTGACCGGTTTTTTGATGCCCCTATCTCCCTATCGGCCCTATCTCTTAAGCACAGCGATATAAGCTCACGATGACATTTCACATCCATCAGATCCCCCATTCGGGCTATCACTGCAATAGTTATAATAATTTGTTTTTATGTTCCTACTAGTTTTATCAGAGTGGACAAATAGGGTCATTTCTGTCGCATGACTCTGCTGTAGAGATGGCGGTTTGTGCTGAGATAGCATCTTATCTGTCGGTGCCGTTTGGAAGTCGCCGTGAGGCATGGAACGTTTACGCGGTTTGATTGTGATCGGCTATAAAGTGTAATGTGTCTGTTTGTATGTAGGCTGTTGGTTGTCAGTGTTATCCTGCTTGTGTATGTGGGCTGTTGGTTGTCAGTGTTATCCTGCTTGTGTATGTGGGCTTTTGGTTGCTAGTGTTATCCTGCTTGTGTATGTAGGCTGTTGGTTGTCAGTGTTATCCTGCTTGTGTATGTGGGCTTTTGGTTGCTAGTGTTATCCTGCTTGTGTATGTGGGCTGTTGGTTGTCAGTGTTGTCCTGCTTGTGTAAGTGGGCTATTGGTTGTCAGTGTTATCCTGCTTGCGTATGTGGGCTGTTGGTTGTCAGTGTTATCCTGCTCGTGTATGTGGGCTGTTGGTTGCCAGTGTTATCCTGCTTGTGTATGTAGGCTGTTGGTTGTCAGTGTTATCCTGCTTGTGTATGTGAGCTTTTGGTTGCTAGTGTTATCCTGCTTGTGTATGTGGGCTGTTGGTTGTCAGTGTTGTCCTGCTTATGTAAGTGGGCTATTGGTTGTCAGTGTTATCCTGCTTGCGTATGTGGGCTGTTGGTTGTCAGTGTTATCTTGCTCGTGTATGTGGGCTGTTGGTTGCCAGTGTTATCCTGCTTGTGTAGGGCATGACTCTACCACTAGTAGGCAAGAATTCTAACAATCACAGTTATCCCGTCGGTATTGCCTAATAAATTAGTCTAATTAAACTTAGACCGACTTGGAAAGCGAACCCAAAAGAAAGATCTTTAACTCTTTGTTCACACAGTTGTGAAGAACTGGCGAAAAGAAGCAATAAGAGTTTACATAGATCGTTTACAGACGAAGTCTCTATGCCTACCCAAAAAAGATAGTGTGAGGACATAGACGAGGACGGCGTGTGCTAGGGTTTGTTAGATGTGCTCATAGCCAGCGGCCACGCCCGGCGTGCCAGACTGTAACTAACACAAGTTTACATACACGAGCGCACACGTGAGGGAGGCAGTCACCGGACGCGTCGGAGGCGTAGGTGGCGAAACCGCCATTTTGTAATAATTCGACCCTTTACAAAATTACAATTCATTTTAAAAGGGGAAATATTCGGAGTTGATGCCAAGTTGCCAACCTTCAGAAGAATAAGAATAGTTTGCTTCATTACTGCCAAATCATTATTAAGTATATTACTCTATTGCTGAAACGTTGTGCCCAAGTAACTTAAGACAAATATGACATGTCATATTGCTGAACATAGAGATAATTATTGTAGTTAAGCCGGATTTACATTACGAAACTAGTTGCGGAAACTTAGTTATTCATTGATAGTTTCACGTGTAAATAATCATCTATGTATTTGCACATGAAACTGTCAATGAATAAAAAATAAAAAAACTAAATAAAAAATATAAAAAAAAAAATAAAAAAAATATAAATAAAGCTATATATAGCTATATAAATAATTTAATTTTAATAACAAAATATTTTAATGTAAACAAACGAGACGCCACACTCGCACATAATCTTTCATTATTAAGATTAAGCGATGTGTGATCAAAACAAAACTATGTAATGTTTCTTTGAAATAAAAAGTTTTAATTTTTTTTTTTTTTTTAATAACGAAGTTTGTGCAACTAGTTTTATAATGTAAATTCGGCTTTAATCTAAATGATTGGAAACGAATTCGTGATTGTATTTTCTTGTTTTTATCAGACTACCCCGCAGTTTCTTGATCGCAGTTTATGTTATTCTTCTATGGGCCTGATCGGCCACAGGTGGCGCTGCTGCTGATAGAGAATGGAATACTCTTTAAGGCTCTTACAGACAGAGGCGATATCGCGTCGCGACGCGATATTGCGATATTATATCCGTAGAACAATTTCTATGGAATCGCGCGCGACCATTCACACAGGAGCGATTATCGCCCCGCGACACAGATATATCGCGTCACGTGACGCGGACTAGGTTAGGTTAGGTTAGTTAGGTTAGATATCGCCGCGATATCGCCTGGCGATATTATCGCCACGCGATATCGCGGCGATACAATACAAAATGTTCCTTTTTGTATGGTATCGCCGCGATATCGCGTGGCGATATTATCGCCAGGCGATATCGCGGCGATATCTAACCTAACTAACCTAACCTAACCTAACCTAACCTAACCCAGGACAGTTTCATTCGACGGTTCGTCGAAAAAAAACCCAACCAACCAAAACTAAGTAAGTACCTACCTAATTGAACGCAATTTTTTCCTGCTGCGAATTTTTACATGCGTCCGTGGTCCGTAACGAACACCACACGATGGGGTGGTAGGGTGGTGGGTGGTGGTAGGTACCTAAACTTGACCACACAACACGGAAAAATAATAGTAGGTACTACGTTCGTAACACAGCAGTTCGGACTCTTCGAACGTGCTATTTATTACGAAGTATTTATTTAAAAATCAAGATTTTTTAAGTAACTTAGTTAAGTACCTTTAATCCCTCAAGTGTCGAATGCACCCCATGTGTGCATAAGGAAAACCCTTTGCATAATAGTAGATAAGCTTATATCATATATATACGTAAAAAAATATCATCCGATGGAAAACTAATCATCATCAGTAGTTGTGAACCTATGGAGTTCGCAGCTAACCCCCCTCGCCCCGCGTGTCAAATGCACCCCATGTGTGCAAAAGGACAAAACTTAACATAATAGTTATATATAAGCTTATATCAGAGGAGCTCGTGGCTAAGTAATAACAGCCGCACGGGTCGATCCATCAGGTTAAGCTACGCTTGCCGGGGTTGGTCCGTGGATGGGTGACCATCTTTACATATCGAAACTCCTCCGTGACTCGGAAAGCACATTAAGCCGTTGGTCCCGGCTGTCATTCGTGGATCTTTGACAGTAGTTACGGGTCATCAGAAGCCCGAAAGTCTGACAACCAGGTATCGTATTACCCAGTAACTGGGTTGTGAAGGTCAGATGGGCAGTCGCTCCATGAAAAATACTGATATTCAGCTGCATCCGGTTAGACTGGAAGCCGATCCCCAACATAGTTGGGAAAAGGCTAGGCAGATTGTTTTGATAAGCTTATATCACTTAAATACGTATAAACGTAAAAAAACAGACATATCAGTCTGAGGGCATAGACGTATAAAAAAAGATAGACTCCGCGCCGCGCATATCGAAAGTGAAGCACCGTACCGATCTATGTGTGCATGATTTGAGTACCTGCAAAGACGCCGTCGCGTCGCCGTCGCTCGTGTCTCGTAATGGCGGCCGGTCGGCATACTATGATGTAAATGTGTGCGCGAGGCGTATTTGTACAAACGGTCCGGCTACTTACTGTGCTTCACTTTCGATATGCGTGGCGCGGAGTCCATCTTTTTTATAAGTCTATGTCTGAGGGGTTATTAATTAAATTTTATTTTTTACGGATTTCTTTAGTTTCGAATTTACATAGGTGATTTTGGACTAAATTTAATTTCTACACGTAAAAGCATTAAATTATGTAGTGTACACACGGCTACACATCAATCTAGACATTTCCAGTTTACAATGAGCTCTTATTGTAAGGAAATCCTACACAATGCGAGATCAGCTTATACTGGAAATTATAGCTTGATCTTTAGCCGTGCGTGCGCCGGGCTGCAACAAGTTTATTCTGAATCTCCGTGAATTATTTTTTGGGTTCCGTACCAAAATGGTAAAAAAGGAACGCTTGTGGTGTGACTCTGTCTGTCTGTCTGTCACAGCTGGATATCTCAGTAACTACTGATGCTATCAACTTGAAATTTGGAATAGTTTTAGATGAGGTTTACCCAACTATTTTGCAATAAGACTAATTTTTTTTGCAACAGGGACTCAAAGGGGGTCTTAAAAATTTAAAGTGGGGCTACTAGGGCATGTGGGGTATCATATGAAAGAGCGTTTGCACATTCTCAAACTATTTTTTTTTTGGCCGCATAGTTTTCGACTTTTGATGAAAAATGTAAAAAAAAAAACCGTTCCGCCCCCCCCCCCCCCCCCTTATCTCCGAAGTTTGCAAAGAGAAAAATCTGAAATTATTCTATGTGATAGAAGTTTATGTAAAGATTTCACGAAAAATAAAACGATGTATCTAAGTAGCACACTTTTTCGAAAATCGGAACGGAACCCTCGGTGCGCGAGTCCGACTCGCTCTTGACCGGTTTTTTAAATAAAATTATGCTCAATGCAAAACTGTCGTAATGCGAGTACTTACCTACACCTCTGCCTAACCCTTTGGGGACTGCAGGCGTGATGTTATGTAATGTGTGTACTGTGTCGACATAGTTGGGAAAAGGGTAGGCAGATGATGATTTTTACGGACTTCTTAGTTTCCAATTTACCGTGATTATGGCCTTCCATGAGAAAGTACCTATCTACCTACTCATAAAAAGGGCTAATAAGATGATTTCAAAATGATAAATAAGTAGGTACGCTAATATTAGGTATTTATTTTATTAAATTTTTAAGCATTAATTGTTCGTAAAATAGTACAGCTGCCATTGCAACCTATTTCGGTACCTATGCGGTAGCAGAATCTATCAGTTCGAATATTTACTCGAACACCTACTAAAATTAACTAAAATAAGTAAGTACTATACTCGACTCAATGCGATATTCAGTCAATCGACATAAATCGATTCAGTTTTAGCTCGGCACTAAGTATTTGTGCAGAAAAGATGGCATAACGAGCGACTGTTTTTCCATAAAGTATTAGGTAGGTACTTACTCTTTAATTTCACTTCAATATCCCTGCTGAAAAATACTTACAATTTTTATTACTTACTGTGATTTATTATGACGAGAAATCTAAACAAGCCCGGACTCGCGCGATGTCGGCCGACAACGCCCGAGCTAAACTACTAGTCTAGGTCTGAGCGAGTGTACGCTAAATACTTTATTTAGTCTTTTGCGAAACGTTGCGATTGACAGACGTAAAAATGTTTAAACTTACACAAAATGAATGTGGAATTTTTAATTTCTTTAGTACAGGCGAGCGAGGCCTACCCTTTACATGTGAAGTGTGCGTCCTACCTAATTTTGCAACCCTATGCTGATCCCGTGAAGTACTGCAGTACTTGTACTAGATATTATACCTAATTATTTTTAAGTGTGCGTTGTTGACCTTTCTGTTCAATACAATTATGCACAGCCGGTACTGTATCAATAGTTTTACGAATCAATCAAGCCAGTCTAAGCTGACCTCACATACAATACAAGTACGATCGTTTTATCTTGGCGAGTTCGAACTTCGCGCAGAAGGCTGCGCAGTAACATTTTTTAGGAACCAAATGCGACATGAGGCGAGTGCGAGTGAGAGAACATGCGCGAAACGTCTTAGTGCCTATGTTCGGACTCGCCAAGATAAAACGTCCGTACTTGTACCTACTATTAGGCTTGCAGTAGTTGCAGTACAATAAGAGGTTAAGAGGTCAGGTGGTGTGGTACTGGAAATGTGTAGCTTGCTTGTAAGAAAAAAAACCTTTATCGTGAAATTGAAATAATAGGTAATACACAATATTCGAGTTTTGAGTCGAAATCCGCGATTAACATTAGGTACCTACATAGGGCAGTGGCGTGTGCGGCACAGAATAAATAATAGTAGGTACTAACTTAGTGCGGCGCGGGCGGCGCGGCGACGAGCCTCCGCTGTCGCGCTGGCTAGCGGCATCTTTAAAAGGATACCTACACACTATTGACCGCACCGCGCGCCGGGCCCACCAAAACCATTATTAAGAGGAAACGTGGGTGCTCTTTTCTCCATACAAAAAGATACAAACGCTCTCGCCTGTCTTCTTTCTGGTTAAGGCGGGGAGAGTCGTAAAAACGTCGTTTAGTTTAGTGTTTTATTCGTAGATAACACGGATTTAAATTTTGAAAAAAATATACAGGGTGTAAGGGAAACGCTTCCGAAAACGAAGACAGGTGATAGGGCTAGTAATTCTCGATACGATACCATAAAAAATTCTGAAAAAAAAAATTGTCAATTTTACTAATTTTGGAACGAAGTTCCTTATCGCGCGTTGTGAAAGGGGGCTAGACGGAAAAAATGGGAACGAAAAGTTGTCACGACACTTTTTGCTATAGTAAGCTATGTATGTATGTATTGTAAGCCGTGCGGCGTGCGCATGTTTCTCTGTCTGTCTCTCTCTCTCTCTCTCTCTTATAGAAAGCAATGATGATGATGATGATGTTGATGATGGTGATGATGGTGATGATGATGATGATGATGACGATGAGTATAAAAATAAAATTTTATTACAATTCCTTCACTAATTAATCGAAAGGAACTTCGTTCCATCCGGGTGTCCCTTGACACCTCTCAAGTTTTTTTTTTAGCAATTTTCGTACACTATGCTGTGAGAACAGTCAAATGGAACCATTATTTGCGATTAAACACATTTTTTTATTTAAAATTGTAGCATGCAATGTATTCGTAAATAAATTTCAGCTGACGCTCGCGCGTACTTTCGAGGTCACAGTGCGCGCGAGCTGTCCGACCGCAGTGCGGCCGTCGACCCCGCGTCACAGATCCCCCCCGCACCCGCACCCGCGTTCGCAAGACTCGCGAATTTCATTCATGCAAGGATCGTAAATCGTAATGATTTTCCCCTGAAACACGGTTACAATAATAATTTTGATCCGAATGTTCGCAAATTATGCTCACAAATCAGAAAAATCCAGTTTATTTTACTTAACCTTGAGACCCTTAACGAAGAAATACTTAGATATCTACTGTGATTGGAAAAGAAAAGTTTAAAAAGTTGGTTATGTACAAAGACATTGACTTTACAAGCAATTTTGTTAATTAGTTCATTACAATAATTTTGTACGTAGCACGTAGCAACAAAATTGAAATGTTTACACAACACGGTCACATTTTCTTTAGGTCTGGCGTCGATTACGTTATACCAAAAACAAAAAATAATAACAAGGCGACGTGCAACGCGACGGGGGGTGAAGGGGGAAGCGAGATGGCGGCGTCCGCGACTCCGCGCGCCGGTATCATTTGAATTCGTTTGTCGGCCGGCGCCGCCGCGCCGCACCGCGCACGCAGGCCGGCGGCGGCATGTTTGATCTTCTAGGAACGGGGAACCCAGTCAGTTAGTTCCGTTCCGACTTCGTGGGCGAACGCACGCAGCTATTCTACCGAATTTAATACTGTTTTGTTTATTTGTTAGTTTTCGTGTATCAATAATAACTAGTTATTAGTTATTATTGATAAGTTTTTAGTGCTGTTTTATTGTTTTTTACTTTTAAACAATGCCTGACGCATACGTGTACAGTGCTCGTTTCTTTTTGTGGGGGTCTCGTGGGGGTATGTGAAGAAAGAGTGTTTGATCGAGAATGTGACAGTGCTGATGAAATGCGGGGCAGAATAAGTGCAGAATGGGGTTGGATCTAGAATCGTTTGGCAGGAGGAGGGGGGTGAATGGGGTGAAAGTTGGTAGGGGTTGGGTCCCTGATTATAACGCTACCACTCTCATTACAAGGTAATGCATATTTTTTGAGAAATTAATAAAAAATATTTCTAACTTCAAATCAGATAAACAGTGAAATGAAATGTCAAAATGGGCGATTGACAACCAAATTTGTATCAATATATTGTCTGCGGTGTAAAATGTCGTGTAAAATACGTGAAACGAAACGCAAAAAGAAAAAAGTCAGTGTCATTCAACCTAGAAATTCTGCTCAGAAGGAAGTTAGTGTGCACCCCACTTTATAGTTAAAATAGGTCGAATCTGTCCCAAAACCGAATCGGGGCACCCCGACTTTACGTAGTCTTTTGGCTGGCATAGGCGCGGAGGGAGAGCAGCCCCCGCCCGCTGTAACAAAGGTTACAGCAGCGCCGGAGACGTTGCAGAAGCAACTTAAGTGTTTAGAGGTTAGGTTACAATAATTAGTTTTTTTTTTTCAAGAATGGTGCTTACCTTTACATTGCAGTGGTGGGGGAGGGTGCGTTAGGGTACCCCCCACCCCCCTCAACCCCTACTTCTGCCATACGATACTAAAAGTAACTTTAAAGTGTTTTGAGGTTAGGTTACAATAATTAGTTTTTCTCAAGAACGGTGCATTACCTTTTCATGGGAGTGGTGGGGGGGGCTCAGGGTACCCCCCTCCACCCCCCCACACCACCCCCACCCCCCTCCTCCTGCCAAACGATTCTAGATTTTAACCCATAAATCCCTTGACTCGGCCGTACGGAGAGCTTGGCGCCCGCGCGCGCGCGGCAGTGTCGGTGGTGTCTCGATTGTGTCAGTGACCTCACGTTTTGTACGATTTCCATTGCGCGCTAAAGAAATTTGAAGTTTTCAAAATAACCAATTTAAAGCGAAAGGTTAGTGAAATCCGTTTGCATTTAGGTTGTATATAATATACCTTCTGGCTTCGGAAGCGTTCCCCTTACACCCTGTATTACTTAGTTCAGACTTCGATCTAGAAATTTCGGCCGTCCGATACACAAAATTACTTGCACTTTACTGCATCCAATTAAATCGCAAAGACAAGTCTAATTGTGATCTTTAATCTTATTTCATTTGAGTTACATTAGGCTTTGAACAATAAAACTTATACCATAATAAAGGTCGTAAAAAATTCGAGATATAACGGCCGTCATAATGTGAAATATTAAATACCTGTACCACTAATTCCAGCATCGCCACCCCCGCTAACTTCTGTCACCGGCTGCGACCGGTACAAATTAGCATGTGTTGAAAACAGTTGAATTTAAACGCTATGCCTATGTAAATAAAGACGTCACGCGCGCAAAAGCTTTATTGGTATTTATTTTTATCACGGCCTATGTTTACCAATCACATCAAGTGTGTAAAACAGTTGAATTTGAACCCTACACTGGAGCTTATAAAGCCGCCTGACGCGCAAATTTTTGGTTCACTATTTTCAAATCTCAAATAGGTAGGTGCCACAGAATAAAGTTACTACGGGTGGTTTTATAATGAATATCGGATAGGAAATGAGATTTCTTCATAACATCACGCCTGAATTATTTCAAAGGGTTGGGCAGGGATGTTCAGAATATAAGTAGGCCCTCAAATGTATTTTTCTGTATACCTACATAAATAAGTTTTTTTTTAAAATTAAGTTTTTTTTCTAATTAGGTATCTTCTTATTTTTTTTTGTATTTGAGGACGCTGAAAACGATAGTGGGGTCAAAATGAAAATCCAAGATGGCGGCTGCGAAAATATTCAAATTTTTCGACATGGGTGTCATTTCGTGGTATTTGAGTTCGCTGAAAACGATAAAGGTCTCGAGCTAATTTCGACCTTATTGACATTTTACAAACCCTTTGTTTTTTGGTCCAGAATACTCGGTAAATGATCTGGAAGCTGAATTTAACAAAAAAACATGAATGTCAATAAGGTCTAAATTCGCTTGACACCTCAGAAAGTGTCTACATTATTATGCACATCATTTCTAGGGTGTCAAGCTAATTTCGACCTTATTGCCATTTTCCAAACCATTTGTTTTTTGGTCCAAGATACTTGGTAAATGGTCTGGAAGCTAAATTTAACAAAAAAACATGAATGTCAATAAGGTCTAAATTGTTATGTAACACATCATTGTTATGTAGCTGGACATCACTAACAGCACATTCAGCACAATACAGTCGGTGGTGTCGCATGGCGTGGGGAATAGTAGTTTCTGTCATTCCCCACGATACCATGCCAGTGGTATCGTTTTTAGTGGTGTCGCTGTCGTGGGGAATGAACGTAAAGTAAAATGGTGCGCGGCGCGTAGTTTTGAATCGTATGGGTATATAAGGTCTTCGTGTCAGTCAGATTTTAAATCCACCTTATTCACAAAAATAAATAAGTCTAAGTAGTTATTTTTATTTATTTTAACTGTTCAAGTTTACAATGCATACCTAATCTGTCTAAAACTTTCAAAAATACTTACTAGAAAAATAAAACAAAATAAACTTAAGTATACTAATCAGTTTAAGTTTATCTACTGCATTGCTCTATTCTGTGACGCAACATAGTACCTACTCGAGTTCATGAACTCATGAGCGGTGCGCTTGGCGCGCGTAATTTATTACGTATCGCTACTCCTTGCGGGGGCTGCGGTAAGCGTTTATTAATACCTACGGCGCTTGAAAGATCCTGGCCTTAATGACCATAAAGCAATGATTTTTTACAGAAATATAAATATCACATACTTACGCCTAGTGTACCAATTTGACAACTATTAACGAAAAAAGAAAAACATAGGGGCATAGTATATATCCTTTTTATTCAGTTTATGAAATATCTTTTAAATTGGTCCAATATTGGAGGAGGAAATAGGCGAGAGCCAAACCTCGAAATGTGACTTTTTACATAGGCTATTTAGTCGGATCTGCAGTTGTCCTTATCGCACGAATTCGAGGGCGGAGCGCTCGCAGAGCGACAGCAATACCTTCTTAAAATACCTAATTTTCAAAAGTCTGGCTGCCCCCATTTCCTCTTATTAATGTATCTCTTAAGAGTTCAGTGCAATAAGGTATGATGATGAATGATTAACATTTGTTAGGACATTTTAGTTTGAAATGGAGAAATTATTGTTTTTTAGTTAAGTAATTCAATTTACTTATTAAGAATCATCAAAACAAAAATCTAATCAACAAAATCATCAACATTGCAATGACATAAGTACACAACTATTTTGCTTATGATTTTATTTAACTTTGGAATAAAACGTTAATTAAAACTAAGTAGGTACTTAGCACAGACGTACGGTCTACGTACAAAATTGCGGCAGGAAAAAATTGCGTGCCGCGCTTTGAATGGAACAAATACAAAGTGGTACAATACGTACTTACATGTTGCACGGGCGCGATTTTCCCGACCCCGACGTGATTTTTTATTGCGCAGCTCACACATTTTGATTTGCAACCTAGGAGTTGAGCGCCGAATGAATGCGAATACGACGTTCTATAAGTACTTACTTGAGTTCGCACGGGCCCGTAAAAAAACCGGCCAAGTGCGTGTCGGACTACGCACAATGAAGGATTCCGTAGTTGGTCTTATGAAATTATCCCAAGGACAACCTTAACATTATAGTTGAAAAACATGTTCTCCCATATATTCCAACAGTAAACGTAAGTTTGTACTCACTATATTGAGAGATTTACCATGTTATTTTTCTACAGGTATGGAACTATTTTCTGTGTTTTTTTCTACATTTTAGGCTCAGTAGTTTTGGAGATAAGGGGGGGGGGGGGGGAATGGTAAATTTTCGTCTATTTTCTTAAATAACTTTAAAACGATTTATTTAAAAATTATAAAAAAAAAAAATTGATACCGTTAGCAAAACTTTTTTTTTTCTTTTTTGCCCCCTAAAAGTGACCCCCATATTCAAAATTCATTTATTTACTTTAGTCATACGTGTTTGGGTCACAGAAATCCATATGTGTACCAGATTCGGAGTAAATTGGCTGTGACAGACGGACAGACAGACAGACAAACAGACACACGAGTGATCCTATAAGGGTTCCGTTTTTTCCTTTTGAGGTACGGAACCCTAAAAATCGCCTGCTTTGGTCAGGATCAGGACTCAGCAGGAATCAGGAACGCAGGCAGACGTGCGTGCCGCATGCTGAAGGCCGCGGCGCACGGTCCACAATATAAAGATGATCAGTATTGTATATTCAATGAGGGGATTAGGCGCACAATGCCACATTCGCAAAATGACCTAATGACGCAAAATGACATATTCGCAAGTAATATAATACTGTATATTCATACAAACGGTCGGAACGTGAGTCATACATACCTGCGCACCTCGAGTTCGATTTAGCACTCGGTACCCATGTACCTCATACACCTTTCACACCAGCGCGGCGCGTCGTCGCGCGCGATATCGCGCCGCACACACGCTCGCGCACTACACGAGCTCGCGCGGTCTTGTCGTAGAACAGGTATTTTCTTTATTCTAATCCCGAACAAGTTAAATTGAACCTTATAGTCATCATCATATGGTCGTATTCGAGCCGAACGCGGAAACTACGGAGCTAAAAACATCTGGCCGCTTGAACAATAGAAGCGCATTCCACAGCGATCAGAATTCATAGAAAAAACACCTCGTTCAAATGGATGTTATGTATAGTTATGAATATCTTTGCAACTAAGTAATTAGCGTATTATTAAGATAACCAAGTTTTACGAACGTTTTTGTTTGAAGATTTCGTGTACAGTTAAAATATAAAATATACAACGTGTAACGTTAAATGCGCAAAACCTCTTAAGGGGTCATTGTACTCATCATTATGAACCACTTTTACTATGTGACCAAACCTGAAATCGCGAAAAAAAAAATCAGCTGTTCATTTATGTTCGCATAACTAGTCAAAATGTACTGAACAGCAGATTTTTTTTTCGCGATTTCAGGTTTGGTCCCATAGTAAAAGTTGTTCATAATGATGAGTACAATGACCCCTTAAGAGGTTTTGCGCATTTAACGTTACACGTTGTATATAGATTTTGTGTCATTGTTGAGTAAATTAAAATGATTTCAAAATTATGAGTAAGCGGTTAGTCCCGCTATGCTCTAGTCCCGCTATGCTCGACTCGTAAAATACCTAGGTACTAAAAAGTTTCGTTATGCACGAAATTCTTCGATTCTACGTAAACAATGGAAGGTACAGTTGGAAAGAAAAGTGTTTGAATTCAAGTTAAATTTTTTATAGCGCTATTCGTATAAGTGTAAGCGTCTGTACGTTAAAATTTGTTTTGTCTCGTTCTGACTATCAATGATAGATGAATTTCAGAGCGAAATGTTTATGAATAGAGCTGTAAGTCAATACTGGACCCACAAAATTTAAGGAACACACTAACAGTTTTCTTCATCACTGCCCGCGAATGTGATTTCGTGCATAGCGAAACTTTTTAGTAGGTATTTTACGAGTCGAGCATAGCGGGACTAGAGTATAGCAGGACTAACCGGGTAATTACCCGGTTAATCCCCAGTCATAAACATTTCGCTCTGAAATTCATCTATCATTGATAGTCAGAACGAGACAAAACAAATTTTAACTTACAGACGCTTACACTTATACGAATAGCGCTATAAAAAATTTAACTTGAATTCAAACACTTTTCATTCCAACTGTACCTTCCATTGTTTACGTAGAATCGAAGAATTTCGTGCATAGCGAAACTTTTTAGTAGGTATTTTTGAGTAAGTTACCTACTTACTTATAATTTTGAAATCATCTAGCCCTTTTTATGAGTAGGTAGTTACCTTCTCATACAAGGCCATAATGTACACTACATAATGTGCTTTTACAAGTACCTATACGTAAAATAAAGTTAACTTTTCCGAAATCACGGTAAATTGGAAACTAAGAAGTCCGTAAAAATCATCATCTGCCTACCCTTTTCCCAACTATGTCGACACAGTACACACTGTAGTGACCTACACAATCATTATTATCATACGAGCGCATCACACGTCTGCCCGCCGCCATAGCGCGCAGCGCACTGAGCGACCTAAAGGGAGCGCGCGCGGCGCGCGCGCCGCGTGCGTGTCCTCTCCGAATATTGATCAGATGATGTTTTTTTACGTTTATACGTATTTATGTGATATAAGCTTATCAAAACAATCTGCCTAGCCTTTTCCCAACTATGAGCATGTTGCGGTCGGCTTCCAGTCTAACCGGATGCAGCTGATGAATACCAGTATTTTATATGGAGCGACTGCCTATCTGACCTCCACAACCCAGTTACTGGGTAATACGATACCCCTTGGTAAGACTGGTTGTCAGACTTTCGGGCTTCTGACGACCCGTAACGAAGATCCACGAACTGTCAAAGATCCACGAATGACAGCAAGGACCAACGGCTTAACGTGCTTTCCGAGTCACGGAGGAGTTTCGGTATGTAAAGATGGTCACCCATCCACGGACCAACCCCGGCAAGCGTAGCTTAACCTGATGGATCGACCCGTGCGGCTGTTATTACTTAGCCACAAGCTCCTCTGATATAAGCTTATATGGTAACTATTATGTTAAGTTTTGTCCTTTTGCACACATGGGGTGCATTTGACACGCGGGGCGAGGGGGGTTAGTTGCGAACTCCATAGGTTCACAACTAATGATGATGGTTTCCCATAGGATGATGTTTTTTTACGTTTATATTATATATGATATAATCTTATATACTATTATGTAAAGGGTTGTCCTTATGCACACATGGGATGCATTCAACACTTGAAGGGTTAAAGGTAACTAAGTTATTTAAAAAATCTTGATTTTTAAATGAATACTTCGTAATAAATATAAATATGTATATAAATAAATATCCTTGGACATTTCACACAACGCCATCTAGTCCCAAGCTAAGCAACCTAATGCTTGTGTTATGGTAACGAGATGGCTGATAAACTACTTACATACATTTTTTTTTTTTTTTTTTTTTGTAAATACATACCTACATATTATAGATAGAAAAACACCCAGACTCGGAACAAATACTTGTAGGTCGTACAAATTATTTGTTCCGTGCGGGAATCGAACCCGCGACATGCTGCGCAGCAGTCAATCGCTCAACCACGGCGCCAACCGTGTCGTCAGAATAGTATAATAGCAATGACATTAAACATCTAGTAAATAGCACGTCCGAAGAGTCCGAACTGCTGTGTTACGAACGTAGTACCTACTATTATTTTTTCCGTGTTGTGTGGTCAAGTTTAGGTACCTACCACCACCCACCACCCTACCACCCCATCGTGTGGTGTTCGTTACGGACCACGGACGCATGTAAAAATTCGCAGCAGGAAAAAATTGCGTTCAATTAGGTAGGTACTTACTTAGTTTTGGTTGGTTGGGTTTTTTTTCGACGAACCGTAGAATGAAACTGTCCTGGGTTAGGTTAGGTTAGGTTAGGTTAGTTAGGTTAGATATCGCCGCGATATCGCCTGGCGATAATATCGCCACGCGATATCGCGCCGCGCTAGTGTGAAAGGTGTTGCGACGCGATAATATCGCAATATCGCGGCGCGACCGTCGCGACGCGATATCGCCTCTGTCTGTAAGAGCCTTTGTACACACATTTCTTCATTTAATCCTCTTTAAGGCCCTTACAGACAGAGGGGATATCGCGGTCGCGACGCGATATTTCGATATTATATCCGTAGAAAAATATCGCGTCGCGACGCGATATCGCCTCTGTCTGTAAGAGCCTTCAAGGCTCTTACAGACAGAGGCGATATCGCGTCGCGACGGTCGCGCCGCGATATTGCGATATTATCGCGTCGCAACACCTTTCACACTAGCGCGGCGCGATATCGCGTGGCGATATTATCGCCAGGCGATATCGCGGCGATATCTAACCTAACTAACCTAACCTAACCTAACCTAACCTAACCCAGGACAGTTTCATTCTACGGTTCGTCGAAAAAAAACCCAACCAACCAAAACTAAGTAAGTACCTACCTAATTGAACGCAATTTTTTCCTGCTGCGAATTTTTACATGCGTCCGTGGTCCGTAACGGACACCACACGATGGGGTGGTAGGGTGGTGGGTGGTGGTAGGTAAGTACCTAAACTTGACCACACAACGCGGAAAAAATAATAGTAGGTACTACGTTCGTAACACAGCAGTTCGGACTCTTCGGACGTGCTATTTACTAGATGTTTAATGTCATTGCTATTATACTATTCTGACGACACGGTTGGCGCCGTGGTTGAGCGATTGACTGCTGCGCAGCATGTCGCGGGTTCGATTCCCGCACGGAACAAATAATTTGTACGACCTACAAGTATTTGTTCCGAGTCTGGGTGTTTTTCTATCTATAATATGTATGTATTTACAAAAAAAAAAAAAAAAATGTATGTAAGTAGTTTATCAGCCATCTCGTTACCATAACACAAGCATTAGGTTGCTTAGCTTGGGACTAGATGGCGTTGTGTGAAATGTCCAAGGATATTTATTTATATACATATTTATATTTATTACGAAGTATTCATTTAAAAATCAAGATTTTTTAAATAACTTAGTTACCTTTAACCCTTCAAGTGTTGAATGCATCCCATGTGTGCATAAGGACAACCCTTTACATAATAGTATATAAGATTATATCATATATAATATAAACGTAAAAAAACATCATCCTATGGGAAACCATCATCATTAGTTGTGAACCTATGGAGTTCGCAACTAACCCCCCTCGCCCCGCGTGTCAAATGCACCCCATGTGTGCAAAAGGACAAAACTTAACATAATAGTTATATATAAGCTTATATCAGAGGAGCTCGTGGCTAAGTAATAACAGCCGCACGGGTCGATCCATCAGGTTAAGCTACGCTTGCCGGGGTTGGTCCGTGGATGGGTGACCATCTTTACATACCGAAACTCCTCCGTGACTCGGAAAGCACGTTAAGCCGTTGGTCCTTGCTGTCATTCGTGGATCTTTGACAGTTCGTGGATCTTCGTTACGGGTCGTCAGAAGCCCGAAAGTCTGACAACCAGTCTTACCAAGGGGTATCGTATTACCCAGTAACTGGGTTGTGGAGGTCAGATAGGCAGTCGCTCCATATAAAATACTGGTATTCATCAGCTGCATCCGGTTAGACTGGAAGCCGACCGCAACATGCTCATAGTTGGGAAAAGGCTAGGCAGATTGTTTTGATAAGCTTATATCACATAAATACGTATAAACGTAAAAAAACATCATCTGATCATCATTCGGAGAGGACACGCACGCGGCGCGCGCGCCGCGCGCGCTCCCTTTCGGTCGCTCAGTGCGCTGCGCGCTATGGCGGCGGGTAGACGTGTGATGTGCTCGTATGATAATAATGATTGTGTAGGTCACTACAGTGTGTACTGTGTCGACATAGTTGGGAAAAGGGTAGGCAGATGATGATTTTTACGGACTTCTTAGTTTCCAATTTACCGTGATTTCGGAAAAGTTAACTTTATTTTACGTATAGGTACTTGTAAAAGCACATTATGTATTGTACATTATGGCCTTGTATGAGAAGGTAACTACCTACTCATAAAAAGGGCTAGATGATTTCAAAATTATAAGTAAGTAGGTAACTTACTCAAAAATACCTACTAAAAAGTTTCGCTATGCACGAAATTCTTCGATTCTACGTAAACAATGGAAGGTACAGTTGGAATGAAAAGTGTTTGAATTCAAGTTAAATTTTTTATAGCGCTATTCGTATAAGTGTAAGCGTCTGTAAGTTAAAATTTGTTTTGTCTCGTTCTGACTATCAATGATAGATGAATTTCAGAGCGAAATGTTTATGACTGGGGATTAACCGGGTAATTACCCGGTTAGTCCCGCTATACTCTAGTCCCGCTATGCTCGACTCGTAAAATACCTACTAAAAAGTTTCGCTATGCACGAAATCACATTCGCGGGCAGTGATGAAGAAAACTGTTAGTGTGTTCCTTAAATTTTGTGGGTCCAGTATTGACTTACAGCTCTATTCATAAACATTTCGCTCTGAAATTCATCTATCATTGATAGTCAGAACGAGACAAAACAAATTTTAACGTACAGACGCTTACACTTATACGAATAGCGCTATAAAAAATTTAACTTGAATTCAAACACTTTTCTTTCCAACTGTACCTTCCATTGTTTACGTAGAACCGAAAGAATTTCGTGCATAACGAAACTTTTTAGTAGGTATTTTACGAGTCGAGCATAGCGGGACTAGAGCATAGCGGGACTAACCGCTTACTCATAATTTTGAAATCATTTTAATTTACTCAACAATGACACAAAATCTATATACAACGTGTAACGTTAAATGCGCAAAACCTCTTAAGGGGTCATTGTACTCATCATTATGAACAACTTTTACTATGGGACCAAACCTGAAATCGCGAAAAAAAAATCTGCTGTTCAGTACATTTTGACTAGTTATGCGAACATAAATGAACAGCTGATTTTTTTTTCGCGATTTCAGGTTTGGTCACATAGTAAAAGTGGTTCATAATGATGAGTACAATGACCCCTTAAGAGGTTTTGCGCATTTAACGTTACACGTTGTATATTTTATATTTTAACTGTACACGAAATCTTCAAACAAAAACGTTCGTAAAACTTGGTTATCTTAATAATACGCTAATTACTTAGTTGCAAAGATATTCATAACTATACATAACATCCATTTGAACGAGGTGTTTTTTCTATGAATTCTTATCGCTGTGGAATGCGCTTCTATTGTTCAAGCGGCCAGATGTTTTTAGCTCCGTAGTTTCCGCGTTCGGCTCGAATACGACCATATGATGATGACTATAAGGTTCAATTTAACTTGTTCGGGATTAGAATAAAGAAAATACCTGTTCTACGACAAGACCGCGCGAGCTCGTGTAGTGCGCGTGCGTGTGTGCGGCGCGATATCGCGCGCGACGACGCGCCGCGCTGGTGTGAAAGGTGTATGAGGTACATGGGTACCGAGTGCTAAATCGAACTCGAGGTGCGCAGGTATGTATGACTCACGTTCCGACCGTTTGTATGAATATACAGTATTATATTACTTGCGAATATGTCATTTTGCGTCATTAGGTCATTTTGCGAATGTGGCATTGTGCGCCTAATCCCCTCATTGAATATACAATACTGATCATCTTTATATTGTGGACCGTGCGCCGCGGCCTTCAGCATGCGGCACGCACGTCTGCCTGCGTTCCTGATTCCTGCTGAGTCCTGACCAAAGCAGGCGATTTTTAGGGTTCCGTACCTCAAAAGGAAAAAACGGAACCCTTATAGGATCACTCGTGTGTCTGTTTGTCTGTCTGTCTGTCCGTCTGTCACAGCCAATTTACTCCGAATCTGGTACACATATGGATTTCTGTGACCCAAACACGTATGACTAAAGTAAATAAATGAATTTTGAATATGGGGGTCACTTTTAGGGGGCAAAAAAGAAAAAAAAAAGTTTTGCTAACGGTATCAATTTTTTTTTTATAATTTTTAAATAAATCCTTTAAAGTTATTTAAGAAAATAGACGAAAATTTACCATTCCCCCCCCTTATCTCCAAAACTACTGAGCCTAAAATGTAGAAAAAAACACAGAAAATAGTTCCATACCTGTAGAAAAATAACATGGTAAATCTCTCAATATAGTGAGTACAAACTTACGTTTACTGTTGGAATATATGGGAGAACATGTTTTTCAACTATAATGTTAAGGTTGTCCTTGGGATAATTTCATAAGACCAACTACGGAATCCTTCATTGTGCGTAGTCCGACACGCACTTGGCCGGTTTTTTTACGGGCCCGTGCGAACTCAAGTAAGTACTTATAGAACGTCGTATTCGCATTCATTCGGCGCTCAACTCCTAGGTTGCAAAACAAAATGTGTGAGCTGCGCAATAAAAAATCACGTCGGGGTCGGGAAAATCGCGCCCGTGCAACATATAAGTACGTATTGTACCACTTTGTATTTGTTCCATTCAAAGCGCGGCACGCAATTTTTTCCTGCCGCAATTTTGTTCGTAGACCGTACGTCTGTGCTAAGTACCTACCTACTTAGTTTTAATTAACGTTTTATTCCAAAGTTAAATAAAATCATAAGCAAAATAGTTGTGTACTTATGTCATTGCAATGTTGATGATTTTGTTGATTAGATTTTTGTTTTGATGATTCTTAATAAGTAAATTGAATTACTTAACTAAAAAACAATAATTTCTCCATTTCAAACTAAAATGTCCTAACAAATGTTAATCATTCATCATACCTTATTGCACTGAACTCTTAAGAGATACATTAATAAGAGGAAATGGGGGCAGCCAGACTTTTGAAAATTAGGTATTTTAAGAAGGTATTGCTGTCGCTCTGCGAGCGCTCCGCCCTCGAATTCGTGCGATAAGGACAACTGCAGATCCGACTAAATAGCCTATGTAAAAAGTCACATTTCGAGGTTTGGCTCTCGCCTATTTTCTCCTCCAATATTGGACCAATTTAAAAGATATTTCATAAACTGAATAAAAAGGATATATACTATGCCCCTATGTTTTTCTTTTTTCGTTAATAGTTGTCAAATTGGTACACTAGGCGTAAGTATGTGTTATTTATATTTCTGTAAAAAATCATTGCTTTATGGTCATTAAGGCCAGGATCTTTCAAGCGCCGTAGGTATTAATAAACGCTTACCGCAGCCCCCGCAAGGAGTAGCGATACGTAATAAATTACGATGCGCGGGAAACGCGCGCCAAGCGCACCGCTCATGAGTTCATGAACTCGAGTAGGTACTATGTTGCGTCACAGAATAGAGCAATGCAGTAGATAAACTTGAACTGATTAGTATACAAGTTTATTTTGTTTTATTTTTCTAGTAAGTATTTTTGAAAGTTTTAGACAGATTAGGTATGCATTGTAAACTTGAACAGTTAAAATAAATAAAAATAACTACTTAGAGTTATTTATTTTTGTGAATAAGGTGCATTTAAAATCTGACTGACACGAAGACCTTATATACCCGTACGATTCAAAACTACGCGCCGCGCACCATTTTACTTTACGTTCATTCCCCACGACAGCGACACCACTAAAAACGATACCACTGGCATGGTATCGTGGGGAATGACAGAAACTACTATTCCCCACGCTATGCGACACCACCGACTGTATTGTGCTGAATGTGCTGTTAGTGATGTCCAGCTACATAACAATGATGTGTTACATAACAATTTAGACCTTATTGACATTCATGTTTTTTTGTTAAATTTAGCTTCCAGACCATTTACCAAGTATCTTGGACCAAAAAACAAATGGTTTGGAAAATGTCAATAAGGTCGAAATTAGCTTGACACCCTAGAAATGATGTGCATAATAATGTAGACACTTTCTGAGGTGTCAAGCGAATTTAGACCTTATTGACATTCATGTTTTTTTGTTAAATTCAGCTTCCAGATCATTTACCGAGTATTCTGGACCAAAAAACAAAGGGTTTGTAAAATGTCAATAAGGTCGAAATTAGCTTGAGACCTTTATCGTTTTCAGCGAACTCAAATACCACGAAATGACACCCATGTCGAAAAATTTTAATATTTTCGCAGCCGCCATCTTGGATTTTCATTTTGACCCCACTATCGTTTTCAGCGTCCTCAAATACAAAAAAAAAATAAGAAGATACCTAATGAGAAAAAAAAACTTAATTTAAAAAAAAAAACTTATTGATGTAGGTATACAGAAATATACATTTGAGGGCCTACTTATATTCTGAACATCCCTGCCCAACCCTTTGAAATAATTCAGGCGTGATGTTATGAAGAAATCTCATTTCCTATCCGATATTCATTATAAAACCACCCGTAGTAACTTTATTCTGTGGCACCTACCTATTTGAGATTTGAAAATAGTGAACCAAAAATTTGCGCGTCAGGCGGCTTTATAAGCTCCAGTGTAGGGTTCAAATTCAACTGTTTTACACACTTGATGTAATTGGTAAACATAGGCCGTGATAAAAATAAATACCAATAAAGCTTTTGCGCGCGTGACGTCTTTATTTACATAGGCATAGCGTTTAAATTCAACTGTTTTCAACACATGCTAATTTGTACCGGTCGCAGCCGGTGACAGAAGTTAGCGGGGGTGGCGGGTTCGAAAAATTGGCACACGTCCGACCTCCGTCACGTTCCGCTCGGGACTAAACGGCTCAGGGCGAGCGTTTGCGAAGCTGAAAACAATTGATGCTGGAATTAGTGGTACAGGTATTTTAATATTTCACATTATGACGGCCGTTATATCTCGAATTTTTTACGACCTTTATTATGGTATAAGTTTTATTGTTCAAAGCCTAATGTAACTCAAATGAAATAAGATTAAAGATCACAATTAGACTTGTCTTTGCGATTTAATTGGATGCAGTAAAGTGCAAGTAATTTTGTGTATCGGACGGCCGAAATTTCTAGATCGAAGTCTGAACTAAGTAATACAGGGTGTAAGGGGAACGCTTCCGAAGCCAGAAGGTATATTATATACAACCTAAATGCAAACGGATTTCACTAACCTTTCGCTTTAAATTGGTAATTTTGAAAACTTCAAATTTCTTTAGCGCGCAATGGAAATCGTACAAAACGTGAGGTCACTGACACAATCGAGACACCGCCGATACTGCCGCGCGCGCGCGGGCGCCAAGCTCTCCGTACGGCCGAGTCAAGGGATTTATGGGTTAAAATCTAGAATCGTTTGGCAGGAGGAGGGGGGTGGGGGTGGTGTGGGGGGGTGGAGGGGGGTACCCTGAGCCCCCCCCACCACTCCCATGAAAAGGTAATGCACCGTTCTTGAGAAAAACTAATTATTGTAACCTAACCTCAAAACACTTTAAAGTTACTTTTAGTATCGTATGGCAGAAGTAGGGGTTGAGGGGGGTGGGGGGTACCCTAACGCACCCTCCCCCACCACTGCAATGTAAAGGTAAGCACCATTCTTGAAAAAAAAAAACTAATTATTGTAACTTAACCTCTAAACACTTAAGTTGCTTCTGCAACGTCTCCGGCGCTGCGGGAAGTGCAGCCCCTTCGCCCTTACGTAACAAAGGACAGGCACCCATGCTCACCTCCGCAGCTTCGGTTTGCTGGTCGCCTCCGGCGACCAACCTCAGCCGCTGCGGCTCGCATGGGTGCCTAACCTTTGTTACAGCGGGCGGGGGCTGCTCTCCCTCCGCGCCTCCGGGTTTTTATATACACTCTAGTATGCCAGCCAAAAGACTACGTAAAGTCGGGGTGCCCCGATTCGGTTTTGGGACAGATTCGACCTATTTTAACTATAAAGTGGGTTGCACACTAACTTCCTTCTGAGCAGAATTTCTAGGTTGAATGACACTGACTTTTTTCTTTTTGCGTTTCGTTTCACGTATTTTACACGACATTTTACACCGCAGACAATATATTGATACAAATTTGGTTGTCAATCGCCCATTTTGACATTTCATTTCACTGTTTATCTGATTTGAGGTTAGAAATATTTTTTTATTAATTTCTCAAAAAATATGCATTACCTTGTAATGAGAGTGGTAGCGTTATAATCAGGGACCCAACCCCTACCAACTTTCACCCCATTCACCCCCCTCCTCCTGCCAAACGATTCTAGATCCAACCCCATTCTGCACTTATTCTGCCCCGCATTTCATCAGCACTGTCACATTCTCGATCAAACACTCTTTCTTCACATACCTCCACGAGACCCCCACAAAAAGAAACGAGCACTGTACACGTATGCGTCAGGCATTGTTTAAAAGTAAAAAACAATAAAACAGCACTAAAAACTTATCAATAATAACTAATAACTAGTTATTATTGATACACGAAAACTAACAAATAAACAAAACAGTATTAAATTCGGTAGAATAGCTGCGTGCGTTCGCCCACGAAGTCGGAACGGAACTAACTGACTGGGTTCCCCGTTCCTAGAAGATCAAACATGCCGCCGCCGGCCTGCGTGCGCGGTGCGGCGCGGCGGCGCCGGCCGACAAACGAATTCAAATGATACCGGCGCGCGGAGTCGCGGACGCCGCCATCTCGCTTCCCCCTTCACCCCCCGTCGCGTTGCACGTCGCGACGTGACGACGACGACGACGACGTGGGGGGTGACGGGGGGGTAATAACAAGGCGACGCGTCGCCTTGTTATTATTTTTTGTTTTTGGTATAACGTAATCGACGCCAGGCCTAAAGAAAATGTGACCGTGTTGTGTAAACATTTCAATTTTGTTGCTACGTGCTACGTACAAAATTATTGTAATGAACTAATTAACAAAATTGCTTGTAAAGTCAATGTCTTTGTACATAACCAACTTTTTAAACTTTTCTTTTCCAATCACAGTAGATATCTAAGTATTTCTTCGTTAAGGGTCTCAAGGTTAAGTAAAATAAACTGGATTTTTCTGATTTGTGAGCATAATTTGCGAACATTCGGATCAAAATTATTATTGTAACCGTGTTTCAGGGGAAAATCATTACGATTTACGATCCTTGCATGAATGAAATTCGCGAGTCTTGCGGACGCGGGTGCGGGTGCGGGGGGGGATCTGTGACGCGGGGTCGACGGCCGCACTGCGGTCGGACAGCTCGCGCGCACTGTGACCTCGAGGGTACGCGCGAGCGTCAGCTGAAATTTATTTACGAATACATTGCATGCTACAATTTTAAATAAAAAAATGTGTTTAATCGCAAATAATGGTTCCATTTGACTGTTCTCACAGCATAGTGTACGAAAATTGCTAAAAAAAAAACTTGAGAGGTGTCAAGGGACACCCGGATGGAACGAAGTTCCTTTCGATTAATTAGTGAAGGAATTGTAATAAAATTTTATTTTTATACTCATCGTCATCATCATCATCATCATCACCATCATCACCATCATCATCATCATCATCACCATCATCATCATCATCATCATCATCATCATCATCATCATCATCATCATCATCATCATCGCGACACCACACTGTTCAATGCGAAATAGAAATGAAAATATCTGGCTTGCTTTCTATAAGAGAGAGAGAGAGAGAGACAGACAGAGAAACATGCGCACGCCGCACGGCTTACAATACATACATACATAGCTTACTATAGCAAAAAGTGTCGTGACAACTTTTCGTTCCCATTTTTTCCGTCTAGCCCCCTTTCACAACGCGCGATAAGGAACTTCGTTCCAAAATTAGTAAAATTGACAATTTTTTTTTTCAGAATTTTTTATGGTATCGTATCGAGAATTACTAGCCCTATCACCTGTCTTCGTTTTCGGAAGCGTTTCCCTTACACCCTGTATATTTTTTTCAAAATTTAAATCCGTGTTATCTACGAATAAAACACTAAACTAAACGACGTTTTTACGACTCTCCCCGCCTTAACCAGAAAGAAGACAGGCGAGAGCGTTTGTATCTTTTTGTATGGAGAAAAGAGCACCCACGTTTCCTCTTAATAATGGTTTTGGTGGGCCCGGCGCGCGGCGCGGTCAATAGTGTGTAGGTATCCTTTTAAAGATGCCGCTAGCCAGCGCGACAGCGGAGGCTCGTCGCCGCGCCGCCCGCGCCGCACTAAGTTAGTACCTACTATTATTTATTCTGTGCCGCACACGCCACTGCCCTATGTAGGTACCTAATGTTAATCGCGGATTTCGACTCAAAACTCGAATATTGTGTATTACCTATTATTTCAATTTCACGATAAAGGTTTTTTTTCTTACAAGCAAGCTACACATTTCCAGTACCACACCACCTGACCTCCTAACCTCTTATTGTACTGCAACTACTGCAAGCCTAATAGTAGGTACAAGTACGGACGTTTTATCTTGGCGAGTCCGAACATAGGCACTAAGACGTTTCGCGCATGTTCTCTCACTCGCACTCGCCTCATGTCGCATTTGGTTCCTAAAAAATGTTACTGCGCAGCCTTCTGCGCGAAGTTCGAACTCGCCAAGATAAAACGATCGTACTTGTATTGTATGTGAGGTCAGCTTAGACTGGCTTGATTGATTCGTAAAACTATTGATACAGTACCGGCTGTGCATAATTGTATTGAACAGAAAGGTCAACAACGCACACTTAAAAATAATTAGGTATAATATCTAGTACAAGCACTGCAGTACTTCACGGGATCAGCATAGGGTTGCAAAATTAGGTAGGACGCACACTTCACATCGTAAAGGGTAGGCCTCGCTCGCCTGTACTAAAGAAATTAAAAATTCCACATTCATTTTGTGTAAGTTTAAACATTTTTACGTCTGTCAATCGCAACGTTTCGCAAAAGACTAAATAAAGTATTTAGCGTACACTCGCTCAGACCTAGACTAGTAGTTTAGCTCGGGCGTTGTCGGCCGACATCGCGCGAGTCCGGGCTTGTTTAGATTTCTCGTCATAATAAATCACAGTAAGTAATAAAAATTGTAAGTATTTTTCAGCAGGGATATTGAAGTGAAATTAAAGAGTAAGTACCTACCTAATACTTTATGGAAAAACAGTCGCTCGTTATGCCATCTTTTCTGCACAAATACTTAGTGCCGAGCTAAAACTGAATCGATTTATGTCGATTGACTGAATATCGCATTGAGTCGAGTATAGTACTTACTTATTTTAGTTAATTTTAGTAGGTGTTCGAGTAAATATTCGAACTGATAGATTCTGCTACCGCATAGGTACCGAAATAGGTTGCAATGGCAGCTGTACTATTTTACGAACAATTAATGCTTAAAAATTTAATAAAATAAATACCTAATATTAGCGTACCTACTTATTTATCATTTTGAAATCATCTTATTAGCCCGTTTTTATGAGTAGGTAGATAGGTACTTTCTCATGTAAGGCCATAAAAACTTGTTGCAGCCGACTTGCACTACATAGGTACATAATGTGCTTTTACAAGTATACGTCAATAAACTTTTCCGAAATCACGGTAAATTGGAAACTAAGAAGTCCGTAAAAATCATCATCTGCCTACCCTTTTCCCAACTATGTCGACACAGTACACACATTACATAACATCACGCCTGCAGTCCCCAAAGGGTTAGGCAGAGGTGTAGGTAAGTACTCGCATTACGACAGTTCTGCATTGAGCATAATTTTATTTAAAAAACCGGTCAAGAGCGAGTCGGACTCGCGCACCGAGGGTTCCGTTCCGATTTCTGAAAAAGTGTGCTACTTAGATACATCGTTTTATTTTTCGTGAAATCTTTACATAAACTTCTATCACATAGAATAATTTCAGATTTTTCTCTTTGCAAACTTCGGAGATAAGGGGGGGGGGGGAGGCGAACGGTATTTTTTTTTACATTTTTCATCAAAAGTCGAAAACTATGCGGCCAAAAAAAAAATAAAAATAGTTTGAGAATGTGCAAACGCTCTTTCATATGATACCCCATATGCCCTAGTAGCCCCACTTTAAATTTTTAAGACCCCCTTTGAGTCCCTGTTGCAAAAAAAATTAGTCTTATTGCAAAATAGTTGGGTAAACCTCATCTAAAACTATTCCAAATTTCAAGTTGATAGCATCAGTAGTTACTGAGATATCCAGCTGTGACAGACAGACAGACAGAGTCACACCACAAGGGTTCCTTTTTTACCATTTTGGTACGGAACCCAAAAAATAATTCACGGAGATTCAGAATAAACTTGTTGCAGCCCGGCGCACGCACGGCTACAGATGAAGCTATAATTTCCAGTATAAGCTGATCTCGCATTGTGTAGGATTTCCTTACAATGAGAGCTCATTGTAAACTGGAAATGACTAGATTGATGTGTAGCCGTGTGTACACTACATAATTTAATGCTTTTACGTGTAGAAATTAAAGTTATTTTTCCAAAATCACCTATGTAAATTCGAAACTAAAGAAATCCGTAAAAAATAAAATTTAATTAATAACCCCTCAGACATAGACTTATAAAAAAGATGGACTCCGCGCCACGCATATCGAAAGTGAAGCACAGTAAGTATGCCGGACCGTTTGTACAAACACGCCTCGCGCACACATTTACATCATAGTATGCCGACCGGCCGCCATTACGAGACACGAGCGACGGCGACGCGACGGCGTCTTTGCAGGTACTCAAATCATGCACACATAGATCGGTACGGTGCTTCATTTTCGATATGCGCGGCGCGGAGTCTATCTTTTTGTCTATGCCCTCAGACTGATGTCTGTTTTTTTACGTTTATACGTATTTAAGTGATATAAGCTTATCAAAACAATCTGCCTAGCCTTTTCCCAACTATGTTGGGGTCGGCTTCCAGTCTAACCGGATGCAGCTGAATACCAGTATTTTGTATGGAGCGACTGCCTATCTGACCTCCACGTAAGACTGGTTGTCAGACTTTCGGGCTTCTGACGACCCGTAACTACTGTCAAAGATCCACGAATGACAGCCGGGACCAACGGCTTAATGTGCTTTCCGAGTCACGGAGGAGTTTCGATATGTAAAGATGGTCACCCATCCACGGACCAACCCCGGCAAGCGTAGCTTAACGTTCCTGAAAAAAATTCATGTACCGGTCATCTTAGTATGACATACTGAATTCACCATATCAGTTTGCGGAGGGCTGTCCCTTACACCCTGTATATGATATAAGCTTATATACTATTATGCAAAGGGTTTTCCTTATGCACACATGGGGTGCATTCGACACTTGAGGGATTAAAGGTACTTAACTAAGTTACTTAAAAAATCTTGATTTTTAAATAAATACTTCGTAATAAATAGCACGTTCGAAGAGTCCGAACTGCTTGTGTTACGAACGTAGTACCTACTATTATTTTTCCGTGTTGTGTGGTCAAGTTTAGGTACCTACCACCACCCACCACCCTACCACCCCATCGTGTGGTGTTCGTTACGGACCACGGACGCATGTAAAAATTCGCAGCAGGAAAAAATTGCGTTCAATTAGGTAGGTACTTACTTAGTTTTGGTTGGTTGGGTTTTTTTTCGACGAACCGTAGAATGAAACTGTCCTGGGTTAGGTTAGGTTAGGTTAGTTAGGTTAGATATCGCCGCGATATCGCGTGGCGATAATATCGCCACGCGATATCGCGGCGATATCTAACCTAACTAACCTAACCACAGATATATCGCGTCACGTGACGCGATATATCTGTGTCGCGGGGCGATAATCGCTCCTGTGTGAATGGTCGCGCGCGATTCCATAGAAATTGTTCTACGCATATAATATCGCAATATCGCGTCGCGACGCGATATCGCCTCTGTCTGTAAGAGCCTTTATGCGCTCACAAAGTCGCCTTTTGCGACATTCTCACTATTTCTTATTCGTTGAATGACTGTTAAATAGGTTTAAAGAATTTTATTCTCATAAGAACTTAAATAACAGTCACTTAAAATGAGATACAAAGTGTACATCTAAGTAAAGTAAATTATCATATTTGCCTCTGGGGTGTTAGTGACGTCATAGGGTACATACATGTTTCCTGAGATTTGTCTTAAAGATATTTATAATATCACACTTTTTTATATCTTCCGGTAAATTGTTGAATACCACCTTATTCGCCAAAAATGTACCTGGTCGATTCCTAAATAATCCGTGGGTAGACCATGACCATAGGATACTTTTTATCCCGGTAGTACGTTCCCGTGGGATAATTCCCGACCTCCAAGCGGGCACAGCCGCGGGCAAAAGCTAGTTTCTTTATAAATCTAGCCCATTTCAAGCAATCAATACTCCTAATTTGATACGGGCCGTTTACAAAAGTAATTATCATTGGCTCGCTATCAGGGGCACATCGCTCGCTCGGGCCGCGGGGTGGGCAGGAGCACAGGTATATAAATCGGTAGCACGTTCATAGATAATTGCTTGTGTAGTAATTGCACCGAGTTTTAGGAAAACGCTTGCGGGTAGCTACGTGTCTGGGTGCGTGTTCATTGTGTCACGATATTTTTGTGGAAAATAAACAAAGTAACTTATTAGATATAGAAGAAAACCAGGATTAGAAGATGAAAATGCCAGGACATTTCGGATTAAAAACAGGGCACAGTTTAGGAGCAATACCCACGCATAGAAAACAAGGTAAATGAATCTCAATTATGTATTTACTTCATTTAAACAATTTATAATGAATGTATTTTCAATTAAAATTTAAAAGATATAATAAGAAATACGTGCATAATAAGTATTAGTACGGCCGACCGAACGTAAGGTCGAAGGCAGCAGTAACGAGCGAAATTTGCTTTGTTTTGATGCTTTAAAAAACCCAAGACGCTACTTAAAACTATCCAGGACACCCCAGGACATTCTAAAAAGAAGGACATGTCCTGGAAAAACTGTTGGTTTACTAGGCCACAACGTTTCCAAGTAGGTAACTACCCGTACCAAAACTGCAAAGCTGCCTGAAATTAGTGCGTAGATGCGTGCGTCATTTTACCTCAAATAAACGTATTTTCTTTCTTTTAGGTGAGGTTTACTTTAATTTTAAATCGAACGTGAAACTCACACAATGACCAAATACTCAGTTTTTGCCTTATTGAAGTCGATGGCAGCTGTGTCATCGAGATGTTTAGTAGGTATGCTATGTCAGCTATGTGGTATGCAATTTATTTTCGATTTCCGGCTGCGACTTACGAGTTGTAGGTCGTGGTTTCGAACCGAACCAGGGGGCCTACTCCCTAAGCACGAAGCCCGTAATTTCGGCCTTCGTTACGAGCGTTTCCTACTCCGTATCACTAACGGATGGATGATTGGTTCGGAGCCCGAATGAAATATGAATGACAACATGATTTGCCAGTTGTCCCTACTCCCGATGTGTTTTTGCCCGTCCGAAAAAATTAACTTTTACACTTGTTTTGATGGATCGTAATGTCAGACGGTCGGATGAACGGACGGACGGAAAGACGGACGGACTTAGGGAGTAGGACCCCAGGCACTTTACTTTGTGTGAATTATTTCATCACCTCTGCTCTCAAGGAAGGAAAACATCGTGAGAAGTCCGGCTTGACCCAGAACCAAAAAATTCGAAGACAGTTGACATCCTCCAAACAGCACTGGGCCCGTGTGGTGGATTACGGGCAACTCCCTCTCACAGAAAGAGGAGGCTTGTGTCCCAGCAGTGAGAACGTTAAATGCTGATTATGCTCTCTCTCATCTCTTTATGAAAATAGATTTTCCACTATTTTTCTTCCTTACCTACGCAAGATTACCGTGTATGAATGAGAACGCGCTATCATCGTGATAGGCAGCAGTAAGCCGGCTGCGATACCGATCGCCTTGCCGGCTCAATTATGGATTATAGACGGGGAGCTCACGACTGCCGAGTGCATCCATAGAGCATCACTGTGTTAACTAAACGAAGGAGTTCACTCGACAGGTAGGGCTTTGCTGATGATAGTTGGATTGCACACGCCATCGTGTCTGTTTGTCTAACTGTAAAAAAAAGTCAGCTGTTCAGTACATTTATCTACATCAAACTCGTCAAAATGTACTGAACAGCTGATTTTTTTTTCGCGATTTCACGTTTGGTCCCATAGTAAAAGTTGTTCATAATGATGAGTACAATCTCCCATTTCGATTTGGAACATGTTTTAAATTTCATCCCGTATAGTATAATCAACCTATAATATTTTTTATGTTGTAATTTTTTGTATTTGTGTAGGTATTGTATTTTGTGTGGACCACAGCTGACTGAAATAAAGGATAATTGCACAGAAGTCTCGTCGTTTGGCTCACTATTGCAATGGAGCTAGGCAGGTCGTTAGTTGAGTGTAAGAATGTGTCTTTGTTGAGCTTCATCTCTGGCATATCTAATCAAATTATTTATTCTTGTATTGGTTTCCAGCGGTAGGTTTTGTTCAGGTTGTCACAAAGCATTTCATTGATCGTTGTATTGTGATTTTTCTCGTGAGCTCCTGGACTATCACTCCAGCCTACTCCTGGAACAACTTATGAGTTCCATACATAACGGACTCCATAGACTAACGGGGTTTTATAGGAAAAATGGCGGCCCGAGCGACCTGGACAGTCTAGTTCTGTTCTATAAATATAGGTAGCGGCGGCCGTTAAAAATTGTCTGAGAAATAAAAACTTCCAGGTAACTTGTTAATAAGATTGATCCTTAGGCGGCGCCTTATCTGTACTGTTTTTGAAGTTCTGCAATAGTCCTGCACCGACCGGGGGTGGTCCTTGGGTGCACTTACATAGTGCATACAGGGATAATCGTCGGTTGGTGCCTCCTCGTCATTGAACATTGTCTAAAGGGCCTCTGCAAGTTGGCTTCGGCCCCTCTTACGCCTTCCAAAGGTCCCGGACCCGGGGTCCCGAGATATGTCCCGTGATATGATGATGTGTGTAAAATTTAATTATAATAGTAAGTTAAAAATAAGTTAACTTAAGAGTTTTTTGGATATGTACTACACTATCGCAATAGATGCTGACTCTGTAATGAACTAATGATAGATGTAAGTTGGACAAATAAATAAATAAAATGTCAAAGACATTTTAAAACATTAATAATAATACCAGCCTATTACTGTCTCACTACAGGACAAAGGCCACTTCTCACACAAAGAAGGCAGTCAGCAGATGTCTGTTTATATTCTTTCTTCCAATATTGACAAATACATACGAATCTAGTGTCAAAAGCCATAATGTATTCAACACCCCATATAAACAAAACCACGACACAAAACCCTCGAGCTCCCAAATCCCTCAGCTGCTCCAATAGATGCGCAGTACATCAACTTACCCTCCAAATGATAAGCCGGCGCGCTTGTCTGACGTCACGTGCCCGCTTGATGTTGCCCCGCGCGTGACGTCATCACACACACCTGACTAGGGAACCAACACGACGAGGATTATAGAGGACCCGTGAGCTTGAATAAGTACTGAAATGTTTCGGATATTTAGAGGAACTTGCTGCAGTAGGCGAAAATGTTTTTCTTTTCTGCGTGACAAGTTGAGCAGTTTGTAACCGTTGCGATACATTGATGTAAAACGGAATCAAAATAAGATTTTAGATTTTGTGAGGACTTCGATGATTTGTTATAGGGCTGTCACATGGCGATATAAAGGGTTAAAGCTTAAGTTTTCACTTCTTTAGGCAGTTTCCATGACTGCTAATTTTTTATTTTTAGTTATTGTATAACTAAGTCCTATCTTAGTTACAAGAATATTAAAATTACTCATTATATAAGGTCCCATTAAAATAGATGGATAAATCACAGGGTGTTCTACCCACGAATATGATCAACTTTCACTATGTGGGACTAAATCTGAAATCGCAAAAAAAAAAAATAGCTGTTCAGTACATTTATCTACACCAAACTCATCAAAATGTAGGGAGCAGCTGATTTTTTTTCGCGATTTCAGGTTTGGTCCCATGGTAAAAGTTGTTCATATTCATGGGTAAAACCCTGTGAAAATTTGTCTATCTATTTTAATGGGACCTTGTATAATCGTGTGTTTTAATAATCGCTATTTTCCAAATTGCGTCGATATTTCTGTTCCATTTCTTTCTTACAGAACGTTTTAAGACTTTTACTAAATCGTTAGGTAGAAAAAGAACGGTTTCATTTATTAAATTCGGTAATATTCACTAAAATAATTACCTTTGTTGTGTGAACTGAGGGACCACAGTTTAGTCGTTATATTTTTTTTATCTTTAATGCTCTGGGGTCTGTAATTTAGTAAATATCTTTACAAATTTTTTACTAAATGTCTGTAATCACAAAACTTTCATTTTTAAGATCTCCGAGATCTGGCTGATGTTGCGTGAGCAGTGTGAGGATTGAGGGACCACACTTTATGAGCTGTAGTTTTTAATGTATTTGTTTACAAATTCCCAGATTCGTTCTACAATTGTTTTAAGACTTCTACTAAATCATAGGATTAAAATTTTGCGGATTCCAGTCTGGACCCTCAGTTCACACACACGTAGCAGATTGATAGACGCAAAAGTCATATTCAAGATAGTCTTGGTTGTAGGCTTAGGTAGTCAACAAGTTTGTGTAGCAGAGCTGAATATTCTCCTGTATAAAGTTAATTAGATAAGCAGGTAAACTATCCCATAGGAAGTCCTTTTTGTAATCCTATTGCCTCCTAAGCTCACCTCACTCACGTAGTCTTTGTGGTCCACTTCGCAAAACGGCAAAATTTTAACATTTAATATTATATCCTCTGAAAGCTCAACCACGTTCCCGTAAGCCCCACGTGTGGTTACCCCATACATTTGTCATTGTCGGGCGAAAATCGTCCTTCTTCGGAATATTTGTGAAATGTACGCGAACGGAGGCGCATTACACGGAGCGGGAAATCTGATAGAACCCAGCTTTCAATATGTCCTCGTATGCATGGCGTACGAATACGAATCAACATGATTCAAGGGTTCATGCTGTCGATCGAGCCTCGTAGATAGGTTATTTCTATGTAGATTTTCGGAATCAGATGCTCCATCTATTTTCGTTGGATTTTGTGAGAAATGACTTATATACAAGGTTGATATGAGCGAGAGGCATTAAATTAAACCACATATACTTTGTATCATTTTCAGCCTCTACATTAAAAATCATATAAATAGAAGCAATAGTTTAATCACAGGATTATTTTTTAGTTGTTCTTTGTTGAAACCGATGTATCTGCCTTAACAGCTGACTAAGTACCTACGCATAGTTATCTAAGGTCATACATGTTAAAACAACAGATTTTTTTACGCAACGTTGCGGTTTTGTTACGCAAGTCAGTGAAATCTCTACAAAGGATGTTTACATTTTAATTCGATTACTAAGCTACCTTGTTATTTGTTCGAAAAAAGTTTTTTTCTTATTTTTCTCCTAAACTTTTTTTTAATAGTTCCGAGTTAACACTAGGCATCTATAGTATAATTATGTGGTTTAATTTAATACCTCTCGCTCATATCAACCTTGTATAATCCTGTCCTTTTCCAGAGTAGAAGTATTTTTATTTAGCTAAGAAAATTGGAGTTGACTTAATTAAATCCTGACGATGCCTCTAAAGCGTCCATCTGCATTCAGATGTCGTGCAGTCGTCACTAATGCGCTTATAAAGCGCGGTAATTATGACATGTCTCCCCTGCAATAGCTGCAATAGTTGGCATTAACGACGGATGGAGGAAGAACATGTCGATCACGTATTAACTGCTGTATCATTGTTCAGTTCATGTTCGTTCAGCCCCATGTATGTATGAAGAGTGCTGGCCAACCACGCAACCATAACATGCCATTTTTACGTGACGTGAGCTAATACAACGTATGGTTTTGCGGTTGGCCAGTGCGCTTTTTACGTGACACGATCTATACAACGTTACAGTTGCGGGGTTGGCTAGCGGCCTTTTTACGTGACGCGAATTGTACCTACATTCATCAATGTAGGAGAAACAATTCTCTTTAGGTACCTATTTAGTGTTAAGTAGTTCTACGAGTTCCAGACCTGATAATAATAATTATGTCGTGTCATTCACTCTTTTTGGTGTTTATGTAAATGTAAGTTATCACGTAAAGACTAAAAGAGTAAAGAGGGGTAGAGTTATAATGATGCAACTCCACCTCGTCCAATTACTTTCTTGTTTCTCTTCCTTCCCCTTATACCCACCTGACGGGCACATACCGTATCTACCAATGTCTATTCTAAGCTGTAGACCACACAGTATTAAACAAACAGGTGTAAAAGTCTTTCATCTCTGAATCAGTGTAAATAAAATATGACATCACGTACGTTTGATAACAAGAAACGCGCAGCGCGCGCTCAGCGGATATGGAGAGAAAGATATAAATAACAGACGGCGGCGGCGGCGGCGGGTGAACAGAAATAAATAAAATTACAAATAACAGGATGGAACTATGCTTGGATTCAACCTGGGGTGGATGGGGAACGAGTCGTGGAGGGCGCGATTTGAAGAGTGCTTATTAGGAGATCCGTATTTGAAGTGCTCTTTGTGAAATGAGTGGAAAATTCGCGTGAGTAATTAAGGAATTTGGCGTTTAGGAACACTTTAGAAACATTTAATAGTATTAAAGTTATGACTACTGAAGTGAACCCTGGACCATTTATAAAATTTCCCACTACTTCTCAGATAAGACCAACCGTACCAGCCTTTGTGGAAAGAGTCTGGGTTTGTCACATCATCACCATCATCAGCCTATAGCAGTCTACTGCTGGACATAGGCCTCTCCTATCGCACGCCATTCAACTCAATTTCCGGAAACTCTCATCTAGTTGCTCCCAGTCATCCTGCGAAGATCGTCGCTCCACCTAGCCTGAGCGCGTCCTACCTTACTTTTGCCGTTTTACTTTTACCTTATCCTTTTTTTTATTCTCGGTCTCCACTCAAGAACTCGTCTACCCCAACGCAACGGTCATCGGTTTACGGCTAATAGAGCCGGCCATATATAACTTTGGTACTCTTTCGGATCATCTCGTTGCGGATTCAATCCCTCAGAGAGACTCCAAGCATAGCCCATTCCATAGCTCGCTGAGCGACATTGCATTTATAGACCAGCCGTACCGCGAGTGTCCACGTTACGGTTCAGTAAGTCATAACAGGCAGGACGCACTGATTAAAGACCTTAGTCTTTAGGCTCTGTGGAATACGTGGCGAGAAAACTCGACGAAGCTTCCCAAACGCTGCCTAGTCCAGCTGAATTCTTCTATTAGCCTGCCTCTCAAAGTTATTCTTACCAAACTGCAGAGAGGTAAACGTATTCGCGAACAACCTTGAGAGCACCGACACGCCATCGCCATTGACATCAATCGGTCACGGGGTAACGTGTTCGGGTGGTAATCCCATCCTCACCAGGGGCTTTACCATTTTTAAGCTGTCTATGAGCTGCCTCGATTTCGTCTTGGCTGACTACTAGCAGGTCTTCCGTGAAATGGCGGGTTAAAGTGTTTTCGGCTTCGAAACGATATCCTCGCTAGATTTGGTCAACTTCGTCAGGTGACTCCTCCCAAGAGATTGGACGAATACTTTGGACCCCCGATTTTGCTCAATGGCTTTCTCTATAGAGCGTGTATAGAAGCGTCAGTGGTCGCGTCGTACCAATGTTCTAATATTTTTGTTGAGAGCCCGTTGTTCTGAGAAAGTGATAGGTGGGTTTTAAGCTCCAGAGTGTCTTCCGTAAGTTTGGACTTCTTGACATTTTGCAAAATCGCGTACCTTCCTGTCTGAGGATTTCCACCATTTGGTCGAGCGCTTGGTAAACGTCATTTGTCGTTTCCACGGCAGTGAATTGGTTCTCTAGGTCTGACTGGAACGCTTCAGATCCTAGCATAGTTTGGAGCATATTTGGTCAGAGCCTAGAACCGTGTTCACATGCTTCATAGCTATCCTGAAAATTGGTGTATAAGATCTCGATCAAGTAGAAGTTCACCGATTTCTAAAACTTCTTATCCAGTTTCGTAAATCCATTCCCTCTTCAAGATAGATCAATTTGTTTTGGAGCTGACCCACCTTTGATGACGCTATTCCATAATAAATACTCGTTTATCCTTCGTACGAGGAAGCGACATGAAAGAACATGTATTTATTCATCAACTGCTTGTGAGGAGATTGTTACTGTTCCCGTGTTTGTTATGACGACGCCATCTTGGATGATGAGGGCGGTGTCGAAATATTTGTTGTTGCTCTGTTTCTGCTGTACTTCTATAGTTTTTATGTACACTACGGTACTTTATGTAGGTACCTTTGTCAAAGTAAACCACACTCTACCATGATCATCTGATCCATGCGTCATGTTCGTGAACGGGCGCCGTCAGTTGGGACTGGTCGTCTCTTAGCTGCCACGGCTTATTTTTATTTATTTTATTTAGTTGTTTTTAGTTTTTATCTTTTTTTTTTTTTATTACGGACGCTTTTAACGTGCACGTCTTTCTACATTGTTCTCACATGTATATTTTCAATATGAACGATGTAACCAATATTATGTAAAATATTTGATTTTAAAAGAGTGTCCGTGGAGTTTCTTGCCCGTTCTTCTCCATAGGATCTACGCTTTGGAATGGGCAATCTAGCTTCATTTTTCTGACTGACCGACCCAAGACCGACCCTTTGACAATTCAAAAGTGCCTGTAATTGGTTTATTTGAAATAAATGCTTTGAGTTTGAGTTTGAGTTTGACCACTTAAACCAAGCGTAAGCAAAATAGGCACTCACAAAACCACTCAATGATGTCTTTAAAATAATACATCAACGAAGAAACCTCGTTTATTTGTAAATTGATAAATAAATATCTATCGAGCGACGCTTTGAGAAACATCTGAAGTGTTTCTCGTTAAAATAAAAGGGAGGAAACCGGAACGTACCGATTGATAAAGGGCAACTCGGAGAAAATGGCGCTCCCTGAACTACCGTAAAACATGGCAACTTTGCCCAAAAATTTAAAAAATAAATGCTTAATTAATGATATTTTGGAAAATTTTAATAAATTGATTATTGTTTCGGTGCCACATAATACTATATGCTCATGTCTCGATACACAAAACCAAAAAAAAGTAAAAAAAAGCATATTTATTAGTGAAAATAACAATTATAGGTGTTGGGCAAAAAATCATATACATTTGGTAACTTTGCCCACATTACAGATCTCCGTTACTATGGACTCTAACACTATTCGAAAAGGACTGAATGAAAATACTGAGCAATGTAATAATGTATTAAATTATACGCCAAATATTCACATTCCTTGACCCTTAAAAATGAGTGGGCAAAGTCAAAAAGCCTTCTAGAACATTTTTCGTACAAAATGGCGATTTTTCAAGGGTTGTCACCATTGACAATACTTAACTATTTAATAATTTTTAGTGTGGAATATTATAATATATTATAATGATAAATTAAAAATAATATAACATCATTTTTTACATAATATGCTTTATTTCTAAAGTGTTCAAAACTAAAAAATAATTAAAAAAAAAACTAAAAAGTATGTACCTATCTCGGTCTTTGTTTTTATATGAAAATAACAAATAACACTAAAATTTGTAATGAGTTTTACAGAAAAATTATATTACTATGCAATATAATTTTTAGTAATTTTAAGTACCTATAAATATTAGGTACTTACCTATCTTTTATGTTATTGTTATATAATATAATCAACATTTAGCGTAAATTAATTTGGATACATATCTACACTGACGGACAAATAAACTGCAACAAAGTTCAGGATTAGGTACTAGTATGCAAAGTTTTTAGATTAAACTAAATGAAAATGTCGAGACTACCCATTATTTAAAAAAATGTAAATTTATAAACAGAACTGCAGTAAAAGATAAAATTATAGCCGGGAAAATAAAATTTGAATAACTTTCATAGTAGGTACTTATATTAACAATTATATTAGAAATTATTTTATGAATTTTATCGCGGTAGCGGTAAAACAAGAGTAAAAACTATATGTATTTACATCGAAATCAAACTACCTAGGTATAGTTTGATTTCGATGTAAATACATATAGTTTTTAAGAACCTAAAACCAATCAACAAAAAACTTTAAAAACACAGTCAGAATTTGGAAGATACGAGCCCTCGTATCTTCTAAATCCCGACTGTGTTTTTAAACTTTATATGTTTACCAACATTATTAACTGTTCATCAAATCCGAACCCTCCTTTTTTTACTAGGTTAAAAAATGTACCTCGGGTGACAACCCTAGTGAAAAAGAAACGTTGGGCAATGTTGTCAACGATATTCAAAAAATATGCTTGTGACTTTGCCCACCGTTATATTTTATGATTATACGACGCATTTAGCGAAGAAAACTAGTCTATATTATTCATTTCCAATATAATAACGGATGTATAAAAATTACTTACCTGCGATAACTCCAAGTAACACTTCTCGAAAAAGTTTTTTTAAAAGATTTTGCCCGCAAAAAAACACTCTAACTTCAACGACGTCTGACAGACAACTGAAGTAACATCTGTGACAGCGCGTCACACAGTGTTGCCAGAAAAATGATGAATTTTTTACCATAGACAAAATATTCTTACTAACTACAGACAAATTTGGTATGTGTTAAGGTTTTTAAAAAATACACAACTGGGCAAAGTCAACTGTCGAGGGCAAAGTTGCCATGTTTTACGGTACGCCGCGCGCCGGCCGTCTCTATGGAGATGAAATTCTATTTGTGGAAGGAGATTTTTCTTTGAAGCTTTGTTTAGACCTTTTGATGGAATGGACCTTTGGTGTTTATTTGACCTCTTTATTAAATATTTCCATGCTAATCTCGGGAGGACGGTTTCAATGGTTTGTTGAATGTATCTGCAATTTTCTTTTACTAGATCTTTCTTTTTTATTGAGGTTTGGAAAACCTTTGTACACCATAAATGATAAATGATAAATGATTTATTTTCTGTAAGTAGGTTTGTACCTCAGGTTTGTACAAACACTTTTACACGTCAAACATCAGTCACACAGTCATATTTGAAGTGTTAAAAATATGAACCATTGCAGAACCCATAACCTTTATACTAACCCTTAAAAACCGGCCAAGTGCGAGTCGGACTCATACCCGAAGGACGGAACCCTTCGTGTACAAGTCCGACTCGATACCACCGTACAATATTTAAAACTACATAATAATATTATTTATTTATTTATTTTAAAAAAATACCTCAGTTATAAAAAGTTGTTTCTTGTATGGTCCCCTTTAATTTTAAACTTTATTTCATTTTTATTATTTATTGTTATAGCGGCAATAGAAATACACAATCTTTGAATATTTTAATTGTCAACCTACCACGGCTCATGAGATACACCCCACTAACAGACAGACGGACGGACGGACAGCGGAGGCTTAGTAATAGGGTTCCGTTTGGCACGCTTCGGGTACGGAACCCTAAAAATGGAAAAATAGCAATATTTTATTTTTCGATTGCTATTTTATTTTTGGCAGTTAAGGGCCTTTGAAGTGACCCTCTTAAAATGTTTAGGTTGATTCTCAAAGGTATTGAAGTTGAAAGAAAAATGGGATGCATTGCTTTTGAGCGGTTAAGTGAGGGTAATATAATGGATGAAAATTTATGTGGAATTGCTGTGAAAACAAGAAATGCAATATAAAATTATAGACATCAAAAAAGATGTTGATGAAACTGTAAAATATGTTTCTTATTAGATTAAGTATTCATTTTGTGTTTCTAAACGAAAATAAGTGTATCTTTCTTTCGAAAAAATGCCTGTCTTAGAAGAGGAAGCCAAAAAAGAAGGGGAGATAAGGGCACGGGAAAGTTGGATGACTTGCGTTGGAAACTTTAATATCTTACATCATTATTTTCAATTTCGTTTGACAATCCCTATAAGATCGTGCGTCGGGCGTCGTCGGAGCAATCTATTGGGGAAATCCATGATATGCAATATCCATTAACGTAGTTATGGGTTAAAAACTGTGCTCCAGTAAGTAAGTAAAGTTGAAATAGCCTGATTTTATTGTAAGCGCTTACTATAGAATTTTTTTTTTTTGGGGATGGGAAATCATCAAATAATTTCTCCCGCTCTGGGTGGAGCGGAAGGGCGTGTCAGACTTTTACTGACTAAAACCCACCCGTGTTCCTTCAGTTGCCTATGCCAGGGCCGCGGTATCTCTTTCGAACAACCCGCGACCCCGGCGGCAATAGCGGACGGTGAGCACCGGGTAGCTCGCCGTCCGGTAAGGACCAGCCGGTCGATTCTGTAAAAATCTCACCGTGAAAACTTAGATGAAGTGAGTTTGTTTTTGCTAGGAATTGACACTATTGACAGCTCACTCCACGCTCATTTCACCTAAGTTTTCATAGTGAGATGGTTACAGAATCGCACTGCAGGCCCGAGTCGACGGCGCGTTGTGTTCCACGCGCGCCTCAAAGAGATGTCAGCAAGTGATGGGGTCCAATAGGGCTGACGCCCCTGGGGTCGCGGGTTGTTTTAAGAAGATACCGTGGCCCTGGCATAGGCAACTGAAGGAACACGGGTGGGTTTTAGTCAGTAAAAGTCTGACACGCCCTTCCGCTCCACCCAGAGCGGGAGAAGTTATTTGATGATTTCCCACCCTCAACCTCAAAAAAAAAAAAAAAAACCCGTGTTCCTTCAGTTGCCTATGCCAGGGCCACGGTATCTCTTTCGAACAAGCCGCGACCCCGGCGGCAATAGCGCAAGCTGCGGCAGATATTTAGCGGGGCTCAAAGGCTGCTGTCGTACTGAAATATGGCTGGAAGTTTTATCAATGCTTGTCTCACAACCTAGCGTGGGCGACATTTCAATAAAAAGAAAATACTTTGGTACGGTCAGTAACAGAAGTCGGTTAACACTGCTACTTTTTGACATCATCAAAATTAACACAAAATGATTCGACAAACTGCTTTTTTTTCGTTTACATGTTAAGAGTTAATGAGGAGCTCGTGGCTAAGTAATAACAGTCGCACGGGTCGATCCATCAGGTTAAGCTACGCTTGCCGGGGTTGGTCAGTGGATGGGTGACCATCTTTACACACCGAGACTCCTCCGTGCCTCGGAAAGCACGTTAAGCCGTTGGTCCCGGCTGTCATTCGTGGATTTTTGACAGTCGTTACGGGTCGTCAGAAGCCCGAAAGTCTGACAACCGGCCTTACCAAGGGGTTTCGTATTACCCAGTTACTGGGTTGTGGAGGTCAGATAGGCAGTCACTCCATGTAAAATACTGGTATTCAGCTGCATTCGGTTAGACTGGAAGCCGACTCCAACATAGTTGGGAAAAGGGTAGGCAGATTGATTGTTAAGAGTTAATGTTCTTAAAATTTTAAGTACTTCTGTTCCAATTTGAATTAAATATTTAGTACCTACTTTGAAAAGTATTCGAAATCAACAAAAAGTCGTCACACGTAGGCCTAAAGCTACGTCCATCGGTGTAATTAAAGCGAGCCGGCCATTTTGAAGGGCGACTTATTAATCGGGAAATGTCGTTCATGAATTGAGAGGCCCAGCCCTCTGGCCCTCTAGCCCTCCGGGTGCTGATGTCCCTCCCGCTAAATAATTTAGCTCCTCAAATTGCTTTTCAACGTAACTTATAACGCGTCATTTTTAGGGTTCCGCACCGCAAAAGGAATAAACGGTAGGTACCCTTACAGGATCACTTCGTTGTCCGTCTGTCTGTCAGTCTGTCAAGACCCTTTTTCTCAGGAACGCGTAAAGGTATCAAGTAGAAATATAATAAATATCAAATACGTAGGTCTGCAGTCCTTGGAGCTCTAAAAAAAATTAAGCTTCTAAGTCAACGAAATAAAAAATACGGCCTTTTATGCGACATATTTTGATACTAGCAAATAAATCAAAACCTATAGGGTACTTGCCGTTGACCTAGAATCATGTTTGGCAAGGAGAAAGGTCTCACAGCACAAGTAAAGGAAAAAGTGCGAAAATCGTTAATTTGAAGTTACCACATACTAGCCTCTGCTCGCGACTTCGTCCGCGCGAAACTTGTCCCCCCGACCCACCCAGTCGCATCGCATCGCCTGCTCACGCTATTACTTATTTTGTTTTCTCTCTCTCTCTCTCTCTTTTTACTTTTGCTCGGCTCCTAGAGATCATAGCGTGATATTAAATAACTTAAAGCCTTCCTCAAGAACGGGTCTATCAAATGCAATTTAAAAAGAATTTTTCAAATCCGACTAGTAGTTCCAGAGATTAGCGCGTTCAAACATACAAACAAAAAACAAACTCTTCAGCTTTATTAGTATAGATAGAAAGATATAGGTACTTAGATACAGATTTTATTTTTGCGATTACAATCTTAAATTTGCAGTTATTGGAGAACTGTCCGTGACGTATATCAATGTATGGGAGAACATGTTTATTAACTACAATGTAAAATTAGTTATGGAACTACGGAACCCAACTTCATTATGCGTGGCCCGACACGTACTTGGCCGGTTTTTGGATTATGTGTCGTGTAAAAGGTGTTGCTTTGAACAGGATAGAATCTGCGTAATCCAAGTAGGATTGCTCTACAAAGTCTAACAGTGTAAGACAACGAATGATGATGATACGAATATTTTGGTTTAAAACAGTGTCCATGGAGTTTTTGCCAGTTCTTCTCTATAAGAGGACCTTAGAAAGGGACAGCTAGCGTTATCTTTCTGACTGACCGACTCTTTGACAATTTAAGAGTGCCTGAGAATTATTTTAATTTAAATAAATGGTTTGAGTTTAGTTAGAGGTCTAAAGTAACAGTTTTGTAGACATCTATAACTCGCTCCTTTGTCTCTAAAGACAAAGGAGTGAGTATACACTTCCACAGAGGTGCTCCAGAAACTCTCTCGAAGCGTTATCCTCAAAGCTACGAGATCACTGACTTATGCACCGCAGTGATACGTCCTAGTAATTGAAATCTAGTCTATATAAGTCCTAGTAATTGAAATCTAGTCTATATAAGTCCTAGTAATTGAAATCTAGTCTATATAAGTCCTAGTAATTGAAATCTAGTCTATATAAGTCCTAGTAATTGAAATCTAGTCTATATAAGTCCTAGTAATTGAAATCTAGTCTATATAAGTCCTAGTAATTGAAATCTAGTCTATATAAGTCCTAGTAATTGAAATCTAGTCTATATAAGTCCTAGTAATTGAAATCTAGTCCATATAAGTCCTAGTAATTGAAATCTAGTCTATATAAGTCCTAGTAATTGAAATCTAGTCTATATAAGTCCTAGTAATTGAAATCTAGTCTATATAAGTCCTAGTAATTGAAATCTAGTCTATATAAGTCCTAGTAATTGAAATCTAGTCTATATAAGTCCTAGTAATTGAAATTTAGTCTATATAAATCTCAGAAACTTGTTGTTCCTGGTTATTTCCTATCGTAAAGAATAAGTGAAAATATTGGAAGTTTCCTACTCCGTCATTCATTTTCCGTGGTTACATTTTGTTATGATTCCAATATAAGTAGGTACAAAATACAATAAACCCAATGTTTATTTAGCGATAATCACCTGGATCCGTCAAGGTGCAGTGGAGCAGTGGTGGCCCAGTGGTAACGGCCCCGACTTATGAGTTGTAGGTCGTGGGTTCGAATCCAAACAGGCACTTTACTTTGTGTAAATTATTTCAAAACGCAAAACGGCTCTCAAAACGGTGAAGGCAAACATCGTGAGGAAACCGGCATGTCCTAGAACCTAAAATTCGAAGACATGTGATATCTACCAACCCGCACTGGGCCCGCGTGGATCTACCACGCGGGCCCAGTACAGTACAGCCAGTACAGCCCACTCCCTCTCGAAGAGAGGAGGCCAGTGTCCCAGCAGTGGGAACATTATAGGCTGATTATGTATCCGTCAAGTTGGTGATTCTGACCTGTCATTCTAAACAACATTCGCGTATATCCGACTCGTGAAAAAAAAAACTAATTCCCTTATGTATACCTACAACAGTATACACGGATTTTCGATGAAAAAATTTGTTTTTGGTGGCATCTCGAAATAAACTCTAGGTAGGTACTTACTTCAAAAAACTCATTTAATAAAATTTGTTTAAATCGCGAAGAGGAAACAATTCTAAGAAATCATCTCTTTATCCAAATAACGAAACCCTACAGAAACTCGCCAAATTACCACAGCAGAGTAACTAAATACTTGGCAAATTGTTATCCACAAATTGTGCCGAAACGTCTAGCAATTAGGGGCATAATCAAGTAACCTTGAAACTCCTACAAAATACCTATTGCGTGCCCTGGAGCTGGAGCCGTGGAGTGGGAAGCCATTACTAGCCACCTCGGGAAACATTCAGTTACTCGCAGAAGCTCTGGGATTCAAAATTTTATAAATTGTTAACCATTACGTTATATTCTGCCACCATTTGTCAAATTACACCATAATTTACATCGCTTCCCTGCATTTTCTTCAGTGAGAATTTTCTTTTGTTTGTGTTACATTGGTTGGCACCATTCTATGTAGCTTTCAGGTTCTCTTATGGATGCAGCAATGGATGTTCAGCAGGAAGTTCGGCGATGTAGTTGTTGTTACTGAAGGTAATGGAAATTGTAAGCCTGGTCGCTTTTACAGGAAATATACGGGATGGAATTGTGTGCAGGCGCATTTGTTGTAATAGAATACACAATTGTTTATTATTGCTGCAGGTGGTTATCAAGTAATGTTGGTGAAAATTAAAAAAGTATCTCTACAACAATAAGAAAATACTCCTGTACAATAATAAGACAATAAATAAATAAAATATTCTGCCATGGCTATGATAACTGTGTAATTGATGACAGTCGTTTCATAGCAGCAATATTCTTGTTATGAATGTGAAATTATCTCCTATTCTTAGCACAATGATCCCTTTATATTTTATTCACCAAGTTGTTATGATAATGAGCGCCATTGATTCAACTGTGATTGGGCCGCAAGTAATTAACCTTTTGAAGTCAGAACATAAAGTATTTGTTTTAAAACACTGATGAATGACACTGATTCAAAAGCTTTTACATTGTAGATAGTTAAGTTACTATAGAAAACTAATTATTATCTGTAGTCAATAAATGATTGGATCTACATTCTTTTAAATTAGGTATTTCTAGCATAGATTACAACAGATCGTTTACGTACTTTTCGATAAATATGACAGAGAGTTTAATCCAACAAAGGGACTTGAGGCTAACCAACAACAGCCGCACTGGTCGATCGATCAGGTGAAGCTGCGCTTGCCGAGGTTGGTCCGTGGATGGGACACCATCTTTCGTTAAGCCGTAGGTTCGTCAGAAGCCCGACAGTGTGACAACCAATTTTACCAAGAGTTTGTTTTTTAGTAACTGCGTTGTGGAGGTCAGACAGGCAGTCGCTTCATATAAAATACCGGTATTTAGCTGCATCCGGTTTGACTGGAAGCCGCCCTAATATAGTTGGGAAAAGGCTAGGCAGATAATGAGCTTCGTCCAACAAAGCTGTTTTAACCGATGCATCGATGTGATGTTGTAACTGCAATGTTCCTCGATGTAATGTTCGATGTTGTGTTCGATGTAATGTTGTAACCTAACTAAATGCTTTTTATCATACAGAAAATAAACTAAATGCCCATACCATACAGAAAATAAACTAAATGCCCATACCATACAGAAAATAAACTACATAATGTTGATCGTACTCGTATTCAGTGTTCCATAGTGTTGCACTCAGTGCAAGTGGTACGTTTAGTGTAGGTAGGTACTTGAAAAAAGTACATATAATGATGTTGGAAAAGTCCTGACTTTTTCCCCAGAAGCATTTAAAATTATCGTTTTTATAATGCTTCTAGTAATTATTAGTGAGTTAAATAGTGAGTTAACACCAAAATCTACTAGCAAGTCATTCACGTAATCATTTAGTTCCTCCACACAAAAATCCACACCTACTACAATACACACACACACTTCACACACACACACACACCCCACATACCCTCACACACACACACTGCATCATTATTTAGAATTATTTTATATTGCTCAATTTACTTTATTTTTAACTTGTTATTTCTCTACCCTTAATTAATTATAATTCTTGTATTATGTCCATTTTCAAACATCCTGAAATTAAATTGTTAACACAAAATGTCTCGAATTAAAACTTAAGATAACGCAACTCAGGCCCCCAAGATACAGGCGCTGCCTAGTTTGGGGACCACTGTTCAAATAAGTGTTACTTATTCTAGTTACAGCAAGCACTCAATATTATTATTTTTGTAAGTAATTTATTTTGTAACGATGGACCAATAAAATTATTCTTATTCTTATTCTAATTATTGTAAGGAATAAAATAGACGCGGACGTCCCAAGTATCCTCCCGTATGTTTTCACCAGGAGATTCGTGTTATTGGCTAGTTTCTGGTCGGGCTCGTAATTAATAGCGGCTATTATTTAACGTGTAGCCCATATTGTGGCCATTTCTGGCCATTTTCACTCGTAATTTGGCTCAGAATTGAACTCGATTCTTAGTTTAATTAAGCGGTTCGTTCTATAGCACTGCTGGGTATAATTTATTCGAAGTTTAATAACTTACCTAAGATGGGGATTGTGAGTAATTATGAGGTTATGGAATATTGATGGTGTTGTTCAGTTGATGCTACCTCCTTGGTTTAGTGGAGGCGCACGAGACGGCTGAGAGCGGGATCCTTGAGCAATGTTTTCATTAGGAGTGTCTGAGCTGCAGCCATTGATGGCAGGGACTCGCCCCCTATTAGACAGAAAGAAAGAAGGAAAGAAAGAAAAATAGTTTATTCACGAGAAATTGTACCTATACCTACATGAAAATTGTTTCTTAACTCAGTATGCCTAAAACTAAAACAAATGGGTATTTATTCTCTACTTAAAAGAACATTATCCTGGACGGAAATATGCGTCACTACCTTACTTTATTTATTTATTAAGGTTAGCCAACAATTGTTTACACAATAACACATCTGTTTAAATAAAAAGACAAGTCCTGACTGACTGACTGACTCATCAACGCCCCTCAAACCCTTGAACCTAGAAAGCTGAAATTTTGCAAAGAATTTTTCTTTATAATGTAGAAAAGGAATAAGGAAGGTTTTCCCGGTAGTCCATTCCCGTGGGATATTTTCCGACATCCATGCGGGCGTAGCCGTAAGCAAAAGCTAGTTTAAAATAATTTCGCAATTTACTTTATGAGAAATTACAAATTGTGGGACAGATTAAACATTTAATTAAAAATTACAAGCATCTTTATACTTATACATATCGAGTGTCCCAAAATTTACGCAAGATTTGAATTGAATTAAATAGAAAATACTTACAGTTTTTTTTCTTTTATTAAAATTTCTTTATCGAATCTTATAGTAGGTACATAATAGGCTAGGGTTATGTATGAAATAACATAGCATATCGGTCAAATGGCCTCCACGGCTTATTCAGATAACTGAGATCCATAAATACAACAACCAATTCTGAATTAAAAATATTAAAATTAAATTACTTAAATTAAATTCACTCACTCACACACAGTACACACACACACCCACCCTCACACACACATTAAAAATTTACACATTCAATAAAATTAAAATTAAAACATTCAATAAAATTAAAATTATCAATAAAATTAAAATTATATCAAAATTATTAAACAATTCTATTAACTTTAAAAGTAGGTATGTTACTAATTCTGACTATGTAGGTACCTACTTCCACAAACCTGTATTAACTCAGCTTATCTAGACATTGCTAAGTAAGAATAACATAAAAATATATTTCAATAACAATATTCCTATCTTCCACGTGTAGTAATAGATTATAATATTTATATTTGTAACAAAAGCATTAATTTTTATTTGGCTCAGTATTTTAGCCGCTCGTTTAATATGTTTTTCGACCTTGAACCGCCAACAATGGAGTTTGCTATCGTTTTAAATATAGTTTATTAGATTAACATGAAACGGATAGAAGGTTTACTCTGAACAAATTGTTTTTGAGAGCCTCGTCTACTTTTTATCTGCTTTTCGTCTACTTACTTATTTTGGTTAAACAACCATAGCGGCAAGCGTAGCTTAACCTGATGGTCGATCCATCAGGTTAAGCTACGCTTGCCGGGGTTGGTCTGTGGATTGGTGACCATCTTTACATACCGAGACTCCTCCGTGCCTCGGAAAGGTCTCGGCTGTCATTTTTGGATCTTTGACAGTCGTTACGGGTCGTCACAAGCCGGAAAGTCTGACAACCAGTCTTACCAAGGGGTATCGTATTGCCCAGTTACTGGGTTGTGGAGGTCAGATAGGCAGTCGCTCCATGTAAAATACTGGTATTCAGCTGCATCCGGTTAGACTGGAAACCGACCCCAACATAGTTGGGAAAAGGCTAGGCAGATTGATTGACCCATATATAGTATATTAGGTAAGGAATTGTAGTATTTAATTTCTGATCAGTCTTGATTCGTTTGAACACTGTACTAATCACAATATTATATCGGTGGATTGTCCCTGCCGGTTTTGCCCCTACAATATCATGGGAAAATCAAAGTGGACGATTTTTTGCTGAGATTTTTCAAAATCTTCAGTTAATTTTATCAGAAGTGGAAAGAAGAAGAAGACGGCGTTAGTTTATGTATGTGTGTTTTTCAGAAGTTCCTCGACTATTTCTTCTACATTGTAGTAAATACTTTAATGTGTTATGTGTTTATTTATTTTGTGGTTTTTCTGTTTTTAACTGGGCTGTGGTATATTATGCTGCCTTTGTTTCGACTGTATTTTTATTATATTTCGGCTATGTGGCTAATATTTCTGTACTATTTATCGTCTGCAGAGTAAATAGAGCGCTGAGCTGTGTTTATATAGTAAAATTTATTATCATTAAAGTGGTCATGAGTATCCCGGTATGATGGAAGTTTAAGCCTTGAATGGAATAAGTACATTGATTTTAGGCTGTTGATATTTTTTTGTGCTAAGCTGGTGGACAGGAGCATGGGTATTGGCACAAAATAGAGAGGCCCAGAGGCTCAGTAGTGGGCAAAGTCGGGCTGTGGATGATGAAGCTGGTGGACATACCAAGCCTTTGTGGTGTATTTTATACGAAGCCTTATCTATCCGTAGAGATCGAGCCAAGGATGACCATGCGCTTCGACGCATCATCACTTTACATCAGCGCAAATATTTTTAATATTTCAAGAAAAATATGGGATTGTGGAATAACATCTAATGATACAAAAAATGCAATCTCCTATAATCTGCCCAATTTATTGCGATCCCACATATTTGCTAAACGCGCCTAATATGGAATCCAGTCAGTCAGTCGTGTGTTACATGAAGAATGCAATTACCGCCCCCTCGCGGCGAGAAGGCAAAATAAATATATGATTACATGTTCCCCTACTTTCGGGTCTTGGATTAACCTGCCTGATGAGGTGGATAAGGAATTTTTAATCAAAGAGTGCATGGATATGATAATCCTAATTAGTTATTATGTTACAAAGCTGCTCCTCTTCATCTTTATGTTTTCAGGTAGGTACCTACCTAAAGGTAGGTAGGTAGGTTATTAAAACAGCCCTTTAAAGAATACTAAGCGATATATTTTCCATTGAATTACTTGTACCTACTTCATCATGTTATTTCAGGTTTTCCCAGGGAGAGCAAAAACGACCCTGACCTGTTTTTGAGGCAATAAGGCCGTAACTGTCATGGCCGCGGTGTAAGCTCATCCCACTAGAAATGCGACGAACATGAAACATGATATTTCCCGGATGTCTATGATGTTTCCTATTAGTCGCATTTACAGTGAAAAGAACTTAGGATTTTAGAAATACAATAAAAAAAAAACCGGGCAAGAGCGAGTCGGACTCGCGCACCGAGGTTTCCGTTCCGATTTCTGAAAAAGTGTGCTACATAGAGACATCGTTTTATTTTTCCTGTAATCTTTACATAAACTTCTATCACATAGAATAATTTCAGATTTTTCGCTTTGCAAAATTCGGAGATAAGGGGGGGGGGGGGGTGGGGGGGGGGGAACGGTATTTTTTTTTACATTTTACATCAAAAGTCGAAAACTATGCGGCCTAAAAAAAATAAAAATATTTTGAGAATGTGCAAACAGCGTTCTTTCATATGATACCCCACATGCCGTAGTAGCCCCACTTTAAATTTTTAAGACCGCCTTTCAGTAATTATTTTTATTTCTTTCTTATTTGCAAAATAGTTGGGTCAACGTCATCTAAAACTATTCTAAATTTCAAGTTGATAGCATTAGTCGTTCTTGAGATATCCAGCTGTGACAGACAGACAGACTGAGTCACACCATAAGGGTTCCTTTTTTACCATTTTGGTACGGAACCCTAAAAAGTAGAGGTGTTTTCGGAATTAAATTCTATCGAGGAAATTTAATCCAATTGCGTTTACCTTCAGTTAGAATATTAATCAAATTGTCAATAAATATCCAAAAATTAATCCATACACGCTGCAATATAGTGAAATAAATGTTTACGAAAAAGTCCCAATTTATTTTGGTATCGCCGCCGGCGAAATGTGGGTGTACTATAAGTACACCTCTGCCTAACCCTTGGGGAACCCCGGCGTAATGTTATGATGTTTATATTGTTAGGAAAGTCTATGTAGGTATAGCAGTTTCTGAACTCAGTGCTAAGCAAATTGTACAAAAAAGTACTCGTATGTTAACGAATCAACATGCCCAGTCATCCTCAGTTAAACGAAATAAATATGTAGCTCTCTCTCTCCTTATCAACCAAAGAAAACGCAGCGACAAACAGACCGACACTGATAGCATTCCATATTACACGTTCTATTTGACGTATTTGGAGCTGCGACTAAAAACGTGATCAATACAGACTCAGGCGCAGCTCAATAATTTATATTTCGTGCTAAACACTAATGATCGCTTACTGAGACACGGCTAAGCGGTCTAGAAATGTGTTGTACCATATAAACATGTTGTGTGTGTCTGTGTATTTGTAAAAAGTAAAGTAAAAATCGTTTATTTAAATATTCGAAAATACAATATGGAGGTCTTGTTGGTCCCAAACTAGGCACACCATCTTGGGCAACATTGAATAGGTAAGTAGGTATCAATCAATCTGTCTAGCCTTTTCCCAACTATGTTGGGATCGGCTTCCAGTCTCACCGGATTCAGCTGATTATCAGTATTTTACATGGAGCGACTGCCTATCTGACCTCCACAACCCAGTAACTAAGTATACGATACGATACCCCTTGGTAAGATTGGTTGAAGTCAGACTTTCGGGCTTCTGACGACCTGTAACGACTGCCAAAGATCCACGAATGACACCGAGGAGTCTCGGAATGTAAAGATGGTCACCCATCCACGGACCAACACCGGCAAGCGTACCTTAACTTGATGGATCGACCCATGCGGCTGTTATTACTTAGCCACGAGCTCCTCTCATTGAATATGAAGGTAATATTATTTTAATAGGGATAATTATTCTTTCTAAAAAAAATGATTGTGATGTAATTACCAATACCTATATGTGTTGTTTGCTGTACTTAATTGCTAACTTCTTGTCTTTCAGCCTAAGAGTTCGCAGGCGCAGGTTCAGTCTCCAAAAGTAAAATGTAGTTTGGAATCTATTGTCTTTTCAACTAAAAACTAATCCACTTTTTATCCCAATAAAAAGTGGCAGTGTTTTTCTCAGAATTTAGTAGTAATCTAAATTCTGAGAAAAATAATTGAACAAATAGGTCCTGATTACTAAATAGGTCACCACAATTTATTACTAAAACCTCCGCCATTTTGCTTGAAAGCAACGACCAACCTCCACGAAAATCAATCTTCTCAACGGTACCTACCTCAGTTAATAGTCACAAACAAACCCACGGACTAACGCGAGTTAATGAACAGTTTTCCCAGGAAAAGAGAGTTGTACCTACCGGTCGGTACCAACTACTCGGTAATGACTTAATTACGAGTCGTATGTAATTTTACGGTTTTCCATAGCGAAATTACTTGCTTGCAATACCTCGCGAGCGGCTCCGTGCTATTATGTAGGCTTACTTTTTATGATCATACTCGTAAACGGATAGATTACATAATTATGTTGGTCAAACTTGAGTTTAATATCTTTGGCAATATGTCACATCTTTTATCTATCTACATAAATAAAAAGAGACGTCCTGACTGACTGACTGACTGATTGACTGACTCATCAATGCCCAGCACAAACCCTTGGACCTAGAAAGCTGAAATTTTGCACAGAGGTTCCCTTTATAATGTAGACAAGGAGTAAGGAAGGAATTCCCGGAAGTACGTTCCGCCGGCAAAAGCTAGTCGTTTATATTTGGGGACAATAATAATAGGTACCTAGAGCTAAGGTCCAGAAAAATCACATTATTTCAGCCAACAATTTGATCTCCGGTTATTATAATATAAGTATTATAACTAATTGACGTTCGTTCTGAGCTTTAGAGGTTCAAAAGCGAACTTTATGATCAAACAAATTCTGCGACATAACGAATCCCTCGTACAGCTAATATAATACAACCTGTATTTTTCCTTAGTTATCCCAGAAAAACAAGACGAAATTCAATATCGTGACGTAATAGATGTTCTCGGAAAATTCTTCCAAATATGTAGGTCGCAATAATATAATTATGCGTTTAATGTTTGTTTTTCTAAAGAGAGAGATATTAGTAGAAGTTATCAACCTCTATATTACATGACTACATTGTTGATGACATGTCCAATGACTAGATTTTTCCCAAAACTTCTTCGCCTCGACATCTGTCAAAAAGAAATTATTCTTAGTGAAACATTTTCCTGAATAAACTTGGTAATTTAATTCAGGTTCTTATGTTGAAGATAAGATCCACCCTAGTTACAACTATGCTTATAGGGCATGTCTACAAACTGAGTTAATATCCATCTAGAATTGCTTTGCCAGAATTCTAAGAAAATCCTGCCCAAGTACAAAGTAAGTAGGTAAGAACGTTCTTAGTAATATAATGGAACTCGCTTCATCCCACGCTTAGGAGCCAAAGTATGAATTACTCAGATTTATTTTGTAAGGAAAAGTGAAGCGATTATATTCTCTCGTGGAAAACTTTCCGCTATTTGTCTTTGTTTGTTGTTTTTGCCCAAGGAAGATATTTTTTGGAAGATATACGAAGGTATTTTCTTTAGGAGCCAATTTATTTATGACAATATTATACCTGTCCTTTATGAAGTTAAAGTAGGTTAAGCATTCAATCAAAAATATATTAGGTACTCATAAGTTGAAGATACGCGTTTGCCAAGTGATGATACCTACCTTCCTAGGTCACAGGTTTTGGCATTTCATGTGGAGAGGTAATTATGGTGGTAACTGTAATAGTGTTTCATTAATTACAATGGATTACTTACCGTACCGAAGCAGAAGAGTTTTGATTAGAAAATCGGTAGGTACAGGTACCTACCCAAAGAGTAGGTAATTATTGACTCTCTCCAGCCCGGCTTTGGAAATGAAAAAATACACCAATATAAAAACCATTACTTACATAATAATCTAATAATGATGGTTTTACCCCGTAAACGTTTCCCTATCATCCTCAACAAACATTGCCAAGCATGTGCGAAAAACATGTTATTATCGAATTGCATAAATACGTTTTGCTATAACAATTTTATCAGGCGTTCAAACATTTATTCCATTATTCGGAAAGCTGCTTGATCGGAAGTTGCTCGCTTTGGCGCAAATCGGAACAAACACAATTAGCTGAGCATTTGGGAGGATACATTTTTTTTGTGTACACGGGATAGGTAGAGCTTCTGGCTGTATTTACGGAAAAATATATGTACCTACCTACACACCTACCTATTGCGTCACCGTCTCCCATTAGTTTAGATAAACCGCAATAACTTGATTTACAGTTAGATACTGGGCCCTAGATGTATAAATTGTCAAAAGAAATCCACTATGGGTCATCACCGCATTGATCAAGCTACGGGTGTTAAGTAGCTTGATGGCTCTGACCCAATCCTATCAAATCCTCAGTCCTCACTCCTCGTTGCTCTTTGTGACTAGCCTAAGGCATTTAATTTCGGTCAAATCCGATTTAGGGAAAACGGAGCCTTTATCCAACAGGACCCGGAATGGACAATTGCGATGAAATAAAGGCAATGGATGTTTTGTGTAAGCATAATATAGCCTGCACGTGCTTCAACATAATTTTAATTATGTAGTACATGTCAAGCGTAATCCGATTTTTAGGGTTCCGTACCTCAAAAGGAAAAAACGGAACCCTTATAGGATCACTCGTGTGTCTGTCTGTCTGTCTGTCCGTCTGTCCGTCTGTCACAGCCAATTTGCTCCGAATGTAATGGACCGATTAAGTTGAAATTTGGTACACATATGGATTTCTATAACCCAAACATGTACGGCTAAAGTAAATAAATGAATTTTGAAAATGGGGGTCACTTTTATGGGGCAAATAAGAAAATAAAAAATAAAAGTTTTGCAAACTGTACCGTGTGATCTATCAAATGAAAGGGCTTACTATGAGTCTCAAATACATTTCTTTTATAATTTTAAAATAAACAGTTTTAAAGTTATTTAAGAAAATAGACGAAAAATTACCATTGCCCCCCCTTATCTCCGAAACTACTGAGCCTAAAATTTTGAAAAAAAATACAGAAAATAGTTCTATACCTGTAGATTACAGGAAAACCTATAAGAAGTTTTTAGTCTTAAAATTAAATGGTAAATCTCTCAATATTGTGAGTTGAGGGAGAACATGTTTTTAAACTATAATGTTAAGTTCGTACTTGGGATAATTTCATATCAACTACCCTTCATTGTGCGTAGTCCAACACGCACTTGACCGGTTTTTTTTAAAATTAAAACCTGTCAGTACACATTATAAAGTGCAAAATCATGTACCTATTTACATTTATAATGTACTCATTGATTTATCTCATTAACTATGGAATTCTATGGCAATCAAAATTGACTCACGAGAGTACATAACATAAAAACAGATGGCACGTGTATATGGTATCGGTATTGTGTTTGTATATAATGTACTATCATAATTAAAATATACCTATTTTGCTGATAAACTTTTGACTCTTGTTTTTGTAATCGAGACGACATTTTACGTCATAACAATGTTTGTCTGCAATTAAAAACATGGCTGACCCTATTTCGCGCAAATTGTCTGCTTAGAGATTTTAAGATTGCATTTTCTATGAACTAAAATTATCTGAGATTTTCCAGATCTATTGAAGTCAGCATTGCAGAATCTTCAATCGATATTCTTCTGTCGCAGTAGTGGTAGAGATTGAACTAGTGAAGTAGGTATGTGTTAAGGCGATCCCCCGACCAAAACCTTACGATAGGGCGTTATTCAGAGGCTATTATTATCAATTACATCTATAAATTCATCACACTGCACGTTCACTTTTGTTTTTATGTGAATTAAATACATTTAAAATCTCCTTGTAAAAAAGTGTCTAAAATTATTGATTCCATGCATCTTTTGCTAAAAGTGACGTTCTAATCATTTAAGGATTACACTAATGGATAAATAATTTAAAAATCTAAATTATACACGTTTTATTTTTTTTTAAAGTTCTCTATTCTTTTTTTATTTAAATAATTCCAGAAAAAATGTGAATTTTTTGATGAATGGGCGTGTGCAGGGAGCGGGACAGAGCGAGGCTGAGCGGCGGGACAGAGAAGGACCGAAGGCTCAAGGTCATTTGGTCGGGGTATGGCCTTAACTTAAATAAAGAAAGTATCAAGATCAAAACTAGATGTAAATCCTTCTACATTATATATTAAATGGTTTTCTTCTTAAATTCTTGCATATTGTCACAATAAAGTAACTTTTCCCGGCTGCAAGTTGACGGCATCCTATACACACATCTTTTTTGGTAGTGTTCGGTACTTATCACACCCCTTCTACATAGGTACTACATCGATACATGAATCCAAATAAAATCCAGTTCTATTCAACTCAGTCTTTAACGTAACGTTAAACCTTCAATCCAGCGAGCCTGTGGTACCGGTTGGTAATCACACAGATCTGGAGGCCCAGCCTCAGGGCGCCGGCTCCTAACTGTACCTGCAACTTGGAAAGGTCACGGCGAGAGTACGTTTCTACACAAAGAGTTGCCTTTTTTAATTATGTGGTCCCTAAGGCTATGGAGTGCTGTTGTAGTAACGTGTTTTGTTGGTAAAGTTAGAAAAGTCGATGTAATTAGGGAGCCAGTGTATCCCTATAATAGGTAGGTATGCCAGCCAGGGTTGCGGGTTGTTCGAAAGAGATACCGTGGCCCTGGCACAGGCAACTGAAGGAACACGGGTGGGGTTTAGTCAGTAAAAGTCTGACACGCCGCTCCGCGCAAAGCGGGAGAAGTCATTTGACAATTTCCCATCGACAAAAAAAAAAACCGTATACAAAGGATATACCAGATTTGGTTTGGTTTGGTATTTCGTCAACAAGTCTTTTGATCAGTAAGGTATTCGTCGCATTGGGCTGCGACTCTGCGAGATGGTTATATTATCTGACTGTATCCTAGCAGACTTTGAAAACAAAGCTGTCAGGAAGAAAATGCTGTGCGAAAAGTCGCAACTTTTGAAGCGGCCGCGCAGCCACGCAGTCTTCAGTCGATGACCTTTCTTTGACCTCATCAAATGCTCCCTTTCACTACGAGTATCATACCATAATCAAGTGAAAATCCCATCGTATTCGAAACCTAATTAAACCACAATATAATATCGAAACGCACAATTTACGTGTCGGTCTGCCTCGGGTCTCGGCGGCTTTCTTCGCGGCGCTGCGCTGGCGCCAGTCATTAGAAAGGTAGCACTGATGTATTGCCCAACGTCACTCCCCCTTCTCCCCTCTCCTAGACCCCGGCCCCTTGCGGCGTGCGCCGGCGCAGCGAGAGTTCTGACGTAGAAGATGAATACCCAGAAGGTGCACTTCATGGAAAGCTCGCTACAAAAGTTAGAACGCTCCCGTGCTTGCGTGTGTCCATGATAAAATGATAAATGATTTATTTCTGTAAGTAGGTTTGTACAAACACTTTTACACGTCAATCATATTTTTAAAATTAAAAATATACCCTTTCAAATAAAATAAGAATTTACCGAATCGGTTCATAAATAACGGAGTACTGAGGTAACAAACATAAAAAAAAATACAACCGAATTGATAACCTCCTCCTTTTTTGAAGTCGGTTAAAAAAACTAGATGAGGTCGGCGTTTCTTATCTGACTACTCTGAGAAGAAACGCCGAAACAAACTCAGAGGTCACAGTCTCTTTTAAAGTCCAGACATAATCTTGGTCAGATCATATGAAGACCATGTAGATTGCTGTCTGAAGTGGTCTTTTGAGGAAATAACCACACAGATTGAGTGGACCTGTCCAGTCAGTGCACGCATTTGTCAGTAATCGTGCAGCTCAACTCAAAACTTAGCTCAACGATTCGACGAACAATACCAAAGAAAAGACATTTGGGTAACATGATGTTGCATTGTAAAGTCAAATAGAACAATCTACATTTTCTGTGTGAGATGATTAAGAGCCTAAGCACTGCTACACATAGATTACTTCCTTCTGACGACACTGACACTGACACTGACACTGTTGGCGCAGTGGTTGAGCGATTGACTGCTGCGCAGCATGTCGCGGGTTCGATTCCCGCACGGAACAAATATTTGTACGACCTACAAGTATTTGTTCCGAGTCTGGGTGTTTTTCTATCTATAATATGCATATATTTCCAAAAAAAAAAAATGTATATAAGTAGTTTATCAGCCATCTCGTTACCATAACACAAGCATTAGGTTGCTTAGCTTGGGACTAGATGGCGTTGTGTGAAATGTCCAAGGATATTTATTTATTATTTATTCTAGGGCGGAGAAGACTCTTGGCAAATTTCTGGTTAGGTGGGCTGCACCAGGACTACCAGAGGCCCATGATGCTGCTGCTGTTTATCACCGCTCGCACTGTAGCTGGCATAACGTAGTAGGGCTCCCCAAATTCAGAACTGACTTTCTGGTGTAACCACAGACAAATACAATGCTAGCCCTGCATAGTGGAACCTTCCATTGTAACCACAGACAAATACAATGCTAGCCTAGCCTAGTGGAACCTTCCATTGTCAGTATCGTATGCTGTGGCACTTCTGTAACTAGTTACTTTAATGTTGTTTCGATATAATCACGTTTATTGATTTGATAATAAGCTTGTCCCTTTTCTTGTCACATAATACTATACGTGCTGCATGCGCCGGCGCCGGTTAGGTGGAACACTTCGGAGCCGTTTTCAAAAACGAGCTTGTTGCTAGGTTGGGCTTTCGGCAGTGGATTGTGGAGATGTGGAAACGACCTTGTTGCTAGGTTGGGCTTTCGGCAGTGGATTGTGGAGATGTGGAATAGCTTCAGTTTAATTTGATTTAGTTTTATTACATTGAGTAGGAATTGTAGTTCTCCTTCCCGTTTATCAAATATCATTTATTATTTTTCTTTTCTTTCAAGCCCTCAAATTGATTCATCTTCGCTCTTCTATTAATAACCGAGTTAACCGAGATTCGATTAACTAATAAAAAATAATAGTATTTAGGTATCGGATTCTTTGAAATCAGCCTAGGAACCGTACATTTTTCCAGGGTAAAAAGTATTCGATTTTAGGAAAATCGATTTTTGAAAAGTAGTTTTTCGGTTGTTCGCTTTTTTAACGATATGTTTGTGCGTAAACAATATTATATTTTAATTCCATATGAAAGCTGAGATTTCAACGAAAGAAATGAGCACTGGTAAATGTCATTTATCAAAAATTTACTAACCAAATTTTTCGATTGAAAATAAGGTATTTTTTTTGTATTTTCTTCATAAAACATAGACGAATAAATATTTCGTTTTGAAAATATTTGGGCTTGTTTAAAACACAAAAGATAACATTTTTACCAATTTTCATGAAAAAATAATAATATTTGCTATAGTTATAAATTAAAAACCAAAAAAACGGTTTTTTGCGTTTTTCTCGATAATTTGAGGTTATGGGTAATAATGTATGAGATGAAAGTTAAAGATTTTTTTATTATCTACCACTTTTACATTTAATTTTTTTCGATAGGATGCATAGTATAGCCGCAAATCGGAAAAAACGAGTACAAACCCCTAAAACCGTATATGTATATTACCCACCCCCACCCCTCTTTCCGAGAACTTATTCCGAGTCTGGACTATTTTTCTTTCGTTACTCGTATACTGCTAAGAATTTTTTTTTAACGGTATTTTGAGCGGTTTGGCCTAGGTCTATTTTCCTAACAACTATGTTGGGGTCGGCTTCCAGTCTAACCGGATGCAGCTGAATACCAGTATTATACATGGAGCGAATGCCTATCTGACGTCCACAACCCAGTAACTGGGTAATACGACACCCCTTGGTAATACTGGGACCCAATTCCGGGCTCGAGCTAGATATCACGACCATGGAGATCAATCTCTGTTTCAAATCTCCGCAACAATGTCCGGTTCAAATCTCGATACTATCAAAAAACCGTATTCTGGTAGACCATGGAGAAAGATTTACAACGGAGAAAATAATCTCGTCTAAAAGACGTTCCATTTTTATCGATTCACTTTGATTATAATCGATTATGCTACGTTTTTCTATTTTTAGTAATAATAACGTATGTTTAATTCATTAAATCCAAGCAAACACATTATAAAAGATAATTTTAGTATATTCTGTTCCTATAACTGTGTTTTTTTTATAATTACCTACTTAGATACTGAAAATAGTAATTGCAAAGTAGCGTGATCCGAAACGCATTTCGCATGATTTGTGTAGTATTATAAGTGCTCTGTGATTTGTGTCCTTTTTCTGACGTAGGTAGGTTTTAATTTTCAAACTAAATAAAACTATTTTTAATCGCGATAACGGTGTGGAATAAAATTAGTTGTCATGAACTAAAATTCACACCAACATAACACCTTGACTTCAAGTGCAAAAACAGTACTGTATTTTTTTTTATTTTGCTTATATCTCGAAAACGGTGTGAATTTTTAATCGCAAAAATAATGAAAATTTGGCCCCCTTTATGAAACACATAAACCCCGAAGCCTCTACATGTAGGTACCAAAAAAAAAACTAATATAAACCTACGAATGTAAATTTTGACAGATGTTCCAACGGAGATTTCATATCTCCCTACCTTAGGACCAGCCGTGATATCTCGCTGGTTTGCGATCGAAAAATTTATGAATGGAGATCGTTAGAATAGCATTTTTTCGTTTTCGACGGAGATAAGCAGTTTCTCGACTGATATTTCGACCATGGAGATAATTTCCATGCCACCGGAATTGGCCTCCTGGTTGTCAGACTTTCGGGCTTCTGATGACCCGTAATGACTGTCAAAGATCCACGAATGACAGCCGGGACCAACGGATTAACGTGCTTTTCGAGGCACGGAGGAGTCTCGGTATGTAAAGATGGTCACCCATCCACGGACCAACCCCGGCAAGCGTAGCTTAACCTGATGGATCGACCCTTGCGGCTGTTATGACTTAGCCACGAGCTCCTCAATAATATAATTATAATAATAGTAAGATAATGTGAAATGTAATAGTGTGTGTGTGTGTGTGTGTGTAGTGTGGATGTAATGTGGAAGCTTGTCATTAGCAATTTTTCTGACCTACGAAATATTGTAAATTTTAGGTATTAGTCTGTAAGCTTTCTGTAAAATAAAATAAATAATAAATAAATAATAATATAATTATAATATTAGTAGTAAGATAATGCTAATAGATACAAATTTATAATTTTTTATAGGTAGTACCTACAACTACACTGATGAAATGATGACGTTAAATTATAATAATATTGCATCAGTTAACGATAAACGATTCATACAAATTACTATGGCGAAAACTCTGCATTACGCAAATCAGAAAGTACCTACTGATTGTTTTTCTTTTAAATAAGTGACTTCTTGTGTACGCCAAAGTTATCAAAATACAGCAGTGATTTTTGCACGTTTTTCAGAATCAGAATCGGAATCTTTATTTGTAAATATAGTGATATTTAGTTTTTTATAACAATCTATAAGGTTTATCCTCAATCCGATTTTTTCACCGACTGGTGAAACTCTTGAGCTAGCCAGACGTAGGTATTTTTTCATGGCTTCTACTTTAAATTTTCTATATAAACTAATCTAAAACCCATAACACGATCTCCTGGTACCCACCCATAATGATTGAATATTCTGAAACTGATCACCTGATACAAACCTGTAATTGTGTTTAACCTGTAACTGACCACTACAGGTTTAGCTGCCTCTTCCCATATAGACAAGAAACGAGAAGTCACCATGCTAGCTCGTCTAGGATTCCGCAACTCCTACTTTAAAATTTATACTTTGAATAACCAGACAAACTTTCGCACATTACAGTTACCGACACCATGCACCCTTTTTGCCCTTTATTTATATCATAAACAACCCATGATAACAAACGGAGGGTAGGCAAACAATTCTCGGAGAAATTAATATTGTGTCGAAATAAGACGTAATATGCTATTACGTACGATATTAAGTCATGTTCGTCAAGGAAAACAAAGAAAGAAATAAGAAATAAAAAAGCTACTCTTATGTACTTCTGTTATTAAAGGAAATATAATGTAATGTTGGTCTGCTCATGTATTCATAAGCAAGAGTTTTTGTACGCCCTGAATTCCTGAAATAAAGGTTTTCTGAACTGCCTGCAGTATTAAAACGTGATTTAGCAACTTAGTGCTCTAAGATAATTCATTTGAAAAGCGCACCGTTCGTAATCGTTAGACACGATTTATCAAACAGTGACATAGAAATTAAATGAAATTAAATTGTTTATTCTGCAATAGGATATCGGAATCACTTTTACACATCATATTAAAAAAAAAATAAGCTAGGCCTGCAAAAATAAGTAGTACCACACTTTTAAAATTCCAATAACTTTTTAAATACACAAGATATACTTTCGAAACAAAAAGGACGGTAAAAACTGGCACGCATGGGATGAGCTATGGAGGCTAGTCAGAAGCCGCAGACCACCACCTACCACCCTCAGGGCACCAAAACAGGCCCTGATAGAAGAATGAGAGAATATTCCCCAATATCGGCTCCGAAACCTCGTGTTCAGTATGCTAAATCGACTCGGAAGCTGTAAACAGAGCCCGAGGAGGCAATACCAGTTATTAAAAAATAAATAAATAACATGTAAAACATACTTGTAAATGTTAATTGAGTTTTATGACAATAAGCTAAAAATGGCTATTTTTATTGTTTTATCTTTTTTAGGGTTCCGTACCTCAAAAGGAAAAAACGGAACCCTTATAGGATCACTTGTTTGTCCGTCTGTCTGTCTGTCTGTCAGTCTGTCAAGACCCTTTTTCTCAGGAACGCGTGGAGGTATCAAGTTGAAATTAATATCAAATACGTAGGTCGGTGGTCTCTTGAAAAACCCAAGCTTCTAAGTCAATGCAATGAAAACATACGGCCATATAAGCAATGATATATTACCTTTAGATGCGTTACCCGGGCTCAAAAATGGGAAATTAAATGAAGGGTAATTGCCCGGCGTGATATCAGTCACGCACGCGCGCCAGTGAACATGCAGCAGCTAGTGACGTAATTAAATAAGTATATTCATCTCTTTCTTACAACAGGTATCGGCATGCGTCTTTCCTTTTCTTTGCGGTCAGTATATACTGGTATGTTGGTACATCATGGCTTACGCTGTTTTTGAAAGCACTGATGTTCGTGTATGACGCGTCTATCTATATAAGCAAGCGTCATTGCATATAAGCGACATATTTTGATACTCACAAGTAAATCAAAACCTATAGGGTACTTCCGTCCGAAAATTGATAATTTATAATTTTATCCCATAAAAAAATATTTTTAAGTATGTCATCTGTCAAGGCCCTTTTTCTCAGGAACGCGTAGAGGTATCAAGTTGAAATTAATATTAAATACGTAAGTCTGTAGTCCCTTAGATTTCTAAAAAAATCAAGCTTCTAAGTCAACGAAATAAAAAAATACGGCCGTTTATGCAACATATTTTGATACTCGCAAGTAAATCAAAACCTATAGGGTACTTGCCGTTGACCTAGAATCATGAAATTTGGCAAGAAGCAAGGTCTTACAGCTCAAGTAAAGGAAAAAGTATGAAAATGGATTATTTGTAGCTTTTTCTGGCAAAATGTGGGTGTACTATAGATACACCTCTGCCCAACCCTTCGGGGAAACAAGGCGTGATGCTATATTTATGAATAGTTTTTTTCGAATACAAACTTAAATATGCAGTTGTAGAATTGTCCGTGACGTATATCAATGTATGGGAAAACATGATTTTCAACTTAACGTTAAGTTTGTCTGTGGGATAAATTCTTTTCAACTACGGAACCCTTCATTGTGCGTGGTCCGACACGCATTGGCCGGTTTTTTATTTTAAATCTCTATCTTCTATATTTTAGAAAAAAATGAAATTTTAAAAGTGTAGTACTTAATTTTGCAGGCCAGTGTAGATGAAGTCGACGTTTTCTATCTGACTATCCTGAGAAGAAATGGCAAAAGAAACATTCGTAATTAATAGGGGATAGTGAGAAAGCTTTTATGGAAGGTCAGACAGAAAACTATACTGACGTTACTTTTAAAGTGGAATAAATTTTAATAAAAACAATATTTTTTTTGGTTAAATATAAAATTTGCCTACAGATTACTTCGTAGGAACAGTGGGTAACTATCCTTAGCTCAAAATAGTTACAACGTACGCACGGCTACAGATCAAGCTATACGTTTCCAGTATAAGCTGATCTCACATTGTATAGGATTTTCTTACAATGACAGCTCAGTGTAAACTGGAAATGTATAGCTTGATGTGTAGCCGTGTCTACAATAATCAACAATATATACAATATAAAGTCTTTAGAATATAATCTTCAGAATATTAATATAGTTGTATGCAGACACAACACAACACATTACTCATGTCCCACGATACGGATGGTAGACATCGGTATGTACATGTACAATACAATAGAACACTGTACATGTACCTACAGTACAATCTTATTTACATAACAATAGGTACATAAGAGGTAGGTACTCTACTCTGTATTGTTGTTATTTCAGGACTTAGCAACGGATGTTTCTCGACGGCGCGCGGCGCGGCGTGTTTACCTACTGTTTACTTATTTATGACATAAATATTTGACGGCGCATTGCTAGCGCCATCTGTTAAGAGATACGTCGGAACGAGATTTGACAACTGTCAGTCTGGCGGAGCGTCGAGGCGAAGGTCAGCGCAGCCATGTTGAACGTCAGTTTTTCCGAACGTCAACGGCGAGCGCACCACGTATCCGACGAATCGCTTTTGTTCCGAGTAATCTTGCACGTTTTTGTTTCAAAAATAATTAAAACCGTTTAACTAAGTGATTTCCTAATTACTAGTGGACAGATTGTAGTGAGATTCTGTAAGGAAGATATTTTGTGCGATTTAATAACTTTTGATTGTGACTCGAGTGATCCTTTTTTTGGACTACCCACATTACCACTTAATAAAGACATGGCCGATTCTGTTGATGAAGGGCACCTGCCCATATCAGAAGTGGGACCCCATGTGCTACCGACCGCGGAAAAACGACCGCCTGACGAAAATAGCGCCTTGAAGTTGTTGAGTAATATGGAAGCACTATTTACTCGTTTGTTAGCAACGTCGCAACCACCGGTGGCAAGTGCTAGCGCCCAGTCCAGTGCAGTACAGCTCGTACAGTTTAATCCAGAAGATGCCGACGTGGATATAGAAGAATCTTAAGCGGCATTTCACTAAAGCGGAGATTGGAGGTTACTGAAAGCCAAGAACTTGATTTCAAGCGACCTAAAATTGCTGACGCAAGATTTCCCGGTACATGTTATTGGTGTGGACTCCCTGGACATCGGCAAGCCGACTGTAGAAAGCGACGAGAAGATCCCTCAACTACCGTACGTACCTCCGAGAAGACTACGACCGTAACCTGCTACATTTGCGGTAATCCGGGACACATAGCAATGAATTGTCAAGAAAAGGGGAAAGGTGGTGGAGCTGCCGCAAGGAAAGAGGTCAATTTCTGTGAACAACGGTTGTCGAGGGATACCTTGAGGACGTCATCCGGTGAGCTCGTGTCTTTTTTATTTGATAGCGGATCATCTTGCTCTTTGATAAAAGAAAGCTTCTCTAGTAAGTTCCCAGGGTGTTGTGCGCAATAATCTTTTGTATCTTACGAGCATTGGCGGCGATGAAATAAAATGTACGTCATAAATTTCGAGTGAGGTAAATCTTGTAGAAATTTCACAAATCTTGACATTTCATATAGTACTAGACTCTGGGACGTTGGGAGTAGTCATCGATTAATGTGAAGGTGGTCGAAGGGATAATGTCGTCCGGGCCATGCAGCTGATAGCGGCTGGTTGAAGGGACACATTCATCCGGTCCAACCTTAAGTGTTTAATAGTGTGAAGGTGGTCGAAGGGATAATGTCGTCCGGGCCATGCAGCTGATAGCGGCTGGTTGAAGGGACACATTCATCCGGTCCAACCTTAAGTGTTTAATAGTGTGAAGGTGGTCGAAGGGATAATGTCGTCCGGGCCATGCAGCTGATAGCTGCTGGTTGAAGGGACACATTCATCCGGTCCAACCTTAAGTGTTCAATAATGTGAAGTTGTTCGAAGGGATAATGTCGTCCGGGCCATGCAGCTGATAGCTGCTGGTTGAAGGGACACATTCATCCGGTGCAACATTAAGTGTTCACTGGTCGAAGGGACAGTGTCGTCCGGGCCAAGCACGAGTTGGTCGAAAGGACACACCCGTCCGGTCCAGGTTAATATTGTGAGGAAAGTTGATCGCAACACGACGGTATCGTCCGGGCCAAACCGAAGGGTTGGTTGATAGAACATGCTGATCGAGTTTAGAGTGCATTGCTTGTCTGGCAACTGTTTAAAGAAAGGTCCATGAGTGGTCGAAAGGACACACACTTTCTTCTGAGACAGTTACAGTTAGTTTGAGAGTAATGTCATGTCTACCAGTCATAGTTTGTCAGGTTGGGCGAGCGGTTAGATTTACTGACACCCGTTCGATTGATTGTGTGATTGTTACAGGACTGCGATCTGATGCGCCCGAGGACGGTCGAAAGTCAGTCCGGCCGTGACGGCGCATTGCTAGCGCCATCTGTTAAGAGATACGTCGGAACGAGATTTGACAACTGTCAGTCTGGCGGAGCGTCGAGGCGAAGGTCAGCGCAGCCATGTTGAACGTCAGTTTTTCCGAACGTCAACGGCGAGCGCACCACGTATCCGACGAATCGCTTTTGTTCCGAGTAATCTTGCACGTTTTTGTTTCAAAAATAATTAAAACCGTTTAACTAAGTGATTTCCTAATTACTAGTGGACAGATTGTAGTGAGATTCTGTAAGGAAGATATTTTGTGCGATTTAATAACTTTTGATTGTGACTCGAGTGATCCTTTTTTTGGACTACCCACATTACCACTTAATAAAGACATGGCCGATTCTGTTGATGAAGGGCACCTGCCCATATATTATATAATGCCTTTATTTACTTACATGTTAATTATATTTTATGTTTAAGTAGGATTCAAGCACCACCTGACCAAGTACTTATCGTAATTTTGGGTAACATTATTATTGTATACATTGAACACAAACGCATAGAACCAACTACATATAATAATACAAAGCACGATATCTCTATCTATTATGTGTACAATTAATACTTATTGTATATACCCGAGTGCTTTAAATACATATAATAAGCCTCAGTTTAATAACTTTCAATTCTTACGGTTAGACCAGGATACACAAAGTAATGAAACAGAAATAGCCAGGGGCATCAAAATTTCAGGTGTAAAAACTTTTTCAACAACAACTTTGAAACAATCTTCCTTGGAAGATATCCGCAAAGTTATCGAGCGAAGACAGTGACTCCCTCTAGTACCGCTAAAAAATTACGAACAATAATAAAAATAAACAAGTAAGTGTATAAATTAGGGAGGCCGCACATAAAATCGTTTGTTTCTTATAAGGACATATAAACTTGTGCGGTGTACTTTTCTCCTATTTTTCTTGTAGGGTTGACACAGAAAAAATACCTAAGCCTATTTAATAATTTGACTAGCTGTTGCCTACGTCATCGAGCACATTCAATATTTTAAAAACCCGTTTGACCCACGTAAACTCCTGCCGAGTGGTCCCGAGTTGAAAAATCCATTTCAAAGTTCATCTCTATTCTATAAACTACACCTTCCAACTAAGGCGATCGCTTGTTCATCAGTCGACCACGGAACTATTTTAAATATGTATAAGTAGAACTAGATAACCAAAACACAACGTTATTCAAATATGTGAGACACGTATTTTTTCGCCTGACCAGAATCAACCCCTCTCAAATAATGTTAGCGGGCCTAACCCTCTTTAGATTCAAGACCCCGTGGCCTCCCTCGGGCTGGTTTGCAAACTCAAATTACAAATTCAATAAGTCCGCTTATTTTACAAGTGAATAATAACAATACACATTGTTGAACTCTTTAGCTGCGCAGATAATAGAATATTTAGAACGAAATCCGCTGCTGAAAATAACTCGAAACAACTAAAGTTTGTTCGATTTACTTATGGAAACTGCAAATATTGACGAAACCAGAAGAGAGAATTAATTCTTGAAGCAGAAGTATCTTATTCAAACGCGATCTACTCGAGTACTAGTATCTACTTCAAGGAAAATTATTAATGATGAAATGATTAGTCTGTGAGGAATGCTAGAAGATGCGAGACGCACTTATGAAAGTATCGTCAATGACGATACTTTCATAAGTGCGATACTTTCATAAGTGCGTCAGTGACGATTCGTCATTAGTCTGTGAGGAATGCTAGAAGATGCGAGACGCACTTATGAAAGTATCGTCATTAGTCTGTGAGGAATGCTAGAAGATGCGAGACGCACTTATGAAAGTATCGTCATTAGTCTGTGAGGAATGCTCGAAGATGCGAGACGCACTTATGAAAGTATCGTCATTAGTCTGTGAGGAATGCTAGAAGATGCGAGACGCACTTATGAAAGTATCGTCATTAGTCTGTGAGGAATGCTAGAAGATGCGAGACGCACTTATGAAAGTATCGTCATTAGTCTGTGAGGAATGCTAGAAGATGCGAGACGCACTTATGAAAGTATCGTCATTAGTCTGTGAGGAATGCTCGAAGATGCGAGACGCACTTATGAAAGTATCGTCATTAGTCTGTGAGGAATGCTAGAAGATGCGAGACGCACTTATGAAAGTATCGTCATTAGTCTGTGAGGAATGCTAGAAGATGCGAGACGCACTTATGAAAGTATCGTCATTAGTCTGTGAGGAATGCTAGAAGATGCGAGACGCACTTATGAAAGTATCGTCATTAGTGGAGGATGGCTTAGGTATGTAGCACCCTGCAAGCAATAGGTAAGCATAATGACGAAGGGGCAAGACACGCACCCTAATTGCGTAACACACAATCTGAATGATTTTGAAGCATATTGCTTATCCATTGCTTCATATGTTCGAAAAATTTGTCTGCTCAGCAACGTAAATAACGCAATGAATGTTGTTGAACTGTGAACATGATACCGATTCCTACTGTAAGTGTGTTCCGCAATTACCCGGCTGTAGTGATGAATCGAAGGATTAAACATTTATTTAAGGATAAAACATTTATTTCAATAAAAACCAATTACAGGCACTTTTGAATCGACAAGGGTCGGTCAGTCAAAAAGATGAAGCTAGTTGCCCGTTCCAAAGCGTACGAGGTACTGTAGAGGTTTGTTGTAATCAAACCTTAGCAGAGATATTACTGGCTGACATTTCAATCATTCAAACATCGGATATACTTATAAAAAAGTGATGGTCGCTTTTTTATAAGGATAGACAGATAGATTTTAGCTAGGGCTCCGCGTAGGGCCTAGGGAGTGTGAATTATAATTTTGTTCTGATTGAATATAGCGGGCTTCAGCCCCATTTCTACTGAGTACCTCTCGTCTACTTATTTTGTAGTTACAAAACCCCCTGTGAAGAGCTGAGAGTACCGGGTCTTCACAGTAGGTAACTATGGAGAAGAACGGTCAAGAATCTCCACACACCACAAAAATATCTTTTCTATCCCGTGTCAGCCCTGCCAATTCATTACTTAAGGGCGGCGTAGTCAAAGTCCCCGGTAGGCTAAGTTGGCGCAGTCGTAGTTTGCTGTCCGCACACCTAACTGACAACCGACTGCGCCGCCGGGAGGGGTGCTGTTATATGGGCCGTGTTCGTACTTTCACATTACGTCGTATGTCTTGTTTGTCTGACTTTATTTTATTGGACGAGTTGAATAACGAGTAGAGGTAGTAAACACGGCTACACATCAAGCCATACATTTCCAGTTTACACTGAAATCTCATTGTAAGGAAAACCTACACAATGCGAGATCAGCTTATACTGAAATGCATAGCTTGATCTATAGCCGTGCGTATAGCCACAGCCATTTATATTTTTTTTGCAACAGGGACTGAAAAGGGATCTTAAAAATTTAAAGTGGGGCTACTAGGTCATGTGGGGTATCATATGAAAGAACGCTGTTTGCACATTCTCAAAATATTTTTTTTTTTTTTTTAGAACTCATAGTTTTCGACTTTTGATGAAAAATGTAAAAAAAAATACCGTTGGTATAATAAGGGGGGCCCTTATCTCCGAAGTTTGCAAAGAAAAAAATCTGAAATTATTCTATGTGATAGAAGTTTATGTAAAGATTACAGGAAAAATAAAACGATGTCTCTAAGTAGCACACTTTTTCAGAAATCGGAACGGAACCCTCGGTGCGCGAGTCCGACTCGCACTTGACCGGTTTTTTTTTAAATGCTCGTGATCACGAGAGACTTTTCCATTTTGAAACCCTTTCAAGATCTACTACTCGCAAGCAATGTTAAGATTGTGTCTAAAAAGGCAGTTTACATCATAACTATAAACTATAACCCACACCTGTATAATATCTCCATAATGCCGTGCTGGCTCGCCCGGAGGACATAAAGCTATCCACTGTTTGGTAACCACACGACGGAACGATACTCGATGGGATATTTATTTTCTAACACCATAAAAATATTTCCATAGTTGCAGCGACCGACTTGGAGTACAGATGACGACAGAGGTGTTAATATCTTCGTCTAGAATACGGCATTTAAAGGAAACTTAGAGAAAACGAAGGCCTGATGCAAAACAGTATCTAAAAGGAATATGGGGATCAGATTTCTAAAGTTCTGAAAAGTAAAGCTTCGGCCAAACCTGAGCGACCAAAACGACTGCAAAGCGGGAGCGTCAGTCGCGCGGCGGACGCTGCCCGTCGCGTGAGCTTGACGCGGGAAAAGACCGCGTTTGCAAAGCCTTGTGGTTAGACGTGTGTAGAGTTTGTCTACACTGATCAAAGCGAGAATTTTATGAATAGTGACTATCATTTGTACCATTTATGATGTTAATAGCGCTTTACAATGTCTTTGCAAAAAAACTATGCTGATTTAATATTTTTCCGAATACGGACTCGATGGATCAATTGAATCTCATATTGAAGTATTTGGCGAAGTACGCTCATATCGTACGGATATCGAGAATCGTCTGTCTACCTATTCCAGTCTATTAATGTCTTTGTCGCTTAGCGACCACATCGCCCAGTGCAGGAAAACACAAAATTATTGAATATAATCTACCTTATAACAAACTTGTACAATTGTTTAGCCTTATCGGACACTGGAAAAGCAAGGATGGAATTACAAAAGCCAATATCGTAACTTTTATACCGTCCGAAAACATTACTTCTAATATTTTCATTCCGGACACACCATCACAATATGACAGACATCATGAACCATCACTCCACAGTCATCACAGTTTGGAGACAAAGCTTTCCTCATTAAGTAATAAAACTTACTTGATGGAATATGTCCGGAGCGAAGTCTTAAGGCTATAGTAATTAATAAAAATAAACTTAATTATATGCACGTAAAATGTCATTTTAAATGGAAGAATGCTTCTTGATGATTGATCTTGGACTTACTAAGTTATTTACTTCACAATATCTCAGTTGTGTGTACTTATTACAAAAATTAAAATTAATTCAGAAGGTATACTTAATTTAACACAAAATAATTTGATGCATGATAAAGAAACGATTGAGACGAAATATGGGACTGATATAACACAATAATTTAGATGTTAAACTAAGCTATAGACTTGCGGCTTCAGTGCTTATTCACTAAAAATGAGGTTTGCGGTTCGCGCTGTAGTCGCGCAGGTGTGCATGTAAAAGTTTCGCGTTGTAGACGCTCCGGGGTCGCGTGCCGCATCCCGCTACTTGACGTGTAGGTCTGGCCGTAGCATAAAAATGGTGTATATTTTATACAGCTTTCCCATAATAAATGAAGAGGTAGGTTAAGTTTACTATTGTATGCACATAAATCAGAAATATGATACGCCATTAAAAATAAAAAAAATAACGTAAACGTGAACCACATCAATCAATTCCCTTCAATTAACAATCCACCCTTTATTTCTATCCTGATCAAACATAACATTACAAACAGAAAGCCCAATGATAAATGACGCAACAAAATCGATTAAGGCGCAGATTTCCTGAAAACTATCAAAAAGGTGGTTTTTTAAAGCTGTGTATCTCATAAACCGTAAATAATTTTGACATGTAAAAAAAATTTGATATTTTCAAGTCCTTTTCGCATACAGTGATGGAAGCCAAAACATGATTAAACATACTTTAATGCACCAAAAAAATCTTTAAACATACCTCCTAATAATCTTTAAAAGCTGTTTATCCCTTCATTAGCAATTATAATTATAATTAAAAATATACCATGAAATGTCAAATTCCAAACTGCATCCAGTGATGGATTACTTTTGATTAAATAGTTGATTTCTAATTTTATACGATTTTATTTGCACTTTTACGACATAATTCCGGTGCGCGTGAGAATCTTCTATCTCGTGCGTCAAACTAGACAGCCATAAAGCCATTTCACTTACACACCGAGCTAAACCAAGCTTGGAGGAACCAGGGCCTTAATAAAATAAAATCAATCACTTGTGTGTCTGACTGTCCGGCACCTCGCGTCATAACTTTCAGTTGACACGCCCACCCACACACGTGTGCTTACACAAACATACACACACACACGTGTGCTCGAGTGCTGGGGTGGTCGACTTGGTAAATATAACCAATTAGGAAATTACTGTTTTTGGGATTCTCTCTTAACGGTTACTTAAAACAGTGATGGTGGATTATGAAATCATTAAGGTAAAAGTTATTTTTGTCGGTTTACAGCTAAAAATATGGCACCCCATCGTGTTTGTGAGGGAACAGCTTCCGCACGTTCCGGCTGATAAACTCATTCTGTGAAATCTGATTTCCCTTTGGGGTTGCTGTTCTAAACGAAAAAGCAACAAATTCTGGATGAAGACACAATTCGTATGTCAACGGCCTTTGTTACTAAGTAAAGCCAAAAATTGTGCTTCTAAAGAAATGCTTGAATGTAAAACGTATACACGCAAATTGCCAATAACCAAAGTGCAGAACTTGTAGGTTGTAAGTACCTGAATGCTGTGAAAATGCCGTCCTTTTTTCAAGAGGGAAAACCTTGAAATGTTACCCGAATTTCGGACAAAGTAGGTGGCAAATATTTGCTCATTAAATCGCCCGTTGGCTGTCTTTAAACCTAGCACTACTTATGTGGTCTCTTTCAATCAGATGCTAAGAAAATAACATTTCCTATATTTTCTATGTTACACGTGAGCCTCCCGTGTAAACTACATGTTACTACAACACTGCGTATCGTATCTACTACGTTTAGAACGTAAGCCCACGAGCTACTATTGTAGTTGATTAATTATTGTACTAATAAAGTGCGCATCATGCATTATTGCGATTCAATTAACAAATGTGTCATTATTACGATTAAAACAATGTCCACGTTTATACTTGTGAGATAACCTGACTTATCTATTGAGGCTATTCTAGACAGATCGCCTGTTCCTGGTTGCAGACCTGGGTTAAGGTGAATACGCAATGCTGGCGGGAAATTTAAATTTTGCAATTTTAAGGTCAGTTTCGGGTTGTATGGTGATTGTTGATAAAATATGATTCGCGATTATAACCAATATGTATTTATATAATTATAACCATAACAATTAACAATACATCTCTCTGAGTTAGATTTGATCAAAAATGTCATGATTTCCGAAATCAAACTTACTGTGAACAAATCTAACTTAGAGAGATGGTATTGATGATGATTCTTGATGAGTCTTTCAGAACGGCTACATTAAGCAATTCCTCTAAAAGCGATTCATTTCCTGAATTCCCAGCAATTTATTATGATTGTGCTATTTGACATTAAACTTCAATAAAGCAATTCATAATTTGTGGACCATTTTACGAATCTCCATACAAAACTGTCAAACATGAATTGCGTGATGAAAAATTATGAATTGTCAGTTTGTGACAGTTTTACGATTTCAAATATGATTCATAAATACCTATTATCCTATCATGATTCCGCCAAGGTGGCCGTTTTAGCCCCTGCTAATTGCAATAAAATCCAATAAAGATTATGGTAGTCATGATTTAGTAGGTAATTGTACATAAATATTTTGTTGAAGATCTAGCAAGAGCAACTAATTAATACTGATTACCTGAAAGATGGCTGCCAGTCAAACATCAGGCTCCAGACAATTTTCAACTTTTCACTAGAACTTGGTAACACATTGTGGGCGGCGGAGCTGTCGGTTGCCTAGTGACAGCTGTGACCATTTATACGTGAAAAGGAACGAGCATCACCCAAATAAACCATCTTTTGTCCCTTTTTTTTGTGGATGGGAAATCATCAAATGACTTCTACCGCTCTGGGTGGAGCGGAAGGGTGTGTCAGAATTTTACTGACTAAACCCCACCCGTGTTCCTTCAGTTGCCTGTGCCAGGGCCGCGGTATCTTTCCAACAACCCGCGACCCCGGCGGCAGCGGCCCTATCGGACCCCATCACTGCTGACATCTCTGTTTTTGTATCCCAGCGGTTACACTAGCTTATTTATTTACTAGCTTTTGCCCGCGGCTTTGCCCGAGTGGAGGTCAGAAATTATCCCACGGGAAAATACTACCGGGATAAAAGTATCCTAAGTCCTAATCCAGGTCATGGTCTATACATGCCCATGTGCCGAAATTTCATCCAAATCAGATTTGCTGTTTTAGCGTAAAAGCGTAAGAAACAAACAAATAAACTCACTCTAGCATCTATATTATATCATATCATATAATATCAAAAGGAGCTCGTGGCTAAGTAATAACAGCCGCACGAATCGATCCGTCAGGTTAAGCTACGCTTGCCGGGGTTGGTCAGTGGATGGGTGACCATCTTTACATATCGAGATTCCTCCGTGCCTCGGAAAGCACGTTAAGCCGTTGGTCCCGGCTATTATTCGTCGATCTTTGACAGTCGTTACGGGTCGTCAGAAGCCCGAAAGTCTGACAACCAGTCTTACCAAGGGGTATCGTATTACCCAGTTACTGGGTTGTGGAGGTCAGACAGGCAGTCGCTCCATGTAAAATACTGGTATTCAGCTGCATCCGGTTAGACTGGAAGCCGACCCCAACATAGTTGGGAAAAGGCTAGGCAGATTGATTGATCATATAATATCAAAAGGAAAAAAACGGAACCCTTATAGGATCACTCTTGTGTCTGTCTGTCTCTCCGTCTGTCACAGCCAATTTGCTCCAGTTTGGTACACATGAATTTCTGTGTTTATAGTTATTTAAGAAAATATACGAAATCTCCGAAACTACTGAGTCTAACATTTTGAAATAAAAAAATACAGGAAATAGTTCTATGCATATAGACTACAGGAAAACTTAAGAGAAGTCTATGGTCTTAAAATTACATGGTAAATCTCTCAATATTGTGCATCACACTTACATTTGCAGTTGAGAACATGTTTTTCAACTGCAATGTTAAGTTTGTTCTTGGGGTAAAATCCCAACTACGGAACCTTTCATTGTGCGTGGTCCGACACGCATTGGCCGGTTTTAACCCTTTACCTTCTCTTTAGTAATCAGAGGTGGAAATAGTCCATGAATTATTATCATAGTGTACTTACATTTGCTTTCCAAGCAAGAGAAAGCGATACTGACAGCATCAATGATTTTTACAACTTCCGCGGAATCGCGGAGTTTTTCCTTTTCATCCGACGACGCTCAGGTACAACTCCGTGGTTACGGCACAGTTACGGTGCCGTTATGATACTTACCTCAAACGCACCGATTTATGTCTATATAATTATGTACACATTATTTTATATAATGTGTTAGTGTGAAGCGTCTTAAATTACAGCATAAGGTACCTTTTGTCAGTTAGGTATCTATTTATCAGATCTAGGGTGTCCATGGAGTTTCTTGCCCGTTCTACTCCCTATGAACCTACTACGCTTTGAAATGAGAAACTAATTTGGAAATGTCACAATTTTACGACAAAATCAGGTTTTCATCAAAAATCTAGGCTTTTGATCAAGAACCGGATGAAGACGGTCGACGTCAGGGGCACCCCGGGGTACGGTTAGGTTAGGTTCCTTTAAGCCCTGAAGACGGAAATAGGAGCTGATATATGAAATTAGAGTATGTTGAAATTATTTTTTAAATCATGCAGTTGATACACTTATTAGTTATTTTAGTTTGTAGAACTAAGAGAAAAAAAATGTAAATCCGGGTCTATTTCTGTCTATTTCTGTCTATTTCTGTCTATTTCTGTCTATTTTTTCTAGTTTTTAGCATATTACCTACTCCTACAATTTTCATTAAAAGTGAACATAAAATACAGTTCTCCACAAAATAATAAGGAATGATTTCATGTCATTACTTTTTTAGTCCAATCAATAGATTTTTTGTAAATCGATAATTACTTCATATTTAGCAAGCGTTGTGTCATCGCGCTTCTCTTTCTTTTCTTTGCAGTCCGACAGTGACCGCGCTTTTTACGGCGGACAAGCCTTAAGGCTGCTCCTTCCTAAAATACGGCGAAACTAAGTAACTTTGTAACCATCTTTTCAACTATAGCATCTTTCTGATAGGAAAGAATACACAGTAATCTACAATATACAGGGTTACTGGTAACTCGAGCACTTCCTTGCAGGACGTCACAGTAGGGTTCAAATGCATCAAATTAAGCCACCAAATGTTCTACCGAAATTCAGTAGTTTTTGAGTTACTTCGATTTTTAGTTTTTATTGAAAAATCCAATTTAAAAATGATTTACGGCGGAACTATACTGGAATTGAAGTTGATAGCTGATGCAGTAGCAGATCTTTGCTAATAATTAAAAGTTTGAAAATGCCTAAAACTTTGACAAAAATCACTAATTAAACATTTTATTTTTTGTAATTTTTGTCTGATAAAAATAAAAATTACGAAAAAATACTGAATTTCGGTAGAACATTTGGTGACTTAATTTGTTGCATTTGAACCCTACTATGACGACCTGCAAGGAAGTGGTCGAGTTACCAGTAACCCTGTAGGTATAAGAAGTGATTTCATGTGTCCTGAAATCTATTTTAGTTTGTAGAACTAAGGAAAAAAAAACCTAAATCCAGGTCTATTTCGGTCTATTTTTTCGAGTTGTTACCGTATTAGAAGTGATTTCATGTGTCCTGAAATCTATTTTAGTTTGTAGAACTAAGGAAAAAAAAACCTAAATCCAGGTCTATTTCGGTCTATTTTTTCGAGTTGTTACCGTATTAGAAGTGATTTCATGTGTCCTGAAATCTATTTTAGTTTGTAGAACTAAGGAAAAAAAAACCTAAATCCAGGTCTATTTCAGTCTATTTTTTCGAGTTGTTACCGTATTAGTCCTACAGTTTTCATTAAAAGTGTTCATAAATTTATACAGTCCTTTACAAACTAATAAGGAATGATTTCTTGTCATTACTATTTTAGTTTAATCAACAGATTTTTTGTAAATCGATAATTACTTCATATTTTGCAAGCGTTGTGTCATCGCGCTTCTCTTTCTTTTCTTTGCAGTCCGACAGTGACCGCGCTTTTTGCGACGTATCACCATGCTGCAACATATTAACAGTACCTTGTTTTACAAAAAATGGTCGCTTGAAAAGCATTTATTCGACGCTAAAAGTTTGTCGCTGACCTATATTAATTCATTAGACACTAAATATAATATATTTGAAGACGAGAATGACATTTTAAAGAAGCTGCATTAATTAGCACTCCTAGATAATGACGACAAAAATTGAAATAATTTTTAGTTTTCAACGTACACCGTCAAACAGACGAACACCAAACTACGTTTGTATGGAAGAATGAGCGAAGAATTCCCATTTGAGCACCTATTTTCTGAGCACCGATTTTTAGAGCACCCAAGGTATTCCCATTTGAGCACCTACGGTCCAGTAGCTTCTAGTGATGGGGTGTTTATTAAAACATATCGATACAAACATTCTGAAAGTCAAGATCTGCCTCCTAAAGTCACTGACCTTGACCTCAAGGACACCAACCATGAATATTGACCTGTTACTGCTCCTAAGAATCGCTGATCTTGACTTTCGGAATGTTAACGTTGAGATCAAGGTCAATGACCCTGCGGTTGAAGTCAATGACCCTGAGTTCAAGGTCAGTGACCTTAGGAGGCAGATCATGATTTTCGGAATTTTGACCATGAGGTCAAGGTCAGCCTTAGGAGGAGACCTTAGGAGCATTGCAGAATTTGACTTCCGGAATTTTGCTGTTAAAAATGGGCTTTTTTCGTTTATTATTCGGGTATAAATAAATGGCCGATATAGTTTCCGTAAATAAAGCATGTTTATAGTTATTTCTATATGTTGGTCCAAGGCTATCACTACGTAAGTACTGCGCAGAAGGGTTATCAGCGTCACCTAGCTATCAGCCGGGCCCCCGGGCCCCCGCCAGACATATCACTGTAGTGTGTGAGTTGTGTGTGTGTGTTGTCACTGTGTGGGTGTATCTGTTTCGAAGAGGTCATCTTAAGTGCTTGGGTCACGGTTCGTTACCCCGCAATGATACACCGTTTGAATTTTCACGTTGATTTGAAGTGAATAGAAACAGAATGTCTGCCTGTGGCTAAAACGTGTCATTGATTAGAGATTTCCGCATGACTGACGAATAAGAAAATAATGACTTCTCATACAAATTGTTGATCTCATATTTTGAAACTTGTAATCTCATACGTATCACAAAAGTTGGCAGAGGCGGATTTGCAGTGTTGGCCGCCTTAGGCCCCAGGCCATGTAGTACCTTTTCTCAGCACCCATCACAGAAATTTTGTTACCTAACTTTAATACCTACTGTTAATTAGTTCCTGATTTTTTTTCGCGATTTCAGGTTTGGTCCCATAGTAAAAGTTGTTCATAATGATGAGTACAGTGACCCTTTAAGAGGATATTGGTCAATAACCAGTAACCCTGTGTGTACGAAAGTGATTTAGGAAGATTATTGTTAAAATACGATGCAGGGCGGCCCGCCATGATGTGCGCCAGCCTTTAGTTAGAATATACAGGGTGTAAGGGACAGCCCTCCGCAAACTGATAGGGTGAATTCAGTATGTCATACTAAGATGACCGGTACATGAAATTTTTTCAGGAACGTTAAGGGAATCCAATAAACGTGATTTGTTTGTGTTTTTGTGCACAAATCGGAGCGTCTATTACTGGTTGGGAGGGGTAGGTAATAGGTATGCGGTGAGTTCGATGAACTCTGTAACTAGACAGAAAGTGAACAGCTGATTTCACGCGTCGTTGGTTAGAGTATTTCAACATCCATTGCTGGTTTTTTTTTGTTGTTTTTTTTTTGCAATTTTTTTTTACATAAATGGAGTGCTGCGAACACACAATGCAATTTTACATTGAAATAATGAAAATGTAACTGAAAAAAAAATTTAAAAAATGAAAATTTTCCTGAGAAAATTTCCGGTGGAATATGATTCAAAATGAGGAGCTGAATGCACCCTGTTAGTTTGCGGAGGGCTGTCCCTTACACCCTGTATGTAGTTTCAGTTATTTCTTCTTATCGTCAGTTTTTTGTCAGATTTGCCGCCCCTAATATCTGGCCGCCCTAGGCCCGGGCCTACTGTGCCTTAGGACAAATCCGCCTCTGAAAGTTGGATAAGATAAAGGCAGATTGCCACACACTAAAAGCGGTTTTTTCCCCATATTTAATAACTCTCCCCCAAGCAAATAGACTTAGTCACCATTAGAGCTACAATATACTGTGGCATAGCAAAGCGCTTTAATTACTGACATAAGCAGCGTGGCAGCTAATTGATACGCTGTCTGTCCGTCCGTAACATTGTATAATTATGTATGTACAGACAACAGCACATCAAGGTCATACAAAACTGTCAAATTTCTCCAAAAGATTTTAAACCTTAAAAGGTTGTGGGTTAAGTTCAACATCGAATGAGAACATTTGCCAGTTTGTAGTAAGTTGACGTGCTCTGTGTGTACATGACAAGGGATGATTGTTGATTGTGTTACTACCCGCGTGTGACGGCTGGAGAGCGGTTCTCCCGGAGGATTTGTCTGATTTGGAGCGGTAGGGTTTCGTGTGTTTATTTAGGTTTTGAGAGACATCCTCTGATGTTGAGAAATGGATGCATGAGCGGCTTCTATCGATTTAATCAGTCCTCGTGTTTCTTCTCGTGCGGGCACCAATAGATGATCGGGGGGCCTAAAACGGCCACATTAAGCAATTCCTCTAACAGCGATTCATTTCCTGAATTCCCAGCAATTTATTATGATTGTGCTATTTGACATTAAACTTCAATAAAGGAATTCATAATTTGTGGACCATTTTACGAATCTCCATACAAAACTGTCAAACAGATTGTGGTGTCCACTAGGATCACTTGTTAGGACTCTGTGTTTGGAGTAAAACCACCAGATTATCAGTAAGTACACTGCAGCTCAAAGGGAACGTCTAGTCGGCTCCAGGCATGGGCCAGACTGACCGGGATTCTTGTGGCGCGAGACCCTTTAAGTTGCGTGCTACATTTAATTGTATATCACACTGATGAATTGAGTGCTATGAAATAAATTATGAAACTGTCAGTTTGTGACCGTTTTACGATTTCAAATATTATTCATAATACCTATTATCCTATTATGATTCTGCCAAAGTGGCCGTTTTAGCACCCCTGGCATTTCAGAATATGGGCTGGTCAGCGAGTCGGTAGCACTGTGCATTTAGTGCTGCCGAACTTTGAGGACGTCTAGTAGGTTCCGCATCGTCATTAGTGTGGGTTCTTGCAATACACAGGGTGTAATTGTAAACAGTGGCAATCTTTTAAGGGGTCATACTCATCATTTTGAACAACTTTTACTATTGGACCAAACCTGAAATCGCGAAAAAAAATCAGCTGTTCCCTACATTTTCACGAATTATGCGAACACAAATTAATGTACTGAACAGCAGATTTTTTTGTCGCGATTTCAGGTTTGGTTCCATAGTAAAAGTTGTTCATAATGATGTGTACAATGGCCCCTTAAAAGATTGCCACTGTTTACTGTTACACCCTGTATATGCCGTTTCATGTCTGTTGAACTGGAAGTAGACCCCAACATACTTAGGCTCATGAAATGATGTATAGCATGCGGCACGAGTGAATTCCAAAGTTAGATAAATTAGATTTTTGTTCACGACTTGACTTAATTTTAGACCTATCTAGAGCCACTCCATAAATTCTACGCAAGTACATTAAAAATTCTAGAATATTCTTCAAAGGATGCACATTTACAAGGACATGCGCAGACGCACGTGGATTAATAGAAACTCAAGCCATTATTATGTATACCTATACATGTGTTGTATAGTTCTCGCTGTGTGTTGTATTGTATGTGTCATGTAGTACTTGCTATTATGTAGTATATGTATAAGTGATATTATATCGTCCAAGGCCGCACGTGCTGTGTTATGTAAGGAACATCTGTGGGACTGTTTGTTTGTGTTCTATTTACACTATTTATTATAGGATAAGTAGAAGTGAACTCTGGACTTATACCTACTTAGTTAAGTATTTTATCTGGTATTTTCTGAAAGAATCTTTCAGACTTTAGACTCATAAATTGTAGAAGTGGGCAAAATTTGGGGATTGAGTGCCATGATACCTATTACCAAAAATAAGTCTAGAAACTACCTACTTTATTTTTTAAAAGCTTTTTAGTTTTTAGTTTCATTAAAAGCCTAAAGCTGTTGTTTCAGAGCCAAAAATAGTCATAAACTAAACGGTCTTATCACAAAACGAGGTTTTTTTTTTTCTGTCATGGTTTAAAACTTTAAACCATCGAAGCAGTTTTTGTAATAAGAATCTAGCTGTGATAGAAATACAGTTCTTTATACAAAAAACTGAAAACTTAGTCCGGTATTAAATTGTCAGTTTTGTAAAAAAGTAGGTATATGCTAGAAGTGGTAGAGCAAGACCATCTGCTTGATCTACTCAGTAATGGCGCGGTCGGGGGCATCGGTACACTAATGACGTAACCCCACTCTTCATCATAAAAGGAACCCTAAGTTTACCCCTCAGTACACACACTACAACTTCAACAGAATAATAGCGATGTGCAGCACACATTGATTCTAGTCTAACGTGTATTCATTTCTTTAACGACCCTTATGGCCGATGAATTTTCTCACCAGGAAAAACGTCGACAAATTTCCATCCCCCATTGAACCCCTTAAGGGGATGAATTTTCAAAAATTAGTACATCATTACGAAACACTTGTGCAAAATTTCAATCTTCTAGAGCCAGCGGTTAGGCTGTGATTTGTGAATGAAGTACATAATATAGTTTCGTGAGGCTAAAAATACCCGAATAATATTTTGATGTTAAGGGGAATTGCGCAGTGGTAGCATGAAATTCAATTTTTTTTTTTGCGTTTTTTGTATTTAGCAGGTCAGTGTAAGGTGTATCAAAATATGATTTGCGACAGTAAAAAATATGTGTTTACATAATTATAACATAACCATATAATTCATTAATACAGCTTTCTTAGTTGGATTTGTGCTCTCTAAGTTTGATTTCGGAAATGCATGACATATTGGAACAAATCTAACTTATAAAGATGTATTGACGATTCATAAGATTATAATTATGTAAATACATATTTGTTAAAGTCGCAAATCATATTTTGATTAAGATATAACCTGACACTGACCTGTAAAATGCAAAAAACGCAACGGGCTACCACTTCGCGATCAGTAATGCCTCTCGTGTTATTATGTATAAACGTTAATGAAGTTTGAATCAGAAATATTATTTTGATACATGTCTTGTTATTGTTGATTTATTATTCATATTATGTAAAGATAAAATTTATATTTATTTTAAGTGTGTTTATATTACGTAACTAAAAAAATGCGCCATAAAAATTCAACCAAAACAATAATAGAACTAACTATCCGCACGTGAGAAGATAACTTCGTGTTTAGTTTTCCTTAATTTATTTGTTTACTGTCCTACTTCACCTATAAATAGAATTAAATTAAATCAAAATGTTTCGTGGCTTACTGAAGACAATAAGTGTGGCAGTATGAGTCACGTCGCTTGCCGACAGATAGCGAGCAGAGGGAGTGCCTTCAGTGTTTGTTATGTACCTACTATTGTATACAATAAGTGTGGCAGTATGAGTCACGTCGCTTGCCGACAGATAGCGAGCAGAGGGAGTGCCTTCAGTGTTTGTTATGTACCTACTATTGTATACAATAAGTGTGGCAGTATGAGTCACGTCGCTTGCCGACAGATAGCGAGCAGAGGGAGTGCCTTCAGTGTTTGTTATGTACCTACTATTGTTTACAATAAGTGTGGCAGTATGAGTCACGTCGCTTGCCGACAGATAGCGAGCAGAGGGAGTGCCTTCAGTGTTTGTTATGTACCTACTATTGTATACAACACACGTGTTATATACAATCATGAGCACACATATGTAAACACTTAGTAAAATTCAAAAATCAATTTTCTAGTGGAATTTTGAGATAAGATCTAGTTTGTAATAGTAGAAGATCACTTTTAAAAGGTGCTAATTGTACCTAAAATTACCTATTATACATATTAGTATCCTCGCATATAAGTATATATTTGTATGAGTGCTTCTTTTGTTTGGTTATGATTCATTTGGCTCGCTTTTCTCTCAGTTTATAGTGGTTTATGAATAGGTATGCTGATGAATTTATCACGGTGGGGCATCGTAACGAAAACTTTAACCATGGATTCAGAACAATGACTTTTATAGTCCCCAGCGTTGAAATTATGTAGTTTTTTAAGGTTCCGTACCGCAAAAGGAAAAAACGGTACCCTTATAGGATCATTTGTTTTCCCGTCTGTCTGTCTGTCTGTCAGTCTGTCAAGACCGTTTTTCTCAGAAATGCGTAAAGGTATCAAGCTGAAATTAATATCAAATACGAGGTCTATGGTCCCTTGGCGCTGTAAAAAAAAACAAACGTTTAAGTGAACACATTAAAAAAATAGGTAGGTACGGCCATTTATGTGAAATATTTTGATACTCGCAAGTAAATCAAAACCTATAGGGTACTTCCCGTTGACATAGAATCATGAAATTTCGCAAGAAGTAAGGTCTCACAGCACGATTAAAGGAAAAATTCTGAAAAAAAATATTTTGGGATTTCTAGTATTTCATTGTGCGTAGTCCGACACGCACTTGACCGGTTTTTTTTTTCAAATTCAAATTCAAAATTATTTATTTGTGACACATAGGTAAAATGTACATGATGTTATAAAATAAAAATATTGTATCACTGAGCGCTGCCTTGCAAGGCGTACAAATGTTGTTCACAGTAACAGTTAGTTGGTCACAGTAGCAGGTGTTTATAGCCTATACAATTATAAAATACTGCTAAGTAACCGTCTTAAATATTTAGTAATAAAATAATCATAAACAAAACAATACAAATTAAGGAAACAATTTAATATCTAGCTAAACATAAATTAAATTAACTAAAATAAGTAGGTAACAAATATAACATCTGAGAATAGGACATACCGGTTTTTATTTTTCTTCTAAATATTCATTTATGGTGTAATATGCTTTCTGAATTAGGAACTTATGGAGTGTTTTATGAAGGTATGCAAATCTTTTGAAGCTTTTATAGGTTTAGGTAGTTTATTAAATATTTTAGGAGCCATTCCTAGAAAACTTTTTGAGAACAGGGCGGTTTGGTGGTTTTTTGACTGAATTGCACCTTGATGGCGTTTAGTGGACAGAGTTTCAAATTGGTCAAGGTTATTTTTAATAAACATAACAACTTCATAAATATATAAGGACTCGAGTGTTAATAATTTTAAATTAATAAAAAATGGTTTGCAACTATCACTGTTTTGGATCATGCATACTGCACGAAGACACATTTTTTGGGCTTTATAGGCCAATTCTCTATCCGTAGAATTACCCCAGAATATTAAACCGTATCGCAGTGTGGTGGAGACATATGCGTGGTATGCGGTAAGAACGGTACTACGATTGGCGACCTTGTTTAAATTGTGTAAAGCATAACAATATTGATTTAGCTTTTTTATTACATGTTCAATGTGTGTTTTCCATGTCATGTGCTGATCTAACCAAAGCCCTAGAAATTTCGTGTTGTCAATTTTAGCAATCGTATTATCTTTATATGTAATATTTGTATTAATAGAGTTTATTCGCTGGTTAAAGTTCATGATATGGGTTTTCCCTAAATTAATTTTTAAGTTGTTGTCGATTAGCCATTGAATTATTAAATCTAAACTATTATTTATTTCATTTTCATGTTTTTCTATGTTTTTTCCTATGAATATTGTAGTACAGTCATCAGCAAATAGAGTCATGGGGTGTTCTATGGTTCTGGGTATATCGTTTATATAACATAGAAATAACAACGGACCAAGTACACTGCCTTGGGGTACACCGAAATTTATAGTTCTTTGTTTTGATAAGTAGTTTTTTCTGTTTTAGTTCTATGACATATTTTTTATATTTTAGTGATTTGTTTTCTGTTGACTAGGTACGACTTAATTAGTTCTAGGACATTGCCCTTAATTCCAAGTTTGCCTAATTTTATGAGAAGGATTCTGTGATCTACGAAATCGAATGCCTTCGTCATGTCCATGAATAATGCTGTAACTGGGGTTTTTTTATCCATATTTGAAATAATTTCATTTACTAATTCATAGATGGCCATATTAATATTTTTATGTTTTCTAAAACCGTACTGTTCTTTAGTTAGAATATTGTTTTTTTCTAAGAATGAATAGAGGCTGTTATAAATGACTTTTTCGATGATTTTGGAGAACACTGGGACAAGTGCAATAGACCTATAATTTTTCATGCTTTGTGGATCATCCTTTTTATGAAGAGGTTTAATAACAGATAGTTTTAAGTCTTCAGGGAATTTACCTTTATCTATACAAAGGTTCACTATATAACTAAGAACTGGTGAAATTTCAGTAACTACGTTTTTGATTGGATGTGTAACAATATCGTCATAGCCAGAACTATTTGTATTTTTTAGAGCAGTAATAATTTTGTGTATATCATGTGGAATAGTGGGTGCTAAGAACATTGAATTAGGGTTTGAATCTATGAATGTCGATTTATAATCAGTGTTGTGCTTGTGGTTGTTTATTGGTTGAACTTGATCAATGAAATAGTTATTTAATAATTCGGCAATCTCATTTGGTTCTGTAGTACATTTATTATTATCTGTAAGTATTTTAGAAGGGTTTTCTTTTGGGAAATTAGATTTAGTTGAATTTATTACTCTCCAAGTTGCTTTAACCTTGTTGTCGGCATTATTAATGAAGTAGCTATTTTGCGTTTTTTGCGTCAATTTGATAATTAGTTTTAGACGCTTAGTTCATGTGTTAAATATTTTTTTATTAGTTTTATTTGGTTGGCGTCTTAATTGCCATAGCATTTCACGCTTACGCTTACAACATAATTTTATGCCTTTAGTTATCCATTTCGGAGTTTTAGAACATAGATTTTTAATTCTCACTATGGGGAAGCAAAGATCTTAGAATAATTTAAACAAGTTATTAAATTCACGGAATGCATTATCTGGGTCTGTACAGTTGTAAACATTACTGAAACTAAGGCTTTGTAGAGCATTCTTAAATTTAAGCATATTTTCTTGACAAAAATCTCGTCTGAAAGTATGCCAATGTGTAATGGTACAAGTTTTTTTAACAGGACATCTTATGATTTGAGCTTTTAATCAGCTGTTTCTTACAAATATGCAATACCTGCACGTGTCGATGTTAGATGATGATACGAGGTGGCTCCACTATGTATGCAATGAACAGGTGAATCAGGAACAATTTTTAATATTTTATTGATTTTGTTAATACTAGGAACCTGTGTTTATGTGTATCTGTATTATGTGTAACAAGTAACAAGTCATCGTACTCGTTAAACAATATTCTCGGCTTCTCGCTAATTTATCACTGTGGCGCTTTAGATTTAGTGTCTTACGGTTGATTCTATTTCAAAAATAATTTAATGCACATGTAAATTAATTACTTAATCCAGTTTATGTCCGGAAGCGGTTCGGTGGCGCTCACCGCGGCATCCTGCGCCGGCGCCGGCGGTGTCGGTACCAGGGCGCTATGGGAGGCAGGAGCCATGATAGTCGTGACACTTGCGGTTTGATCGCAATACTGGTGGACGACTTTCTTTTAAAACTTCTTTTGTAAAGAAGACTGAATTGGCACAGTGACTGAGTAGTTTGTGACTAACAGATGGGTAAAGGGTTCGATTCCCGCATGATTAGTTTATTGAGCACGATCTGCATCCTGCTATACTGAACATATTCTAGCAAGCTTCAAAAGCACAAGAAAATACCTGCAATACAACATAAATATAACAGTTTTTAGGAACAAACACAGAAACACTATCACATAAAACATAATTCTCAATTATTCTTTCAATCTGATTTCTTTCTATCAATCTGCCCAGCCTTATCCCAACTACGTTGGGGTCGGCTTCCAGTCTAACCGGATGCAGCTGAATATCAGTATTTTACATGGAGCGACGGCCTATCTGACCTCCACAACCCGGTAACTGGGTAATACTTACGATACCCCTTGTTGACTGACTTGTTGTTGTTGTTGACTGGTTGTCAGACTTTCGGGCTCCTGACGACCCGTAACGACTGTCAAACATCCACGAATAATAGCCGGGACCAACGGCTTAGCGTGCTTTCCGAGGCACGGAGGGGTCTCGGTATGTAAAGATGGTCACCCATCCACGGACAACCCCGGCAAGCGTAGCTTAATCTGATTGATCGACCCCTGCGGTTGTTATTACTTAGCCACGAGCTCCTCAGACACACTATCACATAAAACATAATTCTCAATTATTCTTTCATTGTTTTCTTTCTATAATGTTGTATTTTTTTTAGAATGAGAGTTTAGTTTTTTCTTATTTCTCTTTTAGCGCAAGTGACAGTCTGTAGTCCTTTGATAAGGCTTGATCAATCCAGGGGTAGAACACAGGTCTTCATATTATGGAAATACAAACGACCTTGCTACTACAAAACGAAATGACGCAATATCTAGAAAAATAACATAAAGCGAAACAATTAACTGCCCTATCTTACAATTAACATAACTTGTTCCTATTGTTTACCGGCCGACAGCGCCCACATGCAACGCTTGTTACAATAACAAATATATAACATTTCACACGAGGAATAGGTAATTTGTTATTGTTATTGTAATAACATTGTAAATAACTGGCGAAAGATTTATTGCTAACACAGGAGTTGGTGCGCCCTTTGTGGAAATAAACCTTTGGTTTGAACTCATTGATTGCATCAAGATGGGTGCAGTAATAATAAGCGAATGGCTGCGGTTGTAGCTTATAATATGGCAATTGAGATAAATTATGCCATCTTAAAAGTGCTTAAAGATGTGAAGTCAGATAAGCGAATGAGAGATCGAAGAGCGAATCACAGCCGTTGCCCTTTATGCAAACAGAGGGAATACTAGCCACCCAATATCCCTGTATGAAAGTTAGTGGAAAGGGATGATGCGCTGTGTAGCCCGTGACATTCAATATTTTTTGGGTTTTTTGCAATTTGCAGGTCCGTGTCAGGTTGTATCTTGATCAAAATATGATACGCGGCAATAAAACATATGTATTTATATAATTTTAACCAGAAAAATCATCAATATATCTCTCTAAGTTAGATTTCGCGCAGTTTCGTTAGATTTCGTTCGACGAATATGCTCGAAATCGAATATGCATTGTAGAGAGATGTATTAATAATTTTTATGATTAAAATTATGTAAATACATATGTTTTACTGTCGCCTGGGCTACCACGGCGCAATCACCTTAAGGCGAGTAGATCTGCCAACTAGCGGCATCTTTGAGAAAAAAATCATATCTCTGGAGATATGGAACATTTTGTAAGCTCATATTTTTAGTCAGATGGGGTAAAACTTGAGAGATGAATGAGAGAATAAAATCAAACTTAAACCTCCAACGTTTGAAGCCTTAGCAGTTAAAAGCCACCTCAAATGGTTTAGCATGATTCTCCGTTATGTAGAAAATACTGCAGCATTAATTTTGAAATAATTATAAGTTTGGTAAAGTTGAGGATTAATATTAAGAACTATGTTTGACGAAAATTTTCCATAAAATTTTCTCGATATAAGAAAAAAAAACCAAAGTTACCTCCAAAGCGCTTAATAAACCGCTGGTATTCAAAAAAGCAGGTCTTAAGTTTTATTTCTTTTTCAAATTACCATTATTTTCAACGTAAAAATCAATTACCTAAACTATCGGCGCCCAGCACCGCACTCAGTTTCGCTCTCGCTCGGTCCGCGAGCAGTATCGTGTGAGCGAGATAAAAAGCTGAGGTAGTATGCTGTATGGGATCCTCAGCCAAAAACGGCCGTTTTTGGCTTGAACTGCTAAAACTAAAAGCGGCTAAAAATGTCAGCCTAGGAAATATCAAAATGTCAGCATAGGAAATATCAAAATGTCAGCATAGGAAATATCAAAATGTTCTATAACTCTCGCCTTAAAGAAACTAGTCATGTTCTTATGATGTTGGACAATACAAGCAAGAGCATAACGAATACTTCTTGCATCCTGGAGCATAATTTAATTTCAGGCACCAGAACTTCAGTTTAAAATGTTGGCGACAGTTTTCCCAATTTTCTTGCGAAAACACCCAAGAGTAGATAACCCTTGATAAAACCATCTTTAAGTTTGTACTAGCACCGAAAAACTTCCAATTTCCTTGCTTAAAATATTTTAATTCAGTATAAAATATTCATCAGTTTCCGGAAAGTCTCAAACTTCGGACGTTTTCTTATCAACACGTTGCGTGCACTTTGTTAATGAGCTGGCTCAACAGAGGGCGCCACTCGTCCGCCAAGTCACCACAACTTTAGCTAAACATTTAATTAATTCATAAGATAAGTAGAGATGAGATATACCTGCCATTCTCCATACCCGGCCTTTAAGGTATGGGTATCACTAAATACCTGGTACAAATACCAGGTATCAAAATACTTCTAAGTATTTGGGTGTGGTAGGATTTCGATAAGTAAACGTATGCGATAAGTATGGTATGCCTAAAATATAATGTAGGTACGACGTTTCAAGTACCTACACGTAATTATGCATTATGAGATATGAAATCTTTCCTTCCTACTTTACCATTAAATATAATATTTACCACTAAATATAGATAAAAACAAACAGGTGTAACGAAATCGCAATCACAACTGACGCAAAAAATCAAAACATTGTCGACCTAAGTACCACTAGACAACGTACATTCAAACACGTAATAATATTCCCTAACATAAACAAACTAAGGAACTCTTTCACGTCGTGACAAAAAATGTAATTATGCTATTATGTTCCTTATGCACGTAAAAATAAGTACCCATTTTGTCTAACTAAATTAAATCAACCGAATGTTCATAAAGCACGAATGACGTTTCGGGTCCCTTCGTAAGCTGTCGGGTAGCTTCGGGTTGCTTCGGCGTACCGAACTACCGACCGATAAAACTGGGCGCTACCTTGTGGTAGCGGTTCGTATCGTACTATGCGTCTGACGTCATACCTTCAAGGTATTTACCCAGTATTTCGGTCCGTACCTGGTCTATGTACTGGGAAGCACATACTTGGTATATATACCTCTACCAGTATATACGTCTCATCTCTAAAGATAAGCTCGCTGAAGTGAACAGTTTGGTATTTCCTTATGGTAAAGAAAATATAAGCACTCAAGCCCGTAATTATGTATCTCGGTACTCAAGGAATTGTTGAAAAACGGAGTGGTGTTATTTTGAATGAAGCTAAAAATAGCTTCAAACTGCGACAAATTCAAGCAATGCTTTCGATAACATATCATTGTTGACAAAGTTTTTGTAAATAAAGCACTTTGACATGACATTATGCACCAATAATACCTACTTCGTTTATTTACGTAAGCAGACTATCTAGAATATGAATCCAGAATAAATTTCCTTTTTGTAGTACTTTTAAAGTAAATGATAAATGATTTATTTTCTGTAAGTAGGTCTGTAAGTAGGTTTGTACAAACACTTTTACACGTCAATCATATATTTTTTTTAAACTAGATGAGATCGACGTTTCCTATCTGACTACTCTGAGAAGAAACGCCGAAACAAACTCAGACGTCACAGTCTCTTTTAAAGTCCAGACATAATCTTGGTCATAGTACCTACTGTCCATCAATCCCAGTTTGGTTATTTCAGTGTTATTGACTGAGTGACTAATAAGTCGATCGCTTTATTTGATAAAAGGGTAATTTGTTCTAAAAACTAATCAAACCCAAATTAAAACCTAGTGATGATACCGCTTAAGGCTAACCCGCTAAGTGAACCCCACGGGGGCCAGAAGGGGTCCCTCGCCGTGTTCATCTAATTAATTCAAGTGGTCATCAGGACCGCAGTTTGATCAACAAACTTCTGAGTGCGTGCAGAAGGGGGGTATAGCCGTACAGAAGAGGGAGGGGCGCGTGAATGTTTGCATAGGATGAGATAATGGTTTTCGGAGATAGGGACGTGATTACTTAATCTAAGTTTATAATTATATGATGTGATGGTGTGGTGATAAGAAAAGATTAACACTGGTGAGAGATGGTAAAGGTTCATAGATGTGTCGTTCTTTATTTTACTGTCTGCGATTTAATTATGACAAAATATAGTTAACTATTTGTGGTTTGAAAAGAACAATTGTCTTTCCTCGGAGAACAACGTGAGATGTGTTAAGTGAGTTCTCTAGTCCATACCATTACTCTTCAGAAAAAAAGAGGGTGTGTGCTTAGACCGCATGATACTAGTGCCGAGTATACGCGATTCAGCGCCGAGTCACCGACCCGATCGTGACGGTTCGGAATGGACGGAAAGAGCGAGTGTAAATTTTCACTTCATTATAATCATTTATCTTGATGATTTCAGACTGCAGAGCTATGTTTACAGACCTTAAGGGAGTACAAAGTCAACAAATTCAAATAGACAAATACCAATTCCAGAAGCCAGTTTGCTAATTAAAAAAAAAATAAAATCACAGATAATTTTATTGGTTTATCATTATCACTCAGCCAAAACAGTGTCAACACACAAGTTATCCTCAGGCTGGTCACGTGATCAAGATGGCTAATTGGCTACTACGCCAATAAAAAAGGACAATAAATTATTGTATTTTATCGGCACCGATTAATTCGGCGATGTGTGTATGTATATCAACAATACATAAGTACATAGTATAATTTACATTTGTTGTCATGGACAATCAGGAAGCGTGGCCTCGGAGTATTCGCGAATTTTTTTGTTTACCAACCAACTTAAAATTGAAATTCAACTTTATACAGTTAAGGTTTGATTTCAAATTAGACTGAAGTGTCTGCACGCTTGATTGGTCACAGGAAAATAGCCGTTATTCATTGGTATTTAAGAATAAAATTCTAAATTATAATTTTAAATCGATTTTTACAATGGCCAACACGTGTTGCTGATTACCAACTATCTTTATTAGTAATTCATTTAATTTTAAACCTTATTACTTGGTTATAAGAGTTGTTATGATGGTAAATAATGTGTTGGTATATGTTGTTATTCAGCGTGGCTCAAGGCCGACTGATACGGGAGCGATCCACATGTTGGTGTACTTATATCAATGGTTTAAAGTCATTATGGGTTATTTAATGCACCATTGCGCGTGACATGATACCCGACAGTTCTATGGGGTATTCAGTGATCCACGACTTGTATTCACCATTGTTTTGGAGTAGAAAATAGGGGTTGGTTGTTGGTGACACATATTGGGGCAAACATTTGAGAGGCGTGGATTATTGTACTGTGTTGGCAAACTAGCCGATATATTCTGTAAAAAATCTCACCGAGATTTATGTGAAGTGAGTTTGAAGTGAGATGTCAATAGTGTCAATCAAAATGACAGATCACTTTAAGTTCATGTTTTCACGGTGACATTTTACAGAAAGATATCTTGCCAAGATATTCTAAGGACGCGCAGGTGAGACAAAGGTGGGTAGTGGCTTTATGTTAGTCATTAAAGTCAGTTATTTAGCCAGTCACGTACTTACTAGATATAACAATCGGTTTTCGTGAATATTTTCGAAGACGACCTTGTATATTTTAAGCTAGAAAAATAAAATCAAGAGTATGTGAATTGTGTTTGCTTTAGAATACAATGAGTTTAATGAAATGCAAGGTAGTTTAGATAATTATGTAATGCAACAAAAAAAGTAAGTTCAAAAACTAAAACCCGACTAGGTACTGAAAATTCACAAAAGGCGTTTCGTAATTCTACGAGAAAGAATCTAAGCTTGTAGCGTTTTGTAGCTTCAGTCTACAACAGAGAGACTGGAAGCCGAGCTAGGCAGATGATGAGTCTACAACAGAGAGACTGGAAGCCGAGCTAGGCAGATGATGAGTCTACAACAGAGAGACTGGAAGCCGAGCTAGGCAGATGATGAGTCTACAACAGAGAGACTGGAAGCCGAGCTAGGCAGATGATGAGTCTACAACAGAGAGACTGGAAACCGAGCTAGGCAGATGGTGAGTCTACAACAGAGAGACTGGAAGCCGAGCTAGGCAGATGATGAGTCTACAACAGAGAGACTGGAAGCCGAGCTAGGCAGATGATGAGTCTACAACAGAGAGACTGGAAGCCGAGCTAGGCAGGTGATGAGTCTACAACAGAGAAAATTGTAGCACGTAGCGTGTTGTAGTTTGTAGGTTCCAGCTTGTAGCAAATACTCTTTATCAAGCGGCGTCAGCGTATCCGAATGAAATTGCCGTTTTGTATGAAAAAATTTAAACGAATTTTTTTCATGTATTTTTTATTTGTATTAATCGAAGTAATCACCCATGCAATCAATGCATCTTTGCCAACGCAGTGGCAGTTTATTGATGCCTTTCTTAAAGAAATCAGCTGGTTGGGAGGCAACAAATTCTTCAAAGGCATTTTGTACTGCCTCTCGGGTATTGAATTTTTTTCCCGCCAAGAAGTTATCCAAATTCTGGAAAAAGTAGTAGTCTGTAGGCGCAAGGTCTGGTGAGTAGGGCGGATGACGGAGAGCTTCCAACCCCAGTTCTTGCAACTTGGAGACCCAGACGGTCTCCGTTCGCGCGTTGTCGTGCAGGAGCAGCGGAGACGAGCGATTGACCAATGCTGGTTGGAGATGTGCCAGCTTCTCCATCATTGCGTTCAGTTCTTCACAGTACACATCTGCAGTAATGCTCACCCCGTTTGGTAAGAAGCTGTGATGAATCACACCGGCGCTAGACCACCAAACAGTGACCATCACTTTTCTAGGGGTAAGTTTTCGTTTAGGGCATTGTTTAGGTGCTGAACCAGGATCCAACCAACTTGCTGAGCGCTTGCGGTTATCAAACAGAATCCATTTTTCATCGCAGGTAACAATGCGGTTCAAAATTCCTTCATTTGTGTGTCTGTTGAGCAGTGCAAGGCACGTCTCGACGCGTACTTCGCGCTGGCGATCATTGAGTTCGTGGGGCACCCATTTGTCAAGCTTTTTACCTTGCCAATTTGACGCAAATGGACCAATATTGTTTTGACGCTAACGTCGAAAGCTGCTGCTAATTCAGCCGTAGATTGTGTATCATCAGCTTCCACAATCACCTTTAATTCGTAATTGTCGACCAAAGTCTTCGGACGACCGCGAGGTTCATTTTTCAGGTCGAAATTTCCAGAACGGAAGCGAGCAAACCAATAACAGGTGGTGCGTTGGTTTGTACTTTTGTAGTGTTAGCTCCGTAAACGTCGTTGATGTTGCGTGCCGCTTGTGCCGCGTTGCTGCCACGACGGTACTCATATTCCATAATTACTCGAATTTTTAACGTATCCATGATGACGAAAAAGATTGTAATGCGATTAAAATGTAACACTAATCAATAAACAAATGACTACTTTTGGAAAAAAAATCCATGTTTTTAAAATAAAATTAATTTGAAATTAGAATTCTTAGCCAAACAAAAATTATTTTGATTTGAAATGGCCAGTACTGCAGAACGGCAATTTCATAGGTAAAGACCTAAGTTTTGTAGTTTCATTTAAGAGTTGTTTTTATTTCCGATTTTCCGAATAGCAACATGTCCTTATTTACCTACTGACGAAATTAACATTATCTTGTTGCCAAGTATAGTTCGGCATTGTGACAAATGCCTCATTCCTCGCAAGGTAAGTAGAGATGTAATGGTGTTGTCTTTGCGGTCATTTGGCAACACTCGTTAATGTTGTTATGATCGATGTAACATCTGATTTAATTTATTATATTTGTAATATTATGCAAAATAGTATGAAGTACAAAGTATTTTTGTCACCAGAAACTAAAATCTCCCGTGTAATTTCAAGAGTTCTACGACCAGCAGAGCGCTTGAAACGAATTGATGGATCCTTGAATTGCAAAATGAAAAATTGCACAAACAATATTGCAAAATTGATTTCTGCAAACAACCGCATTTACTACCACTGGTCTAACAAATCCACTTGAAATTGTAAATTATTAATAACAGCGTTATGCAGAATAACCCACGGCCCGGAGTTTCAACATTAATAAATAATAATGCGCGAAATAATTTGACGTAAACAAATGAGGTGCAATGCGGCGCGATCTGATTTAAACTAATGTTTGATGTATTTGTTGCTGATTTGCCTTGTTTACACCTTGCTCTGATAGGCTGAGATTACGAAATTAAGTGTTTTGTGCTAGAATAGTTAATTCATTGCTGTCTGAAATAAATTACTATATAAGTAGTTAGTTTAAAAATAACGAGATGATGTAGAATGATGAAGTCTTGCTGTGGTGAAGAGGTGTTTGTTATAATTTACTCAAACTCAAACTCAAACTCAAAGCATTTATTTCAAATAAACCAATTACAGGCACTTTTGAATTGTCAAAGGGTCGGTCTTGGGTCGGTCAGTCAGAAAAATGAAGCTAGTTGCCCATTCCAAAGCGTAGATCCTGGAGAAGAACGGGCAAGAAACTCCACGGACACTCTTTTAAATCAAATATTTTACATAATATTGGTTACATCGTTCATATTGAAAATATAGATGTGAGAACAATGTAGAAAGACGTGCACGTTAAAAGCGTCCGTAATGAAAAAGATAATAACTAAAAACAGCTAAATTAAAAATAAGCCGTGGCAGCTAAGAGACGACCAGTCCCAACTGACGGCGCTACTTACTCGTAGTTACCTACTATCATTATTTCTTCTTTCGTATCGGGAAGGTTGGAAGAAACTCGAGTCTTTTAGTCTTCATTTCGAGACTTGAGTAGAGTTTCAAGACAGGACTCGTTGGTCACATGAATCCGAGTACTTTGAGTCTTCTGAGTCCTTTCGAGTCTTTTAAGTTCTTTGAGCTAGACTGAGTCATGAACTTGAGTTGGTGTATTATAAATATTATAATAGGTAATACTGGATGATTTTATATAGTCATCCATATTTATTGATTGTACTGATTGAAAAGAAATGGCACAATATTTTGTAACAATTAAATAGCATTAAACGCAAATAACCCAATCAAAAGAAGACCCAGTCTTTGAGTTCTTTTTGGCGGGACTCAAGTCTTTTTACAAAAGACTCCAAATTCTGAAGGAGCTCTAAGTTTTATTTAAAAGACTCGAGTCTTCAAAAATAGCTCAAGTTTTATTAAATAAGACTCCAAGACTCGAGTTTCTTACAAGTTACAACACTAACTCTATCTCTAGGTACTATACGAAGAATCGACATATCTCGTGCTAAATGACATTTCTTTTTTTTGTCTTTCGTTTCTTCCGTTTCAATTAAACGGTGGTGACTGGTGATCATGATAACAATTTGAAAGAAAGCTTTTTCTTTTATTTTCATAGTTTTTAATAATATCCAATAAAATCATGCGATTGCATTTGTATAATTTTTGTATCGTACTGATATTCTTTTTGTAATGTTTACGTAAAATGATCAATCATAGAATAGCGTTAGTTATGCTGCTTCACTAATCCTATTCTACAGGGTGTAAGGGACAGCCCTCCGCAAACTAACAGGGTGCATTCAGCTCCTCATTTTGAATCATATTCCACCGGAAATTTTCTCAGGAAAATTTTCATTTTTTAAATTTTTTTTTTCAGTTACGTTTTCATTATTTCAATGTAAAATTGCATTGTGTGTTCGCAGCACTCCATTTATGTAAAAAAAAACTGCAAAAAAAAAACAGCAAAAAAAAAACCAGCAATGGATGTTGAAATACTCTAACCAACGACGCGTGAAATCAGCTGTTCACTTTCTGTCTAGCTACAGAGTTCATCGAACTCACCGCATACCTATTACCTACCCCTCTCAACCAGTAATAGACGCTCCAATTTGTGCACAAAAACACAAACAAATCATGTTTATTGGATTCCCTTAACGTTCCTGAAAAAATTTCATGTACCGGTCATCTTAGTATGACATACTGAATTCACCCTATCAGTTTGCGGAGGGCTGTCCCTTACACCCTGTATAATTGATAACTTATGCAGCGCACAGTATCAATCTGCCTCTGCGCACTATAAGTACCTAGCTATTTTATCAACCGCAGAATTATCCTGTTTGTGTCAAACGTGTTGCTTTGGTAATCATTACAATTCATTGTTACGTTTGTTTGATAATATTACATTATATTTTATTTGTTAAACAAGTAGGTAATTGACCCTCAGCCGATGAGAAACACAAGTCACAGAAAACCGTTCTTCTTGATTGTGATATCTAAAATTTTCTCTAGAAAGATTAGTCGACGACTGCCTTTATCTTTTGTCATCTTTGGTTAGTCATCGGAGAGAAAGCTCATTAGATAGATTAATTGTATTGTCATTAATGGCTATGTGCGTTATATGGCTAGGTACCTAGGAGCTCGTGGTTAAGTACCTAATAACAGCTGCACGGCTCGATCGAAGGTTAAGCTATGCTTACCGTGATCGGTTCATGGATAGGTGACCATCCATAACATATCGAGACTCTTCTATGCCTCGGGAAGCACGTCAAGTCGTTGGTCCCGGCTGTCATTTGTAGATCTTTGATAGTCGTTACGGGTAGTTAGAAGACCGAAAGACTGGTTGTCAACCAGTCTTACCATGGGGTTTAAGTAAGTAACTGGGTTGTGGAGGTCAGATAGGCAGTCACTCCCTGTAAAATACTGTTATTCAGCTGCATCCGGTTGGACTGGAAGCCGACCCCAACCTAGTTGGGAAAAGGCTAGGCAGATTGATTGATGTCGGTCTTGAGGTACCTATTTACTAGAAACTTAAAAAAAGCTAGAAGAAAAGAAACGAGTGGATTCGCTCCGCGATGGCCAAACACAACCATGTTATAAGTAGATGAATATATCAAGTTCTTGATGTTTTAATTACCTAATTTTACGCAAACAACAGCTTCATTTCTTCATCATCTCGAAAAAAATATTTTGAAAGTCTTTAATCAAATAAATAACGAGATTCACTATCTTTGTACTTTGTAGTCAGTTTTGTCGCACTAAACATTTATTAGTCGTAAAAAGAGCATGGGACACCCGTGGTGTCTATTTCCGTGATGTGTGTGGTCAGTATTGCTTTCTGTTTGTAATGTCCCATCACTAGCGTAGGGAAAGTTAGGGCTGCTAATCGGTTCAGGCCGTTTTATTAGTTTAGGAGTATTGTTAATTCAGCGATTGTAGAAGTAGTTTGATTATGGCTTATGTGGTAAGAGTGGCACTGAACTATGTGTTACGTTGGTCTCTCAATAAAACTTGGACACTGATAGATTTATTAGTTTAGGAGTATTGTTAATTCAGCGATTGTAGAAGTAGTTTGATTATGGCTTATGTGGTAAGAGTGGCACTGAACTATGTGTTACGTAGGTCTCTCAATAAAACTTGGACACTGATAGATTTATTAGTTTAGGAGTATTGTTAATTCAGCGATTGTAGAAGTAGTTTGATTATGGCTTATGTGGTAAGAGTGGCACTGAACTATGTGTTACGTTGGTCTCTCAATAAAACTTGGACACTGATAGATTTATTAGTTTAGGAGTATTGTTAATTCAGCGATTGTAGAAGTAGTTTGATTATGGCTTATGTGGTAAGAGTGGCACTGAACTATGTGTTACGTAGGTCTCTCAATAAAACTTGGACACTGATAGATTTATTAGTTTAGGAGTATTGTTAATTCAGCGATTGTAGAAGTAGTTTGATTATGGCTTATGTGGTAAGAGTGGCACTGAACTATGTGTTACGTTGGTCTCTCAATAAAACTTGGACACTGATAGATTTATTAGTTTAGGAGTATTGTTAATTCAGCGATTGTAGAAGTAGTTTGATTATGGCTTATGTGGTAAGAGTGGCACTGAACTATGTGTTACGTAGGTCTCTCAATAAAACTTGGACACTGATAGATTTATTAGTTTAGGAGTATTGTTAATTCAGCGATTGTAGAAGTAGTTTGATTATGGCTTATGTGGTAAGAGTGGCACTGAACTATGTGTTACGTAGGTCTCTCAATAAAACTTGGACACTGATAGATTTATTAGTTTAGGAGTATTGTTAATTCAGCGATTGTAGAAGTAGTTTGATTATGGCTTATGTGGTAAGAGTGGCACTGAACTATGTGTTACGTTGGTCTCTCAATAAAACTTGGACACTGATAGATTTATTAGTTTAGGAGTATTGTTAATTCAGCGATTGTAGAAGTAGTTTGATTATGGCTTATGTGGTAAGAGTGGCACTGAACTATGTGTTACGTAGGTCTCTCAATAAAACTTGGACACTGATAGATTTATTAGTTTAGGAGTATTGTTAATTCAGCGATTGTAGAAGTAGTTTGATTATGGCTTATGTGGTAAGAGTGGCACTGAACTATGTGTTACGTTGATCTCTCAATAAAACTTGGACACTGATAGATTTATTAGTTTAGGAGTATTGTTAATTCAGCGATTGTAGAAGTAGTTTGATTATGGCTTATGTGGTAAGAGTGGCACTGAACTATGTGTTACGTAGGTCTCTCAATAAAACTTGGACACTGATAGATTTATTAGTTTAGGAGTATTGTTAATTCAGCGATTGTAGAAGTAGTTTGATTATGGCTTATGTGGTAAGAGTGGCACTGAACTATGTGTTACGTAGGTCTCTCAATAAAACTTGGACACTGATAGATTTATTAGTTTAGGAGTATTGTTAATTCAGCGATTGTAGAAGTAGTTTGATTATGGCTTATGTGGTAAGAGTGGCACTGAACTATGTGTTACGTTGGTCTCTCAATAAAACTTGGACACTGATAGATTTATTAGTTTAGGAGTATTGTTAATTCAGCGATTGTAGAAGTAGTTTGATTATGGCTTATGTGGTAAGAGTGGCACTGAACTATGTGTTACGTAGGTCTCTCAATAAAACTTGGACACTGATAGATTTATTAGTTTAGGAGTATTGTTAATTCAGCGATTGTAGAAGTAGTTTGATTATGGCTTATGTGGTAAGAGTGGCACTGAACTATGTGTTACGTAGGTCTCTCAATAAAACTTGGACACTGATAGATTTATTAGTTTAGGAGTATTGTTAATTCAGCGATTGTAGAAGTAGTTTGATTATGGCTTATGTGGTAAGAGTGGCACTGAACTATGTGTTACGTTGGTCTCTCAATAAAACTTGGACACTGATAGATTTATTAGTTTAGGAGTATTGTTAATTCAGCGATTGTAGAAGTAGTTTGATTATGGCTTATGTGGTAAGAGTGGCACTGAACTATGTGTTACGTAGGTCTCTCAATAAAACTTGGACACTGATAGATTTATTAGTTTAGGAGTATTGTTAATTCAGCGATTGTAGAAGTAGTTTGATTATGGCTTATGTGGTAAGAGTGGCACTGAACTATGTGTTACGTAGGTCTCTCAATAAAACTTGGACACTGATAGATTTATTAGTTTAGGAGTATTGTTAATTCAGCGATTGTAGAAGTAGTTTGATTATGGCTTATGTGGTAAGAGTGGCACTGAACTATGTGTTACGTAGGTCTCTCAATAAAACTTGGACACTGATAGATTAACCTTTTCTCTCTGTTGATAGAAAAGAATATTCAAAGCCAAAACTTCCAAGAAAAAAAATAAAATATAAGCTTTTTGGGCACGATCAAAAACTTGAAACGGTTTATTAAATTTATTTTTATTTATTTATTTCTCAGTACATTAAGTTCTTAATATTAATAAATAGTTTCATATATAAGTAATTACTACCGTTACCGGTGTAGAAATATTAAAATAACAGTACAATTTTATTCTATTCAATTCAATATCCCCATTATTATATTAATAAATTAGTTTTAAATAAAAATATGTAGGTAATTTTTATACAATGGTTAAAAAATGAAATTTCGATAAAAAGAAAACGTTGAACCAAATGTTTATAACAACAGTTAATTTACTTTTAAACACATTGGAGTTTCTTGTCATCGCCTAAAACTATAACATTAGGAAGGCAATAAAACGTAACTTCTACACTTATACGTCTCTCTAACATTCCCTTCAACGCCGTTACACGAAACTCAACTAAAAATACATTCTACAACATCGTAAAACGGACTCTCTACAAATCAAACGCCAGTACTTATCATAGGACAGGAGACATCAAACTGTCGCTCACAAAAATACTCTTTTAAATCTTCAAGCATGTAATAGTAGCCATCAGAGCAGCATTTGTTAGCAATAAACATAGATATTTAGTTGACTTCTACAGTCGTAAAGGGCTTTCGATCGTTAAACTAAAAGTGTCAAACGTTTCCTTGAAGTCTTCATTACACCCCTCTGTTTCATCCCCTACGGGAATAGATTTGGGGACGAGTTTAAAATCGAGGGTCGCTTTTGCTTTTTCGGAAAAATCTTTTTTAGGGTTCCGTACCTCAAAAGGAAAAAACGGAACCCTTATAGGATCACTCGTGTGTCTGTCTGTCTGTCTGTCCGTCTGTCCGTCTGTCACAGCCAATTTCCTCCGAATCTAATAGACCGATTAAGTTAAAATTTGGTACACATATGGATTTCTGTGACCCAAACACGTACAGCTAAAGTAAATATATGAATTTTGAATATGAGAGTCACTTTTAGGAGGAAAATAAGAAAATTAAAAAAAAAAGATTTGTAAACTGTACCGAGTGACATATCAAATGAAAGGGCTTACTATGAGGGTCTCAAACATATTTTTTTTATAATTTTAAAATTTATTTTTTTAAAGTTATTTAAGAAAATAGACGAAAATTGACCATTCCCCCCCCCCCCCCTTATCTCCGAAACTACTTAGCCTAAAATTTTGAAAAAAATATAGAAATTAGTTCTATACCTGTAGATTACAGGAAAACCTATAAGAAGTCTGTGGTCTTAAAATAACATGGTAAATATATATAACATATATAAAAAAATCAAAGTCCTGACTGAGTCACTGACTAATATACCAACGCACAGCTCAAACCAATGGACCTAGAGAATTTTGCACATAGATACCTTATATAGTGTAAACATCCACTAAGGAAGGATTTTGGAAATTCCATCCCTAAGGGGGTAAAACAGGGCATGAAAGTTTGTATGAAAAATCCTATCCCTTGAGTTAATAGACTTAAAACTTAGCACATCATCATCATCTAAGTAAATTATAAAGTTTATCATTTTTAGTTTTCCTAAACTACCCCCTAAGGAGGGATTGGGGGAGTCAAAGTTTGTATGGAGGAACTTTAACACGCGGTCCGATTAACGCAAAACTCAGTTTTTATACTTGAGACCAAAAATTAAGACTAACGTGGTTTGTGGTGGGTTTTCCAAAAATCTACCCTTAGGGGGTGAAAAGTTAATTTTATAGCGGAGGATTTTATTGGGGGCTTGATTAACTCTAAAATTGGTGTAAATAATGTTTGAGTCAAGTTATGGAAACATACCAGACGATTTTTGAAATTCTTTAGGTATCTGTGTTCGTGAAAACAGAGATACAGTTTATATGAAAACTCTTATTAATTTGGTTAATGAACTTGAAACTTAGCACAAATACTTGCATAAGTAAGTAATAATGTTTGTCATTATTAGTTTTTCAAAACTACGCATCAAATGAGGTATAAGGATATTAAAGTTTGTATAGAAGAATTTTAAAGCGCAGTCCGATTAAAAAAATGGTACTTTGAGTCAAGTTAGGAAACTTGCCAAACGAATTTTCACCGATTTTGACGGCATATAGCTGATGTTTTAAGGAGTAACTTAGGCTATTTTTATTTTAGAAAAATAATTAGGGTTCCGCGCAAGAAAATTAAAATCCATGAAATCAGACAACCACGTACAGCCCAGTACAAACTTACTAAGCCTCCGCTGTCTATTACGACAAATAATAAAAATAAAGCAAAGTTAAAAATTTAAGGGGTCGGTCCCCATACAATAAACTTTTTATTTTGAAAAAAAAAATTTAATCTAGCATGTGGGGTGTCATGTCATTATTTCATCACCGCTGCTCTCAAAACGGTGAAGGAAAACATCGTGAGGAAACCGGCATGTCCTAGAACCAAAAATTCGAAGACATGTGACATCTACCAACCCGCACTGGGCCCGCGTGTTGGATTACGGCCCACTCCCTCTCACTGAGAGGAGGCCTGTGTCCCAGCAGTGGGAACATTATAGGCTGACTATGTGTTATGTGGGGTGTCATCGTCTAGAACTCATCGAGTAGAGTACAAACATATTTTTTTTATCTTTTAAAATTAAGAAATAGGGGGCCGTAAAAGTTGTAAATTTTAGACCATTTTTGTACGAGCTCTAGCGCAACAATTCAACAAATTAGGAATTTGAAACTTCTTTATACCATGTAAGTACCATGAATACTGTATTTAATCAACAATACTGAAAACGGCGATTCATAAGGTATTTTGTTTAAACAGGTGATTTTTTGCAACTGCAGAAAATAACCTCGTAATTCACAGTATCATTATAAAATAAGTAAAAAGTTATCTTTGCGATTGTTAAACATATAATATGGTACGGAACCCTTCGTGCGCGAGTCCGACTCGCACTTGACCGGTTTTTTTTTCTTTTTAAGCTGCCTAAGTGCGTAATGTTTTTGCATATCCCTTCAATATGCTAGGTCTTATAAACTAACCCTCTTACAAATAAGCACAGAATAAAGTTATTCCAAATTTAAACCTATGAAAATGTATGGTTATTCTTGTTTTATTTGTAACAGGGTAAGACTTTAGTTAATTACTTAGATTTCTGAAATCCTCTTACAGCTAATTGATAAGCATCTTCAACCAAGAACATAGGTAAGTACAATCTCAGCTACTTGTAACATCTCTCAAGGGCTGTCGTTCACCCGCAGTACCGCTGCACTGCGGCCGAGTGGTAAGAAAAATGACTTCATTTCCCTCAGCTGGTCCTCCGACTTCCACTTAATAACTAAGCAGGGAACGTGTAAACTCATTTAATTAAATTTCTCTTAATTAACACCACGCTAAGTGTCGCTACAAGTTTTACTTCAAGTACCGACTTAAAATAAGTCAATAAACTTCAATATTTCCATAGCTTTAGTAACTTTTTATTTACAAGTGAAACTGTGTTATCTCTCTCGGATATTTGTATTAAAAATACTGACTGAAGTTGTTTGGTTTGAATATTATGTTTTCATATCATTTAAATGCGTGTTGAAAGTTTATATATATAAAAGTTGATAAAATAACCAGTTTGTGATATTATTACTTGCTAAGTTAACTCGTATTGCACGCAGTTTTGTTTGTATTTCCAACATAATTACTTTACTCTGTTGGCTCAACGCCCCAAAATATGTCTTGCTTTTCGAAACATTTATAATGATGTGTCAGTAATCCATCCCGAGCCCTGGAGTCTCTTCGTAACATGTGCTCCACTTACACTTACTATCCTGCTTGCCACACATGCAGTACTAGCATAATATTTTTTTTTTATTATATACCTACTTATAATTTCTTTGACAATATGATTTAAAGGGAAGTTAGGGTAGGAACTATCTATTTCAAAACATTTGTATGTGTTATATATATGTGGCCTCTTTGGCTTTGACTTCATTCATTCTCTCATTTACTTCTTTTTCACTATATGTCATGTCATTGGACTGTCATTGCATTATTGAATAAAATATTGACTATACAAGATGAATGTAATTATTTAAGTAATTATTAGAAACATAATATTGGCGACGATGGAGGCAGAACTGGCGCGACTTACTCGCCTGCGCGCAACTATACGCGGCCAGCTTACAAAGTTCGAGCATACACTGGAACAGTTACAAAATCCTTCGGATTACGAAGTAAGTTCTCGTCTGACAAGTCTAACAAACTATGAACAAAAATTTGAAAAATTACAAAATGAAATTGAATTGCTAATACATGATGTGGAAACTGAAATTGAACAGCGACATTCTACAGAAGAGCACATATTACAATTAAAGCTAAAGCTGCATGGCTTACGCCCTACACCACTGACCGCATCATCGACTTACGTCACGGCTTCACTTGAAAGCACACCGGAAACGACACCAAGAATTAACTTTCAACCGTTACAGGAACGAGAAAGTTTTAATAACTTTGTCCAGAGATTAAAAACCTACATGAAGCTAAATAATTGTAACAATTCACAAATCCAGACTCTCACGCTGCTTAGTTTATTACCACCAGAATTACACCAGAAAGCTTACGACTTGTGCGCACCGAACGATCCTTGTGAACTAGAATTTGGCAGCTTGGTTCAAATATTACAACACTACATTGATCCAAAACCGAGCATTTGGGCTCGTCAACATAAATTTATTTCGCGACTTAAAAGTACTGACGAGACAGTCATGTCATACTCGTCACACTTGAAACATTTAGCTCAAGATTGCGAGTTCACGTGCAATAACTGTAAGAAGTCGATCTGTGATAATTTTCTTACCTTACAATTTATAAGAGGGTTAAATGACACCGATATTCGAACCAAAATACTACAGGAAACAAAGGTAACAGATTTTTCTGACTTAATTCATAAAGCAAGCACTATTGAATTAGCAAAATCTGACAGCAACTATATGTCATCAGCTCATTCTTCGAACCAAGGTCTACTACATGTGAAAACTGTTCAAGCTGACCCCAAACACCGCAGTCAAAAGCAAGAGTATAAACCTTTAACGATTAAGGACTTACGAGGGAAATGCTTTCGTTGTGGAAGTAAGGAACATCAAGCTATTAGATGTCGCAGCATCAAGGATACTTGCAGCAAGTGCAAACGAGTAGGTCACCTTGCTCGAGTTTGTTTACAATCAACACCTGGGAACAACCAACTGGAGCCTGAGCAAGTAGTGGTGCAGGACACGGACAACTCTTCAGATACAGTCGATGACTCCACCCCTTGGGATATGAATTTAATACGATCCAACAACACAGACAAATTTATGATAAATGTACGCATCAATGACTCGAAACTGAAAATGGAAGTAGATACAGGAGCTGCTCTGTCATCTATCTCTTACAAAGATTTTAAGACATTAAACACTGGATGCAAGATTTACAAAACTAACATCACGATGAGAACATATACAGGAGAAATCTTCGCACCTCTCGGAGTAGCCTACGTTACGTGTAAATACAATGACCAAACACTTGAGGGAAAATTATACATTATCAAACAAGATGTTGACCCTATCTTCGGTCGAGCATGGATACGAGCAATCAATTTGGATCTGGCAAATATAAACGCAGTTAATGTTAAAGAATATCAGCTAAAACTGGATAGGCTACTTTCTGAATACTCGAAGGTATTTGATGGCTCCCTTGGCTGCATACCTGATTACAAAGCTCATTTGACCCTAAAGGAAGAAGTTTCACCAATTTTTGTTAAGCCAAGACGTATACCGTATGCTCTTAAAAATAAAGTTGATGATGAAATTGTACGACTCTGCGAACAAGGAGTAATTACAAAGGTTGATAGCTCTGAGTGGGGAACACCAGTGGTTCCTATTGTCAAACCAAATGGCAGTATACGCTTATGCGCGGACTATAAAGTCACCTTAAATAAGGTAATAAGGGATGAACAATACCCTATTCCGATCATAGAGGACATTCTGGTAGAGATGAACGGAGGTCAAATATTTTGTACACTTGATATCAGTCAAGCTTACTTAAACATGATGATGGACGAGGAGAGCGCTATGATGCAAACATTAAGTACACATATGGGTACGTTCAAAGTAAATAGACTTATGTTTGGCGTCAAGGTTGCCCCGAATTTATGGCAAAAATTTATGGATCGTTTGCTCCAAGGAGTAACTGGAGTGAAATGCTTTTTCGATGATATAGTAATTCAAGGACATTCAGAAGAGCAACTTCTTTCAAGACTACGCTTGGTATTACAAAAATTACAAGAAAACAATTTGAGACTTAATAAGGATAAATGTAATTTTTTTCAAGAGAGAATCGAATACTTGGGTCATACTATTGATAAAAATGGACTGCACAAAAATAGAAACAAAGTGAACGCTATTCTGGATACAAAACGTCCCAACAACATCAACGAACTGCGGACATTTCTAGGAATGGCTAATTATTACAATAAGTTCATACCGAATTTAGCTTCAATATCCAGCCCTCTTAATAACCTACTCAAGAAGGACATTAAATATGAATGGACGTACAAATGTAATGAGAGTTTCAAAAAAATTAAACAGGAAATCCTCAGTGAGAGAGTTTTAATGCATTTTGACCCTGAGAATCCCTTGGTTCTCGCTACAGATGCTTCACCTTTTGGACTTGGAGCAGTTCTATCGCATCGATTATCGGACGGATCTGATCGGCCTATTGCTTTTGCATCACGTTCATTGACGAGTAGTGAAAAAAAATACAGTCAGATAGACAAAGAAGCGACGTCCTTATTCTGGGGATTAAAGAAATTTTTTCACTACTGCTACGGAAGAAAATTCATACTTATTACAGACCATAAACCATTAACTACGATCTTCAATCCACACAAAACTTTGCCGGCTATGAGCACAATGAGGCTTTTTCACTATGCACATTTCCTATCTGGTTTTGACTACACTATTGAATACAGAACATCGGATGATCATAGCAATGCAGATTATTTATCAAGATTTCCGGTAGATGCAGTAGCAAATAACATAATTGACGTACATTGCGCATTTCAATTAAATCAAATGAACACAATTGCCGTCGACCGTATAAAAATTGCCGAAAACACTCAACTCGATGACGAATACAAACATTTATTAGAAGCTTTACAAAATGGTACCTCAGTGAGAAGATACGGCTACAATGACAACGAATTGACCTTACAAGACGGTTGCATTATAAAAGGAACACGAGTGATGATTCCGGCAACTCTGAGGCACCAGGTTTTAGAAGAACTACACACAGGACATCTTGGAATTGTAAAAATGAAATTACTGGCGCGTGGATACGTGTTCTGGAGGAATTTGGATCAAGACATAGAAGACATAGTTAAAAGCTGTCGAGAATGTCGACTTAAGCAAAATCAACCTGCATGCGCAGTACTACATCATTGGGACTCACCATCAGGCCCATGGCAAAGGATCCATATCGATTTTGCTGGGCCGATTAAGGGTTATTCCTTATTTATAATAGTAGATGCTTCTTCAAAATGGGTGGAAATTATAGAAACGAAAACAACCACAAGCTCATGGTGTATCCGCCAACTTAAAGAACTTTTCGTGACATTTGGATTTCCGCTTAGTTTAGTATCAGACAACGGTCGACAATTTGTTTCAAATGAATTTGAATCATTCCTCAGAGAAAGCGGAGTTGTTCACAAAACCACAGCTCCATACCATCCGGCCACGAACGGACAAGCAGAGCGATACGTGCAAACGATTAAAAAAGCAATACATAGCATCAGCGCAGAGCCAGGCTCTCTACAAGACAAACTGCTGGGCATTAAGGAACGCCTACGGAGGACGCCGAGTAGCAGCACAAATAAAAGCCCATATGAGCTCATGTTTGGCAGGGAGATAAGAAACACCCTAAGTGTTCATTTCAAGGCGAGGACGAGGGATGAAACACGTCCGCCGACTGATGAGGCCACGGTACGTTCATTTACTGTGGGGCAGAGAGTGCAAATACGCAGCTACACAAACGACCAAATTAAATGGGAATTCGGAACCGTTTTAAGGATATTAGGCCAATTGCATTATCAAATAGAGACTGATTCTGGTCAGATATGCAAAAGACATGTTGATCAGATGCTAGGTACATTAATACCAAGAGAGGAACAGTAAATGCGAGACAACTTCCAGAACTGAACAACTAGACGATTTGGGACGGAGGTGTTATATATATGTGGCCTCTTTGGCTTTGACTTCATTCATTCTCTCATTTACTTCTTTTTCACTATATGTCATGTCATTGGACTGTCATTGCATTATTGAATAAAATATTGACTATACAAGATGAATGTAATTATTTAAGTAATTATTAGAAACATAATAGTATGTTTTCAAAATTTGAAAACATACAAATGTTTTGAAATAGATTAAATTTTGAAAACATACAAATGTTTTGAAATAGATAGTTCCTACCCTAACTTCCCTTTAAATCATATTGTCAAAGAAATTATAAGTAGGCATATAATAAAAAAAAATAATTTCAGCTGGATTCATTATCAAACAATGTATACCGTACACTCACCACTGAAAGCGATAGAACTGAAATTAAAGTCATCTCAATTTCACATATACAGACATAAATTGCAACTAATTTTACTTTGTAGTACATAAACATAAAAATAATGATAGTACCTAGTGTATGAAACCGGCTTGGCAGCACGTGATCGACTTCACATGTGCTTGATATAATTATCATAATATTGCGAATATCCATAATATGCAAGCGATACGGCGGCAAAAAATATACGCCGGCCCTCACACCGCCTGATAATCACGTGCGCGCAATTAAACAAATGCTGATCATTTATTTGAATAACATTTTTTAAGATACCTAATTGCATTAGTATAAAAATATTTAAATTATATTTTTGTAATCAGTGTGATATATTAACTTATGTAAACTTCTATTAACCCCTAGAGTGTTTTCTGCGCCCCATGTGTGCATACGCAGGTCCTCACCGGACACGGTTGTTTCGGGATGTTCCTGTTTCGCATAAGGCGGGAGGAAACGCCCGGGTGTTTCCATTGTGTAGATCGCCCGGAGGACACGGTGGAGCATACAGTGGAGGTCTGCCCGGCTTGGGCAGAGCACCGCCGTGTTCTCACGGAGGCGATCGGCGGCGGCGATCTCTCGCGTCCGAGCCTGGTCCATGCCATGGTGCGGAGCGAGAGTGCATGGGAGGCCGTCACCTCCTTCTGCGAAGCAGTGATGCTCGCGAAGGAGGAGGCGGAACGCGTGAGGGAGAGGCAGCCTCACGCCCTCAGTCGCCGCAGGAGACGCCCTGGGCGGCGGGAATCGCGGGGCGATTTCCGGCCACCGTAGGCGCGGGCCTGCGGACGGTGAGCAGCGGGTAGCTCGCCGTCCGGTAAGGACCAGGCCCGAGTCGACGGCGCGTCGTGTTCCACGCGCGCCTCAAAGAGATGTCAGCAAGTGACGGCGCCCAATAGGGCCGACGCCGCTGGGGTCGCGGGTTGTCTGAAAGGGTTACCGCGGCCCTGGCATAGGCAACTGAAGGAACACGGGTGGGTTTTAGTCAGTAAAAGTCTGACACGCCCTCCCGCTCCACCCAGAGCGGGAGAAGTTATTTGATGATTTCCCACCCTCAAAAAAAAAAAAAAAAAAAAATGTGTGCATAAGGAAAAACCCTTTATATAATATGTACTTATATAAGCTTATATCGTATATATAGAAACGTAACAAAACATCATCCGATGGTAAAAAAATCATCATCAACCTATGGGGTTTGCAACTAACCCCTCTCACCCCCCCGCTGGGGCTTTCGGTTTATAAATTAGTACATAAAAAACACTTGATGGGTGAATGTTTTAGCAAACCGCTTTCTCGGACTTATAACGTATGAGGTTAAACTTAAAAACTAAATAAAAGTTTGTAATAAAAAAAACTTGAGAGGTGTCAAGGGACACCCGGATGGAACGAAGTTCCTTTCGATTAATTAGTGAAGGAATTGTAACAAAATTTTATTTTTATACTTATCATCATCATCATCATCATCATCATCATCATCATCATCATCATCATCATCATCATCATCATCATCATCATCATCATCATCATCATCATCACCATCGTCACCATCATCATCATCATCATCATCACCATCATCATCATCATCATCATCATCATCATCATCATCACCACCACCACCACCACCATCATCATCATCATCATCATCATCATCATCATCATCATCATCATCATCATCATCATCATCATCACCATCATCATCATCATCATCATCATCATCATCACCATCACCATCACCATCATCATCATCATCATCATCATCATCGCTACACCACACTGTTCAATGCGAAATAGAAATGAAAATATCTGGCTTGCTTTCTATAAGAGAGAGAGAGAGACAGACAGAGAAACATGCGCACGCCGCACGGCTTACAATAACTACCTATAGCAAAAAGTGTCGTGACAACTTTTCGTGAGACTTTTTTCCGTCTAGCCCCCTTTCACAACGCGCGATAAGGAACTTCGTTCCAAAAAAAGATTAGCATTTCTACTTAGTTCAATTCATTAGTTTCTGTTATAGCTATTTTCAATCACAGCTCTTTTTCATGAGGGCATTTAGAATTGAATAAAGTATTGTTGTATAATCAAACAAACTCCTTTAGTATCCTAAAATTACAGTGTGGCTTTGTGGGCAGCATGATCCGCAGGCAAACATGTGAACATGTTATTTAATCAGATTTGTTACTGTAGTTGATGGCAATAATTCATTTGTATCATGTCATAGGTTTTTATTTTTATTATTTTTTTACTAAGATTATTTTCTATTTTGCAAAGTACACGGCTACACATCAAGCTATACATTTCCAGTTTACACTGAACTCTCCTTGTAAAGAAATCCTATACAATGCGAGATCAGCTTATACTGGGAATGTATAGCTTGATCTGTAGCTGGTACTTTTTGAAATTGTCCTCCCATATAGGTACCTAATAACTGTTATTTTAAAATATTGTAAAAGCCAATTATTTTTAAAAGAGTAACCATGGAGTTTCTTGCCGGCTCTTCTCCATAGGAAACGACCAATTTGGAACCGTGCACCTAGCTTCTGACGTTTCATAAGTGCCCATGTAGGTTTATGTGAAATAGAATATTTTGATTTTGCAAACACCCCTCTCCCTTAACTTGCACCACGCACTCTCAGCAAAACTTTCGCCGAATCATAATTCGAATAAATGCTGAGACAGTGAGACATTTCTCTAAACACAGGTACTTTCCACCAATCTACCCAGTAGCGACCCCCACTGGTACCTTCTACGCAGCTCCGACCCGCGGTGGTACTTCTCACACAGATGTTAAATGAGCCTGCCGTATCGAATGTGTTTGAAAACCAAGATGGCGCACAAACTATAAGCGAAGGTAGCAGCTTAATTTGGTTATGTTATTACCTTAAGTTTAGTGGGTGATGTGAATTTAAATTACCTTATTTGTTTGGTACAATATGCTTCCTAGCACCGTATGTATACACGGGTAAGATATTTACCATACGTTTTAGGAGTATCGAGCATAATAATATCGAGGTTGGATTTCAAATTAGACATCTTATTGTTCTGTTTGGAAAATCTACAAAATAAATATCTTAAATTCACTGACAAGACAGAAGCATGAAATTCACCCCCTATAGGGGTTATAGTTTAGTAGTTGAAAGTTTGTTTGTGTTTGTAGTTTGTATTTTTATGGTGTACAGGGTACAGGGCAATTTTTAAATTACTAGCTAAATTTTCACTGGGCATTCTACTGGTGAATATCAACAATTTTCACTATGGGATCAACGCTGAAATCACGAAAAATATCTGCTGTTTTATAAAAAAACTGAATACCTACTCGACGGTAAAGCACCTGGTCAAAAATCAAAATCAAAAGTCAGTTATTCAAATTAGGCTGAGAATCACCACTTTTTGAACGTCGAAATAACATAAGACAGTCACCAAATAACGCCGCAAAACGGTAACTAACGCAAAACGGTAGTTTTTGAAAGGCTTACATTGTCCTAATACCTAATAACGTTATTTGAATATTTGAAAATATTGTAAAAGCCAATTATTTTTAAAAGAGTAACCATGGAGTTTCTTGCCAGCTCTTCTCCATAGGAAACGACCAATTTGGAACCGTTCTGACGTTTCATAAGTGCCCATGTCATGTAGGTTTGTGTGAAATAAAATATTTTGATTTTGATTTTGACCAAAATGTATGAAACAGCTGATTTTTTTTCGTAATTTCAGAGCTGGTCCCATAGTGAAAGTTGTTGATATTCATGGGTAGAACTCCCTGTGAAAATTTAGCTAGTGATTTAAAAATTGCACTCTATAATAAAGAGTATTCCATCTATCTACAGAAGTTAGTCATTTTTGCCAATCTTGTAGAAACTATAATATTGTTGCTTCACGTAAACGGCTAATGGTTCTGAACTAAGTTGTTCCTTCTCTTATAATCATCAAATGTTTATGTAAACATTGCAACTGCTGTAATTTGCCTCAAGAATACGACAATGTACTATATTTATGTCTCTCTCTCTGTTGATAACCGCCATTACACAGTCGCATAGGCCTAAGATTGCGGTCATTCAGAGATAAGTAGAAAACGTCAGTATGAACACGAGGACCCTTTCCCTCTCTGTGAGATCTAAGCAAGAGCTAACTTAACTTATCTGTATCTTTACACTTTCACAGAATTACTAATAAAAAGTTATTTTTATGAGGTACTATGAAGTGTGGTTTTAACTTATAGACTACAAGCATTGCACGTGGCTCCGCTTGCGATAATTATTTTTAATTTTTCGGGATATTCATCCCGAAATATCACTGACATTAACAACAGACAAAAAGTGTCATGAGATTGTGTATCACAATGATATTAAACATCTAGACGTTGCCATCATTACAGTGTGAAGTGTGGAAGTGAGACACATATATACGAAATTAGTAGGAAAATTGAGACAAAGCATCGTATCTTCTGTCCCTTACGGCATGTCGTATTTATGCAAGGCTAACTTTAAAAAGTTTGCCAAATAAAGTACTTTCTCTGTTATAAAATGTATCGCGTAGATTAATTTAACATTTTTTGGGTTTCAGTCCAAAATATGGAAGATTTCTTACGTTAAACCTCATTTCTCATACCACATAACCTAGAAAAAGTATAATATTGCTGTCTCATGACCGGCCACGCGGTGGCTCGATCTAGATGTATTATCTAAGTCACCTGCCCTACAAATGTTTATGGTAAGGACCCTTTATCTTTCTCCATGGTATTACTTTCTTCCAAATAGTATCAACATTGCACCAATCTTTTAACCAAGTCAAACATCCCCACTTTCGCACTTATAGTATTATTAGTAGGGTATGTTTTAATTCAGCGAAAGTCTCGGGCAGTATTATTATGGCAAAGAAACCAGTTGCTATAAATAACAGAGTGGATGGCTGGACGTAATGCGTTTAGCTCCGTGCTACGCTCATTAAGATGCACTTTCTACACTGCTAGAACTTGTTGTAGAAGGAACCTCCACATCATCATCATAACTTTTTGTAGTATTATGGATGTTTATTAATTGCTTTTGACATAACTTCATTTAATTATTTAATCTCTCTTGGGTACTTTACCAGTCGACAGCGATGCGGAATTTTTCGACGCCATATTTTAGTTTTTTATTAGTTTTAGTTTAAGATATTATATTTTTAAGTTATTTTAGCTTATTTTTAAGTATATTGAAATAAAAAGTTTTATTTAATCAAATAAAAAATAAAAAAAAAAATTAATTCATTGTAATATTTAATTAATTCTAATTCGCTTTTGACATTATTTATTTTTAGTTGTATTTTTGTATTTTATATGGGTCAATGACCTGAAATAAATGAATTTTAATTTTTAATTTAATTATTAGTTTAAGGGTGCGTGCGGTGCGTTTCCAGATTACAGGTTGCAGGGCTGGTAGAGAGAGAGGGGAAGAGCGTTTCCTAAAAATAAGTCTGTTGCTGAAATGTAATAAACTTTTTTACACTAAAGGCAGCATCGTTATGTTCCGTATTATAGGATACAGCCGATCAACAGGTTCTTGAAAGTTTTTAATTTTATTTTGGGTTGGTAGAAACAAGGACTTTTTGAAAACTTTCTACAATTAAAAAGATTAACGTATTCCAGTTATTAATAAACAAGGGAATACCAAAGCACCCGATTTAAACGTCTCTTTTTAAGACTCCCCTTTATCAATCGTCAAACCTCTTCCAAAAGAGTAAACCTACCCTCCAAAAAATAATTTAATTTACACAAGCGGCGCCCTCTGCCGGCCTGTGCAAACATCAACAGCGTACAGGAAATTAAATTTGCCTGTCTTTATCGTAAGAAAGGGAAGGACTCGTGACTTTTACGGACTTAATTAAAAGTTCCCAGTAGAGAACAGACCTATGGGAAATTAATTTTTAAGTGGCGCTTTTTAAGTTTATTTTTAAGTGGCACTTTTTAAGTTTATTTTTTTCGTTTACAATCCCGAGGGCTTGAGAATGAGAACGTTATTGAAGTTTGAATTGAAATTGATATCATGCCGTAGAAATTAGAAGCTGTAGCGAAGCTGAAAGAAAGAAGGTCAGCTAAAGGATCCGTACAATTTACAAAGTAGGTACTTTATGACGCCCTAAGGGCCTGTTTCACCACATACATTAACTTGATGCATAATTTCATACAAATTCTGTTCCATTTTTGAATTTATTCGGTAAGTAGTGGCTATTCAGACATCGTGAAATAGGTCCCAATATCGAATCAGTAGAAATTAAAATCCAACAAAAAGCTATTTTCATTTAAAACCACAATGAGTCACTTCTATAAAAAACTCAATAACCACTTACAATAAAACCAATAAAAATTATCGTCGCTTTTTGTGTCAGTAGTACCTATACCTACCTGTTCATACCTGCAAACAAAGGATTATAGTATAGTGAGGATAATTCCAAAACGGGTTCCTTCGAACAGCTGTATATGTTCAAACCAAGGCCGCTCAGTTCAAAACATGTCGATTAACAAGTAAGTAAGCCAAACATGTAGAATCGTGACTCAAATTAAGGAAGCCACAGAATTAGGATAAATTACTACGTGCTATTAATTATTTATAATTAAGAGCGTTAACGCCGACCGGCATTTCATACAAACTTTGAAGTCCTTGTTTTTCAAAATGAATGAACCGATTTTAATGAAACTTCATACGTATAAGCAGGATACATAGGTCTAAAAAGTTAGTTAAGAACATTTTTGAAAAACAGTGTTACAGCTAAATGCATCCGATTTTAAATATTCCATAGAAACAGAGATTTCCAACTATCTTCTTTTAAATTAGACATTTTGAAAATGTTCTTAACTAACTTTTGAGACCTATGTATCTTGCTTATACGTATGAAGTTTCATTAAACTCGGTTCATTCATTTCGAAAAAAAAATGACTTGAAAATTTGTATGAAATGCTGTAGGCGTTAACGCTCTTAACTAATTTTGAGAACCGCCTACGTAGCGCATTTAATTTTTCCACGGTGGGGATCCAAACCTCATCCAACTACATCATAAAAATGATTTGTTATTATAATGATAATGATTTGTTATGAACTTAGAAATAGTTCAAAAGATAATTTACCTTTAGATCCTGTATCTAGTTTTTAAATGAAAATTAAATAATGATTTATTGAACGACGAAAAGAAAAAAGAACAAGAAAAAAATAATTTGTGTGTTCTGTAACAATGCGGTTACAGCACGCGTAGCATAACGACGTTTTATCGACGGAAGAATAGACAAAACTACACATTGCCATGCTTATTCTACTATCTGCCATTTTTTCTATTCTACCGTCGACAAAACCCATTTCTATGGCGTTCATGATAAGCGTGCTGGTGTATGGGCCTCTTGTAACTATTAGCAACTCTATGCATCTGTGTAGATGGTCTATGTCCAATCAAGCATGCATAAAATTTTTGTCTATGCAAAAAAAACTCGCTTGAAGCAAAAAGAGTCACCAAAATCTTTATATACCCAGCTGTATTGCAGACCTTGGCATAAATTCAATATTCATGACATAATGCTAAAGAAATAATAATTTTTGCCATAATAATATTGTGTTAGTTTTATCAAAACAGCATCTGTATAAACACTCATTTTCTATGGGTTTTATTTAAATGGTGACACTTAATTAACGTTTAATTGTGGTCGGTATTAAGGTTAAACATACATTTTAAAGATAAGTAAATGTTTCGTATACGGATTTTTCCTTAGTTTAAATTAAGTGTGTTGATAAAGTCCTCATTATTTAAAAGTTATTTTAACATCGTTGAGTCATCTTCTAACTGAAAAACAACATACTATTAGGCAACCTTGAGATTACCAATCACGGTTTCAGCTATGCTTGAGACCATTCTAAAAGAGGAGCTGATTATTAGTAGGTACCTTATTCTTATTACACCCAAAAGTAGAACATAAACCAATGTATAAATCAAGATAACTTTACATTTCCACATAATCTCTTCATCACCACCACAAAGTCTCAATCAACTGGGTAATACAATCACCAAGTAATAACATTTTTCACCAATACCATACTTCGCGAATCGGAAGGGGAACCCGGAACCCAGCATCCTATATGTACATCCATGAGCATTTCGGATTTCCCATATATGAAGGCATTAGGCATGTCATAAAATTCTATGCAGTAATTTGTATAATTTCGCCGCGTACGCACGGCGGGCATCCCCAGTATGGCACATTAGTTCGCGTGTTATTTCCATGGGATTGTGTTATTTATATGGTAATTGATTGTAATATGTATATTTTCGTACTAATACGGCGTTTTCATTTGGAAAATGTTTTTTCGTTATTTGATTATTTACATAATTATGCATGTAATGGTACGTACGAGTAGATAACGTTGGTAAATACAGTTTCGCCGCGTGGGAGGTAATATTTGGGTAAATACCTATTGTCTCTCTCTCTCTTTCCCAGTATATTAAAAAAGGGAATGACCGGCATCATTTCAGGACAACCTTCAGTTGTTTTTAAAACCGTTAAGTACCTACTTCTTAAATGACTACGAGTTTCAGTAAAACTGAAACGAAAAATAAATGTAGAAGAATGTACCAACAAAAATAAATGGCGACAAAAGGACCAAGTTTACAAAATGTTACGAAAATTGTAAATAAAGAAGATTATACACGTGTACACAGGGTCATCTGTCTAGCCTTTTCTCAACTATGTTGGGGTCGGCTTCCAGTCTAACCGTTAGTTACATTATTTTATAACACATTTGCTCGTAAAGGGTCTCTTATTTCACGAATTTCGATATCGTAATGTATGTCATTAGGTACGTACTTGTGCGTAATTGTTATGTAAAACGCACGGGTTTCTTTTTAATAAGGTACAACGTAAGGTTTATCAAGATGCTCCGTCTAAAACGAACGGTACTTTTTAAATCTTAGCAAAGAGTTTTTATGTCAGAAAAGTGGTCAACATTTTATGAATAAAATTAACTTTGGGAGATAAAATTTAAAAAATAAACATTAATTAAATTAAAAAAATAATACTTTAATTTAATTAATTTTGACAATAAGTTGCAACAACAACAAACAAAAACAAAAAAAAAATATTAATTTACTTTATTAGTAATACTGGTTGTTTTTGTGCCTTTGCTTTAAAAAAAAAGCGCTGATGCGCGCGCATCGCTAATTTTTGAACAAGTAATAGTACATTATGATATAAGTGCGGTAAGTTGAAAATTACAGCCGAGGCGAAATTGCTAGCCCGAGCAGTAGGCGAGGGCTACAAGAAAGCAGAGGTTGTAATTATCAAAGCGCACGTATGTCATACGATGTTTTATAACATATTTGCGAGGAAATAAATAAAACTCGGACTTTCTTAAACGAATAAATCTTTAAAAACACACTTTCTGAAAATGAATTTGCATCTTTGCTTGTTTTCCATACGATGAAATTTTGATCCGCTTGTAAGTATCTATCGGTCGATTTTTCGGGCAAGAGGCTTAGAGTAGCCTTTTTCGCTGCCTCTGAGACTTCGGGCGGTGTCGAATGAATAAATTCATCATAACTTGACGACATTTTCAAACAAAAACAATACAGCGAAAAAAAAAAGCGCGCGGAATAATTTTTACTTGTTCACAAATTAGCGATGCGCACGCATCAGCGCTTTTTTTTTAAAGGCAAAGGCACAAAAACAGCGAGTATTATTAAAGTAAATAAATATTTTTTGGTTTTTGTTACAGATAAATGGTTGTAATTTATTGCCAAAATTAATTAAATCAAAGAATTAAATGTTTAACATTTAATTCTTTAATTTTATTTTATCCCAAAGTTAATTTTATTCATAAAATGTTGACAACTTTTCTGACATATAAACTCTTTGCTAAGATTTAAAAAAGTACCGTTCGTTTTAGACAGAGCATCATGATAAACCGTACGTGTTACCTTATTAAAAAAAAACTCGTGCGTTTTACTTTACGATTACGCCCAAGTACGTAATGACATACATTACGATATAGAAATTGGTGAAATAAGTGACCCTTTACGAGCAAATGTGTTATAAAAGTTATTCCGCGCGCTTTTTCTTTTCGCTGTATTGTTTTTATTTGAAAATGTCGTCAAGTAATGATGAACTTATTAATTCGACACCCACAGAAGTCTCATAGGCAGCGAAAAAGGCTACTCTAAGCCTCTTGCCTGAAAAATCGACCGATAGATACTTACAAGCGTATCAAAATTTCATCATATGGAAAACAAGCAAAGATGCAAATTCATTTTCAGAAAGTGTGTTTTTAAAGATTTATTCGTTTAAGAAAGTCCGAGTTTTATTTATTTCCTCGCAAATATCTTATAAAACGTCGTATGACATACGTGCGGTCTCGCCTACGGCTCGGGCTAGCAATATCGCCTCGGTTGTAATTTTCAACTTACCGCACTTATATCATAATGTACGATTACATGGAGCTACTGCATATCTGATCTCCACAACCCAGTTACTGGGTAATATTTGGTAATATCCTTTGGTAAGACTGGTTCTCAGACTTTCGGGCTTCTGACGACCCGTAACGTCTATCAAAGATCCACGAATGACAGATTATACAAGTGTGTACACGTGTATAATAAATTAATAATGTAGGTTAAACCCACGTTTCTAAGTGTTATTATAACCTTGGTTCTTCTTCTTTCAATGTTTCATTAACATACGCTATGTACTCTGGCGCCGTCTATATTTAATTCATCTTAACTTTTACGAGCCAATTCGACGCGTTTTCATTTTTCTTTAATTTATGCTCCTGAGAGTTCTCCTTTTATGTTTTAGTTTTTTGGACATCTATTTTTGATTAATTGGTAGGTATCTATTTTGTTTGTTATAATAAAACGTTAGGTAAAAAATTATGCATTATAATTTTATGATATGGTTGTAGACAAACCTGTTTTATAAATCAAGTAAGACATGATTGGAGATAAGTTTTTGTAAACAACCTATGAAGCTAATTTAAATAAAAATACTAGGTGGGACATTGTGGGTTGTAGGTACTATTTTTTACATTTTATTATGAAATAAATACTTACATTTAATGAACACTTAATGCAAAATTACTATGTTAATAACAACCGCAAGAAAAGCGAATCATTTACTCGTTCTAAAGCAAATGACTCATAATCATAAAGGTCAAAACATTTTCAGGCACTACATTTAATTAAATATGACTGTGTCTGTCAATCACTTAGCATGACTGACATTGATATGCCCAGCCCCCAGGGAAGGCTCACAAATAAACGTACGAGTAGGTATATACCGAGCAAGTTACTAAGATTGAAGGAGTGATACTTACAACTCTGCTTACACCCTCTGGGGAAAGTAACTGATACCTTGACGAGCTGAACATGGAAATGTAATCCTGACTCTTGCCTCGCGGGAGCTGCGAGTAACCAATACATGGAGTTGAGTAACTTGAAGATATAATGATGTGTCTTGAGCATTTTGATTTTCATAGCGGAACACATTTGATAGTTTAAAAATAACAATGTCATAACATGATACAATATTGTTTGTCATAATTGTTGGCTAGTTCACAAGAAATACAATGGCTTTTAATGCCTTTTTGTCCTATGTACCGTGTTTCTGGCAAATAAATTACGTTTCACAACCTCAAGGTTAATCGATGGATATTTATTAGTAAGTAATAGTAGTTGTTCATTAATAATAATAATTTTACAAACCATATTTGTACGCCGGAAACGGCAGAATATTATGATCGTAATACATATTACAACACAAACACATTACAGCTTAACTTATTATTTTAGCTTGTTTAATATTACAGCTTTGTACAATATACTAACAAATAATTAATAATTTTATTAAAGGTTAAACACATTGATATATCTAAGTCAATGGTTAAACATCAACAACTAACAAAACTTTACAGAACATACAAAAAACTAAAACTAAACTTATAAATTACTTATCATAAATCTATGAAACCGCTACCAGTTGGCAACGTACCCAAAATGCTGGCAGCATTGCCACGCTGGATGGCAATGCTGATTTGCAAATAAATGCATTCTATTCTATTCTACAATTATTCCGATTTTAAAACTGAATGGCGATGCTATTACGTACAATATTCAAACGCGAGCGCGCCAGAAAGATAAACCAGATCATAACTCAATTAAACTAAAACTAAACTTATAAATTACTTATCATAAATCTATGAAACCGCTACCAGTTGGCAACGTAACCAAAATGCTGGCAGCATTGCCACGCTGGATGGCAATGCTTAATCTTTGTGCAAAATACAGGCCAGCATTTTGGTCAAATAAATGAATGAACAAATAAATAAACAAATAAACAAATAAATGCATTCTATTCTATTCTACAATTAATCCGATTTTAAAATTGAATGGCGATGCTATTACGTACAATATTCAAACGCGAGCGCGCCAGAAAGATAAACCAGATCATAACTCAATTCCGTTTTAAAAAAACAATTTGAATGTTCCAGTTAATGCCAGGGTGTAATTAAAAGCATGGTGGTGACCAAACCGCCCGATTTCCCCCGGGCCACGCGAAATTCTAACGTAAATGCATTATTTAATGAATGCCCATAAATCTCGGGGATATTTTAACTGAGGGATCTTTTTATGGTGTTTTCACTCAGTTCGGGGAGCTACTCCCCACACCCACAGCTCTTCATGTTTTATGGTGCTGCAACGTTTAGATCGAGTGCTGATGCTGCTTTTATGGTGGAAAACTTGGGAGAGGTATGGAAATTAATAATTTTATAGCTTTTTAATGTTGAAAACCGACAAACTTATTACTTAAACGAGGAAGTTATTAATGGAAGTTGAAATGAGAGAGAGAATTAACAAAAGTGGACGTCTTTTGCCGAATACGAACGTCCTGGGAGAGATCTGAAACTAAATAAAAACCGGTCAAGAGCGAGTCGGACTCGCGCACCGAGGGTTCCGTTCCGATTTCTGAAAAAGTGTGCTATTTAGAGACATCGTTTTATTTTTCCTGTAATCTTTACATAAACTTCTATCACATAGAATAATTTCAGATTTTTCTCTTTGCAAACTTCGGAGATAAGGGGAACGGTATTTTTGTTTACATTTTTGCTCAAAAATCGAAAACTATGCGGCGTAAAAGAAAGAAAAAAAAATGTTTGAGAATGTGCAAACAGCGCTCTTTCATAATTATGATAATCCACATGCCCTAGTAGCCCCACATTGAATTTTGAAGACACCCTTTCAGTCCCTGTTGCAAAAAAAATAGAAATATTTTTATTTCTTTCTTATTTGCAAAATAGTTGGGTAAACGTTATCTAAAACTGTTCCAAATTTCAAGTTGATAGCATTAGTAGTTCTTTAGATATCCCGCTGTGAAAAACAGACAGACAGACATACAGACAGACAGACCGACAGACAGACAGACAGACAGACTGAGTCACACCATAAGGGTTCCTTTTTTACCATTTTGGTACGGAACCCTAATAAAGGAAACATAGACATGAAAGACTGCTAGTTGTAGTCTTCCTACTCCAGAGGAAACCTAGCATTCATCCACAGATGCGCAATGTGGAATAGCAAACATAACGACAAAAAAAAAAAACAGCCGAAAGCAAAAAAAGAAACATGAACTAACAACTTACATGGTTGTCAAATGATTGAATATGGATGCCCTAACGTTTATTTGTATGCCAAACACTAACCCCGAAATCCTGTTAAAAATTCATGTACTTTCGCAAAATTAGACATACAATGTTCCAAATCAAACATCTTTTGTTTGTTTCCAAAATCGTCGCTTGCTTATACAACAGTGAGTGTATAATCATAATGATTACAATTGTTTGATAATCAGTCAATTTATAAGTAATCCATTGTTTAGCGTCGACCTTACGGCAGCGTATGCATATTATATTAATTATTATCTTTTAAGTTATTCCTGCGGGCCGCCATTATTGATCGAGTTCGTATGCGATGCGTGCGCGCACGTCATTGTGTGTGGAATATTGAGCTGGACTGGGAGTAGGGATCCTATTAGTCGGCACTACGTTGGTACTGGATTGTATGTCAATTTTACTTCTGCAATACTGTTTCTGCCCATTTTTAATGAGCTTTTTTGTTCCATGTAGTGAGTGATTTTACCCTTTCTGTTTTCGCTAGTTTAGTTGATGTCATTTTGATCAGTCGCTACTACACCGTACTTTTGTTGTTGGCACCGTAGAGCTGTAGGATTCTAAATTAATTTGGAAGCATTCAGCTTATCCTTTTGCAGCATATTGTTATGTATATATAACTTTTATTCTTCATCTAAACATTCTTTAATCCCAGCTCCCGTGTTACCCGATGCTCTACCGCCATTCGCCAGTGCTCTGCGTATGCGCAGCGCGCTCATGTAAACAATGGCCGCCATCAGTATGCCGCGCGCGTCGCCTGCACCTGATCGGTTTATGCAATAACACTCGCTGTTGCCAACGACGCTGCTTGTCTCTGTTTCACCATTAGGAATAGGCTTGTTTTGTCTTATGGTACCTACCTGCCTTCTTTTGGTTCCAGTCTTCCACGAAGACGATTAGATTATGAATAGACTAGAGCAGAAGTAGCCGGCTACTTTTTGAATGCATTCAAAAAGGTTGGCAAAATATGTCATACTGGGCGTCTTGTCTACTGCCAAGACACTTTTCTTTTTCAGAAGAGTGAAGAGTTTTTCCGAAGATTGACTGGTGTGTTATTTTCAGACAAGACAGTGCAGTGCAGGCTACTAAAGAAATCCACTTCTCCAAACTACTCTAAGCTGGGAAGAAGTCGGTGCAAAAGACTCCCTAGGAACACAGACACCTTTACTTTAGAACTTTAGAATATGATAGTTGCTCCTATTAAAGTTTAAGCGTAATCTTTCTTGTGATAGCGAACCTACTTTCTGATTTGTTTTGTAGGTATTAGTAGATTTAGTTTAGAATAGTTTAAGTTATGATGAGGCTGACATATATGCCACTGTGGACAAAGGCTCTTATAAAATTTAAGAGCAAAAAGACTGAAATGTAGATAAGATAAAACTTCAATAGATTTTACCATAAAATAGACTTAGGCTGTCTTTGGTTTTGTAAATATTCAAAGCAGATATTTAGGAGTATTAACATTTTATGCACTACCAAGCTGCACTCACTTTATTATTTATTCTGCCCACGATATTCTAAGTAAGCGACACGTATTACAAACATATGCAGTCTAAACAAACCTAATAGGGTCATTGTCATAACCCTAAAAAAAAGTGTTCATACGAATCTTAAAACACGTTTAATAATTGCGTCTTAGTTTTACATCATAATAATAAAGTAATCGAAACGTACTAGACCATAACTGTTACAGATTTAATATTAATTAATTTATTTTTTATTTTATACCACTATGTTACCGAATTGTCCACTTCGGTGGACTGTTCGGATTCTACCTTTCAATAGAATGAAGCTTATAATAAATAAGTGTTTTTATTATTTTACAAAAATGATATATTTTCCTAATCTACGTATGTTTTCCATTTAACATTAAAAGTATTAAAAAAATTGATAGAAATAAAACACACTTTTTGCATCATTTAATCTTGTCACAACATTTTTTGTCTTTCCGGTGGACATTACTTTCAATACTGACTAAAATGAAGTAAATGTCAAATGATGAAACGGAACGTAAAATTGAATGCAGCCAATATCGTACTATCCCTGTCATAGGCCATTTTGCCGCGACTCGTAGGTAGAAAACGTTGTTGTAGTACTAAGAAAAATATTTGGTTGTGTCAAAGTTGAGTTGTCTTTCCGGTTACTGCTGTATTTTGGTAAATAAATCACTATAAATTCATCAAACATTCTTAATAACTAGTTAAACAATGAAAATTTATGAATATACCTTGGCTTCTGACATAACTTATAAACGGCGCAAGGTGTGAATTATTTTGCGAAAAAAGTCCATTCGGTGGACATCTTTTTGGTGGAACTTTTGTCCACCGAAACGAAAGATGTCCACCGAGTGGACTTGAATGTGGGTTATTTAGTTATTATAACTTATAAAATTGCTTCTGATTACTGGTGTTTTTTATCAATTAAGGACTAATGACCTATTTTTGCTTCATTTTCGCTTTATTTTTATGAGTAAACATGTTTTAAACCACCACTTCCCTCACACCTTTCTACACCATGTCAATTTGTAGTTAATGTAGTTATCCATAGCTACATATTCTAAGTTAACAATGATTGGTACCTGTAATGCATTTCTAACGGCATGGGAAATAATATTTTTTCATAAGCAAGGTCGATTCCCCTATACAATTTTTTTAACTAACAAAATCGGCTGATAATGGCTGATGAAGGAAACGATGTCCATGTTTGGATGCCTTCATGGAGTGTGTTCTTCAAAACTGTAAAGGCATTGAAGTCATTAGAGTAGATGAGACGGATGTGGAGTCTATTGAGAATAAAGTAAAAAACAGCAATATTACGCCGTTTCGTAGAACCATTAAAGCCATCAGTCTTGGAGTAAAGAAATGATGCTTCAGTAGGTTTCTTCGTAGGTTGAGTTGTATGAAATGTAGTCCAGAAAATACTTGTATACATTACGGTTTAGGTTGCAAAAAACTTGACATAGCACTATGTCCCAGACCATTCCAAAATAATGTCCCAACTCTATCAAGTCCAGTCCTGACGACTCCTCTGCAAAGTCCTTCTCGGAATGACACAATAGCACCCGCCGAGAGGATGAATTCACCGAGCCCAACCTTGACTCCTATGCACAGTCCAGTGGCAAGCCGATGGTCCAGTCCAATTGCGAGTGGGTCGATGCAGCAACCATTGAAAATTGGTGAGCACAGTCTATCACTGCTGATTGGAGGCAATGTCCATAAGCGCATACAATTTTTGGACGTATATTCTGATAGATACGTCAACGTTAAAACCAGAGAAGCCATCACCAATCCCCCTTTCTCTGGCTGAATGGATTGAACTCTTCTGGTCTTCTGCCGAGGAAGACATATTTTGACCACCGAAATGAATTGTCTTTTCGGTAGACAGACACAAAACATTTTTTATTTACTTTTTTAATGCATTTAAGTGACTGATTTGTTTTTGATTATGTGAAGATAGCATTAAGGTTATTTTTGTTCAAGATTTTATTCACTCTTTATTTTGTTTTTTGTCAATAATTAACATTTTAGTCCACTCGGTGGACATATTAGTCTTTTAGGTGGAACCGAAATATTGTTATTTCCTTATAAATCGCCTTTTTCGAATTATTGATCTCAGACTGACACTCACTTTTGTTGTAACGTAAAGTAAGAGTCATAATATACCTTTGATTTTTATAAATCACGTGTTTCATTTTTTCGCAAAAAAAACCCCTAAGCTTGACAATGACCCAATATAGAATTAAGCGAGTGAGCTGTAGTATAGCACAATCATAAGCACAACGAGCTGAATATAGTCACCCCATCAGCATACAATACGGATAATGTGGATGCATATATATAGCTAACAGGGTTGACGCTGTTTCTTCTGCAGTCTTAAGTTATTAATCTCAACTTGTATCGGAACTTAAGAAGGTAGTAAGAAAAATTGTTTATTCTGCACAAAAAAGACGATTATTTTAAAATAAAAATAAAATACACACACTAATACAAAATGTGAAAAGCCGTGTATTTATTATTAATTTATTTATGTTTTAGCACTGCAGGCCAAATGCCTCCCTTTCTCATTTTCACTCTCTGTCGACAAGTTAGCTAATGGGGAAATGGAGGGGGAGGGCGTAGGTAAGTTAGGCGGTGTTACAACGAAAATAGATGAGTCGCAAATAAATATGAGGACGAGAGATCCTGTTGATGTGAATAAACTGAATCATAGTTATTACAGTAGATAGACTCAATTGTGTAGGTCTTTAGGATCATGATGATTGCTAAAGCTAGATTTCCACAAAGTACTTATATTATTTAACTTACAAATAACTTATATAAACTTGTGTTCTTTTGGGCTAAGTGATTAAGATAAAGCACCATCAAATAATTATAATGACAAAACTTAACCTAACCTGCTCAAATGTAAAATTTCAAAACTCAGATTTGTCTACATGTATTTTAGCATTTCTCCCATAAATACTCAACTTTAAATATCGTCTCTATTTATTTTAATTATTTATTTTGTTTACTCACCAGCCCTACAGCTCAGCCACACTTTCACGTACACATTAGTATGCTGATCCTCCGCTGAGCGGCGCGCGCGCAGATTAATAAGTCCTATCCGTGCATGGACGCTATAAAATCTGAAAGTGGAGCTGAAAGTTAGAGAGAAATGTTTTGTTTTATGAGATTTGCTCGCTTCGTGCTTACTTTATTACCTACTTGGGATTAAAGCTTTCTAGCGTTGTCTCCAGAGGGCCTAGACAAAGATAACGTCCTATCAGCGGTAACGACGACGGAAAAATCAAAAATGTATGGGACTGACATTAACTACCACAATGCTTGAAAGCAATTGTCACTAGTCTAAGCCCTCAGCGGTGTGATTGCTTATCACACTATCACTAGGAATCAGTTTAATGTTGACAGGTCAACAACATTCATTGCGTTATTTACGTTGTCGAGCAGACAAATTTTTCGAACATATGGAGCAATGGATTAGCAATATGCTTCAAACTCATTCAGATTGTGATTGATGGTGTGTTACGCAATTAGGGTGCTGGATACACTGTTCCCTTTTCTCCATGGTTGTTATTTAAAACTGAAGGCATCATATTAAGGTAGGAGGCTGCAATATCAACGGTATTGACTGTTGGATAAATAAATATCTATACTGACTGACTATCTGTTGACTGCGACTCTCACAATGACAAGAGCCCGTCTCGGTTCTTGTACATACCTAAATATTTGTTGTTGTATGTCCATTTTTGCACGGAGAAGACGGCGATCTTACCGTACTTGTAATTCTATAAAAAGTACCTGATAAAGCAGGCTAGATTGTGTGTTTGTGAGCCACTGCTGCAAGGTATCTGCTGGGCCTGTCACCTTACAGCAGTGATGTCACAAGTTGTTTCTGTGTTAATGTTTTACTAACATACATAGTTTGTAAGTATATTGTTACTATTACTATGAGTATTGTTTCTTGGTAATTAAAATTAAATAAAAAGAGAAGTCCTGACTGACTGACTGATTGACTGACTTATCAACGCCCAGCCCAAACCCTTGGACCTAGAAAGCTGAAATTTTGCACAGAGGTTCCCTTTATAACGTAGACAAGGAATAAGGAAGGAATTCCCGGTAGCAGGTTCCCTTGGGATATTTTCCGATATCCACGCGGGCGAAGCCGCGGGCGAAGCCGCGGGCTAAAGCTAGTTATTAAATAAAAGGGGTAAATATTACCCTATCCCTCAGTTTCTAATTTATTGTTCGAAAGTCGGAAGCCCAGTAAGCGAGCACCTGCTATTGGTTTCACTATGACCTTCATCTATATTCTAAAGAGTGTTTTAAATATTCTATGCAAATTAGGACTTAAACGACAAACAAAAATACTACTTATTATTACTTAATTAACATAAAAAATCTGTCTCAGCGAATTAGTATTATTATTCAATTTATAACAATAACAACGATTATCTCATCTCAACATGACAAGCAAGTTCTAAGAATACTGTGCACGATTCTTGGAGCGATCATATCAGGTGACGTCAGGGTTCTCCGAGTGTGCCCGAGCTTCGCCGAGGACCGCCGAGTGCAGCCGAATGTGGACGAACAAAGGCTTGTACAATTAAAACCCAAATGCATTGGACAGAAGGACTACTTCGCCAAAATGTTGAAAGAACCTAACACGATAGGTATGATAGGTAGATACTGGGGCTAACTATGAGCTCTAGGGCAGAAGTTGAACGTTTCCAGTGAGAGAGTGTGACGGTGCTATAGGTCGTATATAGCACCGTCTCTCTCTCTCTCACTGGAAACGTTCAACTTCTGCCCTGCTATATGAGCTCATAGTAAGCCCCAATGCTTTGGTCAATCCTTAGCAATGGTTCTGGCTGACATTTCGATCATTCAAACATCGAAATATTCTTAAAGAAAAGTGATGCTCGCTTTTCTTTAAGGATGAAGGTGATAAGAGCATCTGCAACAACCAGATAGAGCTGGTTGTTCTTCTCTCTTATGATTCCGTGGTGACAACATAAGACAGTCAATGAAGTTGGTGGAAGGGCTGAATGCTGACCAGCATACATTCGTAATCATTGATACCACCGATCGGGTTATTCCACAAATCCCCATTGTGACCTAGACGTCAATGGGGATTTATGGATAAAAAGTTCACGAATCCCCATTGATGAGTATTTTCAATGAGGATTTGTGGAATAACCCCTCCGATCCACTACCAAAGTTGTTGAAACTTCACATTAAGGGCTTGAAAAAGAAAAGTAGCCATTACTTTTATTTTTCAATCCCTTAATGTGAAGTTGTGGCTCAATCAATGTCTTTAAGGAACCAGGGAAGCATGTTCGACCAGGAAGCATCAAGCAGAGAAGATGCTCACACTCAGCAGTGGGTGGAACGAGACTGCCAGTGATAAGGTGAAGTTGTGCGCGATAAGTTTAGTGAGGGTTTGAGGTAGACCTTCTGTTACGTTTGTTATTGTGTGTGATATCGGTGCGCCCGCGCCTCTGATCGAGCACGCCCACTATACTGGTTTTCTAATTATCATAACGCGTTTAATGTGAGGTTGGGTCCATTGGTCGTAGAGATAGATGATTTAAGATGATAGCAATGGCCAAGAATACGTCAGGGTGCATCTTTGCAATAATTCAGTTTAGCTTGAGAGCTAACAATTTAGAGCCTTTTTATTGTTTGAAGTTGTGGGTTATGTACGAAAGTGGTATAAGTGACCATTTGCCTTCTGAAACTTTTTGTTAAAAAGCTATTATAAGGCACTATAGGGTCTCTCCTACTAGGGCTGTCTCCTTTGCCTTTTTTGTAGCTTTGTAACAAAGAGTTCCAATTTAATGTTTTTCTGTTTTTAAATGAATTAAAGTTCTAGAAACTATTCACGTAATACATTGTAAACACACACATATTACCAGTTAATATAATTTGTTTTGTGTGTATCGGATCGTGCGCGAGCGCAGTAAATAATGGAAAGGTCGTAGGTTCGAGTCTGTGCAGTGAAAGCAGCTGTTACAAACCTACGATTTTGAACAACACTGTGATTGTTACAATAATAACAGGTAGTACATAAACCTAATGAATTTATTGTATCATAGTAATGTTTTTGGACAATTGGACTTTGAAGATTCGATGTTCATCCTGTGTGGTCTGTCATCAGGAGATAAGTCATGTATAAAGTTCCCTTGGGGCGATAAAAGCAATTAAGAGATTAGATCAGACATAAAATGAATAGTTTTAGATTGGAATTCTTAAAACAAAATAATGATATGGTTGAGTAGGTACCTATATTTTTCTTAATAGTTTACGTAATAAAGCTTAAAAGGGGGTGACTATCTGAGATGACGGCCAACAGACATAAAGTACAGGGTGGAAGGGACATCCACACGCAAACGGTTACCACGTATTCAGTACATCATTCTGAGCCCCCCTATATAGAAATTTTTCATCGTTTATTATAACAAAAATCTGCAGTTTCCTACAATAGTGCAATACCTACCTACACGGTCAAAATGTATGGGAGAGCAGATTTTTTTTTCAATAACCGATGAAACATTTCTATATAATAGGGGGATAGGGGGGCTCAGAATGATGTACTGAGTACGTGGTAACCGTTTGCGCGTCGATGTCCCTTCCACCACGTATAGAAGAAGACACGCTGCGCGTGCGCCCCTTGGGAACAGAACTAAATTGGGACAAGGACAGGAAGATTATGATCACCTTCAAATATAAAGTTTAATATGGCTATATCATGTTTAATCTTATCATATTATATTTAGACTAAAAAATAATAATTAATAGGTACTTCTTGTTATTCTAAAAAACAAAACCGACTTCCAAAAAAAAACTACGAAGTGAAAAATAACTTTACTTTCGGAAGTCGTTGTCTTTGGATCTGTATTTTAGGTTTTTGACCCCGACTTCCGAAATTAAAGTTATTTTTCACTTAGTAGTGTTTTTTTTTGGAAGTCGGTATTGTTTTTTGTAAAAAAGTTTTTATTTTTCACTTTTTAGTGGGTCAGTTTGTAATTTATCTAAGTTACAATAACCCATTGTCAACTGCTCATTACGTTTTACAAAATATTGCTTTTCCCGATGCAGGGACGTTAATTGTTGAGGAGTTCTCCTAGTAAGAACCAGGAGAACTGGAGCTCATGGTGAAGTCACCATCACCATTATGCATTTTAACGAGCATTAAACCATATTAAAGTAATCGAATCGCAACCTGTGATATACTTCGATATAATTGAGTATTTCCGATGGCCATCTGTGGTCTTCATCATCAGTTCCAGTTCACCAAATGGTACTTTCCGAGAGCAAATGCACGAGTTACTATAAAAAATACTGAAATCGATATATGTGTGCCCATAAAAATTGAGGGTTTCCCTCGATTTCCATGGGATACCATCATCAGACCCTGACTTGACGATCATGGGACCACTTGGGAAGTATACCCTTTCGAACAAAAAAGAAAAATCCAAATCGGTCCAGCCATTTTCGAGTAATCTGGGAACATACATAAAAAAAAGAATAAAAAAAAAAAAAGGTTCCGACGAATTGAGAACCTCCTCCTTTTTGAAGTCGGTTAAAAATACCACAGCACAGCACATCAATCAATCAGTAATGCAGTCCAGTGTGGTCTTGTGCACCTACTGATGCTAGACACATGTTGCACAGTGACTACCACCTGTTTTATGATGCGGGTGACTTGTCAATCAGTAATGCAGTCCAGTGTGGTCTTGTGCACCTACTGATGCTAGACACATGTTGCACAGTGACTACCACCTGTTTTATGATGCGGGTGACTTGTCAATCAGTAATGCAGTCCAGTGTGGTCTTGTGCACCTACTGATGCTAGACACATGTTGCACAGTGACTACCACCTGTTTTATGATGCGGGTGACTTGTCAATCAGTAATGCAGTCCAGTGTGGTCTTGTGCACCTACTGATGCTAGACACATGTTGCACAGTGACTACCACCTGTTTTATGATGCGGGTGACTTGTCAATCAGTAATGCAGTCCAGTGTGGTCTTGTGCACCTACTGATGCTAGACACATGTTGCACAGTGACTACCACCTGTTTTATGATGCGGGTGACTTGTCAATCAGTAATGCAGTCCAGTGTGGTCTTGTGCACCTACTGATGCTAGACACATGTTGCACAGTGACTACCACCTGTTTTATGATGCGGGTGACTTGTCAATCAGTAATGCAGTCCAGTGTGGTCTTGTGCACCTACTGATGCTAGACACATGTTGCACAGTGACTACCACCTGTTTTATGATGCGGGTGACTTGTCAATCAGTAATGCAGTCCAGTGTGGTCTTGTGCACCTACTGATGCTAGACACATGTTGCACAGTGACTACCACCTGTTTTATGATGCGGGTGACTTGTCAATCAGTAATGCAGTCCAGTGTGGTCTTGTGCACCTACTGATGCTAGACACATGTTGCACAGTGACTACCACCTGTTTTATGATGCGGGTGACTTGTCAATCAGTAATGCAGTCCAGTGTGGTCTTGTGCACCTACTGATGCTAGACACATGTTGCACAGTGACTACCACCTGTTTTATGATGCGGGTGACTTGTCAATCAGTAATGCAGTCCAGTGTGGTCTTGTGCACCTACTGATGCTAGACACATGTTGCACAGTGACTACCACCTGTTTTATGATGCGGGTGACTTGTCAATCAGTAATGCAGTCCAGTGTGGTCTTGTGCACCTACTGATGCTAGACACATGTTGCACAGTGACTACCACCTGTTTTATGATGCGGGTGACTTGTCAATCAGTAATGCAGTCCAGTGTGGTCTTGTGCACCTACTGATGCTAGACACATGTTGCACAGTGACTACCACCTGTTTTATGATGCGGGTGACTTGTCAATCAGTAATGCAGTCCAGTGTGGTCTTGTGCACCTACTGATGCTAGACACATGTTGCACAGTGACTACCACCTGTTTTATGATGCGGGTGACTTGTCAATCAGTAATGCAGTCCAGTGTGGTCTTGTGCACCTACTGATGCTAGACACATGTTGCACAGTGACTATCACCTGTTTTATGATGCGGGTGACTTGTCAATCAGTAATGCAGTCCAGTGTGGTCTTGTGCACCTACTGATGCTAGACACATGTTGCACAGTGACTACCACCTGTTTTATGATGCGGGTGACTTGTCAATCAGTAATGCAGTCCAGTGTGGTCTTGTGCACCTACTGATGCTAGACACATGTTGCACAGTGACTACCACCTGTTTTATGATGCGGGTGACTTGTCAATCAGTAATGCAGTCCAGTGTGGTCTTGTGCACCTACTGATGCTAGACACATGTTGCACAGTGACTACCACCTGTTTTATGATGCGGGTGACTTGTCAATCAGTAATGCAGTCCAGTGTGGTCTTGTGCACCTACTGATGCTAGACACATGTTGCACAGTGACTACCACCTGTTTTATGATGCGGGTGACTTGTCAATCAGTAATGCAGTCCAGTGTGGTCTTGTGCACCTACTGATGCTAGACACATGTTGCACAGTGACTACCACCTGTTTTATGATGCGGGTGACTTGTCAATCAGTAATGCAGTCCAGTGTGGTCTTGTGCACCTACTGATGCTAGACACATGTTGCACAGTGACTACCACCTGTTTTATGATGCGGGTGACTTGTCAATCAGTAATGCAGTCCAGTGTGGTCTTGTGCACCTACTGATGCTAGACACATGTTGCACAGTGACTACCACCTGTTTTATGATGCGGGTGACTTGTCAATCAGTAATGCAGTCCAGTGTGGTCTTGTGCACCTACTGATGCTAGACACATGTTGCACAGTGACTACCACCTGTTTTATGATGCGGGTGACTTGTCAATCAGTAATGCAGTCCAGTGTGGTCTTGTGCACCTACTGATGCTAGACACATGTTGCACAGTGACTACCACCTGTTTTATGATGCGGGTGACTTGTCAATCAGTAATGCAGTCCAGTGTGGTCTTGTGCACCTACTGATGCTAGACACATGTTGCACAGTGACTACCACCTGTTTTATGATGCGGGTGACTTGTCAATCAGTAATGCAGTCCAGTGTGGTCTTGTGCACCTACTGATGCTAGACACATGTTGCACAGTGACTACCACCTGTTTTATGATGCGGGTGACTTGTCAATCAGTAATGCAGTCCAGTGTGGTCTTGTGCACCTACTGATGCTAGACACATGTTGCACAGTGACTACCACCTGTTTTATGATGCGGGTGACTTGTCAATCAGTAATGCAGTCCAGTGTGGTCTTGTGCACCTACTGATGCTAGACACATGTTGCACAGTGACTACCACCTGTTTTATGATGCGGGTGACTTGTCAATCAGTAATGCAGTCCAGTGTGGTCTTGTGCACCTACTGATGCTAGACACATGTTGCACAGTGACTATCACCTGTTTTATGATGCGGGTGACTTGTCAATCAGTAATGCAGTCCAGTGTGGTCTTGTGCACCTACTGATGCTAGACACATGTTGCACAGTGACTACCACCTGTTTTATGATGCGGGTGACTTGTCAATCAGTAATGCAGTCCAGTGTGGTCTTGTGCACCTACTGATGCTAGACACATGTTGCACAGTGACTACCACCTGTTTTATGATGCGGGTGACTTGTCAATCAGTAATGCAGTCCAGTGTGGTCTTGTGCACCTACTGATGCTAGACACATGTTGCACAGTGACTACCACCTGTTTTATGATGCGGGTGACTTGTCAATCAGTAATGCAGTCCAGTGTGGTCTTGTGCACCTACTGATGCTAGACACATGTTGCACAGTGACTACCACCTGTTTTATGATGCGGGTGACTTGTCAATCAGTAATGCAGTCCAGTGTGGTCTTGTGCACCTACTGATGCTAGACACATGTTGCACAGTGACTACCACCTGTTTTATGATGCGGGTGACTTGTCAATCAGTAATGCAGTCCAGTGTGGTCTTGTGCACCTACTGATGCTAGACACATGTTGCACAGTGACTACCACCTGTTTTATGATGCGGGTGACTTGTCAATCAGTAATGCAGTCCAGTGTGGTCTTGTGCACCTACTGATGCTAGACACATGTTGCACAGTGACTACCACCTGTTTTATGATGCGGGTGACTTGTCAATCAGTAATGCAGTCCAGTGTGGTCTTGTGCACCTACTGATGCTAGACACATGTTGCACAGTGACTACCACCTGTTTTATGATGCGGGTGACTTGTCAATCAGTAATGCAGTCCAGTGTGGTCTTGTGCACCTACTGATGCTAGACACATGTTGCACAGTGACTATCACCTGTTTTATGATGCGGGTGACTTGTCAATCAGTAATGCAGTCCAGTGTGGTCTTGTGCACCTACTGATGCTAGACACATGTTGCACAGTGACTACCACCTGTTTTATGATGCGGGTGACTTGTCAATCAGTAATGCAGTCCAGTGTGGTCTTGTGCACCTACTGATGCTAGACACATGTTGCACAGTGACTACCACCTGTTTTATGATGCGGGTGACTTGTCAATCAGTAATGCAGTCCAGTGTGGTCTTGTGCACCTACTGATGCTAGACACATGTTGCACAGTGACTACCACCTGTTTTATGATGCGGGTGACTTGTCAATCAGTAATGCAGTCCAGTGTGGTCTTGTGCACCTACTGATGCTAGACACATGTTGCACAGTGACTACCACCTGTTTTATGATGCGGGTGACTTGTCAATCAGTAATGCAGTCCAGTGTGGTCTTGTGCACCTACTGATGCTAGACACATGTTGCACAGTGACTACCACCTGTTTTATGATGCGGGTGACTTGTCAATCAGTAATGCAGTCCAGTGTGGTCTTGTGCACCTACTGATGCTAGACACATGTTGCACAGTGACTACCACCTGTTTTATGATGCGGGTGACTTGTCAATCAGTAATGCAGTCCAGTGTGGTCTTGTGCACCTACTGATGCTAGACACATGTTGCACAGTGACTACCACCTGTTTTATGATGCGGGTGACTTGTCAATCAGTAATGCAGTCCAGTGTGGTCTTGTGCACCTACTGATGCTAGACACATGTTGCACAGTGACTACCACCTGTTTTATGATGCGGGTGACTTGTCAATCAGTAATGCAGTCCAGTGTGGTCTTGTGCACCTACTGATGCTAGACACATGTTGCACAGTGACTACCACCTGTTTTATGATGCGGGTGACTTGTCAATCAGTAATGCAGTCCAGTGTGGTCTTGTGCACCTACTGATGCTAGACACATGTTGCACAGTGACTACCACCTGTTTTATGATGCGGGTGACTTGTCAATCAGTAATGCAGTCCAGTGTGGTCTTGTGCACCTACTGATGCTAGACACATGTTGCACAGTGACTACCACCTGTTTTATGATGCGGGTGACTTGTCAATCAGTAATGCAGTCCAGTGTGGTCTTGTGCACCTACTGATGCTAGACACATGTTGCACAGTGACTACCACCTGTTTTATGATGCGGGTGACTTGTCAATCAGTAATGCAGTCCAGTGTGGTCTTGTGCACCTACTGATGCTAGACACATGTTGCACAGTGACTACCACCTGTTTAATGCGGGTGACTTGTCATTCTGACCACGGCGATCGAGTGATAAACTTAGAACTTTAGATACAGGAAGTTTAAGTTTCAATCGTCTCGTTTACGGTAAACTGAGAAAGTAAAGACATTATTTTGTTCACTTGAGCACCTGCTATTAGTTTACTTACTCAAGACACAAGAATGAGCTTTAGCCTGGTTATTCTCACTCTCATTTCATCTACAACAACATCACTGTATGGATCTTAGAGTATTAAATAATTTCATTCTTCAGGTTTTGCGGAGCTTTAATTAATAGTAATCACACTATAATATCACACTTCAAACTATCACACTAATATAGGGTGACTGGTAATTAGTGACCGATACCTAAACACATAATTGTGCTCATGATAACAAACAACTTTTACTATGGGACCAAACTGGAAATCGCGAAAAAAAAATCACCTGCCCCATACATTCATGTTCGCATAACTCGTCAAAATGTAGGGAGCAGCAGTTTTTTTTTCGCAATTTCAGGTTTGGTCCCACAGTAAAAGTTGTTTGTTATCATGAGCACAATCATGTGTTTAGGTATCGGTCACTAATTACCAGTCACCCTATACATTACAAGGCGAAAGTTTGTGAGTGTGTGTGTTTGTATGTTTGTTACTTCTTCACGCTCAAACGGCTGGACCGATTTGTATGAAATTTGGTATGTAGATAGCTTATACACTAACTAACACATATGTTATTTTTTAACCCAGTGTACGCGGGTGAAACCGCGGGGCGCAGCTAGTTAGTAATAATTGTAAAAAATGTTCTGTTTTAGATTAGAATTGGGTTAGCATGTGTGTGGTGAGATGTGTGGTGAGTGTGTGGATGTATGTTTGTGAGTGTGAGTTGAGTTTTGTGTGTGAGTGTATGTTGACCGAGTCTGTCAGTGGACAGACTCGGTCAACATACACTTATACACACAAAACTGAACTGAACTAAACTGAACTGAACTGGTTAAATTAGCCGTAAAGGCATGGCACTATACTGTTGTAATGCTTTCTCTCTTTTACAAGTAAGTTCCTTGGAGTAAGTACCTTAGGACTAATTTCATCAAACGAACTAAACGCGATCAGCATATCTAAACCACGTTCAAGAGCTGTTAGTGTCAATGATGACGCTCTTGAACGTGGTTTAGATGTGTTGATCGCGTTTAGTTTAATCGGTGAAATTGGCACTTAGAGTTCCTACCATAGGGTATAATCAAGGACACAAACAAAACGATCTTTTTAGGGTTCCGTACCAAAATGGTAAAAAAGGAACCCTTGTGGTGTGACTCAGTCTGTCTATCTGTCTGTCACAGCTGGATATCTCAAGAACTACTAATGCTATCAACTTGAAATTTGGAACAGTTTTAGATGACGTTTACCCAACTATTTTTCAAATAAAAAAGAAATAAAAAAAAATACATTTTTTTTGCAACAGGGACTGAAAGGGGGTCTTAAATATTCAAAGTGGGGCTACTAGGGCATGTGGGTATCATATGAAAGAACGCTGTTTGCACATTCTCAAAAAAATACCGTTACCCCCCCTTATCTCCGAAGTTTGCAAAGCGAAAAATCTGAAATTATTCAATGTGATAGAAGTTTATGAAAAGATTACAGGAAAATTAAAACAATGTCTCTAAATAGCACACTTTTCAGAAATCGGAACGGAACCCTCGGTGCGCGAGTCTGACTCGCTCTTGACCGGTTTTTTTTTGTTACGAAAGCGATCAAACTCGAAGCTCACATAGCTTTTAGCCCTTTTATATTTAGCCTTCACTTGATCGTCTAAATATTTTCACTAACATAAACAAATACCAAACGCTCAGCTTCTGCCGCCACCTCCTGCAGCTCACCACAGGCTACTTACCTCCGTCCATATCTCCATTAACGTCACTGTGCGCACGCGCATCACACACGATAATTGAAGCATTACTACCACAAACAAACGAACTAATGCTTTTTGGTCGTCTTTCAGTAGTTATGACGGATTTGGATATTCGTGTTCGTCTGTCTGTGTGTTTTTGATGTTGGTGGAGTAAAAGCTTGTTTGGTTGTTATGGTTAGTTGGTTACGGTTATGGTAAAAGCTATTTCATGCTGATTTGAGATACAAGACTAATATTTGTATCTGCTTTTGGATGTCGTGTGAAATTGACTATGAAGTTATTGAGTTGTTAAACTGTTTCTTGAGATAACTATTCCATAGCGTAGCTGTTAAAAAGAAAGTTTTTGTACATACGTGAGAATTATCATTTTTCTAGCTGACTGTATCATTATTCCCAAATCTGTGAAAACAGTTACCAATTACTTAGAAAGTTAGGGGCGGTCTCCTTTTTTTTTGTGGGTGGGAAATCATCAAATGACTTCTACCGCTCTGAGTGGAGCGGAAGGCCTTGTCAGACTTTTACTGACTAAAACCCACCCGTGTTCCTTCAGTTGCCTATGCCAGGGCCGCGGTATCTATTTCGAACAACCTGCGACCCCGGTAGACTCTACCAACCATCCAGGTTAAGGTCCATCCAACCTGTATCAGTGCATACACTGACTTCTGATATTCTGGTTTCCATAAGGCTAGTAAGACAGTCCACGTCAACACAACAATTGCCATGGAGATTAAGATTGTAATTATTTCTGCACGTAATACCCTCTCGATGACCGTTGCAATATAAATAACTTCTCACAATCAACGTTCACGCATCCATACTAATATTATAAATGCGAAAGTAACTCTGTCTGTCTGTCTGTCTGTTACGCTTTCACGTAAAAACGGCTGAACCGATTTTGACGTAATTTGGTACAGAGATAGAACAGACCTTGAGAAAGGACATAGGCTAAATTTTATCGCGGAAAAACGCTTTGGAGGCGCGATATAACCGAATTTCACGCGGGCGAAGCCGCGGGCAGAAAGCTAGTATTTCCATAATCATTAAGCTTGGCAGATCACAGTCTATATTGTTTTTGGCCAGTACGACGCTGCCAGTCCAGTCTTCTTAATTCTTGGCATAATCTCAGAATTACCATTTGTGACACCCACGATTCGAGAGGAGCTTATCTTCCGAGACTCATTCCTTGATGAACCAGTTGCGGTACACAGATTCAGAAAAATACCAGCGGTATTCTAAAAAACCGTTTTATCACGACTTCCTCAGTTGTGTATTATGCATCCCCAACTTGAGCCGGTCGGAGCCGGTTGTACACTTATACTAAAAATAATAATGCTCCTATTAAATATGCTAACTGTCTTGTTTGCGTCCGTGACGTAGGTACCGCCATCTTTATGTAATATCTTCACATTTGCTGCCCGCTGTCCGACTTGCGCGAGCAATGCTGAGCGATGCTATGCGGGAAATACGGATCAAGTTATACGTGAAAAGGAGTAAAAAAAAAAAAAAAAGTAGGTACCTATGGCTTCTGCAATACCTACTAATTTTTTTTATGATCTTCTGATCAATCAATCTGCCTACCCTTTTCCCAACAATGTTGAGGTCAGCTTCCAGTCTAACCCGATGCATCTGAATACCAGTATTTTACATGGAGTGACTGCACTATCTGACCTCCACAATTCAGTAACTGGGTAATACGATACCCCTTGGTAAGACTGGTTGTCAGACTTTCGGGCTTCTGACGACCCGTAACGACTGTCAAAAATCCACGAATGACAGCCGGGAACAACGGCTTAACGTGCTTTCCGAGGCACGGAGGAGTCTCGGTATGTAGAGATCCCATCCACGGACCAGCCACGGCAAGCGTAGCTTAACCTGATGGATCTACCCGTGCGGCTGTTATTACTTAGCCACGAGCTCCTCTTATGATCTTCTGATCGTGATAAAAAATAAAAGAGCGTGGAGTTACCTAAAACAAATGAATGTGTTTAAATGGAAGTTCAGAAAGAATAGATTCCAAAGAATGTATCACACACAGTGCAAAGATAATTTTAGCAGTTACAAGTGGCTAAGCTCTAAAAGCAACTGGTTTTATAGCTATTTTGGGTAACCGTGGTGAAGGTAGTTTCATTATTTACTTATTTCATAGCGATGATTTCCGATTGATTCATAGTATTTTGTCGTGTTATCGCTTCACATAGCATCGCGTAGCCTCGCTCACATAGGATGATGCATTATTAGTAACCTGTTGCAGTTTGAATTTTAATAATATATTACCTTTAGAGCCGTGGGCGATCGTTGAGGACGTACCTACTGGGGATATTAAATGAGGTTCCATCGATCTATTTTGTACAGTTTCCAAGACAGATGATACTTTTATTAGAGGTTTTCCTGTAATCTATATAACTATTTTCTGTATTTTAGGCTCAAGTTTCGGAGATAAGGGGGGAATGGTCAATTTTCGTCTATTTTCTTAAATAACTTTAAAATAATGAATTTTTCGATGCCCTATGATTTCCCCTCCTTTTTGTATTATACTTGTACATATTATTTTTTTTAAGTCTGTTAGATTTTAGCATGTAAAAAACTAAGAAAATAAATTCATTAAAATGTTTAAAAAACTTTAAAACGATTTATTTTAAAATGAATAAAAAAATATATTTGAAATCCTCATAGTAAGCCCTTTCATTTGATATGTCACACGGTACAGTTTGCAAAATTTATTATTTTAATTTTCCTATTTGCTCCCTGAAAGTGATGAAATTTGGTACACATATGGATTTTTGTGACCCAAACACGTACGGCTAAAATAAATAAATGAATTTTGAATATGCACCCATATTCAACTTAATCGGTCCATTAGATTCGGAGCAAATTGGCTGTGACAGACGGACAGACAGACAGACAGACACACGAGTGATCCTATAAGGGTTCCGTTTTTTCCTTTTGAGGTACGGAACCCTAAAAAGAACCAACGAAATCGGATCTGATAAGGCGGAGATATCCAGTAGCCCCTTTTTGCCCCTTTATGGAGGACGTAACAACTTTGAAAAAGAAGCCGACAAAAGGATCCAATTGGGTTGGGCAGCGTTTGGTAAACTTCGTCAAGTCTTTTCGTCACCTATCCCGCAATGTTTGAAAACCAAGGTTTTCAACCAGTGCGTCCTGCCCGTTATGACATACGGTGCTGGGGGCCTACTCCCTAAGCACGAAGCCCGTAGTTTCGGCCTTCGTAACGGGCGTTTCTTACTCCGTATCACCTACGGATGGATGATTGTTTCGGACCCCAAACGAAGTATGAATGACAACATGATTTGCCAGTTGTCCCTACTCCTGATGTGTTGTTGCCCGTCCGAAAAAATTAACTTTTACACTTGTTTTAATGGATCGTAATGGCAGACGGACGGATAAACGGACGGACGGAAAGACGGACGGACTTAGGGAGTAGGCCCCCTGAAACGTGGACACTTACAGTCGGGCTGATCCACAAATTCAAGGTCGCTCAGCGCGCTATGGAGCGGGCTATGCTCGGAGTTTCTTTGAAGGATAAAATCAGGAATGAAGTTATCCGGAAAAGAACAGGAGTAACCGACATAGCTTGCAGAATAAGCAAACTGAAGTGGCAGTGGGCTGGCCATGTTTGTCGAAGGAGCGATGGCCGGTGGAGCAGACGGGTCCTGGAGTGGAGACCGCGTATCGGTAAGCATAGTGTGGGACGCCCCCCAGCTAGATGGACCGACGACCTGAAGAAAGTGGCTGGGACAGACTGGATGCGGAAGGCGGAGGACAGGGTGTTGTGGCGCAGCCTGGGAGAGGCCTATGTCCAGCAGTGGACTGCGATAGGCTGAGTTGATTGATGGAGGACGTATCCCTCCAATCAAAAATTCCAGACGACGAAAAAAATCTCTAAAGTCGTTAAACCTGTATACCAAGTTTCGTCCAAATCGGTTGTTAAATACGACCTGTAGAGGAGTAGCAACAGACTGACAAAGGAAAGCTAATTTTGGCAGACTTGAAGCAGAGACGCTTCACTCGCTACGCTCGATCAGTCAACTAGTTAAGTCCAAATAGATGATCTAAGGGTCCTAGGGCAGTTGAATGGAAGGCACAACTTATGAGGATCATACATCCAGACCATAGGTTATCATGGTTTCCGGGGTCGCGGGTTGTTCGAAAGAGATACCGTGGCCCTGGCACAGGACACGCCCTTCCGCTAAACCCAGAGCAGGAGAAGTCATTTGATTTTTTTTTTTTTTCCTTTATTAATAAGAACTTGAGTAGTTCTTAATAATTGATTACAATCTAGCCTAATAGACTAATAAGCAATTTAACTCTAACTTATTATTTTACGTGAAACATTTTGTTATAACTAAGAATAGTGTCAATTTGCACTTTTACACAATTCCGTAGCACTTTCTTAGAGTCTGATAATATTGATAAAACACTTTGTTCATGTGTCACACGTATAGCACAGCATTACTATTATTCATTCACGCACTACACTAACTCAAATGGTTTAGTTCTCTTTAGCCTACGCACTATGTCCGTGTTGTCTAGCAGCTGTATTGCCTCGACATTCACATGTCGGTGAAGTCTGTGTTCGTGGGCTTCAGCAAATTTTTGGATGATTGTGGTGACGAGTTCTATTTTAAGGTCGCGGTGGAGGTCGTCATTTCTAATGTACCATGGTGCATTTACAGCATCCCTGAGTACTTTATTTTGGAATTGTTGGATTATTTTAACGTTACTTCGTTTAGTACAGCCCCAAAGTTGGATACCATACGTCCAAATTGGCATAAGAATATGCTTGTATAATATAATTTTATTATGTATTGATAGACAGGATTTCCTTCCGAGTAACCAATACATACTTTTATAACGTATGTCGAGTTCCTGCCTTTTCTTCTTCACGTGAGATTTCCAGCGCAACTTGGCGTCAAGAGTTATGCCAAGATATTTGGCTGTATTAGCATAAGGCACTTGCATGCCATTTATATAGATTGGGTGGTAATCGCAGTGTTTGTTAGTGAAGTCAATATGTATTGATTTTGACTCATTCAGTTTGATCTTCCACCTCTGTGTCCAGTCGTAAACTTTGTTCACAGCAAGTTGAACTTTTTCTACTGCTTCTTTGTGGCTTGATCCGGTAGCCATAATAGCTGTATCGTCTGCAAAGGTCGCAATGGTGTTGTTTTCCAGCTCTGGGATATCACATGTATAAAGCAAGTACAAGATTGGGCCCAACACACTTCCTTGTGGTACCCCAGCTTTTATAGTTTTTAGCTCGGAATATGCATCCTCTTGCCTTATTCTAAACATTCTGTTACTTATGTAAGACTCGAGAATATCTGCGAATTCTGGTAGCATGCGTCTGAGTTTGTATATCAAACCCTCATGCCAAACTTTGTCAAAAGCTTGCGCGACATCTAGGAATACTGTGGCGCAGACTTGCTTGTTTTCGAGTGTTTTTTCAATAATGTTTGTTATTCTGTGTACCTGGTCTATTGTAGAATGTTTTTCCCTGAAGCCAAATTGATGGCTTGGTATAAGCTCTTTTTCTTCTATTATTGGTTTTATCCGTTTTAATAACAGTTTTTCAAATAGTTTGGATAATACGGGCAACAGGGAAATAGGTCTATATGATGATGCTTCATGGGGTGGTTTCCCAGGCTTCGCAATCATTATGACTTCAGCAACCTTCCATGGCTCAGGTACATGGTTTAGCATAAATGCAGCATTGATAAGTCTGGTCAGCTTGACTATGGCTTTGCGCGGGAGGTGTTTTAGAATTTCTCCGGTTATGAGGTCGTAACCCGGAGATTTCTTCGAGCTTATGTTGTTTTGAATTTCTCTTGAAACTTCTTTAGGAGTCACAAGCCGAATTCTTTGATTTTGTGACAACTTTTCACTCTCAAGTATTTCTATGGAGCTTTCATTGGGTTGAAAAGTGTCTTCTAAGTATTGGGCAAACCTTAACGCTTTTTGTTTATTGCTTATGGCCCATTTTCCGTCGCTGTCTCTGATGGGCGGTATTTGCATAATCGGCCTTTTTAGTTTTCTTGTCGCTTTCCAAAGAGAGAAGTCCGTAGATTGGTCGTTGGTTAGCTGCACAAGGTGATTATTCAGACTTTCATCCTCAAATTGTAGAATTTTCCTCTTTAGTCGTTTAGTTAAGTTATTTAATAATGTTTTATCTCGCGGGCACCTTGTTTGGTGCCACCGCTTTCTTTGTTTTCTTTTCTCAGATAGTAAATACACAACTTCTTTGGGGTAGGTATGTCCTTTATATCTACGTTTTAATTGTGGCGTGTTGTTCCACGCACATTGTTGAATATTAACGATATATTTGTTTACTTCTGAGTCAAGTTGATCTTTATTTTGTAACGGAGTTTTTAGATCGATAATATTATCTAAATCAAGGGCAAAACTGTCCCAATCTGTCGACTTATTAACCAGGGTAACAGGTCTTTCTTTTAGTGGGATTTTTTGACTCAGTCTTAGTATAATCGGGGAGTGGTCCGAATTCATATAAAACTCTTCCTCCAAACTAAGGTAATTGGTGGATATATTTTTGTATATGAAAAAGTCTATAAGATCCGGTATTTTCTGGTGGTCAGTGGGCCAGTACGTTGGTTTGCCTGTGCTCATAACTTCACAATGTGTATCTTTGACTGCATTTAAGAGCTGCCTTCCCTTTGTTGTAGTAAGTCTTGATCCCCAGTGCGTATGCTTGGCATTAAAATCTCCGCCTAGGATGAATCTCGGGCCCAGAAGTTCAAAGAATTGTAAATATCGCTCTTTTTTTATCATGTGCCTTGGAGGACAGTATACGGCTGCTATGGAAACGTGACAAAATTTGGTTTTAACAGATACTGCCACGGCTTGAATATCTGGTTCTTCAATTTTACTCTGCTCGTAATGATTGATGTTTTCTTTGATTATAACCGCGCTACCTCCTCTGGCCGAGTTGTCAGGGTGGAGCGAATTATATACCTTGTATCCTCTAAAGTTGACGAAAGATTGTTTAGTGAAGTGCGTTTCTGAGATCAAACACACGTCTATATTTTCTATGTCTAGGACTGCCTGTAACTCATTCTGATGTTTGAGGAGCCCATTAGAGTTCCACGCCATTATTTTTAGTGTGTTACTCATTTTTAATTATTAAAAACAGCTGTTTTGGTGCTGGATTCTAACTTCTCTAATCTTTTGTCAAATGTAGTAATACACTTCAAGATCTGATTAATTTTATCTTCCAGAGTCGAAGATTGTGTGCCTTGTTTTGCAGCTTGTGCATAGGAACTACTTTTGGTTGTTTTCACCGGTATTGCAGTTGCCTGGACACTTTCTTTTCGTGTCTGTTTATCAGGATTTCTCATGGAAGCAGACTGTTGGGCAGTTGGCACATCAAGTTTCTTTTTGATATTTTTATTTTTCATCAATTGCATTTCTTTGGCTACTTCACACCCTCTGTAGTTGGCTGGGTGGGGTAAGCCGCAGTGGACGCATTTTGGTTTCTCTTGCGGAGATTTGGTACAGTTGGCTGTAAGATGTTTGCCAGTACATTTTACACACCTTGGCTCTTTACTGCAGTATTTATGAGTATGCCCATACGCCTGGCATCTCTTGCATTGAGGAATGAGTTTGGGATTTTTGAGAGAGTGTATTTCAATTTTACACCCTAAAATGTGCTTTATGCCATAAATTTTGTTGACATCTTCGTTATTATTAAATGATAAGACGAACATATTGAGTGGTTCTTTAGTCTTCCAGCTCAACTTGTTATCCACTTTTTCTATTTTCAGTCCTTGCGATGTTAAATCATCTTTAATTCGATCTGGCTGGCAAGAAGAATGTAATTTTTTCACTACAACTCTTATTGGTCTAGCTTGTTTGTTCTCGTATGAATGCCAAAGATATTCTTTTTCTGACAAAAGCCTAGCAATCGCTCTATAAGAATCCTCAGTTTTAGCGTTGACCTTCACACAATCTCCATTCATCATTTTCGCGATGAATGATTCAGTTGGTTGAGATAGAGTTAACAAGTCATAGAACACTTGGTAGTTCTTGACTCCGTCTATTATGATTGGCGGTGGTGGAGGCACTTTTTTAACTAATGTATTTTCTTTCTCACATTTTTTTTGATGTTGGGCGCTAGTTCCAGGTTGTGCCGGTGGAGAGAGGGAGATGTTTAGCTTCCTTTTCTTCCTACTTTTAGCCCTAATCCACTCAGTTTCTTTAGCGAGTTCTTCTTCGTCTGTGCAATACTCGACATTTTCTTTATCAGACTGAGCAAATTGTATGTTGCTCTTAGCTTCTAACTCCATAGGATCATTATTTTCTTGTCTCTTGGACGTGTAATGTTCTTTTTGGCGTAGAAGTTGTCGCTGGAGGCCTTCTATTTGAACCTTCATATCATTAACAAGAAGTTCCAATTTTTCTCTCTCTGATTTTTCTTGGGTGTACCTGTCATACAACAGCTTCTCCAAATCAGTTTTTATTTTTACTTTTGTTGATGACATTGTAAGGCAAGTAGAAACTTCACCTTCACAATTATTTAATTTCACTGTTTACACTATAATTAATAACTGGGTCATCGCGGCGACCTTGATAAACCGATTCCGCAACGCATCGAAGACGGTGTTATTGTGATGCGCCAGCGAATTACTCTAAACTAGAGCACGCGGGCGCGAATGATACACGTCTGTTCTCGATAGAAGCCAAACACGGAACTTGATGTCAAGTCATTTGATGATTGATGATGATTTGATCCCAACCCAAAGAAAAAAAAAAATAGGCAAAATACCGTCCAATTATTTAATAATACCTGATTTAACTAGCCGCATTAAGTGTGGAATAAGGTTCTAAAGTTGTACGTTTGGTAGCATAAAGACGTAAGTAATAGTACATATTTCACCGTTCTAATTAGATCGTTGACGCTCATTTTGGAAACGGCCGGAAATTGGTAGTTTACGTAGAGGCGTAACTCATTTGCAAAGATAAATAAAAGATAGTTATGAGGCCGAACTTGGGCGCTAACCAAAGTGTTTTCGAATACGTGAGAAGAATCATAATTAGTTTGTGAATTGAGATCTTGGTACAGGCTTAGAGAAAAATATGTTTTTATCATTTGAAATGTTTGGTTAGATGTTTTCTGTTGATGTTATAAATGCCTTGGATTGTAGGTGCTTGTTGAATTAAAGATTGTGATGGGGTTGCATGAAAATGTGTTCAACGAGTTATATGACCTCTAATCAGTGTGACCGTTTCTAATAGATGATGCGTGGGTAAAAAAAAAGAAATTCTATTTAGTCCGTCAGTCAGATAATAAAAAAATATTAGACACGTATTTTTTGCTTTATCGTATTAATAAAAAAATACTTACCTATCACGCATTAAAGTTTGGGAGTGGGGGCTCGCTACGTCACTTGTACGTATAAAACCTAGCTACGCGTGACGTCATGCCATATTTTAACTCAATGTATCGCCGTAATTTTTTTATTACGTAAAAAAAGAAAAAATACGTGTCCAATATTTTTTCATAATCTCTATGACGGACAAAAAATAAACTTTTAGTCATCATCCCTACTGTATAAATCTACGTATTTTCCTTTTCAGCTGTTGCCAGGTGAATATACCAAAAAATACCATGACAGTCAAATTTGTACCAATATTATACGGATATTTACTCTACTAAAAATATGCTATCGTCATTCTTCGGAGCCTCAAATATACCAATTTAGTACTAAAAATACTAAAAACGATTACACTGTACGTCTTCCACGCCGTGTAGGCGTGGACAGTGCCTATGTCCATGTGGCACTTTCTGAAGTTGACCTCCCAATGAGAGCAAATGAGGTGACAGATACAACGTAATCTTATTATTCTAAATAATCTCGTTTAAAAATAAAGTCTTAATAAATACAGAGAGCAGATAAAAAACCGAGACATAGGCGTACAATCAGAATAAAACAATATTTACTGAGTTTCAGTATACAAGCTGGTTCAAATTAAATAAGATAAAAATGTGGTATTTGTGGTGGAATTAAATGTGTACTTATGTTGCTAATTATAACCAAGGGCTGTCGTTACCAGGCGACTGATAACGATTAGACGTGGGTCAGCTTGTTATACTATACAGTATATGCACGGAACAGAAAAAACTGTTTTTTCTGTTCCGTGAGTATATGTATGTCTGTATGTAAGTAACGCATTCAGTAATTATCTCTATATGGCAGTTAACAAGTGACATATTTTTTAAAGCTTTTCGAAATAATTGTGTTCTATACAGAGTTTGGAGAACAGTTACCCTTACTTTAAGGGCATTTTATACACTCATTTTTATCGACAAATGCACATTTAAAAATACTCCTAACAAACCGCGAATGGCAGCCATCTTATTTTTTAATCGGCTGAAATAGGGTATCTTTGAATCTATAAGAGACCTACAGATAATTATGTAAAAGTGCTTGAACTCGCTACGTCGAAAATTTTGTTCACAAGGTCGAAAAATCCAAGTGAAAATAAAACTTGAAAATTATTAAATTAGCGAAAAATTTTAAATGGTAGGAGGCCATCTCCGGTTTACCACATTTGCCTTTGAACTACTACCTTTGAGACACCCTGTATAATGTGCCTTTAAAGTAACACTGTTTATGGAGATAGGAGATAGAGCAGATAAGAGACATAAGTACGACTTTAATATAATTTGAATGAATACAGTTTACCTCCAGTTCCAATCTCACCGGTTTTGCCATTTCTAAATAATTTCCAAACATCAAAATATCTTTTGAATTATAGATATCTTACATCTTTATTATGAATGAGCTAATTATGTAATTCAAAAGGGCGAGGATATGTTTATCCTCAAAGATAAATGGTAATTACTTCCCTATTCTGCTTATTGATCATAGAAACGATTTCTGAGAACATTACCGAGTATCATCTACTGTGAATTTGAGTTCAAAGCGATCACAGCGCGGGGGTGCCCAACGAGCGGACGGCTTTCTGTTGACGGTGGGTGGAATTATCTGTTTAATAAAGCAAAGACGAGGTAGCGTAAATACAGAATAGTCAGCGTGGAAATATTTATTGCGAGTCGCAGACACTTAGCTTAACATATTTACTGTCCTTGTAACGTGAGGCAGAAAAATAAATTTTGTGTGAACTTCTGAACAAAAATGACGCTTAATGACGCGTCATTAGTGCTATTCTGTAAAAATCACGCGGTGAAAACGAAGGTGAAGTGAGTTTGAAGTGAGCTGTTAATCTCTACTTTTCCCAATGACATTATACATCTAGAGGTTGCCATGATAACAGTGTGAAGTGTGGAAGTGAGACACATATATACGATATAATTAGGAAAATTGAGACAAAGCATCGTATCTTCTGTCCCTTACGGCGTGCCGTATTTTTGCTTTAAAAATGTTGCCAAACAAAGTACTTTGCATGGCAAAATTTAAAAATGTTGCCAAACAAAGTACTTTCACTATTAATATTGCTGTCTCATGACCGGCTACGCGGTGGCTCGATCTAGATGTATATTATCTAAGACTTTTCCCTAGCGTCATGGCAGGTAGGATGACAGTTCACTTATTTATTTATTTATATAAAGGTACTCCAACGACTTGTTCACTAATACATATTACATTATAAAAAACCGGTCAAGAGCGAGTCGGACTCGCGCACCGAATATTTTAATTTTTTTCTTATTTGCAAAATAGTTGGGTAAACGTCATCTAAAACTATTCTAAATTTCAAGTTGATAGCATTAGTAGTTCTTGAGATACCCAGCTGTGACAGACAGACAGATAGACAGACAGACTGAGTGACACCATAAGGGTTCCTTTTTTACCATTTTGGTACGGAACCCTAAAAACTTATAAGTATATCTATTATTATGGTGAATTCTTCACTTAAAGAAGTATGCAGCTTATGACATTAATTACTTAAAATTTTGACAGTGAAATGTTTGCAGGTCTTCCATTATTATCGCGCCAAGTTAGGAGGTACACTTACGGTTCTCAAATGTAAAAGGTTGATCACCTCTGCCGATTCGTGTCACAAACCCGCTGTTTGAACGACTTTCCAAAAACCAAGTTTCGGTTTTGTTTATTTTAGTGTTACGAATTATAGGCCGCAATGACACCGTAACGTAGGTAAGCCCGTTTCGTGAGTGTCAATATCGACCGATTTCTGTAAAATTTTTAAAACTTTTGTGAGTATGTATTTGATTCTGATATCGTGGATATATATCCTTTTTTTTTTTTTTTTTTTTTTTTTTTTGTTTTTTTTTTTTTTTTTTTTGAGGGTGGGAAATCATCAAATAACTTCTCCCGCTCTGGGTGGAGCGGAAGGGCGTGTCCGACTTTTACTGACTAAAACCCACCCGTGTTCCTTCAGTTGCCTATGCCAGGGCCGCGGTAACCCCTTCAGACAACCCGCGACCCCAGCGCCTGGATATATATCCTGGATCTGAAAATTTTAAGATATCTGACATCCATTACCCGATGCCCGATGGTCCGATGTTATGTGGGCGTGGTGGCTTACGGCCCACTGTGTCCCAGCAGTGCCGCAGTGGGAATGTAATGTAATAGGCTGATAATGTCATCGTGGACGGTCTTGAGTTTTCTGGATATATTATTATTATTATTCACTAATTTACTGCTCAGCATGGAAAAACACATTTGTTTTTACCAAAACTCTCGAACATAAGAATTGAAATATACCCATTTGAATAGTATGGTATGCATATGAATTAGACCTAATTAAGATCTTTCAGAAAATATATGCGAAAATAGTATTTGTGATTAAGTAATTAATACATATTATGTTAATGTATGCGAATGAATTCGGTTAAAAATACCATTTAAAATTTATTAAAATGAATAAAACAATGCTAAACTAAAACGAATTCTTAATAAAACTAAATTCTAAATGTCAATCATAGATGTTGTTTTTGTAACATGTGTATTCTTAAATTATGATAATCACATTTAATATTTTTTCGGTTGAAGTGTTTTGAGATAAAGTTTTTTTGTTTGTTTAATGTTTAACGAGCCTTGCAATGAATGAAACTGTAAAAACTTTTTTTAATAAAAAGATTTTAATACTGAGTTGGTCATAAATACATATTTTGTTATGTAGAAATAATGGGCTTTACCTAGTGATTTTATGATAGTGTACTAGCAGTACGACTTCAAATCGTTTTTAGGGTTCCGCACCTCAAAAGGAAAAAACGGAACCCTTATAGGATCACTTGTTTGTCCGTCTGTCTGTCTGTCAGTCTGTCAAGACCCTTTTTCTCAGGAACGCGTGGAGGTATCAAGTTGAAATTAATACAAAATACGTAAGTCTATGATCCCTTAAGAGTTCTAAAAAATCAAGCTTTTAGGTTAACGCAATAAAAAAATACGGCCATTTATGCGACATATTTTGATACTCGCAAGTAAATCAAAACCTATAGAGTACCTACTTCCCGTTGCCCTAGAATCATGAAATTTGGCAAGAAGCAAGGTCTCACAGCACAAGTAAAGGAAAAAGTCCGAAAATTGTTAATTTATTATACCATCACATAAAATTTTTTTTTTTTGGATTACAATGTTAAGTTTGTTTTTGGGATAAATTATATTCAACTACGGAACCCTTCATTGTGCGTGGTCCGACACGCACTTGCCCAGTTCAAAGAATTCCAAAACCTTTACGGTGTGACAGTCGTCCACCTAACTCTAACAAGACAGAGACACCAGTATTTCAGACGCGCTGACATTAATTACTTGATTTATTTATATTTATCTATGTACCGATTTAACTAGCGTCCCTTTTCTTTGAAACTCATGCTTTTTAACACTCTCCGTTAGCTAGCTGGTGATTTAAATATGTAACGCTGTATCGTTATTTACTGAAGGCACGGCCTCATTGTGGAGGTCAGTAAAACAGTAGTGAACAAAGTAATTTATTGCCCGATTAGTTTTCATTATTCTGAATGGAAAGTAGACCTTCCTTTTTATATATCTTTCGGGTTCTCTTTTTACTAGTTTTTCAGCTGAATAAACTGATGATATTTTGTATTTAAAATCTAAATCATTGTTTTGAACAATAGATACCACAAAATAAGTAATATATACAGGTTGTTTCTTTTTAACCGACTTCAAAAAGGAGGAGGTTCTCAATTCGTCGGAACCTTGTATGTTCCCCGATTACTCGAAAATGGCTTGACCGATTTGGATTTGTTCGAAAGGGTATACTCCCCAAGTGGTCCCATGATCATCAAGTCAGGATCTGATGATGGGATCCCATGGAAATCGAGCGAAACCCTCAAATATTATGGGCACACTTATATCGATTTCGGTATTTTTTATAGTAACTCGTGCATTTGCTCTCGGAAAGTACCATTCGGTGAACTGAAACTGATGATGAAGACCACAGATGGCCATCGGAAATACTCAATTATATCTAAGTATATAACAGGTTGCGATTCGATTACTTTAATATGGTTTATGCTCGTCAAAATGCATATGGTGATGGTGACTTCACCATGAGCTCCAGTTCTCCTGGTTCTTACTAGGAGAACTCCTCAACAATTAACGTCCCTGCATCGGGAAAAGCAATATTTTGTAAAACATGATGAGCAGTTGACATTGGGTTATTGTAACTTAGATAAATTACAAACTGACCCACTAAAAACTGAAAAATAAAAACTTTTTTGCAAAAAACAAAACCGACTTCCAAAAAAACACTACAAAGTGAAAAATAACTTTAATTTCGGAAGTCGGGGGCAAAAACCTAAAATACAGATCCAGACACCGACTTCCGAAATTAAAGTTATTTTTCACTTTGTAGTGTTTTTTTGGAAGCCGGTTTTGTGTTTTGCAAAAAAGTTTTTTAAAGTGTCAAGCCAGTTCGAGCTGATAGCAGAGTACCATACCTATCGATTTAACCCCCATGTATGTTCTACGATTTTTTGTAGTTCTCGAGTTATTTTGGATCCCTCATTTCATATCAATGGTAGTGGTTAAGGATAGTAGTAGGTACTTATAAAATTTATGTTTCTATTATCAACTGTGTTCTGCTTTAAACGTAGAGGAATAGTAAATATCAGGATTGACAAAAATATGCAAAGAAAATAATAAATTATAAAATATGAAAATCACAAGATTTCAGTTAAACCACTATTTAGTACATTCTAAAATAACTTAAAAATATAATATCTTAAACTAAAACTAATAAAAAACTAAAATATGGCGTCGAAAAATTCCTCCGCATCGCTGTCGACTGGTAAAGTACCCAAGAGACTGGCGGCATTGCCACGTTGTATGGCAATGCTAAGCCTCTGGCCAAGGTAAAAGCCAGCCCTTGGGTCACGGGAAGTGTCAACAAGCCGTTTGGAGATTTCCTTAAATAAACTATGAGCACTCGGACCCCACGGCCCAAGGGTTTCAACCCCAAACGGCTCAAAAATATAATTACCGATAAGGTTATTATACTTCCGCCGCTTGAGGTTTTCCGCAGCCGCAGCAGCAGTGCCAGCACAGCACGCCGAGCCAGGAAGATGGGATGGCGCAAGAGTATCGACACAAGTTGCGTCCCACACTAAAGGCCTTCCCACCTTCCATGGAAATAATGACATGCCGTCCGGTCTCTTGCCATCGTCGCGTGCCAAGCCATTGGGTTCTAATACAGCTGGAACGCCGACGGTGACAAGGGCTCGTCGGATGATGTCATTGATGTTAGCGTGCCGCGCTAAGCGACCCGCACTTCGGCTGCAAGACAGGCCGTGGTGTCCGAGGCTGCTGACAACTTCGCCACAGTGACAGCGATGAGGAGAACACGAAGGAGCTCCAAGTCGCAGGGAAGCAGCGAGGCGGAAAGTAGTGTCGTCGAACAAAGTGCCAATGTTCGACGACGGTAGCGCATGAAGCCACAGACCGGACTCCCACTTGCCCACAGCAAGCAGGCGCGCACGCTCCGCAGTAGTAGCAGACGTGTCAAGTAAATTGTTCTGTACTACTCTGTACAGCGGCTCATCCCACCGTCTCTGGGAAGATGGATTGTCGGGTGGGTCTGAATTCGGGCAAGCGAGTTTCCAGGCATCCATAGCCTCGGTGAAACAAGGCACATCGGTGAAACAGGCACAAAAAAAAAAATATGACGTGTAAAAGTGATTTCGTTATCCTATTTACAGAATAAACAATTTCATTTCATTTCATTTCATTTCATTTCATTTCATTTCATTTCATTTCATTTCATTTCATTTCATCAAAATTAACCAGTGTGGAGGCTAGGATTTTCCTGATTAATTTCTCTGCGCCGTGGACCGAGGATATGAACGCCGGTAAACTAATACTAGAAATTTTGCGGACGCCGAGGCCTCCCTACGGATGGGAAGAGTAGCTTGTGCCCAAGCACGGTCGTCCAAGGCCACATTTAAGATCAAAGTTAAAGTATGCCGGATAATTTTGTCCATTTCGTCTAAAAGGTGAGTGTGCTTCCATAAATGGGAAGCGCGAAGGAAATATGTTAATTTAGGGCCAAAACAGCAGTAACGAATTAATGTTATGGCCGAATGCATGTTAATTTGGAATAATCTTTCCGAAACGTCATTGAAATTTTGAATTTTTTACAGTACATTCTTGTTCAAAGATGACCCAAAAAAAAGATATATAATTTTTTAAAGACATGATGTCGTTGAATCAAGAAAAATATCGAAAAAAAATTATAACTCGAAAACTAAAATCGTAGAACATACATGGGGGTTAAATCGATAGGTATGGTACTCTGCTATCAACTCGCACTGGCTTGACACCTTAAAAAAAAAACCGACTTCCAAAAAGCACTACAAAGTGAAAAATAACTTTGATTTCGGAAGTCGGTGTCTTTCGTTTTTTTATTTACTTTCTTTTTTTTTTGCCACTGACTTCCGAAATCAAAGTTATTTTTCACTTTGTAGTGCTTTTTGGAAGTCGGTTTTTTTTTTGTTAAAAAGTTTTTATTTCTCGCTTTTTAGTGGGTCTGTTTATAATTTGTATAAGTTACAATAGTCTAATGTCAATTGCTCATCACATGTTACAAAATATTGCTTTTCCCGATGCTGGGACGTTAATTGTTGAGGAGTTCTGCTGGTAAGAACCAGGAGAACTCCTCAACAACCACTCACCACACGCATTGTGTGACGAGCGGAAATTGCTTAGCAACCATATTAAAGTAATCGAATCGCAACCCGTGAAATATTTACCATTGAGTAGTTCCGGTAGCCATCTGTGGTCTTCATCATCAGTTCCACTTCACCAAGTGGTGCTTTCCGAGAGCAAATGCACGAGCTACTATAAAAAATACCAAAATCGCTATAGATGTGCCTATAATATTTGAAGAGTTCCTTCGATTTCTCCAGGATCCCATCATCAGAACTGGATTTTGATAAAAATGGGACCATTTGGGAAGTATACCCTTTACAACAAAAAAATAATTTTTCAAATCGGTGGGCAAGCGACGGAGTTATGCGCGAACAAACATAAAAAAAAAAAAAAAAAAATACAAACATCCGAATTGAGAACCTCCTCCTTTTTTAGAAGTCGGTTAAAAAGAAACAACCTTTTCAATGACCAGCCAAATTTTCACAGGGTGTGTTCTACCCATGAATATGAACAACTTTCACTATGGGACTAATTTTGAAATCGCAAAAAAAATATCAGCTGTTTCATACATTTTGATCGAGTAGGTATTGAACTTTTGTAGGAAACCGCTGGTTTTTTTTCGTGATTTCAAAGTTGATCCCATAGTGAAAGTTGTTCATATTCATGGGTAGAACACCCTGTGAAAATTTGGCTGGTCATTGAAAAATAACCCTGTACTTATAGTAATAAATGTCGTGCAGTGTTAGGTATTGGGTTTTTTTCATATTTAATTTCTCAGTAGCAGTCCGCAGTCTGTATTAGTGCCCGGTTGTTGGCAACAGGCTCGCCCCTTACTACATGGGGCTTAAACATAACTGACGAAATATGGGATTATTTATCTATAGGGCACCTCTGCCTAACCCTTTGGCCCGTACTGGCGTGATGTTATGTTATGTGATATACAGGGTGTTGGGCGCATATGGACCGACACAATTTTTTGTGGGTTTGGGGGATCATTTGCTAGGTTTCACCCAAAGACCCCCATGTCCTAAGTGTGATGGTAATTGAGATATTATGTTTTTTTTGTTCTTTCTTTGAATTACCTAAAATCTCACCTTTGAATCGATATATTTTTTTATTTATGGTTGTAAAAGAACAAAATAATTTTTATTATAGTCTAAAATGTATTATTATTCTAAATAAATTATTATTTGATGTAATTGATCAGTAGAAATTTTTGAGGAGCTCGTGGCTAAGTAATTACAGCCGTACGGGTCGATCAATCAGGTTAAGCTACGCTTGCAGGGGTTGGTCAGTGGATGGGTGACCATCTTTACATACCGAGACTCCTCCTTGCCTCGGAAAGCACGTTAAGCCGTTGGTCCCGGCTGTCATTCGTGGATCTTTGACAGTCGTTACGGGTCGTCAGAAGCCCGAAAGTCTGACAACCAGTCTTACCAAGGGGTATCGTATTAGCGTATTACCCAGTTACTGGGTTGTGGAGGTCAGACAGGCAGTCGCTCCATGTAAAATACTGGTATTCAGCTGCATCCGGTTAGACTGGAAGCCGACCCCAACATAGTTGGGAAAAGGCTAGGCAGATTGATTTGATCAGTAGAAATTTTTAGATTTTTTTTTAACAAAACACAAAAAAAAAATATAAAGATTTACAGATGACATTTCGGGTAATTCAAAGAAAAAGATATGTCTCAATTAATTACCGTCACACTTAGGACATGGGCTCTTTGGATGAAACCTAGCAAAACTACTCCCCCACTCCCCCAAAATATTGTGTCGGTCCATGCGCCGAACATCCTGTATAATGATACCTACTTAAATATAATTCTTATGACATAATTGTGTGTGCACAACTGCACTAGTAATAAGAGATATGATTTTATTAAGTGCCAAGTTCACATTTAATAGCAAATAAATAAACACGTAATGACTTTTAATAACTATGATGCATTTACAGAACACGAACAATACTGTGGCTAATAGCAGAACATTGAGCATTATTTATATAACAATATGTTATCACACTATTAATATTATATTGGAAGTATAAGTTTGTGCATTTGTTTGTTTGTAACATACCTAATTACTTTGACAGATGAGATTTATGTTTTACTAGGGACGCTGTCCTGTCTGAACGGTCCTAGAACCCGACTGCAGCGCCACCTACAGGGTCCAATTGTGTTTTCAAACCATCCAGGAACTCATTCAAATATACACACAAAATTTCATCTAAATCGGTCCAGACCCTGTTACATTACGTTTTATCGGTTTTTTTTAAAGTATCCTATGTCTGACTCCTGGTTCTAAGCTACCTCCCCACCAATTTTCAGCGAAATCGGTTCAGCCGTTCTTGAGTTATAAATAGTGTAACTAACACGACTTTCTTTTATTATAGATTTCCTATTTCACAATATCCGAATAGCCACTATTTACCGAATAAATTAAAAAATAGAACAGAATTTGTATGAAATTATCTGCCAAGTAAGTTAATAGGAACTTAATCGTAGGTGGTGAGACAGGCTCTAAGAGCGGAAACAAAGTTGACATTCGTAAATTTGATTTTTTAGGAACTTTACAATACTGTAATAAAAATAATATGAGTGAAACATAAAATAAAAATATTTTCTCAATAAAAAGTCACCACGAAGCTACCTCAAATTTTCACGCATTTTTTATTTGTAAGTCTTCAAAATGAAAGCCTGAAACCGGAAAATGATTTAACGGTGCATCTTGCTAACTCAATAAGGTTTTCACACTCGTATTGCTCGTGTAAGCATGGGGGATGAAGTTTTCATTGCAAAAGTTTAAGATTATTTTCTTTTACTAGATAAATAAGAACATTACTCTTATCCTAGGTGTAATTGAACGAAAATCACTGAAGGGTCGCTGTACCGATCATTATGAACAACTTTAACTAAGGGACCAATCCTGAAATCGCGAGAAAACTAAACCTGGTGTTCCCTACATTTGTTCGAGTTATGCGTAAATAAATAATAATAAATAAAATAAATAACAATAAATAAATATCCTTGCACATTTCACACAACGCCATCTAGTCCCAAGCTAAGCAACCTAATGCTTGTGTTATCGTAACGAGATGGCTGATAAACTACTTATATACTTTTTTTTTTTTTGTAAATACATACATATTATAGATAGAAAAACACCCAGACCCGGAACAAATACTTGTAGGTCGTACAAATATTTGTTCCGTGCGGGAATCGAACCCGCGACATGCTGCGCAGCAGTCAATCGCTCAACCACTGCGCCAACCGTGTCGTCAAATGTATGGAGCAGCCGATCTTTTTAGGGTTCCGTACCTAAAAAGGAAAAAACGGAACCCTTATAGGATGACTCGTGTGTCTGTCTGTCTGTCCGTCTGTCACAGCTAATTTGCTCCGAATCTAATTGACTGATTAAGTTCAAATTTGGTATACAAATTTCTGTGACCCAAACACAGACGGGTAAATAAAATAAATGAATTTTCTCTTTTGGGGGCAAATAAGAAAATCCAGAAAAAAAGTTTTGCAAACTGTACCGTGTGATAGGTATATCAAATGAAAGGGCTTATTACTACATATGAGGGTCTCAAATATATGTTTTTATAATTTTAAAATAATCTGTTTTAAAGTTATTTAAGAAAATAGGAGACAAGGGGCGGAATGGTTCGTAATTGACCATTCCGCCCCTTGTCTCCGAAACTAATACCCTAAAATTTTAAAAAAATATACAGGGTGTTTGGCGCATGGACCGACACAATTTTTTGGGGGATTGGGGGGGTCATTTGCTAGGTTTCACCTAAAGACCTCCATGTCCTAAGTGTGACGGTAATAGTTTTATTTTTTTTTTGTTCTTTCTTTGAATTACCCAAAATCTCGCCTTTGAATCGATATATTTTTTTTGTTTATGGTTGTAAAAGAACAAAATAATTTTTATTATAGTCTACAATGTATTCTTATTCGAAATAAAATAAAAAAAATATAGTAACCGTAATAAGTCTTTTCTTAAAACACTCCATAACTGACTCTCTAACTAGTATTTTGACTACATTTGAATTGTTTTTCATAGCGTGTAGCATACCCTTAGAAAGGGTACAAGCTAAAGAACTTTTTGAGATAAAAATAAGGTCAAAATGGCTTTATTTAAAAAAAAAATGAATTTAAGAGTAGTAACTTTTCATACATTTAAACATTTTTAAGACTTTGGAAGCACGTAAGTCATTTTCTACTGATCAATTACATCAAATAATAATTTATTTAGAATAAAAATACATTGCAGACTATTATAAAATTTATTTTGTTCTATTGCAACCATAAACAAAAAAAATATATCGATTCAAAGGCGAGATTTTGGGTAATTCAAAGAAAGCACAAAAAAAAAACATATCTCAATTACCGTCACACTTAGGACATGGAGGTCTTTAGGTGAAACCTAGCAAATGACCCCCCCAATCCCCCAAAAAATTGTGTCGGTCCATGCGCCAAACACCCTGTATAGAAAATAGTTCTTTACCTGTTGATTACAGAAAAATCTATAAGAAGTCTGTGGTCTCAAAATAACATGTACAAACTTACATTTCCAGTTGTATTGTATGGGAGAACATGTATTTTTACTACAATGTTAAGTTTTTCCTTGGGATAAATTCACCCCAACGACGGAACCCTCATTGTGCGTGGTCCGACACGCACTTGGCCGGTTTTTTTATTGTGATTTCATATAGGTATATCTCATAATAATGATGTTGACATTCACAATATGAGTACAACGGCCCGCCAGAGTTTTTCAATTACCTACACATTGTAGTACCTATTACACATAATTTTTGTTAGTTACATAAAAAACCAGTTCCTAAGCAAACACATTTCTGTCAGACAACGTTATGAATTAGAATAGGCGTAAATCTTGATAATACAAAAAAAACCGGTCAAGAGCGAGTCGGACTCGCGCACCAAGGGTTCCGTTCCGATTTCTGAAAAAGTGTGCTATTTAGAGACTTCGTTTTATTTTTCCTGTAATCTTTACATAAACTTCTATCACATAGAATAATTTCAGATTTTTCTCTTTGCAAACTTGGGAGATAGGAGGGGGGGAACGGTATTTTTTTTACATTTTTCATCAAAAGTCGAACACTGTGTGGCCTAAAAAAAAATAAAAATATGTTGAGAATGTGCAAACAGCGCTCTTTCATATGATACACCACATGACCTAGTAGCTTCACTTTGAATTTTTAAGACCCCCTTTCACCCCATGTTGCAAAAAAAATACATATATTTTTATTTCTTTCTTATTTGCAAAATAGTTGGGTAAACGTCATCTAAAACTGTTCCAAATTTCAAGTTGATAGCATTAATAGTTCTTGAGATATCCAGCTGTGACAGACAGACAGACAGACAGACAGACTGAGTCACACCATAAGGGTTCCTTTTTTACCATTTTGGTACGGAACCCTAACAAAGATTCTTCATTTTCATCTTAATTACACAAACAAAGTCGCAGCTAAAGCCTAGTTATACCTAACAACATAACTGCTACAAATTAGCATAGTAGGTATAAGAAGGTTCGCGTGCTAACAATTACGACTCGCCATGCAAAGCGCTGGCCCTGGCCGCCGCGGCCGCGGGAGCTTGTTCTGCTTACACCATTACCTACTACAATATCGTGGTAGATGTTTATGTTAATAATTAAATCACTTCTTTAGTTTTACGGGTCAGTCAGTAAATTAAAACAGTTGGGTCATTAATTAAATAAATATTTTTTAGAGGCATGAGGAACAGGGTGTAAAGTTCACTCATCCTCCATAGAAAAGGGAGGATCCTCCGACCAGACGGGTGTTGTGTCTGGTGATATCCTCTCTGTCATCAGGAGACAGTCGCCACGCAACCACCGCCCGGCGACCGCGACGCTCTGCTAGAGTGACTGTCACCAGCCAGTGTCACTATAATAATAAATAATAAATAAATATCCTTGGATATTTCACACAACGCCATCTAGTCCCAAGCTAAGCAACCTAATGCTTGTGTTATGGTAACGAGATGGCTGATAAACTACTCATATACATTTTTTTTTTTTTGTAAATACATACATATTATAGATAGAAAAACACCCAGACTCGGAACAAATACTTGTAGGTATATGTATATATTATATTGTATAGTATTTTGTATTTTTTATATTTTTATTAATTCTCGGATATTTCTTATTTCAAAAATTATACGTATTATTGTGGCATATGTGTATCTTTCATTTATTAATGCTACATTATGCCACTCCTATACTTACGACCTTTTCGGTGATTCCAGTGACTTTTATTTCTCTAACGTCTGCTTATCATATCGTCGCTAATCTAACTAAGTGACGTAACTGATTTGAAGAAAATTTTACAGCAAGCTATTTTTCTTTTTTTTTTGTAAACTGTAGATATATCGGTCTCGATTTTTGCATTATCATGGAGACCGTAAGGCATAGGTACAGATTCGCCGAATAGACAGATCGATTTGACTTGGAAAATGTATTAAATTACTATAATTAGGTCGGCTATCGGCTTAGTCCAAAATGTCAGATACGTCAGTTAGTTAAATTAGCGACGATATTTGTGCAATATCGTCGCTAATCTAACTAAGTGACGTAACTGATTCGAAGAAAATTTTACAGGGCAAGCTATTTTTTTTTTTTTGGAAAACTGTAGGTACCTATAACGGTCTCGATTTTTGCATTATCATGGGTACCGTAAGGCATATTTTCTATTCTAATGTCTTCTTACTGTCTGATTGTAATCTTATAGACTTCATAATGGTGATAATTATATGACTTTTATATCACGGATGGTTCTTGGTATGTAAACAACAAGCGCAGCTTAACCTGACCGATCAACCCGTACGGCTGTTATTACTTAGCCACGAGCCACTCCAAATGGCAAAGTAATTACTCTGTGTAAATGCTTGTTAAATTAGCAAGTGATTAGTAGGTACCTATAGAAGTTAGGACGTTCACACTCTTAAGTCACTAGGTACATACATCTTGAGTCACTAGGTACATACATCTTGAGTCACTAGGTACATACATCTTGAGTCACTAGGTACATACATCTTGAGTCACTAGGTACATACATCTTGAGTCACTAGGTACATACATCTTGAGTCACTAAGTACATACATCTTGAGTCATTAGGTACATACATCTTGAGTCACTAGGTACATACATCTTGAGTCACTAGGTACATACATCTTGAGTCACTAGGTACATACATCTTGAGTCACTAGGTACATACATCTTGAGTCACTAGGTACATACATCTTGAGTCACTAAGTACATACATCTTGAGTCATTAGGTACATACATCTTGAGTCACTAGGTACATACATCTTGAGTCACTAGGTACATACATCTTGAGTCACTAGGTACATACATCTTGAGTCACTAGGTACATACATCTCGGTTGAATAAGGCATCATGCTTCTTTAGAATAACTAATATTAGTAATTTGCATAACTCTAAAGTTGAGTGATTGAGTTACTCCCATACTGTTGGTAAGTACCTACCACCACCGCGGATCGCATCGCGCATCACATTGATTGATATAAGGTCCCATTAAAATAGGTAGACAAATTATCCCAGGGTGTTCTACCCATGAATATGAACAACTTTTACTATGGGACCAAAACTGTAATCACGAAAAAAAATCAGCTGCTCCCTACATTTTGACGAGTTTGGTGTAGACAAATTAATGTACTGAACAGCTGATTTTTTTCGCGATTTCAGAGTTCGTCCCAAGTTGTTCATATTAATGGGTAGAACACCCTGTAAAAATTTATCCACCTATTTTAATGGGACCTTATATTATGATTGAGTGCTTTTACCTCTTTATTAATTAATTTCATTTGCTATCTCTGTTTAGAGGAGCTCGTGGCTAAGTAATAACAGCCGCACGGGTCGATCCATCAGGTTGAGCTACGCTTGCCGGGGTTGGTCCGTGGATGGGTGACCATCTTTAGATACCGAGACTCCTCCTTGCCTCGGAAAGCACGTTAAGCCGTTGGTCCCGGCTGTCATTCGTGGATCTTTGACAGTCGTTACGGTTCGTCAGAAGCCCGAAAGTCTGACAACCAGTCTTACCAAGGGGTATCGTATTACCCAGTTACTGGGTTGTGGAGGTCAGATAGGCAGTCGCTCCATGTAAAATACTGGTATTAAGCTGCATCCGGTTAGACTGGAAGCCGACCCCAACGTAGTTGGGAAAAGGCTAGGCAGATTGATTGATCTCTGTTTTCAAAACTTTAAATATCACACAGTTTCGCATCCAACATCTATGACATACTTTCATACATTAAATTATGTACCTACTATAGCAAAGTTAGGTCTGATATTATGGTATTAAAGTCTAGATGTCTTTTTAGACGTAGAAAAAGGATCCAACCTTGTACAGAATTTCAATTCTCCACGATCTTTCTTCACATCGCATCGTGTGGAAACGAAGCATGACAGATACTGTAGCAAAAAAAACAATCACACATTCTAATTGAAAAACTAAAGCTGTATGAAACGCGAATGTTTCAACATTGTACATCTAAACAAACCACTACATGTGTGTGTCTGTGCACAGGCTCACTTATGTGTGTGTGTTCTAAACAAACTGACAGATAATGTGTGTGTGTGCGATGGGACTGTTGAGTGTGTGTGTGTCAGTGCAGCTCAGCTGTTGTTTGTTGGGTATCGGTAGGCCTCGAGTGCGGGGTCGACGAACTGGACACAGAGTATGAAGCGCAGAGAGGCTACGGAGGCTGTAGCGGCTGCAGGGCGTAGCCCGCTGTACTTTAGCAAGTATAACATAGGGAAAGTCAGTTAGAAGACATGCAATTGACATTGACACAAACATTGGAGTGGTATTCCATCAGATTCAAGAATAGGCCTGTAGATAATGCTTGCTAAAATTATGTTCGCTAATCTTTAGTAAGCGAGCTTTTTACTACCCTTAATTTATTTAATATGAAACAAGAGTGGTGTATTCATTTGTTTGATTGATAGATTAATTCAAGAACACGTAACGTAGTCGGGTTATAGCGCCTTCTAGTTTTTTGAATCCATGGGAAACATAAAAACAGTGTCATAAAATTCTGAAAAAAAAATATATCTTTGTTAAGGGACTGGCGGACAGCCAATCGCTTTTACTAACACGATTAGATTTACTTTTCTGGGTAGAAAATATCAATTATTATGTTTCAATAATCTACCAAATGCGCGCGTCAACCACTCGCGAGCCTACTTGAATTCAGTATGCGGCTCGATCATGGGGCCTTCCTTTGTCTCACAGCAAGCCATCTATGAAGAAGTAGGCACAATACTAACATTCAGGCGCTTCCCTTCGCCTGGTCCCCACTCTATGCCCCCTAGCAACAGCAGCCACAGCAAGCGTCGATAGTTGCGCAACTCGCAAGTGGGCTCGAGTCGCTCAAGGCTCAGCCGAACGTAAACAGGGCATTGTGTGCCAGTCCGGGCCCGGGGCCACCACCAGCGCGTTCAAACGGGCCTCCACTCGTATAAACAACCTCCATCGTTTTGGGATTTTATTAGACAGTACCTAGTCGCAATTGGGTTAAGTACCTGTTTGCTAGTTGGTGCTAGGTACCTGTATTTGTGGTTGATTGTATAATTATAGCTGCTATAATGGTTGCAATTTTCTGGAGTAATCAAATTATGGTAATTATTGTTTCGAAATATCATAGTCGTTTAACTTGCGCTGTGATTTTAATCTTTCGTTTCAAAACATGTTCTTCGATTGAAAGACTGTTCAGATACACAAGGTTTCTGGGCTGGAGGCTTCCATCTAAGCTTCCCTTCTTATTAAAGACTTTCGTTAACAAGTTTTCCACTCCCAAGATCCTCTTTTGATCAAGTTTGGTGGGTTTCAAGACAAACTAATTTCCCGAAACATGCCGAAATGTTTTGTTGGCTGATTTCTTTTTTCTTGTTTGTTGCTGGCTCGAGATTTGGTGATTTAGTGATGGAGTTTGTGAGGTGTTCACCTCCAATCAAACTTTGGTCAAAGTTTAATCTATACATTATAATAAAATAGTTTAGAGGCATGAGGAACAGGGTGTAAAGTTCACTCATCCTCTATTGAAAAGGGAGGATCCTCCGACCAGACGGGTGTTGTGTCTGGTGGGCTACTGCCCGACGGTTGATGTCGGGACGTTGTATATATGCTAATCGCGTGGTAAACTCTAATTGCGCGATGCAGGTTTTTGCGTGACGTCATGTCTTTGATGCGTAGTTCATATGTGGCGATGTAGATGCCGCCACAATAGTAACGAATTATTTTTGTCTGGATGGGCGGCAAAACGGATTTGGATGGGCGGTAAATACGTTCCTGTGTAATAATTTCCGACGTCAAGGAAGGTGAAGCCGCGAGAAAAAGCTAGTTAGCAATAAATCATCACCTACCTACCTATTATTGTTCATAATCATCAACATAAATTATCAGCTAGTGCGGGTGGCTACCTCTAATCAGCTTATAGATCATTGTGAACTACTTAGATTAAAGTTCAGTTAGATGTAAACAATAGCTGAGTAGTAGGTCCCATTTGTTTATAAACAGCTAAATGTGTTGAGTACAACGCCTCAAGCATTAGCCCGTATTACTTCGACAGTGTTGCCAACCTGACGGGAATAATAAATAAGTAGCTTTATACACAATGTTGTTTTGTAGTTGGTAGCCTTTTATTAATTCTCCAGGCATGGGCAGTTCCACTGCTGTGTTGTTTTGTGGATGTCATTACAAAAAAACCGGTCGAGAGCGAGTCGGACTCGCGCACCGAGGGTTCCGTTCCGATTTCTGAAAAACTTTGCTATCTAAAGACATTGTTTTATTTTTCCTATAGGTAATCTTTACATAAACTTCTATCACATATATATACAACGTGTAACGCTAAATGCGCAAAACCTAAAACTAAGGGGTCATTGTAATCATCATTATGAACAACTTTTACTATGGGACCAAACCTGAAATCGCGAAAAAAAATCAGCTGTTCAGTACATTAATGTTCGCATAATTCGTCAAAACAGCTGATTTTTTCTTCGCGATTTCAGGTTTGGTCCCATAGTAAAAGTTGTTCATAATGATGAGTACAATGACCCCTTAAGAGGTTTTGCGCATTTAACGTTACACGTTGTATATATATTATTTCACATTTTCCTTGCAAACTTCGGAGATAAGGGGGGGAGAACGGTATTTTTTTTTACATTTTTCATCGAAAGTCGAAAACTATGCGGCCGAAAAAAAAAAGAAAAAAAATATCCAAACAAACAGCGTTGGACATACCCTAGTAGCCCCCCACTTTGAATTTTTGAGACCCCTTTCAGATCCTGTAGCAAAAAAAAAAATAAATTCTTTCTTATTTTCAAAATAGTTGGGTAAACGTCATCTAAAACTGTTCCAAACAAGTTGATAGCATTAGTAGTTTTTGAGATATCCAGCTGTGACAGACGGACAGACAGACTGAGTTGCACCATATTGGGTTCCTTTTTACCATTTTGGTACGGAACCCTAATTATTGAATCCTCGTCAAGTAAAAATAATTACTATGATTACTTATAGTAAGATACATTATCTCCTTTGCTATTACATACTTACCTTACCTTACTTGCAGTTTTGTAAATGGTAAAATGTGTTAATTACTTTCTTGTTCGACCAAAAATTGTAACCTAGCTTTAAACATGCATGTTCCTAAGTATTTATCTATTACCTAACCTAAAATATTTGAACTACGAGTCTACAACCACAAACAATTCCCAGTGGATGAATCCCTTAAAAATAAATAAAGGCTAAAACAATACAATACTCAACCATTTACATTCAAACACGCAAATTCACAATAACAATAATAACTACGTATTTTTACCCATCGAACGCCATCAAAGTAATATCAATACCGGTTAATAGTCCACAATACCGGTTAATAGGCTGCAATAACCGTAAAGATCACCCTTTTATGCCGGTAATAGTCTGGTAACTGCAGTTACCGCATTACATTACGGCTTCCTTCGGTAGACGCTGTTTTATGAACTCGTGTTTGGATGTTATTGACAATTGATGTATTTATGTTGGTAGAATTGGAGCTGAAGATTTTGCGAGTAAGTTTCAGAAAATTAATTTCAAACTCAGATCAACAAAAAAAGGAAGGTGGAGCGCTGCGAACACAAAAGTGAAGCCACCTTTCTATCTGTGTTGAAGGGTTGCCATTTGTTAAATTGTTTCCCTATAATATTTTTAAATCGTACTATGGCAACCCTCGCGATTTATGTCACTACGTTCGCTTTGAACCAAACCACCAACCAACCAAGTAACCTAACATCAATCAACTTGTATTGGATTTAGATAATGGTCGTTTTTTTTTCACACGTTTTCTCATAACACATCTGACATTGGCAGAATTGTCGACATCGGCACCATTGCCATAGAGAAAAATAGAATAGAATAGAACCTAAAACTCATAGTTTATTTAATAAAAACGACGTTATTAATTTAAAGTAATTACAAGTAAAAAGTGATTTGCTATTGATTTTACAAGGTTTTTCAATACAGGAATAATTCAATATGTTTTAACTATGTTAAATAAACGACGATTCATCAGGTACTAAGAGCGGTGTGCGTGGTTTTAGTGTATGTGTGTGCGTGAGCGTGTATTTTACTTGCAGGAGCACGGTTTTTTGACTTCACTTTTGAGTTGGCGGCGCTTCATCTTTTTTTTTTTGTTGATCTGATATTTCAAATTGGGAATGCTCAAAGAGTCTCTACTGTAGCAGAGATGGTACCTACTTGGGTAATCAGTCAGCCCCGTAACCAACCTTACTGTCTGGTTAATGTTTTTAAACAAGGCACATTCTATCGTGGCACGAGCCAATACCTCGTCTAATTAAAAAAAAAATACAATAAAAAGAGGTTTTCAGAGATTCAATAATCATCATTTATGAAGAAAATTAATCAAGAAACCTCGTTTCTGGCCAAAAACCGTAGGTGATCCTGTGTCGAATATGAGGAATTACCGCAAACGGGTAAGCAGACAGGCTGTCTACGACTTGGGACACCAATCCGTCTTTGGTGGTAGACCTTGGTCACAGCAAAGTCTACGACGAAGGCCCATGTACTGTGATAGCTTCATGGCCATTAGAATAGAATATATTTATTTTAGAACACTATTTACACAATCACACTAATATTATAAAGGCAAAAGTTTGTGTTACTTCTTCACGCTTAAACGCCTGTACTGATTTGGATGATATTTGGTATGTAGATAGCTTATACCCTGGATTAACGCATAGGCTACTTTTTATCCCGGTCTACGTGAGTGAAACCGCGGAGCGCAGCTAGGCTATAAAAGTACCAATAAATTAGTGCGCCTACTCTATATCTATCGCCATAATATTTATATTTTTTAATCAGACGGTCGCATACGGCGCGGGCGCAGGTCGGAGATAAGTGTGACCCGCGCGACCCGCGACCCGCAACGACGCGTGACTTTTCACCTCTGGTCGATATCGCGGTTTATAATGTAATTGTACTTTCAATGTTAATTATGTATTATTTTTATGTAATAATAATGGATGTACTTCCGGAGCTATAATTATTATATATGGTATTGTTTTCTATCCGTTGTAGTAATAAGTAGGGTGATTATTGTGATCAATTAGTTCTGTACCCAGCAATTTTTAACAATTTTAACATGACTGTTCTGAAAAGTAAGACCACGTCAATTAACGGCCGAACCCAATTACCTACTATCAGTAAAATACAGATCGCTACTGATGATAGACAATATAATTCTATCTGTCCTTACGTTCCTTTCGGTTGTTGGGTTATTGGGACGTTAAAACCATAGATAGATTGGTTTTTCTATCTCCAGTATGCCAAAACTGTTGATAGATAGGTTATTGGGTTCGGCAGTTAGTGTTCTGCCAGTAGCCAGTAACCACGTCCGGATAAGTTCCAGCTATCTTAGGTATCTGGATGATAATTTATACAAATTCTGTAGCATTTTCTATAATCTGGTAGAAGTATCAGCCCGGAGTCTGGATTAGTGCCTGGTTGATGGAAACAGGCTCGCCCCCATCACATGGGGCTTAAACAAAACTGATGAAATGTGGGGTACTATAGGTACACCTCTGCCTATCTCTTCGGGGATTACTGATTATAGTAGAAGTAGTAGATATCAATCCGAACATTGTGAACCGACCAAACACGGAGTACTAGAGTAATTAAAAGCAAGTCACACCTTATTCCCTCACGTTCAAACATACACAAAAAACCAGCCAAGTGCGAGTCAGACTTGTACACGAAGGGTTCCGTACCATATATATTTAACAATCGCAAAAATGACTTTGTATTTCATAATGATACTGTGAATTACAAGGTTATTTTTTGCAGTTGCAGAAAAACGCCCATATTTAAACAAAATACCTTATGGATCGGCGTTTTTAGTATTTGTTGGTTAAACGTCTAAGGTACATGATATACGGAAGTTTCAAATTTTGTTGCTATAGAGCTCCTACAAAAGGTCTAAAATTAAAAATTTTACGGCCCCCTATTTCTACATTTTTGAAGATAAAAATAAAAAAATATATTTGCACACTACTCGATGAGTTTAAATGACACTCCACATGGTAGGGTAATTTTTTTTTATTTTAAAATGCAAACTTTATTGTATGCGGAATTGCGGATTTTGGGACTTTACATAATTTTTATTATTTGATATTATATCCGTAATATAAATACACAATCTGTGAAAATTTCAACTGTCTACCTATTACGGTTAGTAGGGTAGAATTGGGGGTTCTATATCACGCATAGTTCTCGCTAACCGCTCGAACTGCGTGATACAGACCCCCCAGTTCTCCACACATTGGTCTACGATACAGCGGTTGGCAATACAGATTGAAACTACCTACTCGTATTACACTTGTGAAGAATTCTTATACCAGTTACAGATCAATCAAATATTTGTTGTGTGGGAATTGCACCCACGACATGTAGGGTCGATGTCAATCTAACCACTGCACCAAGTCAGCGTTAATAATATCGGCACGAGCAGACTATTTCACATGATCTAAACAATTATAAAAATCAAATATTAACTCTGTATCCAATTGAGATAAAGTTTAATTTTCAGAGTTGTTGAGATAATTTTGAACAGTCTGTTTATCCCGATATTTTTGACGCTGACTGTACCTATAGGATGTTTTGATCCAGGCTTATGCTTGCTCATTTTTTAGAGTATTATAGTAAAATAAATAATGGCAAAAACATGAAAACCAGACCGAAACAAATACTTATTTGTTCCGTGCGGGAATCGAACCCGCGACAGTTGACGCATTTAGTAGCAGCACGTTTATAAACTAATATTTACATTGTGATGCAACGAGACGAGCTTTTCATCAATGCGCCAAACGTGTCGTCGCAAATGTGACAAAATACTGGATCCCTTCGAAGATTGGAAGATTTACGATGATCCTTGGATGCAAACATGCCATACATTTTATAAATGTATTACAAAAATGAATGTCTAGCCTTAACTTATTTTGGTAGGTAAGTGTTTAAAAACCGATTGTTACCATTTTAATGACACACTTCATAGACCGATAATGAATAGTTAAGGTAAGTACATGCAACTTCCTTTTTAGAATTTCGTCTCAGGTTACTGCGACAGTGTGTCGCCACCGACCTTATCTGGAATTGTAGGCTGTGCGCATAGTGTCTATTACAGAACAAACGATTATAGACCTTATTTAGAGAGTGCTGTAAATGTAATGTACAGCGCACCTAACAAAATCGCTTTCTTAGTTTGTTAGCGATTAATTACTGTAACCACAGCTTTAAAAATGTAATCTATAAATATGACTGCATTTTATAATTTCATTTTAATTAGCGCGCATCCCGGGTTGTAACGGTTCTTAGTTTTTTTTTTTCAATATTATTGTGAACAAACAAGTATGTGCGTATAACTCTGCAATTATTATTTGTATCGAATAATAGTTAATTAAACTTATGGGTTTATGAGTGAAAATTAATAATGGTGTTCTTAATTTTAGGTCGACCAATCCCTTCGATTCTGACTGTGAAATACCAGCATCTCAGCCAGCACCGTCGGTAGAGAAAAAGAAGTCGAGGAAAAAGGCTGTCGGCAAAGCAAATAAAACTGCAATAAAGAAAATTACCAGGGCTCCGGTGGTTAAATCTAGCTTTTTTGGGTCCGACACGGAGTCGGACGCTGATCTGCCGGTGCCATCGACATCGGCTAAAAAAAGAAAGCTGTCGGATTCAGAGGTATGCTAAAGTTTTTTTATTTGTAAATGCAGTCCTTTTCATTTTCAATTTATTTTTTATTTTGTTTACATATTATTCACATCATATTATTTATCATATTATTTCACTGACTAAGATATTCTAAATACGATTCCCGAGTTTTTTTATGTGTCTTTTTTAATTTTTATTTTCCATTATTATTATTTTTTTTATTTATTTTTTTACATATTAGTTCATCTACCTACTGGCTAAGATATTCTAAATATGATTCCCGGGTCAGTTAAAATTTATGGATCAGTATATTTTTGAAGGTTCTTTCATGAAGGTTTTTTTTTTTTTTTTAATTTCTAATGATAATCATTCTAATTTCAGAACGAACAAGAAATTGGCGGTGAACCTATCCGAGCAGCTGCGCTGCGGAGCTTCTTGTCAAGACGTAGTGGTTCCGGTTACACACTCCAGCGGGATCCCACCCGCCAGGGCAACTACTACGTGGAACTGCGTGTTTACAACGCTCGGGAAGCGGAGGCGCTCAGCACCGACCGCTGGAAACGAGCACTAGTTACCTTCAAATCCTCTGTTGAAGACAGCAGTCAGGTATGGAATGCAGTTACAAAACTTGTGACCGCTGCTAAAGAAGATTATCGTAAGATACGACCGATACTCTATCAGTCTAACGTATTTTAAAATTAGGTACGCGTCTTACCACAATTTAAAGGACTCATATTTTTGCTCTTTTGATAATTATACCTAATATATAAACTTGTTTAGAAACATTTAAAGGACCTATAATATAATGGCATACCTTGATTTTTAAATGTTTTTTTCTTGTTTTTTTGCTCTTTTTATTATTATAAAGTTTGAAAAACATTTTTATACACAAAAGTTGGTAACGATCACTTTATCAGTCTAATCTATATTCTATATTGTTTGAATTTAAGTAAGTACCTACGTATGAAGTCTATGATTGATCTTTCTTTTTTTTTTTTTTTTTATTAATGTTTGTTTTCTCAGATACCTAATTGTAATGAAATATAATCTTGCATAAATAGGTACTTACTTTTATATATTTTTTAATCATTATTTGTATGATTTCTTTCAGTAAACCAAAAAACTAAAAACCAAAAGCCAAAAACTAAAAACCAAAAGCCAATAAACTCGAATTAATGAATATCAAAGCTTAAAATTCTAGACCAGTAATTATGGCCTTGAATCTTATCCTTTAAGTACTTATAAAAATCCAGATCAGTAATTCTGACCTTGAACCTTAATCTTTAAGTAGTTAAAAATTCTAGACCCGTAATTTTGACCTTGAAGTACTTAAATCAAAACTGAAAACAACTTAAATAAATATACAAAGATTTATTTTGGTGAATCTAATTTTCTTTACTTTTTTTTGTATTCAATATAATCAAACATGAAATTTTGTCCAGATTGTAAGGTTTATGTCCAAAAATATTCATCACATAAGAAAAGTAATATACATAAATCAAACTGTTTGTTGAGCACTGAATTTGATAATGTGCAAATAATAGCTACTGCTTTCAAAAATAGAATTGCTAGTTACAGATTTAATCCAACAAGTTTAGATAACATATCACCGGAGATATTTTTATCAGATACTTCTAGCACGATTTACAAGATTATTGAGACATTGCGATTAAAACATCGATCGATTAAAATACAATTTGAGCTTTTTGTACTTTACAAGTTACCTAAAAATGATGAATTGTCTTTGAAATCTTTCAATACAAAGTATTATGTGATCATTCAGAATAGTAATATAAAATTATTTTTTGAAGAATGTGTGCAAAAAATGTTGTATAAGTGCACAGAATTTGAATTATCAGAATCTGGTTGGGCTATAGAGTCGATTAATCATTTGGAAATGAATATAGTTAAGTATAATCCCTTAAAAGCTAGCAGTTACATATCTTTACCCATAAAAATTGTTAAAACAAAGTCATGTCTTAACATTTGCAATAAAGATAGACATTGCTTTCTCTGGTGTATTGTAGCACATATGTATCCAGTAAGGTCTAACAGTAATAGAGTTTCATCATATCCACATTACTCTAAATTGTTAAACATAAATGGTATATCTTTTCCTCCAACATTTGATGACATAAAACAATTCGAAAAAAAAAATTCTCATATAAGTGTAAATGTTTATGGTTTAGAAAAAAAAAACACTATTACTGGACCATTATACAAAACGTTACAACGGAAACTGACCCACGTAAATTTATTATTAATTGAAAGAGGAGACAAAAATCATTTCTGTTTAATAAAAAATTTTGCTCGACTAGTTCATGGTCAACTAACAAAACACAAATCTAAAATTCACTTATGCGATGAATGTTTTTTATACTTTGATTCAGAGGCAAAATTAGATAATCATAATTGTGCCCGGATGCAAACAGTGCTCCCAGAAGAGAATAGTAAGCTTCGGTTTTCTAATTATATAAGGACTCAAAGAATTCCTATTGTTATTTATGGAGACTTTGAAAGCCTACTTCGAGAATATTCAGATAAAAATAAAAGTCAGTATGTCGAAAACATACAAATTCATGAAGCAACTTGTTTCGCCTATTATATATGCTGTGAGTCTAATCCAGAACTTAATAATTTAGTATCTTATCGAGGTCCAAATTGTTCAAAAAAGTTTGTAGAATCTATTACTAAGGATTTAGAACGTTTGTATGACATTTTATTTTTGCCTAAAGACATGTCCCCGTTGAATGATGAAGAGCTTCTTTCATTTAAGACTGCTACAGTATGTCATATTTGTAAAGAAAAATTTTCTAATAATGATCGCATCGTTTATGACCACGATCATTTCACGGGTAAATATCGTGGTCCAGCTCATAATTCATGCAACTTAAATAATAAGTCTGTAAAATTTATTCCCATAATATTTCATAACCTTTCAGGATATGACTGTCATTTATTTATAAAAGAACTTTCAAGTGTTTGCGGTCGAATCAATTTAATTCCAAAAACCAAGGAAAAATATGTTTCTTTCACTAAATTTTTCCCATTTAATTCTCAGAAAGTAGCTCAATTAAAATTTATAGATTCTTTCAATTTCTTAAGTTCAAGTTTAGACAACTTAGTAAAGACGCTGGACCCCCATGATTTAAAGCATTTACAATCATTTTTCACTGATGAAAATTTATTCCGACTATGCCTTAGGAAAGGAGTGTATTGCTACGATTATATAGACTCCTGGGAACGGTATGCGGAAACTCAGTTACCAGATCGCCCAAATTTTTATAATAAACTCACATCCGATACAGTGTCTAGTGACGATTACAATCACGCTTTAAATGTGTGGTCTAAATTTGGTATTAAGAATTTAGGTGAATATACTGATTTATATTTGAAATGTGATGTCTTACTATTGTGTGACATATTTGAGAAATTCCGATCTATGAGTTTATGTCATTATGAACTTGACCCGTGTCATTATGTTTCATCACCGTCATTAAGCTGGGACGCCATGCTCTTGTTAACTAATGTAGAATTAGATTTAATATCAGATATAGAAATATATCAAATGCTAGAAAAAGGTATCAGAGGTGGTCTTGCTCAATGCTCGCTGCGACATGCAAAGGCTAATAATAAATATTTGGCAGACTATAACGAAAAAAAACCCAGCACATTTTTGGTTTACTTAGATTGTGTAAATTTATACGGCCATGCTATGACACAAAGACTTCCCACTGGAAATTTTAGATTTTTAACAAAATCTGAAATAGCTTTATTTGAAATTGCATCCGTTTCTGCTGATAGTGACGAAGGGTACATACTTGAAGTTGATATTCATTATCCTCCTGATTTACATGATGCGCATTCTGATTTACCATTTGCGCCAGAAAAATTATCTGTTCCTATTCCATGTGATAGCAAAAACACTAAACTAATTGCTAATCTGTATGATAAATATAGATATGTCATCCACTATGTTCACTTACAAGAATGTTTAAAGAATGGTCTTATATTATTAAATATCCACAAAATTCTGGTATTTACTCAAAAAAATATCTTAGAACCATACATAAATCTTAATACAGTACTCAGACAAAAAGCTAACTCAGATTTCGAAAGAGATTTTTTCAAAAAGCAAAATAATTCAATATTTGGTAAAACGATTGAAAACAAAAGGAAACAAGTGGATGTTAAATTAGTTAATGTGTGGAAAGATTGCTCTAATAAGACCAATAAAATTAAGGGGGCAGAAAAATATGTGAGTGCCCCTAATTTTAAAAATATGGCTATTATTTCAGAAAACCTTGTTGCAATTCAATTAGAGCCTGCTAAAGTTGTTTTAGATCGACCAATATACATTGGTTTTACAATACTAGAACTAGCAAAGTGTCATTTATATCAATTTCACTATTCTGTTATGAATGAAATATATAAGGATGGCATACAGCTTTGTTATACTGATACTGATAGTCTCTTGTATTTAATACAGACTGATGATTTTTATAAAGACATGAAACAAAATATAAAATATTTTGATACTAGTAACTTTGAAGAAAATAATATTTATGGTATTCCAAAAGCGAATAAACAAATACCTGGTTATTTTAAGGATGAGATGGGTGGAGATGTCATTACCGAGTTTATTGGTTTGAGGGCTAAATTATACTGTATAAATAGTTTAAATAATACAATTAAGAAAGCTAAAGGAGTTAAAAAGTCTATTTCTAATAAACTCACTATTGAAAAATATAAAAATACTTTGAATAATGACATAAACCTCAGAGATACTATGTATGTCATTCGATCTAAAAATCATAAGTTGTATACACAGAAAATTAATAAATTAGTACTTAATGGAAATGATGACAAACGTCAAATAAAAAATAAAAAAAATTATACTGTACCTTGGGGTCATCATCGGACTATGTTTTAAGATGTTATTTGACTATGTACCTAATTTTATATCTATTATTTACTTTCTTTTATTTTTATAATGTGTCAATAATATATTATTGCATTTAACAATAAAATATTATGAATTATAATATTTCTTGTTTTATTTTTTCATTTTATGTCCCCTGTGTAAGAAATATACTCATTTGTCTAAAGAATTACCTATAACTTGAGTCTGAGTTCAATTCTCAGGTCAATTATGTTCTAACTTTTTCTCTGAAATCCTTAGAAAAAGGTATTATTTTTATCAGAAGTAGACTAAAGAAGTACCTATAACTCGAGTCTGAGTTCAATTCTCCGCTCAATTAAATGTTATAACTTTTTTGAATGGTCAAGAGATGATATTGTGTACATAGGCTTATAAAAGAAAAATGAGGACTCCCCCACCACGCATATCGAAAGTGAAGCACAGTAAGTATGCCGGTACCGTTTCTACAAACACGCCTCACGCACACATTTACATCATAGTATGCCGACCGGCCGCCATTACGTGACACGAGTGACGACGTCTTTGCAGGTACACAAATCACGCACACATAGATCGGTACGGTGCTTCACTTTCGATATGCGTGGCTCGGAGTCCTACTTTTTTTATACGTCTATGATTGTGAATTGTAGTCGAAAAGTCATAAGATTTTTACTCAGAAAATTAATAAGCTGATTCTTAGTAGTGATGATGATAAATGATAATGGAAGATGGTTGCAAATCTTTGCTATGGAAGCATTATAAAACAGTATTTTATTTAAGTGTTGTCTGTATAATATTACAATGCATTAATTTAAGATGTCTATACAACATTAGTTTTTGTTTACCGTAAACCCGAAAAGGGATCATTGTACTCATCATTTTGAACAACTTTTTCTATGGGACCTTGAATCGCGAAAAAAAAAAAATCAACTGTTCAGTACATTTTGACGAGTTTGATGTAAATAAATGTACTGAACAGCAGATTTTTTTTTCGCGATTTCAAGGTTGGTCCCATAGAAAAAAATTGTTCAAAATGATGACTACAATGACCCCTTTTCGGGTTTAGGGTAAACAAAAACTAATATTGTATATGCAAAAATTAAAAAGTAAAATGTAGGTATTGAAATACTATAATACAAAATAAATCATTTGGAATCAAATAAATGTGTATAAATGTTCTATACCTATTTCCTATTTAAACTAACTTACTAAAATTAAACTCCAGAATAGTTAATAGTCATAATATTTATTTAACTTACACACAAAATCTTTTACATCATAATTACTTTTTGAACATTTTTACAGTCTTAATTAAACATGTATAAAATAATAATAATCAAATCATGAAACAGTAATACTAATAAAACATTAAGTAACAAAATATAATAATTATTATTGACTTATTAAAAGTATACATCTTTGACAGTACAAACTACAACTAGGTATTATTAACTAGGTACTTATACAAAATTACCTAAAACTGTTCTGGGTCACTTAACTTTTTCCCAATTTTTTTAATAATTGTCTGTGCTGCATCCATCACTTCGTCATAGGTTTCACGCACCACATATTGGACACTTACACATGCAATGTCACTATCACTATAATTATTTTCATTCTTAGAGTCTTTAATTTTGTGCACTTCTAATTTAATTAGATATCTTCCGTTACCGCTTTCCTCTCGATGAGCAATGTACGATGATGTAGCTCCTAATGTACATTTCCTCTTTTTAGAAGACTTTTTAGAGGTTTGAGCTTGACTGTTTCCAGTGAGCAGCTTTTCAATTTTAGCGCTCTGATTTAAACTTTCTAAATATGGTTCATAGTTGCCCTGGGAGCAAAAAAATGGGCTCATTACCGGATTGCCATTGAGGACCTCAGAGTTCCACTGCAAAAAAACAAATAAATAAATAAATTAGCACGTAAAAAAATTAGCATGATAAAAAAATCTACTTCTATATAATATAAAAACAAAGATTACCTCACTTATTCTGGATTGTTCCTGTTCTACCGAAATCACATTTTCACTGTCCAAAATGCTGGGGCTGTAGGATGGTGACGGTGCTCGAGACATTATTCTGGAAATAAAAAAGTATTTACAAATAACGCCTTTAAGACGATCTACTGACCTAAACATTAAACAAATATTTTATTTATTTTATTTTTTTTTTTTGCTTGATGGGTTATTATTCATACACTTACCTTTAGAATGAAAATATTATTAAAATCGTGAACAACAGTGTAAGGTACTGCTTCGATCAGCTACTGCAATGAAGTGTAATGTTTAATTACTTTGAGATACCTAAAATTATGTTCTCCTTTCTATTAGTCACAAATACATTCATGCAGGTAAGATGAGAACATAAACATAACGACACAGGTCTAAACTTGTTGTTTGAATACTGTGTTCGCACATTGTTCGAGACAAACGCCTGCTCTTTAACAATTAGCAAATCAACGTTGTGTGGTAAGTAGTTCATAATTAGATGTAAGGATTATGAGTACATGCTTGTAATTTTTTTCTTCCATCTTTGTACGTCGTCAAGACAATGGCGAGGTTGACTAAAAATCAGCATTTTGGAGTTTTTGAACAGACATCTAGAATTCCCCATCGCTTATTCATATATAAAGGATAGCAAGTAATGAAAATAAACAATATGCAAGATGAAGTTGATCAGACAACCCATATCTTTGAACGTAAATAACATCAATTTCAATGACTCTGTTCGTCAGATTAGACACAGTGCTTTACTGCCTAATACGATTCGTTGTATAATATGCGGACCCTCAAACTGTGGCAAAACAAACGTTATGATCAGTTTATTGTTGCATGAAAATGGTCTTAAGTTTCAAAATCTTTATCTTTATTCGAAAACTACTTTCAACCGAAATATCGTTTCTTAAGTGAAGTGTTAAGAAGAGTACCTCAGATTAACTTCAATGAGTTTAATGACGATAAGGAAGTCATATCTCCCAGTGAAGCTTTACCAAATTCTGTATTTATATTTGATGATGTTGTATGTGAAAAACAAATAAATATCCGTAATTATTTCTCTATGGGTAGGCATAAACAAATTGATTGCTTTTACTTATCGCAAACCTACTCAAAAATTCCGAAACAGTTGTTACGTGATAACGCTAATTTTCTTATAATATTTAAACAAGATGATGTAAACTTAAAGCATATCTATGGAGAACATGTCAACTCTGATCTACCATGGAATCAGTTCAAAGATATTTGTAAAACTATTTGGAGTAACCCATATCAATTTCTTCTTATTAATAAAGAGTCACCATTAAATAATGGAAGGTATAGGCAGAATTTTGATGTTTTTTAAAATTTGACTGAAGGTATATAAGTAAATAAAATACAATAACAAAATTATTATCGCTTGTTCCTCAGTTGCACACAGTTGTTACAACATGGAGAAAAATATTAAAGTAGAATTAATTAAGTCTGTAGACTCTATAAAGAATAAAATTAAGCAAATGAAGAACCAGGAACACTCAATGAACTTGTCACTCAATAAAATGCTAAAACCTGTCACAGATCCACTTAAAACCCTAGTTGATTCTAATTTATCTACGGAAAAAATCAAACATTTAGAAAATACAACGCTCACTGATTCTGAAATCAGTGAATTGGATGATATCAATACTAGCTCATCTACAAAGTTTGAAGACTGCTATGATCCGAAACTATATTCTGCACAATCACTTAAAAAGTCTAATGCAATGGAATTAAAAGATGATTTAGAAATTTCATTACAGGGTCGTGATGTCCACGGTATTTATGACGGTGTAAATATACCGTTTGGAATAAGAAGTGTAAACAAAACTTTACTGTTGGGTAATTCAGTGGTAACATTTTCTAAAATTGATAGTTTAAATGACAATGATGATATCTTAATTAAAGTCGATGGCAAAGCCTATAATTTAACCCCTGGCCTGAAGGAACTTTTACTTCGAAGAAAACCTGATTTAAAATTAATTTCGAGTGAAGATAAACTTGTCTATAAGGATATGTTGCATTCTACAAATGCTCATAAGAGAGATTTTAATCCTAATGGACAAATAAGAGGCGATAAAGGAATGAAATATCGTGAAATAATCAAACCACTGTTTTCCGAATCGACAAACGATGATAAACTTGATCACACTAAACTTGGAGGAAACTTACCAACACTAAAAAAATACAAAAACAACACTGACTTTGTATATTGGGATGATCCTAACGAATTAGTTGAGAGATTGAAATTATTAGTTGCTTCAAGAGATGCTGGTAATACAAACCATGACAATGAAATTTTATCGATAATTGAAGAATTAAAAGAAGCTGACATAATTAAGGAATAAATAGTTGTAATAATATGCTTTTCATTCAGTATTATAGATGTATTCAAGACAAATGTACTGAATTCTGAACATGAGCAAAGCTGACGTGGTAAACGAAATTCATAAAAATGCGAGGGTGAACTTTCCACGAAGACATGTTATTATGAAAGATATAGATGACCTCTGGCAAGCAGACTTAATTGATATGCAATCAATTTCAAAAGAAAATAAAAATTACAGATTTATTCTTACCGTAATCGATACATTTTCGAAATATGCTTGGGCCTTTCCTCTGAAAAGTAAAACCAAAGATGATGTATGTAACTCATTCGAAATTTTGTTGGCTACAGGGCGTGTTTCGAAAAATCTTCAAACGGATAATGGAACAGAATTTTATAATAATAAATTTCAAAAGCTTATGAAATCTTATCATATTAACCACTATTCAACCTTCTCA